>CM042693.1:92531056-93731056 GCA_023614405.1 Avena insularis | reverse complement strand
CACATGGGGAGAGCCAGAGATCTATTAAAGCACTTGAGTATTTATATAGACTCTAGCCTAAGTGCCACCACAGCATGCACGCTGTCACTTTCACACACGTGGGGAGATCTGAGATCTATTAAAGTACTTGAGTAGCAGAGCAGATCTACTTGATGACAAATCTCATGACCACAATATGATCATGAATAGAGAGAGAGAGATGAATACATAGCTACTGGTAGAGCACTTAGACTCGAATGAGAACTACTCCCTCCTCATCATGGGAATCATCAACGGCGATGGAGATCGATGGAGATGGTGGTGGAGATCGATGGAGATGGCTCCGGGGGCACTTCCCTGTCCCGGCAGAGTTCCAGAATAGAGAATTATGTCCCCCGAATCTCCCCTTCAGTGGCGGCAGCGCTGTGGAGGTTTTTGTGGATGTATGCTGGATGATTTAGGGTTTTTGCATCGGAGGCTTCTTACAGGCGAAGAGGCAAGGCGAGGAGGCAGCCAGGGGGGCCACACCCCCCGGTGGTGCCACCAGGGTGGACCTACGCCACCCTAGGGTGTGGCCACCCTGGGGTCCCCCTCCGTCTCTGCTTCGTGTTTCCGTGTTGCTCCGGGGAAAAATAGGCATATTGGCTTTTGTCCTGTCCAATCCCAAGAATATCCATTTTTTAGCTTTTCTGAAACCAAAAACAGCAGAAAACAGACAACTGGCACTGTGGCATCTTGTCAATGGGTTAGTTCCAGAAAGTGTATAAAAATACCTCAAAGTGTAGACAAAACATAGCAAAGTTGATACTAAACAAGCATGGAGCATCAAAAATTATAGATACGTTTATGACGTATCAAGCATCCCCAATCTTAACTCCTGCTCGTCCTCGAGTAGGTAAGTGATAAAAATAATAATTTTTGAGGTGACATGCACCATCACAATCAAGATCAAACCATTTGCAAGCATTGAAAGCTTGGATCAAAGTACTCTAAACATGAGCATGAAAGATGAAGTTCTAACAGTAGGACAAAGTAACTATATTGCAACGTGAAAGGATACAAACAAAGGATCATGAATAACAATGGATTGAAAGACATTTGTTTGTTTCACATATAGAAAACATAGCATAGTGGCATTCATCTTGTCCCTCATGGAGTAGCAAAACATAAATGCATAGGACACCTTCAAAGTTCATAAGGGTGACTAGATACAAATAGTTCAAGAACAAGCAATATCAACATTATGAATCAATCAATAAGTTTTGGACAATGCACACAAAACTAAGAATGACAACTATGATCTCTTAATTGGTGCATAAAGATAGAAGGTGGAGACTTAATTGGTTCATAAAAGGGAAGCAGGGATTTCAAGTTTCATAAAGAGCTTCCAAAAATTATGGTACTTATTAACTTTCATCTCTCATTGCCCCTATCATAAGCATATTGAAGTGATTAAGGTTAAAGTGAACAAAGTATGGAGTATATGCTTGACAAAGTATAAGTTGGCAATCTCATGTCCCTTGAGTACGAGGGTCGCTCCTCATGCTACTCAACTTTAGTCACGGTAAGTTCTTGTCATAGTAAGTACATGTGTATCATAGAGAACCGCCAACGGGGTACCCCTTGCCCCATGATACAGGAGCATGAAAGGAATATGCCCGAGGGTCAATAATAAAGTGGTTATTATCGTATTCCTTATTTATGATAAATGTTTATTTTGCATGCTATAATTGTATTAATACGGAAACGTTAATACATGTGTGTTTAAAATAAACAAAAAGGAAGTTCCTAGTTATGCCTCTCTTATAAACTAGCTCGTTGATTAACAAGATGATCAAAGGTTTCCTGATCATGGAAATTGGATGTTGTTAATAACGAGGTCACAACATTAGTCTAATGATGTGATGAACATTCATCCTAAGTATAGCATTACGATCAAATTCATTGAGCTTATATTGCTATAACAACTTATGAAGTGATCCTGATCCTTAGACCATAAGATCATGTCAATCACTAACACCGGAAGAGTTTCTCGATGACATCAAACGTCACACCGTAACTAGGTGATTATAAAGATGGCTTCAGAACTACTAAAGTGTTATGTTGAGGCTCATGGATTGAGAGTGGAATTTGTTCATCCTGATGATGGATAGATATGCTCTGGGCCCTCTTTGTGATATCATATTGATTAGCTTGCAAGCAAGTGATTTGATCAGTATGGATCTCCAGGTCCCGCTTCTGATTATTGATCGGAGAAGGGTCTCGGTCATGTCCGCATTATTCGCGAACCATAGGGTGGCACACTTAAGGGACACTGGCATCCAATTGGAGCAGAAGTTTTATGCCGGAAAGAATAACAAGCGCAGGAATTTATTTCACTAGACACCGAAACTGTTTTGGTTGAAATTGCTGAAACTGGTTCTGCATGTGAAATTGAATACTAGCAAGGGGTTTTATGTGAATGTTTGTTAATTAAAGTAATTAAAAAAATTCTGAATAAATAAATAAAAGAGTTTTATTTAAATGAGAGCTTGCATTAAATTTGGTGGAAATTTAATGCATGTGAGTGGATTTTTGAGTGGAGGCTCTTTTATGGAAGTGGAGGCTTTTAATTTTGAGTGGGAGCTCCACCCACATGAATGTGGAAGAGGTGGGGGCAGCCCCCATGGCTGGGCGCCATGCCCCTTGGGTGCCCCCCTCTCCCCTATAAAAGGCCCCCCTCTCATCCTCTCAAAGCACACCTCCTCGTGAAGGATCTCTCCCCCTCTAGAATTTATTCCCCATGGTCTCGGACTAGCGAGATACATGTTCCCGGTGGCTATTCGGCAAGAAAGGGTTGTGCTTCCGCGGCATCGCTGGAGCGAGGAGGCGGAGGTTGCTCGATGTCTTGTACGTGTGTGCGAGAACGGATGCACTGCTGTTTTGCGGCGCTAGGACTTCCTCTCGATCTTGAGATCGGCAAGAGATCGTCTACATCAACCACGAGTTTGGACGCGTTAAGATTTATCGATCTTCAAGGGTATGTTCTCTACGGATATATATCGGCCCATTATTTGTATCTAGTAGATAGATCTTGGTACTTAGATGTTCCCATCGTAGGAAATTTTTTGTTTTCTATGTTGCGAACCCAACATTGGTATCAGAGACGGATATATGTGTAGATGCTTTGCACGGTTAGTACACATATGAGTATGTGGGCGATGATGATCATTTTATTGCTTCTTAGTTGTACTTTGGATATTGGTGGCATAGTGGGATGAAGCGGCCCGGACAAACTTTACATGTCCTCGCACATGAGACATGTTCCATGCTTGACATGCAACTAGTTTTGCATAAGTGGATAGCGGGTGTCTGTCTCTCCTACTATAGTCAATATCTAATTTGCAATGAGTTGACAACAATTTGGTTATCCTCATTGTGTTTCATGTTCGTAGGTAAGAACGGTTCTATCTTCGAAAGCCCTAAACCACGTAAAACTTGCAATGGATAAATTAGAGGCCTCTAGTTTAGATTGTTGTTGCGCTAGTATTATGATATGGTGATGTTGTTAGTAGAAGTATAAGATGATACTCTTACAACACACATAACGTGTAGGTTCCATAGACCTTGGCCTTACACATAGAGGTATGATAGAGATCATACCACGGTGCACATGATGGATATCATATGCGGGAACCATATCATTTCACTTACAAACATGTGATGTTTGATTGCATCTTATATTTCTTGTTTGGCGTTTTATTAGCATAATAAGATGACCCCTTATTTAGATATCAAGATAAAAATGTGTTCTTCCTTAAGTATGCACCGACAATGTTTCGTCGCTTCAAGACATCATGTGATGATCGGGTGTACTTGAATCCACGAGCACATCTCGGGTGTAAGACAGTTACACACGCGAATACTAAGGTTCTTACTTGGCGAGCCTAGCATGTATAGACATGGCCTCGGAACACAGACCGAAAGGTTAAGCATGAGTCATATGTTTTGATATGATGACCATATGGATGCTCGCCTTTGAAGCTATGCCGACTCACGTGATGATCGACTTGGTGTAGTGGATTTGGTTCATGTAATCACCAAAAAGACAAGAGGGATGTCGTTTTTGAGAGTAAGTTCATTTCTAATTTGTATTAGTTGAACTCAATTTATCATAAAATTAAATCAAAGTGAATTTGCATAATTTGTTATAGTCATTGGCATTCGTTCACCACCTTATGCATAGTTGTAATTGAGATAATAGAACTATAGAATTCTGGATATTTACTTTACAAACTGGTATCGTATTGTGTTGAGTGTCAATCTAAAGTTTAAAGTATTGTAAACTTTCAGCAAACTTTATTTACTCCGTGAGATATAATAATTGGTATTAAATCAAGAGTAACAATTCCACTGTTAGTATCTTAAGTATCATGTTTGCCTCCATGATTCTTGATTTAAATATCGAGATTATCTAGGAGCTGAAAGAATTGTTTCAGAAACCATCATGTGTGGCAGATATAACGATATTTGAAACAATGTTTTGGTTGCAATATGATAAAGTATAATATATGTTATCATATTGTATGAGAATTTGCAAAGGTTGGAGATGCTAGACATCCTAATCATCCAAAAGGGTTTTGGAAAGTAATGTTATACTCATGATTCACCTTTATAAGCTACAGTATCTTGATCATGAGAGTATTCATGATAAGGATGAATAGAAGATTATGTAAAGTGTTTACTACACTAAAAATATTACTAAAGAATGGATTTTGAAAGAATACCGATCATTTTGATGATGGTGATCTACTTCAAAGTGCAAATCCAAAGGTATTATTATTTGAATATACATGCTTTGGACTATGTGTCATCTATATGGCGCCACTGTTGATGTTGATAGATTCTTTTAAAAAGTAAAAGGAAATGCTGAAAGAGAATCTATCAAATATATTTGGCAGAAAAGAAAAGATTGGAAATATCCAATTTAGGTATATAGATGATATACATGTTATGGTTGTATTCTTTGCTTGTTAAACAATGTGGTTCTTGGGTATTGGATACCGAATTGGTTGGTATGAAATTTCATACGAACGCAATTCATGAACCACAATGGCCTAAGTAACTAGCAAGAGAATATGTGATGATGTTCATCGAAAACAAACAAACCGTTGTTTGTATTTCTCGTTGACATCAAAGCTTGACTTCAAGATTTGTTTTAATAATTGTTATTTAAATCAGGTATTATGAGAACAAAGGTTGTTCAAATAATTACCGTATTCCATATAAGATAGATGATTTACAAATCTAGTTGGAGAAATCACATCCATAAAACCTAATGCTAAAATGTCGCAAGACAAATGATTGAAAGATCACTTATGAAGTGACATCGCCGTTTAAATTATATTGGAAAGAAAACATGAAGAATCTCCATATTCATGGATTTTTGGAGTCTTTTGATTTGATCAAGTGACGCTTGTGAGACTTTCCTCGGGATAATTAAAACTTCGTTCAAAGGCCAAAGAAGAACGATCGACTAAATTATCGGAATTTATACATATCGATGTATGTAGTCCATTATGTATAGTCGTAAGAGATAGATTTCAACTTCATATGCTTTCTCCGGAAATTTGAGTGAATGTTCACTTAATGAGAAAGAAGTATGAAATATTTGAAAATGTTAAAAGACTTTCAAGATGAAGTGGAAAATCATTATAACCAGAAAATAAATGATTTATGATTTTATCATAAAGGGATTTATTTGAGTTACAAGTGCAACAAGAAAAATAAATGAATTATGATTTATCATAAAGGGATTTATTTGAGTTGCAAGTTCAGCAAAACACCTAGATTTACATCTCCCGAAACACCATAAGAATATGGAGTGTTTGAGATTTGTAATGAAACCTTGTTTAACATGGTTGGATCAAAGGTGTTATTTATAAAACTGCCATTATGTTTTAAAAGATGAAAAGGTTTAGGGACTACCGCTTTTACACTGAAAAGAGCTCCATCTTGATCCGTTGAAATGACACCATATGAGTTATGGTTTGGGGTAAAACCCAAGTTGTCATTTCTTAAATTTTGGTATGCTAAACATAAGTAAGATGTTTACAACCAAAGTCGGATGAGCATGTCTTTGTAGGATATTTTGAATAACCATTGGATATTCCTCCATAACACCAAGGACAAAAGGATTTGTCGCTTGAAATGTGAAGCTTCTTGAAAAGGGAATTTTTCGCAAAAGTTAAGTGGGAAGACAATAGAACTTTGATAAGGTTAACGAACCTTAGCTAAATGTGCTGAGTTGCGCAGCGCCGGAAATTGTTCTGAAGGCTGCCATAATGCTCATAGCTTATGTGCCTCAAAGGTTGTGGTCACGGAGATCTAAGTTCTTATTGAACCAAGTCAGTCAGATAAACAATCAAATACTAAGATTTGAGAGTAAATCATTATTGTTTGACAATGATGAACCGACTACATGCAAAGAAGCGATGATGGGCCCTAACTCCATCAAATGGCTTGAAGCTATAAAATCCGTGATAGTTCCATACACGAGAAATCAAGTTTTGAACTTGGAAGACCCTCCGGAAAGGTGTAAAAACCTATCGGTCGTATTTGGATCTATAAAGAAACAGACATGGATGTTTCACATCTATGAAATAGTCGACATGTCGTAAAATATTTTATAACAATGTTCAAGGAGTTGACTGTGACAAGATTTGATCTTTCATAGTGATATTTAGTCCGGACGGATTAAAATAGAAATCACTACATATAATTTGGTATATGGTAGATGAATAAACAAAACAAAGTTCTTCTAATAGAATGGTTACCTAGGACGTGTACATGACAGGGTCCAAAGGGTTTTGTTAATTCAAAGGATGCTAAAAGGGCATTCAAACTTCAATGGTTGAAGTAAGCATCACGGAGTTGGAATCTTCACCGTGATGAAAAGGAGTTTTCATCAGGAGACGATGAAGATGCTTGCATTTGCAAGAAATTAAGTGGGAGCGCTGAGATATATTTCTAATACATTATGTGGAGGACATCTTGTTGATTAGAAATGATGTAATTTTTATTGACAAAGGTTAAGAATTTTATTTCAATGAAAGACTTAGGTAAAACCTGAATATTTAGCATGAATGTCTATAGTGGATAGACTGTGAAGCTAATATGGTTGTGTCAAACGTACATATATAAGATATTGAAGGACTTCAATATAGAAACGACAAGAAACAGTTCTTGTCCCATGGAAAGGAATTGATTCATGGTTCAAGTGTATTGACACTTGATAAGTGAAAAAAGATTCAAGTGCTTTGACACTTGATGAGTGAAATCACAAGGATGTTTTGATCAATCATACAATGATATGTACACATCCAGATATGTCCTATGCTCTAAGTGTTAGGAGCATATACCAGAATAAATCATAAAATGATCATTGGACGATAGTAAGGATATTCTTATGATCTTTTGGAAGAACTAAGAATATATTTGTGTAGAGGTAACAAACAATTACAAATAGTTCATTGTAAAGCGTTACATTGATACTAGTTTTTGTCAAGATACAAATTAAGTTTATCTCAATTTAAACTATGAGTGGCACAATGAAATGGAAAGAAAGTTTCCATGATGGATTTGGATGAATTCCAAAGTTAAGACATTGTGACGGATACTACAACAAAAGGCTAAGTATATGACTGCTATAGTAGCAGCAAAGGAGGGAATTTGTGTCAAGTAGTTTGTTATCAAACTAAGGTGTGGTTCGCAACGGGCTAACACTAAAGATATATTGTACGATAATAGTATCGACATGGTTTAACCCCAAGGAACTAAAGGTCTCACCAAAAGACCAAATTTATACAATGCCATCTCATTGGAGAATGAGCGATGCGTGAAGACGCAAAGACATGCAAATACACAAGGACCTAAAACGTCATATCCGTAGATTATGTTAACCACTTGGAATTGCATATATGGAACACCGGAAATCCATAGGTGTTCAATACGCAAAGTTTCTAAACTAGATTATTGTCTCTAGTGCAAGTTGGAGACTGAAAGGAATATGCCCGAGACGCAATAATAAAGTGGTTATTATCGAATTCCTTATTTATTATAAATGTTTATTTTGCATGATATAATTGTATTAATACGGAAATGTTAATACATGTGTGTTTAATAAACAAAAAGGAAGTTCCTAGTTATGCCTCTCTTATAAACTAGCTCGTTGATTAACAAGATGATCAAAGGTTTCCTGATCATGGACATTGGATGTTGTTAATAACGAGGTCACAACATTAGTGTAATGATGTGATGAATATTCATCCGAAGTATAGCATTACGATCAAAGTCATTGAGTTTATATTGGTATAGCAACTTATGAAGTGATCCTGATCCTTAGACCATGAGATCATGTCAATCACTAACACCGGAAGAGTTTCTCGATGACATCAAAAATCACACTGTAACTGGGTGATTATAAAGATGGCTTCAGAACTACTAAAGTGTTATGTTGAGGCTCATGGATCGAGAGTGGAATTTTTTCATCCCGATGACGGATAGATATGCTCTGGGCCCTCTCGGTGATATCACATTGATTAGCTTGCAAGCAAGTGATTTGATCACTAGAATGTTATATCACGGGAACGAGAAACGAGTGCATGTCGGTAACGAGATCAAACTAGGTATGGAGATACCAATGATCGAATCTCAGACATGTAATATATCGTGAAACAAAGGGATTAAGATACTAGCATAAAAGGTTCCGACGATCATATGAAAGTCATCGTTGAATGTGTGAGAGTCAGTATGGATCTCGAGGTCCCGCTTCTGATTATTGATCGGAGAAGGGTCTCGATCATGTCCGCATTATTCGCGAACCGTAGGGTGGCACACTTAAGGGACACTGGCATCCAATTGGAGTAAAAGTTTCATGCCGGAAATAATAACAAGCGCAGGAATTTATTTCACTAGACACCGAGACTGTTTTTGTTGAAATTGTTGAAACTGGTTCTGCATGTGAAATTGAATACTAGCAAGGGGTTTTATGTGAATGTTTGTTAATTAAAGTAATTAACAAAATTCTGAATAAATAAATAAAAGAGTTTTATTTAAATGAGAGCTTGCATTAAATTTGGTGGAAATTTAATGCATGTGAGTGGATTTTTGAGTGGAGGCTCTTTTATGGAAGTGGAGGCTTTTAATTTTGAGTGGGAGCTCCACCCACATGAATGTGGAAGAGGTGGGGGCAGCCCCCATGGCTGGGCGCCATGCCCCTTGGGTGCCCCCCTCTCCCCTATAAAAGGCCCCCCTCTCATCCTCTCAAAGCACACCTCCTCGTGAAGGATCTCTCTCCCCCTCTAGGATTTATTCCCCATGGTCTTGGACTAGCGAGATACATGTTCCCGGTGGCTATTCAGCAAGAAAGGGTTGTGATTCCGCTGCATCGCTTGAGCGAGGAGGCGGAGGTTGCTTGGTGTATTGTACGTGTGTGTGAGCACGGATGCGCTGCTGTTTGCGGCGCTAGGACTTCCTCACGATCTTGAGATCGGCAAGAGACCGTCTATATCAACCACGAGTTTGGAATCATTAAGCTTTGTCGGTCTTCAAGGGTATGTTCTGTACGGATATACATCCGCCCGTTGTTTGTATCTAGTAGATAGATCTTGGTACATAGTTCCCATCGTAGGAAATTTTTTGTTTTCTATGCTGCGAACCCTATAGAGCAATCCCATATCAAAATGACAAGGCAAGTAAACAATGAGCATCTCAGCAATATTCTAATTTACCATGGGAAAATGGCGCTTTTTTCTCTCTTTCCTCTTTTCTCATATTTTTAATTTTTCTTAATCTCTTTTTTTCTATCTCTCTTTTTTTATAAGAAGAATGCTTCATAGATTGCTAGGTATGGTGATGTTGCAAGTTTCCACCATGATTAGGCATGGCTTAGGCTAGCGGCCCAGGCATTTCTCTAACACACATACATAACTCCATGGACTTACAAGATCCCCTTTTATTGAACACCGACGACATACACAAATAAAAGATCATGATATCAACTGGGTGCAATATACAGGTACAATGTTGAAAGCGTTCCCTGTGACAGCACAGTTCTGGTAATTCCCAATGTATAAGTACAAGCATATACAACATAGATGACACAATGGTACAAGTTTATTAGGGGCAAGAAAAATAAAGTGTGCCATCAGGTTTGTGAGAGTTTAATCACTAATTTCCACATAACAAGTTTAATTTGGAAGATAGATAAACCAAGAATATACTTGGAATGGTGTAACACAACATGCATAGGAATTTATAGTGGGCTCTTTAGAATAACTTGGTTTCTTGGAAGTTGGATGCATGAGTAGAGCTTACTCCATACAAGTGGAGGCTAGCAAAAGACTAGGAGCGACCAACTAAGAAGCAATAATGGCCATAAGCATGCAGAGCGACAAAACATTATCAATCAAAGCATAAAGTGATATCACAAGTCAAAAACTAAATGATCATAGAGTCTAAGGTGACTGGTTTATAGTCATAACATGGTGTGAGCATGTGCCAAGTCAACCCAAACAAAGCATCAAAGGAGAATACCACCATATTATGCTTTTGTATGCTAAAATAACGCATGATTCTTGCAAGGCACATTAAGCAATCTCAATTGTTTGGTACAAGTCATGCTACAACAATAATCACTAAGCATAAGGTCAAATCAACATCTAGCATGACAAGATAAAGTCTAAGTCACAGTCAAATAAAGCTCCTTTTTGTACCACTATAAGCATGAAACTTTCTACTCTTTTTCAACACCAATCAACTTATTTGAAACAACTCACAAAGATAATAATCAATAAAGATCAGTGAGCATGTCTCACAAATCTACAAAGAATAACTAAAAAGTTCTAAGCACGAAGCAGAAGAAAACTAAAGCTAAACACAGTGCTAGCAAAAGTGAACACTCACAGAATAATAAGAGTGAAAACTAGAGTGTTCTAGACAATGAAAAGGAAGCGTGTCTCTCACCAAAGGAAGTGATGTAATCCAACCAACTTATTGCAGCAAACAAAGCAAAAGAAAACTAAAAACAAAAACAAAGACGCTCCAAGAGCAACACAATAGTGCATGAAGCAATAAAAATAAAGTGTCTAGAAAGAGACCTGAGATTTTTTTGATGAAGAAGGGGAGGCCTTGGGCATCCCCAAGCTTTGACGCTTGTACCTCTTGAATATTTATTGGAGTGGCACATGAGTGGAATCCCCAAGCTTGAGCTTTTGTCCATTCTTCATCTCATTACATCATTCTTCCCTTACACGTGAAAATTTCCTTCATACAAAACTTCACACAATTCTTCATTAGCAACATTAGTGTATTCAAGATAATAAGCCCTTGGGTTTAGTTTCAACACAAATAAAACTTCCATCAAAACACAAGCTACTGTAGAAATTCATTTTAAAAACTCAAGTATTCAAAGAGAACTCAAAAGAAAAAAATAAGAGGCAAATACAAATAATGGCAGCAATTTGTCAAAACAGACCAACAAGTAAAAACCGATTTTTTCAAAGACCTTTTGTTGCTCAAATCAAAAAGCGTGGAACTAACGAAAGTTAGCTAATAACCTGGGGCATTTATTCAGAAAATTACATCTTAATCCGACATACAGAGATTTTTCACGAATGTTTACAGTGAAGGACAAAAATCTGTTTCGGGACAGCACTTTCCCAAATCTTTACTTCCCTCTCATTAGAGGTTATTCTTGTCACAAAAATTAAATAAAAAGTATAATAAGAGGTTATTACAGAAGTAATAACTTCCAAGACTCAAGAAAACTATTGGGTTATCTTCCAAGAAGTACTTTTCTTTATCGCCTTTAAGTTAGGCTTAATAGTTTGAGAAAATGCTCACATAAGAAATATGAATTGAAGTAAAAGAGAGCATCAAGAAGCAAATTCAAAACACATTTAAGTCTAGCCCACTTCCTATGCATAGGAATCTTATAAAGAAACAAGTCATGAAAGCACAAAGCAACAAGCATAGGAAAGCAAAACAAGTGCAACTTTAAAATTTTCAACATAAAGAGGGGAAACTTAATATTATTGAGATACACAAAACCATGTTTACCTCTCTCATAATAACTTTCAGTACATCATGAATAAAATTAACAATATAACTATCACATAAAACATTCTTATCATGAGTCACATGCATAAAATGATTATTACTCTCCATATAAGCATAGTCATTCTTATTAATTATAGTAGGAGCAAATTTAACAAAATAGCTATAATTATTATTCTCATAACCATAATCATCAAATATAGGAGGCATATTGTAATCGCAATTAATTTTCTCCTCAATAGTACTACCTCCTTCACGGTTTGCAGGGCGCCTAATCAAATTTGGGTTTTTCCAAAACTACAACGTTCCTAGGCGTATAAGAATTAATTGTTAATTAATGTTTCACCTTTCTTCCCAACTTCCTATGCATGCAACAGTCTCCCACCAATGCATGCGCGTTAACCGCTCACTAATAGGCCTAATTATTAGCCAATACGTTCACGCCTAGGTCTGTGAGATTTTTGTAGAGTGCCCTGCAAACCGTGAAGGAGGGAGTAGGTGGAATGATATTCATCATTGTAATCATCATATATTGGAGGTTTGGTATCATCATAAGCAATAGAATAGCTATCTTCCAAAGCTGGGGAACTAAAAAAATCATTTTCATAAAAACTAGCTTCCCTAAGCTTAGACGTTTCCATAGCATTAGCAATAATGGTGTCCAAAAAATTCATACTAATAACATTGCTATTAGCATGCACATAAAGTTCTATAGGTTTTTTGATTTTTTCTTCAAACACTTCATGTCCTAACTTAAGATAAATGCTATAAAGCTCTCTAATTTTTGTTGTTGTTTTCCATTAAGCCTAACTAGTGAAAACAAGAAATAAAAAAACAAAATTGCAGAATCTAAAGAAAATAACTTCGAGCACTCACACACCAGCAACAGTGCTAGAAGATAGCTTAGTAGCCAGAGTATGTGAGTACCTTTTACCTTACCTCCCCGACAACGGCGACAAACACTTCTATTCTTGTAGACAGTTTTTGGGCCTCTAAGTGCAGAGGTTTGTAGAACAGCAGCAAGTTTTCCTTAAGTGGATTACCCAAGGTTTATAGAATTCAGGGAGGAAGTGGACAAAGGTATCCCTCTCAAGCAACCCTGCAATCAAGATACAAGAAGTCTCTTGTGTCCCCAACACACTTAATACATTTGTCAGGTGTATAGGTGCTCTAGTTCGGCGAAGAGATAGTAAAATACAAGTGATATTGATGATTATAAGACAATGATGCCAGAAAAGAGCTTGACGGCATGGAAGAGACTGGAAGCAAGCAAACATGTAATAGATCTAGTTGTAAACGGTGTTTCAATGTTTAAAAACAAGGCCTAGGGATCATACTTTCACTAGTGAACACTCTCTCATATAAATATATTCTCTTCATGATTCTACCCTGAACTACTCTCTAGTTGAACAATCTAATCCATGGTAGGGCTATAACAGCACTCCTCAAAGTCCGCATTCCCTATCTAGATAACCCCACACTGTCACCTTGAGCGCTAAATGGTTCCAACAAACACCACAATTTCATAGAGACATCCAACTCCAAATATAACTCATGATAAGTATTTGTAAACTCTAGCCTAAGTGTGATCACGGCATGCATGTTGTCACTTTCACACACATGGGGAGAGCCGGAGATCTATTAAAGCACTTGAGTATTTATGTAGACTCTAGACTAAGTGCCACCACGGCTTGCACACTGTCACTTTCACACGCGTGGGGAGAGCCGAGATCTATTAAAGCACTTGAGTAGCAGAGCAGATCTACTTGATTACAAAGCTCATGACCACAATATGATCATGTATATATATATATATAGAGAGAGAGAGATAGAGATGAACACATATCTACCAGTAGAGCCATTAGCCTCGAAGAAGAACTACTCCCTCCTCATCATGGGAATCAGCAACGACGATGGAGATGGTGATCGAGATCGATTGAGATGGTGGTGGAGATCCATGGAGATGGCTCTGGGGGCACTTCCCCGTCCTGACAGGGTGCCGGAACAGAGACTTATGTCCCCCGAATCTCCCCTTTGGTGGCGGCGGCGCTGCAGAGGTTTTTGTGGATGTATGTTGGATGATTTAGGGTTTCTGCATCGAAGACTTCTTATAGGCGAAGAGGCACGGCGATGAGGCAGCCAGGGGGCCCACACCCCCTGGCGGCGCCACCAGGGTGGACCCATGTCACCCTAGGGTGTGGCCGCCCTGGTGTCCCCCTTCGTCTCTGCTTCGTGTTTCCATGTTGCTCCGGGAAAAATAGGCATATTGGCTTTTGTCCCGTCCAATTCTGAGAATATTCATTTTTTAGCTTTTCTGAAACCAAAAACAGCAGAAAACAGGCAACTGGCACTGTGGCATCTTGTCAATAGGTTAGTTCCAGAAAGTGTATAAAAATACCTCAAAGTATATACAAAACATAGTAAAGTTGATACTAAACAAGCATGGAGCATAAAAAGTATAGATATGTTTACGACGTATCAACCGCCCATGGAAGCAAGCTCGGCCACCCGTGGAAGCAAACTCGGCCACTGCTAGAAGCAAGTTCGGTCGCCGCTGGCAGCAACCACGACTGCCAGTGGCAGCAAGGTCGGCTGCCCATGGAAGCGACTTCGCTGGTGGCCGGCAGCAGAAGGCAGCGATTGTGCTGCATGGAGGTCGCCGGGGCGGAGGTGGGAAGATGTCGCTGGAGACGGAGGCGGAGGTCGCCGGGGCAAAGTTCGCCGAAGACGGGACGGAGGTGGACAGAGGTCGCTAGAGACAGGGCGGAGGTCGCCGAAGCGGAGGTGGATAGAGGACGCCTGAAATAAGGAGGTGGCCTGCGAGCAAACGGAGGAGGACCTGGCCGACGGCTGCAACGCGCTGGAGGCGGGAGGCGGAGCAGCGGTGTAGGGCGTCACAGACTGCAGAGGAGTTGGGGTAGTTGGGGAGAACAACAAGATAAGAAGCAGTGGTGGGACCAGGGAGCGTGTACGTCACGAGGAGGCTGCGCGTGCAAGGAGGCGTGGAGTCAGCGACCCGGACGATGCAAACGCCCCTTCGTCCGGGGGATAGATATCATTTTCCTTAAAATAAACCTTAGCTAGGGCATCTGGCGGCCTGCATGGCTACAGTGGTGTAGGCGATGCCGACCATGGCCCTGGCAAAGTACGCCGGCGGTGGTGGCTGCTGATGGTGCCCCGCGATCTGGTCTCTGTCAATGGTGGGTAAGGGTGCAAGGACCCCCCCCCCCCTCCCCCGGAGATCACCCCGAACGCAGCCTAAGCCGAGATCGACCTGCAGCGTAAGGATGGCGTCAGGAAAATCTAGTTGAAACCTTCAAAGATCAGTACACCCGGTCAAGAAATCAGCATGCGCCACCAAATCCCCGAGAACCCTAATGGCCTCTTGGGAGACTCCTAGTTTTCCGGGCACGCTTCAAAACCTATCCTTTTCTCTAACACAACAAGGAGGGCTATGTGTTGTAAATATAAAGTGGCCAGACGCATAGAGTTTTTTTTATTTCATTTTTTCCGAGTGTTTTTATGTACCAATAAGTGTATTTTGGATTTTTGCAAAGTGTCATTTATTTACAGAATGTATTTATTCTGTTTGCCAAGTGTCCTTTTTTGCGAGTGTCCTTGTAGATGACACTCGGGAGACATCGGGAAAAATTACATTAGGCAAACACGTCGATCGACACTCACAAAAATTCAATTTTCCGGTAGAGCATGGACCTGGCATATTTGGATTTTAGAATCCTCATAGAGTCACGTACTCACGTTATACTAATCGTATTCCATGCTGCCGAACGCGACTGGGGAAAATGTCTTCATTTAGTTTGGACACGCAACCAAACCCTACAATAACATATATCTGGCGCGCGCGGCTATAAATACCTCTAAGCCACAGCTGCGAACCTCCATTCTCCACCGCTTTCCCATGCACGTTACCTCCACAAGACATTCAGAACCGAGAACGGAAACAGCCATTATGGCGTCCTCTCGCGTCCTCCAGCAGATCGCTCTCCTCCTCCTCGTCGCCGCCGCTGCCACCGACGCGGCCACCATCACCGTCGTCAACAAGTGCTCCTACACGGTCTGGCCCGGCGCGCTCCCGGGCGGCGGCGTGCGGCTCGACCCGGGCCAGTCGTGGCCGCTCAACATGCCGGCCGGCACCGCGGGCGCCAGGGTGTGGCCGCGCACGGGGTGCACCTTCGACAGCAGCGGCAGCGGCAGCTGCATCACGGGCGACTGCGCCGGTAAGCTGGCCTGCGCCGTCTCGGGCGAGCAGCCGACGACGCTCGCGGAGTACACGCTCGGCCAGGGCGGGGCCCAGGACTTCTTCGACCTGTCCCTCATCGATGGGTTCAACGTGCCCATGAGCTTCGAGCCCGTGGGTGGCGCGTCGTGCCGTGGTGCGAGCTGCGCTGTGGACATCACCAAGGAGTGCCTGTCGGAGCTGCAGGTCGCCGGAGGGTGCGCTAGCGCCTGCGGCAAGTTCGGCGGCGATACCTACTGCTGCCGAGGCCAGTTCACGGACAACTGCCCGCCGACGAACTACTCCCAGTTCTTCAAGGAGAAGTGCCCTGACGCCTACAGCTACGCCAAGGACGACCAGACAAGCACATTCACCTGCCCGGCCGGGACAAACTACCAGATCGTGCTCTGCCCTTAGAGGAAGCACGTAACGTATATAGATACTCCTATAAATAAGCTGCTACTTGGATCAATATGTGCTAGTACTACTCTACGTAGTCTTCTACAAGCAGTGAGCATTGATCATCTGTATGTGTTATGCAACATGTGCATGCACATGGCTGTATATCTCGATCAGTAAACGAATAATTATTATTTCTATGTCATTTGATGTCTTCTTGGCGAGAAATATGATTTTTTTTACAAAAATAATTATCAATGGTAATACAAAGAGCCCAAAAATAATAAAGATTACAAATAGGTACCAACTAGCAACGAATACAACTATTGGAGCCAGCCAGGTGACGGCGCACTCCAAGCTAAGCTATTACCAACGATGAGAACCATATATCAGAAGAGTTGGACATGCAGCCACAATAATGGGAAATGCAATTCCTCCCGTAGGAGGGGTGCCGGCACCATCTACTTTTCATTTGTTGAAGATTCGTGCTATGCGTTTTATAAAATAGTCCTCCCACCTTACTCTTAGATCTGTTGCAGTTTTCTATCCATCCCCTAGCATTGTCGGATATTCTATATTTTTTGTCGTTGATTCTCTCCTCACAATCGATACTGTCTTCTACACGTTTATTTTTATTTTTCACCTTATTTTTTCTCTTAAAATTTCAGAAATATTCAACAATGTTTTTTATGTACATTTTTTATTCTAAAAATGAAACATGCACAATTTGTTTTTTCAACAATCTTATTTGATAATTTTTATTCTTGTACTTTTTATTTAACAAATATTTAGACACTCTTACTTTGTTTCATCCTAGATTCAGAAGTTTCATACAAGATTCACATGTTTTACAACCTTGTGTCTGCCAAGTACAGAACTTGTACACTAAATATTTTAAAGATTTATAAATATTCATATATATTTATTATTCACTAAATATTCCAGATTCATAAATTTAATCAACAATTTTTTCTACACACACGTTTCTTTTTCTTTTTCACCTCATTTTTCTCTTAAAATTTTAGGAATATTCAACAATGTTTTTATGTACATTTTTTATTCTAAAAATGAAACATGCACAATTTGTTTTTTGAACAATCTCATTTGATAAATTTTATTCTTGTACTTTTTAGTCAACAATATTTAGACACCCATACTTTGTTTCATCCTAGATTCAGAAGTTTCATACAAGATTCACATGTTTTACAAACTTGTTTCTGCCAAGTACAGAACTTGTACACTAAATATTTTAAAGATTTATAAATATTAATATTTTTATTATTCACTAAATATTCCAAATTCATAAATTTAATCCAAAAAAAATTCTACACACACGTTTCTTTTTCTTTTTCACCTTATTTTTTCTCTTAAAATTTCAAGAATATTCAACAATGTTTTTATGGACATTTTTTATTCTAAAAATGAAACATGCACAATTTTTTTTCAACAATCTCATTTGATAATTTTATTCAACAATATTTAGACACTCTTACTTTGTTTCATCCTAGATTCAGAAGTTTCATACAAGATTCACATGTTTTACAAACTTGTTTTTGCCAAGTACAGAACTTGTACACGAAATATTTTAAAGATTTATAAATATTAATATATATTTATTATTCACTAAGCATTCTAGATTCATAAATTTAATCAACAATTTTTTCTACACACGTTTCTTTTTCGTTTTCACCTCATTTTTTCTCTTAAAATTCCAGGAATATTCAACAATGTTTTTTATGTACATAACTTGTACAATTTTTTCTTTTTCACCTCATTTTTTAAGATAATACAATTTCCATACGTTATCAAACCAGAGTGGTTTCATATAAAATTCAACGATACATACAAGATTTAGAGTGGTTTCATATAATTTTCTTCAAAGAACATTCATACAATTTCTATACATATTTCACTATAGTTTGACAGAAAATTCATACAATATACATCATAAATTCAACGATCCAAGTAAGATTCAGAGCAGTTTCATACACTATACGTCATGGAAAATAATATCTCCTAGGATTCATACAAAGATCTGCAAGGATTCATACAAGGATCTGCAAGGATTCATACAAAATGACAACAAATCCAACAAAGTTGCATGTATGTTTCGATCTACAAGGATTCATACAAAATCAAGCAGATCTATACAAGAAAATGTGAAGAAAAATATGAAGAACATTTCGGTGGAAGAAAAATGCGAAGAAGACTTTGGTGGAAGAAACTGAATCAAAAATCTTGATGGGTGGAGGAGCATGAGGGGGTGGCCGCCGCGCGCGTAGGCGACGCCGCTGCTCCATGGCGCCTCCCCCATCGGGGCATGTAGGAGGAGGAGGTGTTGGGCGGTGGGCTGCTATTGGGGAGGAGCATGAGGAAGCAAGGCGACGCGATTTGGGAGGCGTGCTCGGGGGTAGGTGGGAGGAGGCGGCTTTGGGAGAAGATGCTCTGGGTGGATGGGTTGATTTTCGTACATATAGAGGGTTAAAATGCAAAACGATTGGACCCTTTTGACCAGTTGACCTTTGCACGAATCTTGAACAAATTGATGGCTATGATGGTGCCGGGGGCCCAACCTAGGAGGGATAAATCCGCTCTCCCACAATAATGGACGTCAAAACATACCAAATTACACGCACGCCGGAGCTAGGGTAGAGCAAGAACTTATTCTGACTTTACTATACCGTCGTAGTCTCATAATCCCGAAGAACACACAAAAAAGTAAAACAAGAACCGCAACCCTCCCATCATCGAGAAGCCAAGTTTGCCGCACCTCCAAGTCCTAAAAGGTTGTCAGAGACGGGACAGGCCAGGGATATTGCAGGCGGAGGAGAGAGAAACCCTAGCCGATGGCCTTGCTTTTCTCCTTCATCCATGTTTCCTGGTTTCTTCAAACCATTTAGATTTTCTCACTTCACACTAGCCCATCAATCTCCATCTTTGTGTACGACTAGTCAGTTGGACTTTTGTCCGATTAAAACGGCTGAAGGTATGGAATTCTCAAGATCTTATTGGGCCGGTTCTCTAGCTTACACACAAGGCTTCCGCATGTCCATGATGTAGCAGGCACGTACGGCAAGATCGAGGCGTCACGTCACCACGCTACATACGTCGTACTATATAGGCCATGGTATCTATAGTCCAGCAAAATTCCGTATACTTAATTCCGTATATTGGACTGTATTAATCTTCTTGCTGGACGAGAGACAAAGGTGGGCTTGCATGAATGGAGCATTAGTGTCCAGTGGAAAATACGGAGATATTTATGGCCCTGTAGAAAAAAGAGGAAGAGGACGAAATTATTGAACAAACGGAATTGGAAGATGTATACCATCACGTCAATGATCTCTCCGTGTCATGCGCCATCCATCCCGCGCAAAGAAGTACTCCTCAGTTTAGAAAAGAGAATATAAGACGTCACCTACGGCCTATTCTCCAAACCTTTTTTTTTCAACCATTTCCAGTAATTTGAAAACATAAATTACAGAGAAAAAAAACAGAACAAAACACTAGCTACGGCTGCTGCATGCGCCGTCGATGGCAACGAATCTAGCTACTCGCCGTTGTCTATCGAGAGGTCGATGTATGGCGGCGGTGTCCATGGGCCCTGTACCAGCCACGCCGGTGGCGCCGCCAGGCGGTGGAACCTCCTGCTGAATCCACGTGGCCTGCCACAGCGTGTGCGGTTGAAGCGGCGGTGGAGGTGGCAGCTTTGCCTGGCACGTCGCCACCATCACAGTGAGCTTGATGACGTCCTCAAGCCAAACCCATTTCTTGTCCTCCTACTACCTAGAGAACTCTATGGTGTGTGCGGTGGCCGCCTCCTTGTTGTAGTCTAGCGGGAGGGCAGCACCGTCCTCCTGCTTCACGACGACACCCGTGTTGTCGCCATTGTCCGAGTCCTCGTCGTTGTAGTGCGCGGACAAATTGTCGTATTCTTGCCCCGACTGGAAATCGCCTTGGTACGAGCACGCCTGTCTCGCGTCATGCTCCCAGGCGAGGAAGTTCCTCCACAAGTCCTTCCAGTGTCGCCCCATCAGCTGGCAGAGGCGGCACCGGCACCATGTCGGTGTTGAGGGGCCAACCAAAAGGGAAGGGAAGCATCGTGTTGATAGCACGAACCCCCCTCGTCCAAGTGCAGAATGCAGTCCTGCACCAGCATGTACCGACAGTAGTGCTCCCGAAGTTCATGCCACGCCGCGGGTGCAGGTGCCACCAGACCCACAAAATGTTAAACCCGTGGAGGTTGTGGCAGATTTCGCTAGCATCTATGGGGAGCTGCTCTCGCATGTGGAGGAGGCAGCAGTGTTAGTTGTCGTCGAGGGCAGCATCGGTCCAAGGATGAGCCTACCTCGTGGTCGTTGACCCTTTTTTTTTTGCCAAGACGACATCTTCATGGTACTGGCTAGGGCGAGGGAGATTGCTTGGTTAGAAGTGGCAATGGCGAAGGCAAGGTGTGTAGGCGAGAGAAGGGTCCAGTATAAGAAGCCCTAGCCATCAATGCCGACACAGAGACCAACGGCTTCGACATTAATGCTGACGCAGGAGTTCAGGCAGTGCATCACTGCGGTCAGCGCCGACATTGATGGCTAGGGGATACTGGCAGCGCCAGTGAGCCTTCTAAAGACTAGTGGCCAGCAGTGATGTCAGGGCACTAACAAATACTGAAGAAGGCATGGGCCTGGTTCTGGATCGCGGCAGGCCCAAGCGACTTGTCCAGCCCAGCAGACGATACATGGGACCGGATTGGACCAAGTAGAGAAAGCTCTCCGCTTAGCGTTATAAGCAAGCAAAGCAACCACGAGAAGGTCATCCTTGGGATCACGACTCTGGCGGCGGTGGCGGCGGTGTTCATCTATCTGTAATAGAGTAGCTACCAATTTCTACAGATATTGAGCTCTGTAATTCGAATATTATTCCTACAATTCCAGTATCGTGAGGAGATCATCAGGGTAGCTAACAGCTGGTATCAGAGACCGCTCGATCCCCAATTCCACAAGCTGGAAACCAGGCTCAAGACCCAGGAGCGAAGTCGGTTCGTCAACGCCATGGACCCGGCCCTGAAGGAGTACTTGGACCGCATGCATCTGGATCTCTCCAACCGCAGTGATGCAGCGGTGGCGCAAGGGCTCTCGCTGCAGAAGTCTCAAGACGCGCTTGCGCTCCAGCTTGCATCGCAGTCGACGCAGCTGCGCGATCTGGCACTGTGGAAGCCCGATCTGGAGGAGCGCCTCTCCCAGCTCCAGAACACCGTCGTGGAACTCCAGCGCCAGTGCAACCCCATCACCGACGCAACTGGTGGACCAACGTCGGCTGTGGGTGACGGCACGACCCCGCTAATTCCTCGTTGGGAGGTCCACGGGCAATTCGGCCACGGCGATCCGCTATCTTCCGGGGGTTTGCCGATGGTGAATTCACCTTCACCGTCAGCGCCTCCGGTCACGGGTATGTTTTCCTTCCAAGTTCCCTTATCAGAGCAAGCCAGTGATCCTAATATGCTAGCTAGCCAGATCATGGCTGGTTTGGGTGCCAATGCCCTAACCATGCCGTTTCCACCTTTCTCCGGGGACAATCCTAACCTCTGGAAAACCTTAGCTGAACAATATTTTCAGTTATTTGCTATACATGATTCCTACTGGTAGCGATGGCTATTCTCCATTTTTCCGGTGCTGCTGGAATCTGGCTTCAGTCAGTTCAGAAAAAATTAGTGGCTCTAGATTGGATTTCTTTCACTTCCTTGTTGTGTACTCGTTTTGGGCGTGATAGACATCAACTCCTCATTCGTCAATTCTACACTATTAAACAAACTTCCACAGTGGCAGAATACATAGAACGATTCGATATACTTGTAAATCATTTGGTCTCATATTCAGATGGAACTCACCCCTTTTATTTTCTCACTCGATTTATCGAGGGGCTACGGCCTGATATCAGGGCAGTCATCATGGTGCAGCGACCGGCTGATCTGGACACTGCTTGCGCTCTGTCTCTGTTACAAGAAGAGGTAACTGAAGGCGAATATATACCAATTTCCAGAGCAGCTGATCAGCGGTACATCAGAATACCAAGTCGAAGCTTCTCTCAGTTACAAATTAATTCACCTTCCACGCCAGTAACAAGAGCTGTAGATCATAGAGGGATTGATACGGCTCGTCCCAACAATGACGCCAAACTGACAGCCGCGCAACTACAGAAAAGCCAAGGGTCTGTGCTTCAAGTGTGGTGAACGGTGGGGAAGTGAACATACTTGCCCTTCCACGGTATAGATGCATATTGTGGAGAAATTATTGGCCTTGTTTTCCCATGAGGAACTCACTGGCTCAGATCAGTCTGCAAACTTACCAATGGACACTGAAACAGTTTGTTCTATATCAATTTATGCTTTGACAGGAACAGTCGCAAAGGAAAAAGGAGTTATTCAGTTACATGCTTACATTGATAATCATGAAGTCCTTATTCTGGTGGATTCCGGCAGTTCCACTTCTTTCATTAACAAATAGCTAGCTGATCGTTTGGCTGGAGTTTAGGAATTACACAAACCATGTTTAGTAAAAGTGGCTGATGGATCTACGCATAGATGTGCAACTTTCATATCTGCTTGCCAATGGTCATCTCAAGGAGCAACGTTTCACACTGACCTGAAGATATTGCCTCTGGGTTCATTCGACGTCATACTGGGTATGGATTGGCTTGAAGAGCATAATCCCAACATAGACTAGGTACAGAAAACACTCCAACTGCAGACTGACACAGGTCCATTACAATTGCAAGGACACGGTACTGCTAAGTTGCAATGCTCTGTTATTTCATCTATAGAACTGTCCAATATCTGTTGTCATAATTCAGCAGCTCATCTTATCCACATTTATGCCTTGGATGATACTCTCCAGATCGAGGAAATTACTCCAAAAGAAGTTCAATCATTCCTAGATCAATTTGCTGATGTATTCACAACACCCACACAGTTGCCACCACGCCGTGAGTGTGACCATCGTATTACACTCATGCTTGGGGCACAACCTGTCAACACAAGAGCATATAGGCACAAGCTTGAATTGAAGACAGAAATTGAACGCCAAGTAGCAGAACCGCTTGAATCAGGCATCATACAGAGAAGTACAAGTCACTTCTGCTCCCCTGCAATCTTAGTCAAGAAAAGGACGGCACATGGAGACTGTGTGTAGACTATCGCAAGCTGAATTCGATGACCGTCATCAGCAAATACCCAGTACCAATCATCGACGAGTTGCTCGATGAACTATCCGGCGCATGTTGGTTCTCCAAACTAGATCTCCGCGCTGGCTATCACCAGATCCGCCTCGCACCTGGAGAAGAACTGAAAACCATTTTCCAAACACACTATGGCCATTGGGAGTACAAGGTCATGCCATTTGGGTTGGCAGGTGTGCCAGGAACCTTCTTGGGAGCAATGAACACTACGCTCCGCCCACTCCTCCGCAAATGCGTTGTCGTGTTTTTCGACGACATCCTGGTGTACAGCATGTCATTAGATGAACATATTCTGCATCTGACAGCAGTACTAGAGCTGCTCCGCCGAGACCACTGGCAGGTCAAACTATCCAAATGCTCCTTCGCCCAACAACGCATCGCCTACCTGGGTCACGTGATTGACAAGCACGGTGTGTCGTCTGATCCTGACAAGATCGCTAAGGTAGATAATTGGCCAACGCCGCAAAATAGCAAGGACGTTCGAAGCTTCCTAGGGCTCGCAGGATATTATCGTAAATTTGTCCACCACTTCGGAATTATTGCAAGGCCACTGTTCAATTTACTCAATAAACACACACCATTTGTGTGGACTGATACAACTGATACTGCATTCCAGTTACTCAAACAAAAACTGGTGCAATCCCTAGTGCTGCAACTGCCTGACTTCTCCAAACAATTTATCATAGATACAGATGCATGCGACACTGGGGTAGGTGCAGTGCTGCAGCAGGATGGACATCCCATAGCTTACATGAGTAAACCTCTTGGGCAAAAGAACATGGGTCTCTCAACCTATGAGAAAGAATGCCTAGCAGTGTTAATGGATATTGAACAGTGGCACCCATATTTACAACATAGGGAATTCCTAATTCGCACTAACCAGAAAAGCTTAGTGCATTTGGATGATCAGCGTTTGACCACGGTTTGGCAACAAAAAGCTTTCACTAAGCTACTGGGTTTGCAATATAAAATCTCCTACAAGAAAGGACCTGACAATAACACAGCTGATGCTCTATCGAGAAGATCTCACATCTCTGTCATTCCTCTACAATCAATCACTACCTGCCAACCTATCTGGTTGGATGAGATCAAGCACGGCTACAGCACCAATGTGCATGCCAGTAACTGGATTGCTAAACTGCAACAAGGACCTGACAGTAAAGGCAGATTGACTCTTGTGGATAACCTACTGTACTTTAGACAGAAAATCTGGCTAGGAGGTTCTCCAGTGATGCAAGAAAAGGTTATGACAGCTTTTCATGCTAGTAAGATTGGTGGTCATTCGGGTTTTCCTGCTACATATTCCAGGATTAGGAAATTATTTTCTTGGCCCAAAATGAAGAAACAAATTAAGACCTTTGTCCAGTCATGCATGATCTGTCAGCGGGCTAAACCTGAGAGAGTCAAATACCTAGGTTTATTGCAACCCCTGCCCACCCCTGATGAATCTTGGAAAATGGTGACTACGGACTTCATTGAAGGGCTCCCAACTTCTGGTATGGCAAACAGTATTATGGTGGTAGTGGACAAGTTTACACATTATATTCACTTTATTCCATTACATCATCCTTTTACTGCTGCAAAAGTTGCTGCTTCCTATATGGATAATGTGTTCAAGTTGCATGGATTACCACAAATCATGGTGTCTGATAGGGACCCCATCTTCATAAGCAAATTTTGGCAACAACTCTTCTCCTTGCTAGGGAGTGAACTAAGCATGAGCTCTCATATCACCCTCAGACAGATGGACAATCTGAGTGTGTGAATCAGTGCCTTGAGATCTACTTGCGTTGTTTCACTCATGCCAATCCTCACAAATGGAGCCAGTACCTTTCTCTCGCAGAATATTGGTACAACACCAGTTTCCATTCAGCTATCAAGATGTCTCCATTTGTAGCTCTATATGGCAAGGAATCCAGGCACTGGGGCATCGATAGTGCAGCCACATGCACAGTTCCATCGTTATCTGAATGGCTAGAAGAACGTCAACTGATGCAAGATCTGTTACAACACAATCTTCATCATGCCAAGCAACTGATGA
Source organism: Avena insularis (assembly GCA_023614405.1). NCBI lineage: Eukaryota > Viridiplantae > Streptophyta > Magnoliopsida > Poales > Poaceae > Avena > Avena insularis. The sequence continues at coordinate 93,705,077 of CM042693.1, read as the reverse complement.
AGCAACAGGCTGATAAAAAGAGAACAAAGCGCACATTCACACATAGTGATGAAGTGTTTATCAAACTCCAGCCCTATGTGCAATCTTCAGTGGCACGACGTGCGAACCATAAGTTGGCATTCAGATACTTTGGTCCATACAACGTCATCAGGGCAATCAATCCAGTTGCCTATGAAGTGGAATTGCCTCTAGATGCCAAAATTCATCCAATTTTTCATGTTTCCCAGCTACGCAAGGTCCTTCGCCCAGGTACCCCTGTTGCCATCACTCCTCCCAGTCCTACTGATGTCATTATCTTTCCTGCCAAGATCATTGCAAGTCGTTGGCTCCGCACTTCCGCGGGACGCCGTGAACAAGTGCAAGTTCAATGGTCTGATCCTACAGCCATTGACATCACCTGGGAGGATAAACAAGAACTTCAGCAGCGATTCCCGACTGCACCGGCTTGGGGACAAGCCTGCTCTCAAGGGGGAGGGGATGTCAGGGCACTAACAGATATTGAAGAAGGCATGGGCCTGGTTCTGGATCGCGGCAGGCCCAACTTGTCCAGCCCAACAGACGATACATGGGCCCGGACTGGACCAAGTAGAGAAAGCTCTCCGCTTAGCGTTATAAGCAAGCAAAGCAACCACGAGAAGGTCATCCTTGGGATCACGACTCTGGTGGCGGTGGTGACGGTGTTCATCTATCTGTAATAGAGTAGCTACCAATTTCTACAGATATTGAGCTCTGTAATTCGAATATTATTCCTACAATTCCAGTATCGTGAGGAGATCATCGGGTAGCTAACAAGTGATCGCATGCGTTTGGCACGCGAACGACGTTGGGTCACTTCTAAGCAGTCCTGGTGCGAGCTAGGAAGGACACATACGTTGTCCGCGACGCGTCAAGACCGACCCGTTCATGTTTTCAAATTTGGTGTATAGATAGATCGCATGGAAGACATGGTTCGTTTGAGCCGCACAGACGTGGCGTATGGGATATGTCCTCCTATCGACAGACTCGGACCGACTCAGACCGGATTGATCATGCCACCGAAAATACCCGGAGTTGTTATTTTATTCTGTTGAACTTGTAGGTTTTTAACTCTGCACTACCGAAATGGATAACTCGCCGAGTGTCGCGGACACAGGGCAAAGAGCCAAATGCACTTGGGAAAACACCGTGCTGAGTGGGACATTTGAAAGATTACCAGGCAAACAAATACTACTTGGTAACATTTGAAAGATTGCCTGGCAAACAAATACTTCCTTCGTTTAGAAATATAAGATATTTTAGATTTGTGAAGGAAACGTATCTAGACACATTTTAGTGTATAGGTTTAAATGAATCTATACACGTTTAGATACATTAGCTTCACAAATCTAAAACATTTTATATTTCTAAATGGAGAAAGTACTTGGTAAAAATTGCTTTCCCGAGTTTTTTCTTTGGATAACGCAAAGTTGCGTTTGCCGACAGGCCAAAGTCAAGCGGCAGCGTGCCTTCTTCTCCGCGAAACAAGTGGAGGGAATTGTGGGCTGGGCGTCGGTACTACCTGCTCGTCTAGTACTACTCCCTCCATCCACAAATAAATGTACTTTTAGTCTTGTTTTAAGTTAAATTGTTGTAAAATTTAACTAACTTTTTTAAAAAACATACCAATACTTGTAAATTATTAATTTGTTTTTTAATTTAGTTTCATAATATATTAATTTGATGTAATATAGATTCCTATATTTCTCTCTAAAGTTGGTCAAATTTAATGATATTTGACTTAAACAGAAGGTAGAAATATATACTCCTACTTATTTGCGGACGGACTAAGGGAGTACGTCATAGCTCAGCCGAGTCCATCCGACCAAGTCTTGGCCGAATTTCCACATGAAAGTCGATCCACGCATTGCCGGCCTAGCTCATGCACCATCAAATGCTTTAATTCTGGTCAGACCGTCGGATCGCTGGCCAATCAATTGGCGAGCTAGCACGAACTGTTCTCTCTGCGGTCGGGTCGCGAACTGCCAAAACCGGACTTTGACTCTCGAGCCCTGGTTGATGACCGATTGATTGTCGAAATCATTTTTCAGGGATAGAAGCCTAAAAGAGCCCGACTACGAATTAACAAAGACTTCAATTGAACCGGAGAATTAGGGAATCTAGGATAGAATAACGTCAGTCTTCTCGCAACTGCATAAGTTTTTTGTTTAGTTTTTTTTTTCTTCAAAAATGTCACCTTTCAATTAATATTTATCAATATTAGTATAAAGAGACTTAAAAATAATAAAAATTACACATAGGTTTATAGACTATCTAGCGACGACTACAAATACTAACCTAAACTGAAGACGCGTCACCGTCTTTGCCAATTTTCCTTTCAAATTTAATTAACTTTTAATAATAGATAGAGATAACAATAACATATAATTCATAGGCCCATCGATGAGGACAAGCGAGGGGAGCGACGGAACTAGGGATCGAATAATTAGGACCCCCAAATCACGATTAGTTAATAAGCTGAAGAAAACAAATAGAAGCAAGTCATGTACATCCGTGTGACGGAGAAACGAAGAAAACAGAGGGAGAACGGGCGCACAACACCTACGGCAACAACGACTTCAACCGTTTCGCTCCATCGGAAACGGATCAGCAATCGCATCTGCCCCCAGCGACAACGCCAAGCCGTTGGTCCCTGCCTCCTCCGTCCGCCGCTCCAGCGACGGGAGGGGGTGGGGACCCTGGTACTTCAGCTTATGTAGTTAGGGTTGGCCTAGTGGTTCCTTGATGCGATATTTCCATGGAGGAGAAGGCGCCGCGTCGGAATAATGTGCATCTGCTCTTCCTCTATCTTGGCGTTGCTCTAATCAGTGGTGTTTGGGGGAAGGTGGCCCGGTTGTCACGCAGATCTCTGGATCCGACGAGATTCGTGTCTGGTGGTCGGCAGTTGACACCCTCACGGGTGGCGGTCTTGTCGGCTGTTGTAGTTCTATTTGCTGTCTTGTAGTTGGGTGCGCGGATGACAACAAGCGGCGGTGTTCCTCTTCTTTGACTACATCAGATGAAGTTGACGGCGTTGGGATCTGGTGATCACAGGGAATATTCCCGGCAGAGGTGCCACAACGTCTCGGTCTCGTTTCTTGCGGCGGTCCAATTCATCGACTCAAAAAGCAACATTGTTTGCGAAGGTGCTCTCCCAGATCTTTTAATTGCTTGTGAACTTTGATTTCCTCCTATTTTATGTGTGAACTCCTATTTATGTGTGAACTCTATGTACTAACTATTTGGGAACTACTCGTGCTATGTATGGTGAAACTATGTGGGTTATTTCACGGATCAATCTTGTGATGATATGCGTTATCCATTGCCAATGTATTTCTCATCACAAGTTATTGTGCAAAGATATGAGTTCAAATGCTAGTATCTATATTAGTGCACTCGGGTTGGGTTTGTAAATAGAGGGGGAGGTTTGATCCTATTCATCCAGAGGGAGCCCCCGTCTCTATTTTACAAAAGCCATGAGTATCTTCATAAAATCATCTTGCAAAGGTGTGTTGTCATCAAACACCAAAAATGGGGAGACTGAAAGAGCATTTCCTATCCTTGTGATTTTGATATTTGATAACAACACACCTATCGTTTTAATCATGTGCTAAGTGTATCCCAGGTTTTCTAGGTAGTAACACAAATATTGCCTTGCCCTCAGTTGCCCTTGCCAATGTCTCTTGTGCTGACCGGTAGTACCGGAAGTTACAACCAGTACTACCGCTTGGCATCGGTACTACCGCTCCCCAGTACCGGTTGCATCCGAGCAAGGTAGGCATGCCTCAAGTTTCTCAGTATCACCCGGTACCGCGGAGCGGCACTACCGCTCCAACCGGTAGTACCGCTTGTGCCAGGCGGTACTACCGCTTGGACACGGTAGTACTGCTCGGCAATACCATGCAACTCTGAGGAAAAACTAGGGCTTTCCTTTTCGCTCATTACCAACCGGTACTTGGGACCGGTACTACCGCATCTACTGACCGGTACTACCGCTTGGGGGTTGTACTGCAAGGAAGTCCCGGGCATGTCTGTGGCTAGCTCGACCAAGTGATGCCCCCCTCCGGTACTTGGTACGGTACCAGACCGGTAGTACCGGTTGTGACCGGTACTACCGCTTGAGTACTGGTAGTACCGGTGCATTTAATGCACCAACGGGCAGATTCCTCCAAGTGGTATAAATACCCCTTCACCTACCTTGGGACAAGATGCTCGTTGCATTGAAGACTACCACCTCCATTTGAGCCACCAAATCTCCAAGATCTCTTCACTCCACCATCCAAAGTCTTTGATCTTTGGAGAATCGAAGGAGGAGGCATTGATCTACAACTTCACCAAAAGAGATCTTCATTTCTCCCTCATTCACTTGAGGCCCCCTTGCTCTAGTGTTTCGTTGGAAACTCTAGTTCTAGATTTGGTTCTTACAAGTTTGTCTTTGATTGATTCACAACTTGCTTGTATTCGGGAGCCTCCAATTAAGTTGTGGATGTGTGCCTCAAACTTGTTGTAAAGGTGCCGGCTTCCACCTTGAAGGTTGCCGATATAGTGGAAGAGGTGAATCGAACCCATCGGGGTGAGGTTCATCGGAGAACAAGGGAGGCTTTTCATGGCGTATGTGGTTTGATACCACCCCCTCTCCAAACGTAGACGTACTTACCCTCAAAAGGAAGGAACTACGGGAAACAAATCCTTGTGTCTCCGCGTCCACCACTTTGGTTACTTCTATCCTTTACCGCACTCTACTTTACTTGTTCGTGCTTAGTCTTGTGCTAGGTTGTACTCATTTGACATATAGGTAAATTCACCTTAGTTGCATACTCTAGAGAATTTACCTTTCTTGTCAAACCCTAACTTGAAAAAGAAGAAAATTTGAAGTAGCACCTATTCACCCCGCCTCTAGGTGCCCATACGATCTTTCAAGTAGTAAGTTCTTGTTTGAAGTGCAAGAGGATCTTGCATTGACTGTGACTTAGACTTTAGCATGACATGCTAGGTGTTGTTTTGACTTTATGCTTAGTGATTATTGTTGTAGCATGGCTTTCTCCAAGTCATTGGGATTGCTTAGTGTGCCTTGAAGAAATTATGCGTTGTCTTAGCATGCAAAAGCATAGTATTGTGGTATTTTCCTTTAATGCTTTGTTTGGGTTGACTTGGCACATGGTGACACCATGTTATGACTCTCACAAGTCACCATAGCCTTTATGATCATTTAGTCCTTGACTTGTAGTACCACTCTATGCTTTGATTAGTAATGCTTTGTTGCTCTGCATGATTATGGCCATTATTGCTCTCTTAGTTGGTTGCTCCCAGTCTTTTGCTAGCCTCCACTTGTATGAGTAAGCTCTACTCATGCTTCCAACTCCCAAGAAACCAAGTTATTCCAAAATGTCCACTATAAACTCCTATGCATGGTGTGTTACACCATTCCAAGTATATTCTTATTTTCAACTATCTTCCAATTAAAAACTATTTTGTTATATGAAAACTTAGTGATTAAAGCCCTCATGAACTTGATGGAACACTTTATATTCTTTGCCCCTAATAAACTTGAACCATTGTGACAACTTTGTTGTATATGCTTGCACTTATAAGTTGGAATTAGCAGAACCGTGCTGTCACAAGGAATGTTTTCAACATTGCACTTGTATTTTGTACTCAGTTGATATCATGCTCTTTTGTCTATGGATGTCACCGGTGTGAAATAAAGAGGAAACTTGTAAGTCCATGGAGTTTGTATTCTGTGTTAGAGAAATGCTTGGGCCGCTAGCCTAAGCTATGCCTAATCATGGTGGAAACTTGCAGCATCACCATAGTGAATTATCTATAAAGCATCCTCAATAAAAAGCTATGCATATGGTAAATAAAAATATTGTTGAGATGCTCATTGTCTGCTTGCCTTGTAATTTTGGTTATGGGAAAGCTCCTGTACCATGTGCGAGGGGTACCCCGTTGGCGGTTCTCAATGATATGCAAATACTTACAATGACAAGAACTTACCTGGACATATTGTGATATTATTTGTTCTTGTGCTATTTGTTTCTAGTCACCCTTGTGAACTTTGAAGGTGTTCTATGCATCTATATTGCTACTCTATGAGGGACAAGCTGATTGCCACTATGCTATGTTTTCTGTATGTGAAACAAACAAACGTTTTTCAATGCATGTTATTCATGATCTTTGTTTGTAGCCTTTCATGTTGCATGCATAGTTATTATGTCTTATTGTTAGAACTCCATCTTTCATACACATGTTTAGGGTTCTTTGATCCGAGCTTTCAATGCTTGCAAATGGTTGGATCTTTATTGTGAGGGTGCATATCACCTCAAAAATTATTCTTTTATCACTCACCTACTCGAGGACGAGCAGGAGTTAAGCTTGGGGATGCTGATACGTCGGAAACGTATCTATAATTTTTTATGCTCCATGCTTGTTTAGTATCTACTTTTCTTTACTTGTGTACACTTTGAGGTGCTTTTTACACGTTTTCTAGTACTAACCTATTAATAAGTTGCAACAATGCCAGATGCTTGTTTTCTGCTGTTTTTGGTTTCAAAAAAGCTAGTAAAGAAATATTCTCGGAATTGGACGGGACAAACGTCAAAGTCAGTTACTTTCCGTGGGGAACAAAAAGTCCAGAGGGAAGCCAGAGAGGCTGGCCAGACCCACCCTAGGCGCGGGTGGGCCCTGCCCCGTGCCTGGGAGGGGTGTGGGGCCCCTGGCCGCCGCCTCGGCCTCCCCCTTCGCCTATAAGAAGCCCCTGATGCAGAAACCCTAAGCACCCGATAAAATCTCCACGAAACCGTCTGTAGCCGCCGCCACCATCGTCCCTAGATCGGGGGATCTGAAGTTCTTCCCGGCACCCTGCCGAAGGGGAGATCATCCTGGAGGCCTTCTTCTCCGGTATGATGCGTGAGTAGTTCCACCTTGGACTATGGATCCATGTAGTATCTAATGGTTGTATCTCCTCCTTGTGCTTTCATGTATAGATCTTGTGAGCTCCGTTCATGATCAAGATATAATCTATTTGTAATCATGCACGTTGTGTTTGCTGAGATTCGATGGATATTGAGATTATTATGTTGGTTTGATTAATGGTTTTGTCTTTATGATTCTATCATGTCTGGGTTATTTGTGATCTTGCATGCTCTCCGTTATTAGTAGCTATCTTGGCCAAGTAGTTGCTAGTGACTCCAAGAGGGGGTATTTATGCTCGATAGTGGGTTTATGCCTCTAGTTTCCAAGGGAAGTGACAATAATCTCTTCGGTTGTAGATGTGCTGTTGCTACTAGGGAGAAAACAACAGTCTCTTGTTCATGAAATATGTGGATTGTTTACCTTACACACTTTGCTTAAAGTAGTTGTCTGTTTCTTACAACTTAATACTGGATGGGGTTCAGATGATAACTTGAAGGTGGACTTCTAGTCATAGATGCAGTTGGATGGCGGACTATGTATCTTGTTGTATTGCCCAATCGAATCTCATAGGATCTTTCTGACTAGTAATTGCATTGTTATGCCTTGCTCAGTTCCTGTCAATTGCCCTGCTGTAATTTGTTTACCCTTCATGCCATGTTGTTTATCTAAGGAGATCACCTCTAGTGAACTATGGACCCCGGTCCAATCTTTACCATTGATACATCTTCCACTGTTACTTGTTTACTTGTTGCAAACCATTACCTTCCACACCATACGTTTAATTCTTTGTTACAGCAAACCGGTGAGCTTGATAACCTCACTGATTTTTTGGGGCAAAGTTTTGAGTTTGTGTTGTGCAGGTTTCCACGTTGCTTGCAACACCTTTAAGACGTTTCCTTCCTCCTTCTAATTCGATAACCTCAGTCTCTATTGAGGGAAGACTTGCTACTGTGCTCATCACACCTTGCTCTTGGGGTTTCCAACAAATCGCTCCCACATCAAGAGGGCGCCATCACTGATCTAGTTGGATTGCATCCCGCGAAGTGCGGGAAGATGGCGCTCGACGGATCTGCGTGTTGAAGCTATTAGGAATAAGCAATTTGTATTACCAGGGCCCAGCCACACTATATAGTACATTTGACTTGGGATAGAAGAAGGTAAATCTAGATAAGTAGACTCCTAAACCAATACGAATACTCCTTACCCCCCCCCCCCTCCCTCAAATGCAAAGCGTATGCAATAGCATTGCATTTGAAGAAGTGAAAACCAGAAGAAAAAAATGATAATTCAAGGAGTCAAGCCATAGTGAATACATTTGATACAAGAATAGATCGACGCAGACATAAAGATGGTCAGAAGAACAACATGTCACAAAAGAAATCATAGCACAAGAAGCCAACAACATAGAAGCTCAACATGCAAAAGAGTGTGTAGATCCATGACAATGCAACAAATGGCGCATCAAAGGAAGACACACACCGCATCAAGAGAAGATGGGTTGTCAAAAGATGGCACATCAAGTGACAAGGATTTTGCACAAAATCATAGCCCAAAGAAAACTATCGGCGAAAGAAGCTAGATGCCAAGAGAATGGGCATAGATCGACAATGCAAAAGGAGGCCACTGAAATCCTATAGAAAAGACCAGGACCAGATAAACAAAGAAGAAACGAACAAAGGTATGGTGGACTCGCATGACATGAGAAACAAAGAGAACAACGAACTCGGGATTATCATTTGAAGCGACGAGGCAGCGCAAGGAGATGGGGCAGAGATCACCGAAAGGGGATCTGAAGGAAGCCACCGTGGCCGGAGTCATGCTTGGACAGAGGCCTCGAAACACACCAGAAAGCGAAAAGGAACGGGTGAGGAGAGGAGCTGCCACCGGCAACGACGAGGAGGGCGGAGCGGAGTGGAGGGATAGGGCAGCTAGGGTTGAGACGCCCTCGGTGTCACCCTAGGATCACCGACATCTCTGGAGCCGTTCAAGGAATTTCACAGTTCCTTCATCTGTTCGAAATTATTCATATGCAGTCTCTAGCCCCCTGATGTGGAAGATCAGTTCTGTTGGATTCTCTCCGGATGGAACCTACTTAGTGCAAATGCAACTCTGTTTGAAGTAACACAGAAACCTCTCCTGTGTTTCTGTTTGCAAGCCGCAACCCCACAAACCTGATGATACCTTCAGTAACTGGTTTGAGCTTGCTCTGTATAGTTCTTTTTTCCTTCTTGTTTTCTTTAGTTTCATTGTTTTTAGCTTTCATTGTACTATTGCCTTTTCTTGATGCTTTCTTCTCAACACAAATGACTTCTATACTTTGGTGTGTGCTCGAGAAAACATGTACTACAAGGAAATTGATAGAACGATGAGAACGTGCCCGCTGCCATGGCAACATGGCTCTGTTAATGCGTGGCAAAAGATCGATCTAGTCTTTGCTCGCCATTTGCATATGTAAAACACCACATAGAAAAGTCGTACAGGTACTGACTAACCAACGCCACAGTTTATTATACAACTATAGAAATCATATCCAACATAGTAAATCATATCTGAGGCTTATATTTTGAAATAGAGGGAGTAGTTCTAAAAAAGAGTAAGCAAATTGTGAGAGCAAGATTGATCGAAGAACAATTATTTCAGGCACTTCTGTTTCACGCTTGGCTTCATTTTACTGCTGAAGGGCAGTGACAAAGAAATATTACTTCAATCCTGGCAAAGGAGATATATATTCACAATACATAGATCACAAAAAACATTTGGATGGTGAGGAACTAATGATATAGCAGGAGCAGTCGCTACCTATGCAGCATTGCTTGTTCATGTGTCAGTTCCCCAAGGGTTTCTCATCTCTTCTGATAGTTGATGTACTTGGCAGAAAATCCAAATACGAGAGCGAAAGCCACAGGGAATGCCACGGACACTATAGCTACCACTCCCAAGAATTCATGCCTAAAACCGTAGTAGCTTCTGATAAACTCTGATACAGTCTCACCACTTTCAAGTTTCTCCTGAATGTCTCCAAACTGTGAGGCACCTAGACCATACAAGGTCCATGCAACTGGGCAAATCCAGTAGTACCAACTCCACCAGATAGGAATCCTCTGCGTAGAGAACGGCAATGTAGAAAGGAAGTGATTAATTTACAGCTGAGTGGGAAAAAGTGAGTTAAATATTAATTATGTATACAATGCAGAGCAACTCACCGATACAGGGATGAGAAACCCAGAGAAAAGGTTCCATAGGGCATAGAATGCAGAGCAGCCTATCGCTGCCACGCCACCATTGGGTGCAAGCCCCACAGACATCATCCCAAAGAATGTGAAGTAAAGGAATGTGAAGTACATGAAGAACAAGTACCAAATGAATTTAGTTGTTGTCCACTCGAATCCCATCATTGCATACACCGGAACTCCATATATCAAAGTCTGCACGAATGTGTACGGGAGTTCAATGGCAACCTGCAATGTTGCATAACGGTTTTATCTAATGAAACTGGCAGTTATGGAAAAGTAAAAAGTACAACTCAGTGTCCCCTGTGCAAAGATGAGTTAGTTACCTGTGCAAATGTATAAGGTAGGGCCGAGTACATTCCAGCTGCTCTTTGTTTGTAGAACACTATCCTTTCCATGGCAATCACTGGCTGAACACCTTGTGCGTTCTTAATACCGAGCATTAGAATGGCGAAGTACATTGACCCCATGGAATTGAACAAATCTTGTTGTTTCATTCTGTGTGGTGTAGGGAAACGTTTTATAATGTAGAGAGCGGAATTAAAGAAAGAAAACATTCTTTTTTGATATTTGAAGACCCACCTTTTCATGCCAAGGTTCCAGAATACCGTGCCAAAAATAAGTGCAATGACTATGGTCATACAGAATCTACCTCCTATGTAATGAATATTCCTCCAATAAGACAAGTTCTGCTTCCACAAGCATATCAAGCACTGCTTCCAAAAAGACTGTGAATACTCATCAAGGAAATGGAGATCAGTAGAGCTAGAAGGAGGAATGCTTAATTCACTTATCAAGGCCTTGGTCCTCCTGAAATCATTAGTATTAGTTAGTGGGCACATGTGCTGTGCATCTTGGTAGGCCACAACAAAGCTTTAGTCCCATGCAAGTTGGGATTGATACAGTTGAGGGATATGGACAAAGGAAAATTATTGAGCAACAATCACTAAATAAGAAACCTTCAGATTTTTAATAGTAGTCAGATGCATTACACTTACATATATAGCTCCGAATGTTTATATATTTCAGAAAGATCAATCCCAAGCATATGCTCTTGTACAGTTGAGGTCACCTCCAACATCCACGTCGCAGGGTTATACCCATCTTTTATCTTATTGACACCTTCTATTCCCTGAATAGACCATGTTCAATGTTATCTTTTGGTCCACAGTTCCCACTATTTTCCAAAAAGGTAGTACTAGAAATGGTTTCAACCATGTAACTAACCTCAAAGTATTTGATTAGCTGAGAAGAATGATCGCCTAATGGACCAACGTATATCTCCTCCCCTCCTTGTTTCAGTAGAATAAGCTGTTATTCATTGATCATACCATCAGAAAGGCCAACACATTTCATGTTCTCAGCTGGCAGCAAAAGTTTTATTACCTCGTCAAAAGTTTCAAATATTTCAATACTTGGTTGGTGAATGGTGCATACAACAGTTTTACCGGTGTCTGTAAGGTTTCTGATAGTCCTCATTACAATCGCTGCAGCTCGAGCATCGAGCCTTGAGGTTGGTTCATCCATAAAAATGATTGAAGGATTAGATACAAGTTCCACTGCAATGGTTAGCCTCTTCCGTTGCTCACTTGAGAGACCTGTTTCTCCAGGATGTCCAACATATGCATCTTGCAATGATGTAAGCTCCAAGAGTTCTAGTATATCGTACACAAAAATCTGCATTCAAAAGTTGACACAATTGGTTTACCATACTGAAGGAGACCACTATTGTCTGCTCTCTAGTTTAGTGAAATACTCGAATGTATGTTCATGTATCAGCTAAGTAATGTGAGAAGGCATGCACAGTTATTTAATTAAGAAAATGGAGATACACCATCAAATGCTGACAGAATATTTATCAGGTTTTCTCTCAAGTAACAACTCAACAATAACCTAATAATTAGTCTTCACATCTTTCTTATGTACTGACCTTTCTTGTTAATGAGTCAACTTCTGAGGGTAATCGAAGCCAGGAAGAGAACAAAACTGACTCAAGAACGCTCAAGTGTGGAGAGTGGATATCTGACTGCTCGCAATATCCAAATACACGGCAAAAGGTTTCTTGCTTCTTTGAGTAGCCTGAGATATTTATTGTCCCTTCAGTGTAGCCACAAGTTTTCCTTCCTGCTAACACATCCATCAATGTTGTCTTTCCGGCACCACTGATGCCCATCAATGCAGTCAGCACACCTGGTCTAAAGCAGCCACTCACACCCTTCAGTATGTCCAAACGATTTTTTTGTCTCGCCATGTGCTTTGTTTACCTGTAGATTTAAAGTTAAGCAAGAAATAATGTTCGCGTCCTACTGCATAAAATTATTGCCATATAATATGGAACGATGCTACTTCTTAAAAGATATTGCGATGCAATTGTGAGCATGTTTTATTACCTCTTGCATGTCTACCGAATATCTTATGTTGTCAAAGGTAAGTGAAAGTGGCACAAATGGAAGTGTTACCCTTCTGTTATTAACAGAACTCTGTGACTCATTGATCACTCTTTTCTGATGATAGAATTTCGAGGGAGCATGACCACTCAACTTTGCATTCTTTTTCTTTATTGCATTGCTTTGTAATGAGGAAAATGTTCTACCAGAAGCTACAAAAAAGAAGGAATTATTCTCCTTAAGACATTGTTAAACTGGAAACAATTTTACACAACTATGATCCAGTGCGCAAAAAAGTTTAACATACATTTGAAGTATGTTAAAGATGCGGCGTAAAGACCATTGAAGAAAAATACATATCCAATCAGTGCGCCTAAGCCAATCCAGTACCACTTTGCATGTACAAATAGCCCACGAGATTTCAATACGCTTGTTCCTAATGATTCCCTTGTTCCAGTAAGTATCTGCAAAGAAAAATGCTGAGTGTGTAACTATTCTCTTTTAGAAGTTTCAAAAGTACGGGTGTAAGGTTAGTTTAAGTACTTTACTCCAGCGGTGGGAAGTAAATTCGTTTGCCGAAATGGCATTCTGTGCATACATCAGTGGTGAGATCCAGTAACCCACCATCCAAAACTTGTTCAAATTTTCTGGAGTGGAAATAGAGCTGATAAGAAAATGAAAGCTTTATATTTGAGGTGATTATACTAGCCTTATATTTACCGCTAGAAAGTATGAATCCACTTAGTAGTAGGAGCAAAATCATTGTAAATATTCCAAAGGTATTCGCTGCAAACATGTTTCTTGTGAATCCAGCAATCAATCGAAACAGAGAAGATGACATCTGACTGACTGCTAGAAGAACAAAATAATGTTTAAAGAGCCTGCAATGAAAAAACAAACTGAGATAACACAAAAAAGGGGAAAAAGAACTGAAAGGTGCATTTGGCAGACATAACATAAGTATAAATTACCTCTACACATGCAAACTTCTGCTAAAACCACGAACAATAAACAATAGAAATTTTCCCAATTTGTTATATTAAATTCTCCCATGTGCCTTTTTAGATGAATTTACACAGGATTTCCTATAGTACGTGTCAAAAGTTAGCTTAACTAGCTAGATATATGTCCAAAGTGTCATTACCTAGTAGTGAATGAAAACGAGAAATACTTTCTATATTTAGCCCAACCCTTTATTTAACTAATGTAATGACATCTTAAAAACAATAAGCAAATCTGGTCAAATTTAACATTACCAAATTACTAAATTCTGGAATAAATGAAAACAAGTAGGTATCCCAACCTCATCATAGAAATCTAAGCCTACTTTGTTTTTAAAAAAAGCATCCAACAAGAACAAATAAATACCAATTTACAGGATGAGGAACATTGTATCACTGTCAAAATTAGGTATCCCAACCTCATCATAGAAATCTAAGCCTTGTGAATAGTAGGTAAATAGCAAATAGTAGAGCTGGGAACATGACCATTCATTATTCACAATGCTCACCTCCAGATATTTGGGTCAAATCCAACTGCATAGTACGTCATAGCAACCCAGATTGTAACTTCGACAAGTGTGACAGGAATCTTAAGAATACATGTAGGCAAAGTGTATGCCCATGCTGGATAGAAAACATCTCTTTGCTTAAAGAACAAGGGCAGATTCATGATTGTTCCCCTCAGGTCAGACAAATTGCGGAACATGGTTTCACTAACAGCGAAGTACAACACCCCCAGATATATCCCCCCATCAGTCAGTGAATCATGATGCATATGGCTGTTCCAGAAAATGGTTGATGCCACGGACGCTGTCATAGTGATCTGTCACAAGAGTGCTTGTTATAAAGAATGACTGATTGTCTACAAATAATATATGCTATTTCTCCTTGAAAGTTATAATTGCATAGGGGGGCTCATATATATCTAGGGAAAAAAGTCCATATAACCCCCTTAACAGGTTTAGGACGCTAACCCCCCTTAACTATTAATTGGGTCACTTAACCCCCACAACTATCCAAAACCGGGCAGATAACCCCCTTAGGCTATTATGGCTGTTTTGAGAGCGGTTTAGACCATGGTAGACCCTGGTTTTAGGACACGGTGGACAATTAGGAGGCATAACTAGGATAAAAAGGTTCAGCCAGTGGCGCAGTATTTCTCTCCACTGTAGCAGGTGGTGGCGGCACATTCACATTGTGTGACCAACATGATTTTGCGTGCATGTGTGTTAGATCGCCTAAATTATTTTGTAAATAGAGCTAGCTTACATACATGCAAGTGAGAGAGCAAGTCACTAGAAGATTTTATGCGTGTGTTGCTCTTGGCCAAAAGCACAGCCTGGTTACGCTGGCGAACTACAGGCGCACATGTACGGTGAACACTATGACCATTACTTCGACGTGCAGCACAAGCTCGCCAGAGCGACGTGAGAGCGGTAGTCGTGTGTATCTGCATGCTTGGCATGCGCGGTGGCCGTGTGATGTAGCTAGCTGGTGCACGTGAGGAGCAACTGCGGCGGCAGCGCGTCCAGCTAGACAAGCACAACATGGCAGCAGCAATAGATGTGAGTCGCAGCTAGCAGGGCTCCGCACGGAGCTCACCTGAGTCCAAATCAAACAAGATTCAACCTGACCACGCCATGTCATCGCCAACTCAACAACACCGTGTTCTCCAATTGTCCTAGGTGCGCTTTTCAATTGTCCAGCCTGTCCTAAAACCAGGATCCACCATGGTCTAAACCGCAGCCATAATAGCCCAAGGGGGTTATCTGCCCGGTTTTGGATAGTTGTGGGGGTTAAGTGACCCACTTAATAGTTAGGGGTGGTTAGCGTCCTAAACCTGATAGTTAGGGGGGTTATGTGGACTTTTTTCTATATCTAGGTGAGCGTACACTTACAGTGTAAAGTGGTGCAAATTACTTACAAAAATAAGGGGCGAACCTAGCTTTACGTAGCAAAACAGTGTAGCAAAGTTGACAAATCAAATAAGGGAAATCGTAAGAATATGAAAGAAATGCTGTTGTTAAACATAGGATTGAAAAACAAAAAAACATAGAAAAACTTCTGGCTCCTCGCAAATGATCGCCCTCGCAAAATGCTCCTAAGGAAAAACTTTTCTGGCTAAGATTATAGGAAATCAAAATGGCTCCTCGCAAATGATCGTCTAAACAAAATGCACGCCCAAGATTATATCTTTTTTCTGGCTCCTCGCAAATGATCGCCTAAACACGAAGGACATGCTCCTAAGGAAAAACTTCTCACTTGATGACAATGGCCTTTGTAGCCTCTGCGATGGGGGTTTGCTTAAAACCAGGGATCATCTCTTCTGGAAGTGTGAGTTCAGTAGAAAATGCTGGCAATCAATAAACATCTCCCTCGAAGACAGCCTTGAACTCCCTCAGCTGATAGCCACTGCTCGTTCCAACTTCAGAAGGCCGTTATTTTTTGAAGTTTTTGCAACTGCGGCCTGGAATATATGGAAGCAAAGGAATGCTCTTATCTTCGACAATATTTCTCCTACTATTAGAGCTTGGTCCTTTTCTTTTAAAAGAGACCTCTTCCTTCTTTCTTACAGAATGAAGGATGATCTGAAACCCCTTCTTATAGCTTGGCTAGACGCTTTGTAATCCTCTTTGGGCTATGCCCCTCTATACATTCCCTCTTTCCCCCCAATCTTGTATATATTTTTCTGTCTTAATAAAAGTTGTACTGCCGGGGCCTTCCCTACAGTTTTTTAGCTCAAAAAATAGTCGTTTATAGGTGTAGTAAAGATGGAGAAAACTATGAGCTCAAACAGTGATAAATAATAGTTAGCAGAATTTTTTATTTGGCTCAGGATGATTCATGTATCACCCACACGAAAATATCAAAATTTTAATTTGGTTGTAGGCGATCTCTGTCTCTCATACAGAACGCACTTACGTAAACCGCACTTTGTTTTAGTTGTCTCTCATGCCCTAACAAGTCTGGCCTGTCATCACTGAGGTCACGTCATGTTCGTATGTGGCGTTTGCAAGCATGCCCGATCCTATTGGGGTGTCGATAAATGTTTAAAATCTGGTGGAAAGTGCAATATACTCGAAATACAGAGTTTCAATACCATCAAAGGAAGCCAAAGCCTGATGCTACTCCCTCCGGTTCAAGATATAGGGAATTATAGAATTTTCCAGACAAAATAAGGAGAGACAATAGAAACTTCGCATTTAATTCATGGATGGCTTGCAATGAGCAGTAAATTGCATGGGGGTATAAATAATAATCTCAATTACAAGCAGTGGCAAATAAGAGAGAGGGACTGATTTATTTGGCTCTTTTTTTCCACACTTAATTGCCGTTAGCGATACTAATGGTCCCATTCATTTTATGCTCTAAAATGCCATATCTAACTTAAATTTTATGGGCTCAAATGCCCTATATTAAGGACCGGAGGGATCATGTGTAAGTGGGGTGGTGGTGTAAACTACAGTTTAGTCCAATAAATAATAAACTACATAGGTTGATCATACACTGCTAGTTTACTATTATAAAACCAATGGTCAAAGTCTTGTTTTAATGGCTGTGCAAAGTGAACACAAAAGTTATAATGGGCGATGAAGTGGGTGTATCAACTCACAATTGCAATATTAATTAAGTATAGGGATGAGTTACTCCTCATAAGAAGGATTTCTCTAGTAGATACTACTTTCACCAACTCCCTTTTGCTCACAGCATACTTTGAAGTGGCGAGAGCGGCCAAGGAACTCTCGTTCTTCTCAAATGGCACTTCAAGAAACTTTGCAATAAGTTGGCCTTCATGAAATTCCTGAAAGGCTTGTGAGAATTGCTCCACTGTGAAGTACCGATATGTTGCACCATCATTCAACCAATAGTGTTGCTGATCTTTTATTGAAGTCACCTTTAAAACAATAAAATTAAACAACATGAGCAATCTGCAATGATTAAGTAAGTTCTGTAGGATTGATGATGCTATGATGCACCTACTTCTAATAAGAAGTCAGCGGTAGCTTTCCTGTGAGGGCATTTGAACCCCAGGGAACCAAAGAACTCGCCCACATTTTCTTTGGGGCCTTGGTAGACAACATGCCCCTCTGAGAGGAGGAAGACATCATCGAAAAGCTCGAACGTCTCAGCCGATGGTTGAAGCAGGGAGATTACCACTGTTACCCCAAGTATGTGGACAAATTGCCTTAGGAAATTCACTATCTCATATGTAGTTGAGCTGTCAAGCCCGGTTGAGATCTCATCCATGAATAGGGCTCTTGCTGGACCGATGAGCATTTCTCCTAAAACCAATTTAGATATGTGAATCATGTGCAAATCGGTTAACCTGTTCCTGCTAAATACCATAGCTACCAATTTGACATGATGTTTTGTTACATAGATGGCCTTTGAATATACTTGTGGGCAAGACTTGTATAGGATCTCTACATTAGGTGAGATTGTGGGATCAGCCCATAAAAATATTTTTTAGAAATTACGAAAAGTTATGGAAATAATATACAAAACACCTACTGGTTGTATCTAGAACTCCAAGAAATTTCAGCTCTAATGTTGAACTACATGTAGAGAAACAAAAAAGATAAACTCTACTGTGAATAATGTCAGTTGTAGGTGAATAGTATTTCACACTATTCACACCCTAATTTTATCTTTGTTTGGCTCTTTAAGTGTAGGTCGATTTTGAAGCTGCAATTTTTTGGGGGTTGCATATATCACACAGATGTTTGTTGTCATTTTTTTCTAGAATATTTGAACATATTTTGTCTTTTAGAAAAAATGATCTCATAGATCCTATCTAAATTTTGATCCTACCCAACTTGCCCCTTATATTTTTCCTCTAAAGGGGCTGATTAACTTTGTTGCAAACATTTGTGTATGTTACATGGAAGCTTGATGTTCAAGTTCAACACACCTATGGTGACACGCTTCCTTTGCCCTCCAGATATACCTCTTGCCATATCATTTCCAACTAATGTATTTGAACATATCTGAAGCCCTAAGATCTGCAGTGGAATTAGCTTTTTAGCATATGAAGTAACTATATACTCAAAATGTTGAATGGAAGTGTACTCGCCATATTTCCGATAACTGTAAGCCCATAAATCGAACCTGCATTATATAGTTTGTCATTATGTCGCTCTCACTTCCATTTGCAGATTCCTGAAAGAGTGGAATTGTTTCAATTGAATATAAAATAGTGGAGGTCTTTTGAAGTTAACTCTATTTGTGTAAGCCCACAGCAGAAGGAAGGACACTTTTACCACTAAAAAGACCTCGACATAATGGAAATATTTTTGGATCAAAATGTTAGATCCGCTATAGTCAGGATTAACAAGATTTAAGGTGTAAATCCTATGAAATTCATATTTGTCCCATCTGTTGTTCTATTCATCATTGGCTACTCATCTTGCCATCCTTCTACCAACACTAGTGAGACTTTTTAGTATACTTTTCTGCGCATTCTTGTCCAGTATGATTTCTATGCAAAGCTCCTTCACAGCCGTGTCTTCTTCCTCCTATGTTCCCAGCGAGATCCTCACCTTTATATTTGAGACTAGAAATAGCTTCTTTTTCTAACTCCTTTCCAACAATCCACACGTGACTTGTGCGTCGAGGAAAGCTAACACTGATGGCAGTGAAAAATGTAAATAGGGTCACTCGAATGCATGATATACACTGACGGCTGGCAACATAAATTACCATTCATTTTATTAGGTTTATTTTTAACATAGGATTTGTTTTTTTTAAGTACAAACTTGGTTTGAAAAACATTTGCATAATATAAGCTATACACATTTCAGTGGAAAAATAGGAACAGTAGTAGTAGAGACAAACTCCATTTCTAGTAGACAATGGATAGAACAATAATTTTTACAAGCCCAATTCAACTTGTAGAAACAGACTACCTTTTCACTAGCTCTCTTGCAGAAACTAACTGTCTCCACTGTCAATATAATGTACTAGGGCATTTTTTGGAAAAAAAAAGTGAACTAGAGCTATAGTTAATATTTTCATTGAAGTTTAGTAAGTACATAAATATCATTAACTTTGCAACAAATAATATGTCCATAATGTTATTTTGTAATACTTTCATCGGTACATACACATAAAAGGTAATGAACAAATGTATTTGTTGGAATTTGTGCCAACACCTAAAATATCATTTGTTTGAAATAAAAGAGAAAATAGGTCAAGCATGTAACTTGACCTTCATGAATATGTCGATGTCCTGCTCCGGTGTGATGTTGGCTTCACTCTCCCTTTTCACCAGCTCTGCAAACAAATCTGAACACAAGGCATGAATTCAATTTTTCTTGGCTTGCTCATGGTCCAAAGGGGAGCTAACTGTAATTTTTTGGTAGTGCCCCAGTTTTACCTTCTGCATTATTTGATATTACTTTTGCACAAATCCAAATAAACCAGCAATAATTTGATCCCCTTAAAATAGTTATAATCTTTGCTAAATGCTAGTTGTAGGTGTTGATTATTACCGCACCGATCCCCGACGCCCTGGCACCTGGCGGAAAAGGCCAGCGTCTCCCTCACTGTCATCTCCCCTCTGTGGAGATCGTCCTGAGATATGTATGCTGCTGTCCTCGCTGCAACGAACTCTTCCATTCCCTGGCCGTTATAGGTGACTCTCCCAGACACCTGCAATTGTTTTGGTTTCAGGACACAAGTTTTTTGTTCCAGATAAGCACATGAACTTATTATATTTGGTCATCGCAATGGTTTGTAGACAAACATTCTGACACAAAAAAATCATGAATATACAAAATTTAAATTTGCATATGACACAAATTTTCAGATTCAAATTTCACCCATAACCATATCACTTGTACCAACTTGCAATTTTTCAGTTCGAGCTAACACACATAACAAGCATAAGTAACGCACTATAGTTTGATTCGGAAAGAGAAGCAATCCATGCAATTTTCAGTTCGAGCAAGCACACATATACTGAACTTTCCTTTGCACCTGCTCGAGCTAACTAACAATTTTTCAGTTTGAGCTATTTTTCAGTTGGATCTAGCTAGCTCACATACACGTGTTTGTTTGGACTTCTGTTTTTGGATCATAAAAGCAGAAGCTGAAGGCCAAACAAACATGCCCATACCCGGACACAGGAACTGCTCGGACAGAGGAGACCGCAGCGAGCATCTCCTAGATGCGCAGGCGGCCCTTGGACAGAGGAGACCGCGGCATCGAAGAGCTCTACATCCAAGCGCGGCCTTGAGGAGCCAAAGTAGAGCACGGTGAGGTCCCGGTATGCGGCGCCGAGCTCCCGGCTTCCTGGCGGCGTGAGCCTCCGCGAGGTCCTGGTACCCGGGGCTCACTTCCCGCACCTCTCCCTCCCCGAGCTGCACGCTCGGTACCGCAGCGCGCCGCTGAGGCTGAGGCATCCGCCCTTGTAACGGGAGCCATGCAGCGGCGGCTGAGTGCTCCCATTACGCCGGCGGTGGAGTGGTCCGGGAGGCCTGCGGTGGTGCTGGCTGGCAGAGGCGAATCCAGCCCATTTTGCTAAGGTGGGACAGCGCTAACTTGGGCCGGGCATTTTTATTTTTTATTTTTTATATATAACATATGGGTTGGGTCAAAACTTAGGGTGGGCCTCCACTTTTCCACTCTGCTGGAACGAGGAAGAGAGAGAGAGGACGGATGGGGATTAGAACATCTATGCTCACGTTTTTAGGACACCGATTTCACGGCGTATTTTTGGTCCGGATATAAAAATCGGTCCAGTCGTGTTTCCAGGAATCTTTTTTTGTTCGGATTCGGGCGAACTTTGGTCCGGAATTTTCAGGCCATTCCTAGGATCCCGGGAACGCCCTGGGAACGTCGGACGAAGCAAAAAATGGGCGTGGGCTAGCTCTGTCAGCGAGACTGTCCCATTCCCCCTCCCCCAATCCACTCGCCAGACTGTGGCGAAGAGCTCTCAGTGCCTCTGTCACCATGACTTCGCCGGCGGAGCTCCTCAATGTTGAGACATGCCCACGCCTCTAGATAAGCTCTCCGTAGTCGCCGCCCATTCCGCCGTCCGAACTTCGCCGTTGCTCGGCTTCGCTGCGAGCTCCCACCACCACGCCTGCCAAATGTTCGGCATTTGCCGGTTCGGCCATGGACTCCGACAACGAGGATATACTCGATGTATTGCTGGAGGAGGAGAACGCCGAGGTCGCCGAAGATGCAGAGCACATGGAGATCCTCGCCTCCCTCGCCTAGTTGTACCTGCAGATGGCGAAGCCGAAGCGCGGAGGTTCGATGAAGGGTTGCCGAAAGTGCAAGACGAGGCAAAGGATAGAGGGCTACTGCATGTTGTACGCCGACTACTTCGTCGACAAGCCGATGCATAAAGATGCTGTGTTTCGGCACCGTTTCAGGATGAGCCGGAAGCTCTTCCTCAAGATCGTGCATGCCATCCGGGAGTTCGACCCCTATTTTTTTGCAAGAAGGACTGCACCGGCATGGTTGGGGTTTTTCTCACTGCAGAAGTGCACAGTGGCGATGAGGTTGCTTGCATATGGAGCGCCGGGTGAAAAAGCCGATGACTATCTCCGCATGGCCGAGTCCATCACCATCGATTGCTTGTATAGGTTCTGTAGGATAGTGATTGCAGTGTTTGGAAAATAGTACTTGACAATACCCACTGCTGAAGACACTGCTCGGATCCTCGCAGTCAATGAAAGTAGAGGATTTCCTGGGATGCTTGGAAGCATAGACTACATGCATTGGCAGTGGAAGAACTGTCCATTTGCATGACAGGAATGTACAAAGGCCACAAAGGAGGTTGCACTGTGATACTCGAGGCAGTTGCTACACATGATCTTTGGATCTGGCACTCCTTCTTTGGCATGGCAGGATCGAACAACGATATCAATGTCCTCAACTCCACAAATGTCTTTGCCAAGCTTGTTAAGGGTCATGCTCCCCCTATGAATTTTGAGATCAACGGGCACCACTATAACAAGGGATACTATCTAGCAGATGGCATCTATCCAAGATGGCCAACATTTGTGAAGACTACCTCAAGCCCAATGCTCCCCAAGCATTCTCATTTTGCCAAGGAACAGAAAGCTTGCAGGAAGGACATAGAGCGGGCATTTTGTATGCTCCAACAGAGTTTTGCAGTTGTCTGATTCCCTACTATGACTTGGTCAAAAAGATCAGATGTGGGAAGTGATGAACTGGTGTGTGGTCTTGCACAACATGATCATTGAGGATGAGAGGAAGGATCCAGTGATCTTGGTCAAGCAGAACGAGCCATACTACAGACAGG
The DNA here is from genome assembly GCA_023614405.1 of Avena insularis. Taxonomy (NCBI): domain Eukaryota; kingdom Viridiplantae; phylum Streptophyta; class Magnoliopsida; order Poales; family Poaceae; genus Avena; species Avena insularis. Next base: position 93,682,252 of record CM042693.1, on the reverse strand, counting down.
GACCTCTTGCCGAGCCTGATCATCAAGTACCTCCAACTTGGGTTGCCTTCATTGCCATGCACCAGGAGATCCGAGATCCGGCAGTGCATCAACAGCTGCAGGATGATCTGGTTGAGCACATGTGGATACGCAGGACCAACACGTAGATGCCGAGCATAAACTGGCCGAACTAGGCCGAAATATGTTGTATTTTCATTGTACGCCGAACTATTTTTAAATTTACGCCGAACTGTGGTCTATTTTATGCCAAACTAACTAGGCCGAACTATGCTCTGTATTTATATTATGTCGAACTATGCCGAAAACTGGATGAATATAAGCCGAATTTGGATAGAAAAGGGCGTCCCGAAAACTCGACTTGGGAACGCGAGTGGGAAACTCGGCGTTGCCAAAGCGAAAATGAGTTTCGTCCGGCCATATTTTGGTCCGTATTTTGGCCTGGAAACGTCCAAGGAGTGGGGATGCTCTTAGAGAGGCTGAGAGGTGTGCCTCATCGGACCCACGCTGACTAGAAAACTATGTACTGTATATATTATGGACTTAATTTGCCAACAGGACACCAGGTGCTGGTCATTGCTCAATTCATGACCATTTTGGTGCAATCAAATCTGAACGTCTCCATCTCCATTAACCATTAGGGAGTAGTTCTATTACTATACTCATTCCCATCGCGTAAGTCCCACCCTCGGCTTGGACTTGGAGTAGCAAGGGGGTCCTTGCAGTCGGTGCCGGTGGAGTTGGCCATTGGAGAAGCTACTACACGGTGTGGAGGACATCAGAAGGCATCTGGACTACGACCACGAATGCTCTCATCATCTATGTATGGCGGAGCTGGTTAATGATGGAAAAGGCGGTGCATAGAACTACTACAAGGGTTGGGAAGGGGAGATCTTGTTCGACATCGTCGTTGTCGCAATGGGAGAGATCGCACCGATGGTAAGGAGGGCAGGCGACGCGCGCTGGCGGCCTAAAGAAATCCATTTATGGGTTAAAGCAAGCCTCTAGGCAGTGGTATTTAAAGTTTAATGATACAATTAAAATATTTGGATTCAAAGAGAATGTTGAGGACAACTGCATTTATGCAAAGTTTAAAAGTGGGAAATATATTTTCCTAATTCTGTATGTGGATGACATCTTGCTTGCTAGCAGTGATTTCAGTCTACTACTAGAAACAAAGAAGTTCTTGTCTTCAAATTTTGACATGAAAGACCTTGGTGAAGCTTCTTATGTTTTAGGCATAGAAATTCACCGAGATAGAAAGAATGGAGTGTTAGGACTGTCGCAGAAAGCATATTGTGAAAATATTTTAAAAAAATACAATATGCATGTGAGTAATGCAACACCTGCTCCCATAGTCAAGGGCGATAGTTTTGGGAAATCCCAATGTCCAAAGAACCAATATGAGATCGATCAAATGAAGTCAGTACCATATGCTTCGGCTATTGGAAGCTTACAGTATGCACAAGTGTGCACTCGTCCTGACTTAGCTTTTATCACCGGGGTACTCGGTAGATATCAAGAGAATCCGCATGAAACCTTTGGAAGATGGTAAAGAAAGCTTTGCGTTATGTGCAAGGCACAAAAGGCCTCATGCTAACATATAAAAGATCTGATTCCCTAGAGATAAAAGGGTATTCAGATGTGGATTTTGCGGGAGATAAAGACGATAGAAAGTCCACGATAGGATATGTCTTTACTCTCGCAGGAGGTGCTATTTCGTGGAGAAGCGCCAAATAGTCGATAGTTGCATCATCTACGATATATGCTGAATTTATAGCATGTTATGTGGCCATGGGACAGACGTTATGGTTAAAGAAATTTCTACCCGACTTGAAAGTGGTAGACTGCATCAGCAGGCCACTAAAGATGTACTGTGACAACGAGCCCGCAGTATTCTATGCTCACAACAACAAGTCGAGTAGTGCTACAAAGTCAATAGATATAAAGTACTATGTTGTGAAGGACAAAGTCCAGGATCAAACTATAAGGCTCGAGCATATAAGGACAAAGGATATGCTTGCGGATCCGCTAACGAAAGGCTTACCACCCATTGTGTTCAAGGAACACATAGCCGGCATGGGTTTAATGGAAAGCCTACAGAGGCCCAAAAGTAACTGGATTTGTTTCAAAATAAAAAAGTATGTAGTGGCTGTCTGATTCTATCGGCAATTGAGCTGAGACGATGAAACATGCTCTATGTACCGATCCATGATGAAACGAGTAAAGTACAAAGTTAAAAGTAAAGTCGAGATAAGGGGGAGAATGTTAGATAGATCTCTCCCGTTCAAGCCCAACGGCCCGAACGAGTCCCTTATCCGCGCCCTGATCGGGGGCGCCCCAACCTCATTTGGTGGGTGGGCCCCTGTCGCCGTGCTATATAAAGAGGTGGGGTACCGGTAGCACGCGTCACGAGGATCGCCGTTGTGCCAATCACCCCACCTACACCCCTACCGATCTAGGGTTAGCGTGAGCCAACGGGAAGCGCCGCCACCACCGCACACCCACGCCGTCGACCCTTTCCCATGGCTAATGCCGGCGGCTCTAGCTCCGGGACTAGTTCCGACATCCTCTCTGGCTCATGCTTGTCGAGCCAGGGCACAGGTAGTACCTCTCCTCTCCGATCTCTCTCTCTCTCCCTCTCAGATCTACGAGTTCCAACCTTATAGTACATCTACCGAGGCTAGACTAGTTCTAACAAGTCCCACCCTCGGCTTGGACTTGGAGTAGCAAGGGGGTCCTTGCGGTCGGTGCCGGTGGAGTTGGCCATTGGAGAAGCTACTACATGGCGCGGAGGACGTCAGAAGGCATGTTTCTACGACCACGAATGCTCTCATCATCTCTGAATGGCGGAGCTGGTTAATGATGGAGAAGGCGGTGCATAGAACTACAAGTGTTGGGAAGAGGAGATCTTGTTGGACATCGTCGTTGTCGCTATGGGAGAGATCGCACCGGTGGTAAGGAGGGCAGGCGACGTGCGCTGGTGGCCAGATGGGAGGATATCGTCCATGGAGTGCCAGTGGCTGGGGGTGCAGAATGTTGGCGAGTCAGCGGACTATGCAAGGGGGAGCTAGAGATCAATACGGGAGGGGGAGGAAATTGTTGGTTCTGAGCTGTGGAGGCGACTAAAGAGATGATGGAGTGGGAATTGTGGGATCCTAGGATTCTAGCGTGTAACCGTCCGCTAATAGGTGAGTTAACAACCGGGAACAGGGAATTCGGCCCTGTTGCTAGATTTATTCTGGACATGTCCGGCTACGTGGAACCTCCCAAGTTTAGGGAGGAATGAGGTGTAGATAAACTATACTTTTACATGTATATGTTATCACATAATTATTACAACAATTTGTGCTATGGAATATTCATCATGACAAATCACTGATAGTATGATTCTCAGATTAACAATATTCTAAATATCTTATATTGATGATAATTAAAGATAGAAAATTTAGCTTCAAGCTAGTATTACATTAATTAACGTAATTTGTAGCAAAGTTAATTTGATCATTCTTGGACAGAATTGTTCTCAAATTAAAATCACCAGCCCTCTTGTGTGGCGTGTGAAACAATAGCTTGGAGATTAGTACAAACTAGTACTACTGAAGTCAAATCTTGGAGATTAAAATATTTGCTAATCAGTAGCAACGGCCCATTGGGCTAATTATTAATGTACTAGGAAAGGCTGGTCATGATAGAGAGCAGCTTAATTATAAAGAAATATATTAACCTTGAGTCCTCCTGGGTCTAGCTTTCCAGCCAAAGACTTGAGCAATGTTGTTTTCCCTGACCCTGGAGATCCCAGTAGCAATGTCATCCTTCATAATAAGAGAACGAAAAGGGGAAAACTGTTATCAGTCTACCAACCAATCTTGGAAATCAAGGAGCAACTAGATCGACTGACCGAAATAGATAAGAATTAGTTTCTGAAGCACATGATCAACGACAAAATCAAGACAATTTCAATTTGATGGATCATCGAAACTGTTTGTACTTACCTTCCTGGCCTGATGATGGCATTAGTTTCGTGCAGTAACGTATGCTTGGTCTTCCAGGTACTTGGTAACACATGCAAAGCGTTGGCAACGTCCTGGTAAAAGCGATCGAGCAGCAGATAATGCCCAGTAGTACAAGTGCAGCACATAATGTCCAGCAGAAGTGCATCAGATACAGAGACCTTGGCGAATGCAAAGCAAATAAATACTACCAGAAACATGTTGGTGACGGGGTGGAAGATGTTGGGCGTCGCTGGCCGGCTACCCGCGTAGACCTCCGCCTCCACCGCCAGCCCCTGAGCACGCACCTCGATCGTCGGAAGCTCCATCCCGACGCTGTGCGCAATCCATGGAATGAATAAGCTTCTTCATATATGCCAATACTATCGAAACAAAGAGAGATGTATGAAGAGCGCACCGGTCGAAGCGGTTCTTGATCTTGAGCAGGAACTGCTCGGGGCCGTCGCAGAGCAGCCGCTCGACGAGGAGCTCCGTGTCTTGCTCCGCCATTGCCTCCGCTCTGCCGCTGCTACGACGAATGACCCGTAGAGTCCAACATGTAGTATATGCATTCTGTGGTCTCGTTTTTTAGGGACGTCTCTTACGACAGTGACCAATGACTACTAACCGTCCATACATGCTCATCAACGGAGGACAATTACCAGTGGGGAAAGCGAGCAGTATTTTCCCATTCAATGGCAAGACTGCATCTAGAGCTGACCCAAGGGCGTACGCGCAAGAGAAGATATTTTGAGCGAGGGAGCGGTCGGGTCGTACATGTTGAGTTTACATTGATCGATTGACCCAATCAATCGATCCATCGAATCTATGCACGAGATTGCCTTTCTCAAAAAAGCAAAATATTATTTCAGAGTAGACAATTAATAATCAACGGTGAGATGTGACTCATACTACTACTCTAGACTAATGATGATAATAGTGAAATGCACACCCTAAAAAACCCTCTTGTTATGACCTCTTCACTACGGAAAAACAGGACGTTGTCGTGCAAACACGGAAAAGACGGACTTTGTTGTGTGTGTATTTGGCCACACGGCAAAGGACTTTGTTGTGTGTGTGCTTTGACTCTATTACGTATACGAGATATGATATGTGATGTATGACCTGCATTTACGGAGACACTTGGTATACAATATTACGAGTGGTTTACCTGACCACATAGACAACTGCAAGTTAGGAGCTACGGCCAGATCAGTCCTTCAGAGTAATGCGCATGTGTATGATAAGAAGTGAGATGGTTGTTGCAAACAAAATGACTAGCTAGATCTGCTCGGCGTCAAACCCCAGTGAAATGCACGTTCCAGCATGTACGTCACCGTCATTTTTCATTTCAACATGATGCTGTAACCTCACAATGATGATTGAGCAGTTCGCAAAGGCTGGATCAAGTCAGAGAGATCCGTGCAAATATATATGTATGTGTACTTAGTTGAGTGTACTACGAGGTCAAAGAAGAGAGAGTATATATCGTGCGCACCAACGACCCTAAATTTGGCAGCATGTGAAGCAAGATTGATATTCTTATGTAGGGTTGAAAGTAAACTTTCAGCTGGTTGTTTCCGACGGAAGCGGTATTTTGTAAAAAAGAATCGGAATGGAATATTTTAAACGAAAACAAAAAAGAACCGGAAAGACATTCCCGACGAAAGTGGAAACGATAAAAACATCGAAAAACATATATAAAAACTTTCTGGAAATATAACCAACTAGGCACATGTACAAAATAGTACCTTTACGTCGGTGATTTATTTTGCTCTTGTCGGATGGTCTATATGATACACGCAGCCAGCCAGGCCAGGGGCGGAGCCAGGATTTAATATTGAGAGGGGCGAAGATACTGATGATCATATATAAGATTTTTTTCTCATGAAGACAACAATTAGCTATCATTTTGTGTTGGAAGAACTATTTGGATAAAAATCATAACAGTATATCAAAGTATCGGCATATAACTAATATTAATATGTATCACTAAATCTTAGACAATAGAAAACAAAAGATTAGTTTATATTGGATCAACTTTATCTCTACGAGTATAAAGCCTGATAATTCCATTGCAGGTGAATAAGTTGTCGTCATTACCGGAAAAAAATCAAACAAAAGACGCATTTTTTTTTAAATTAATCAATTAGACTATAGATTATGCAATCTATCGACAAAATACTAACGATTTGGTACCTTCAATCAGAGTGAGGAAGATTGATTCCTACACTCGATGGCACAACATGCTTATTATTGGCGTTGTGGCATAATTAACAAAGGTAGAAACTGACAAACAACATGGTTGGCTAGCATGGCGCTGCGGCCACGACATCACGTGGCGTATGGCTACTGAGTAGGAGCGAGCGATGGTGGCAGACATCGAGTCAGTTGATCTGAACAATTGCATATAGTGCTAGCTATTAGATCTAGTTATACAAATGAAGAATGTTGGGACATGTTACTATGGTTGACTAATAAAACGAATACATGGGCTATATTTGGCTTTCGGTATAGAGAAGCAAGACAAATCAATTAAATTTGGGCTTAGTATTAATTAAGCCTATGAGACCATTAATTTAGTACTAAAATCTGCAGCTATCTATTAAGGGGGGCTGATGGTTAGGGGGGGTCTAGCCCCTGCTAGCCCCCCTGGCTCCACCCCTGAGCCAGGCTACATACTAATCAAGTTAGTTTCTTACATCCATGTGTACCTATTTATGCAAACTTATGTGTTTGTTGGAGTGTTAAATTATGTGTGTTATTTTATGTTTAATTGCCGCTTGTCAATTTGTCAAATATTTATTGTATGTTGTGTGTTCCTTTTGATATACAGACCAAGATAATATATCACTCTTATATTTTAACAAATATCCATTTTCATATCGTGTCCAGTGATTTTTGATTCCATATTCATTTCCGAAGTTTTCTGCTTCATTTCCGACCCCGGCGAGACAAGCGGAAACGAAAACAATAATGCATCTTTCTTTCAACCCCTATTCTTATGCACCTACAAATCTACAATATAATCAAAAAGTAACTCTAAGTTCAACCAATAATTCAAGGCGAATACTTTGAGTTGGCGAGTAGTATATGTTCACATGGGAATTTAACACTTCTGTTTGCCCCATGTCTAGACGAGAGTTCAAGGTCACTGATGCACTGTGTTTGCAAATGTTTCTTTTTTCATATTTATCATATGAAACTAGTTCAAGGCCACTAAAGAGGGCGGGTGACACTAGTTCCCAGAAAATGTTATATACCTATACAAAGTTGTGAGGTTCTAGGAGTTAACTCTTATATCTGCAAGTTGTATCATATTGAAGGTTGACGTAGTTCTGAAAATCAATGAAAAATTTCTTTGTCAAAAAAAAAAGAGTATGGAAACTGAAGGTTGGGTGATGTGGAGATAGAGGAACTAGAAAACATTGAAAATAATGACGTGGAGGCAACAAGGACGCAAGGAAAGTGTTTGATAACAAAGATGATGAACACCTAGGAGGATGCTACAATTAGATTTAGATTCACACCAAGGCGCACATTGAGTTGTACTTGCTGGTTTCCACTATTTAGGTAGGTACTAGCAATGGCGCTAGAAATTATATAGATTGATGGTTGCAAGAGTATAGATTGTTTGTAGCTAGTTTTAAAATAAAAGTATCGAATCTACAGAGAGCTATTAGCTAAGGTTTTAATGCCCCTCACCACTATTTACCAAAGAGTGCTTGAAAGTTGTCTTTGATTTCACGTAGGGGGTGTTTGAGAGTGTTTGAGTGTGTGTATGTGTGTGTGACCAAGACAAAAATAAGTAAGTAAAGTAAACAGAGAGAAGTTCACGATGTAAGGTATTTGGAAATGCAATAGGACTAAAGTGTTCTCAAGAAGTGTTGGATCCACCACTAGCAATTATGTTTAGTCATGATTAGGATATATGTATAATGTTATTCATATATATGTATGCGAGAAGCTCCAAAATAGATGATCAAAGACAAGACATCTTTTATTTAACCCCTCATAACCACAGTAGTAATCTTAGGCAAGCCACACGCGATTCCTTACTATTAAGAGTTGCCCATGGTTATGGATTTGGATTATGAGTCTCCTCTTATTACCCCTTCATCACATGAGTAATGATCCAATGCAATATGTAACTTAGCAACTTCACACCATCACATGCCCAAGAGTAGTTTCTGTAACACCCTGGCCACTTCGGACCGGCGGCTGTCACTCCTGGCAGCTCAATAGGATCTCTATACTAACTCCACAGACCAACACTAGTCTTTTCTGCGCACTTTGTGTTGGGGTTCGAGGGCAGAACACAAAAAATTCTTACGATCGAAACCCTAATGCCAGGATCTATCTACTAGTAATGCAGTAACGCGAGGGGTAATGGTATTCATACCTTTGAAGACCGATCACGGTTAACGTACTACGAGGAACATGGATGAAGAAGACGTCCTGACACTGACCTCGAGGCCATGAAGTCCTGCGGCTCTGACAACTCCTAGCATCGAAAGCACGGTGCCGCCAAAGGGAGTCACACACGTATGATGCTTGACAACGACCCCCGTGAAAGAGCATTTCCTATCCCAAGTGATTTTGGTGTTTATAACAACACACATATCGGACTAATTATTTGCCAAATGTACCACAGGTTGTATCAAAGAAATCATTGGCTTATTCCTCCCAAAAAGGGGTCCCTTGCTGATCTACATTTTGCCTCTCTGCTGTCTAGTAGTACCAAAAAAATCATCCGGTACTACCGCACAGGACCGACAGTACCGGAATTTGCTACTGGGCATGGCAGAGGGTTTGGGAAAAATGCCCAAAACCTTCTTCCGGGCTAGGTACCAAAAAGCAGTAGTACCGCATTTTGATACCTATCAGGACAGGAGGCTTGGGCAAGCTCGCCAAAGGCCTCAGTACTGATCGATACCAAAATGCGGTAGTACCGCATTTTAGTACCTAGCGCGGCAGAAGATTTTTGCAAGTTGCCAAAGGCCACTGCCCTCCTCGGTACCAAAATACGGTAGTAACGCATTTTAGTACCTAGCACGACAGAGGGTTTTTGGCAAGTTGGCAAATGCCACTGCCCTCCCCGGTACCAAAATGCAGCACTACCGCATGTGTCCGGTAGTACCGTGCCCTAGGGGTGGTACTACCGCTTTGCGATAGCACCAAAATTTGGTACCGTTGGAGTCTGGGGCCAGTGTGCCTTGATGGCGCATCTCCGGTACCTGGCCGGTAGTACCGGTGTTTTCTGGTACTACCGCTTGGGAATCCGGTACTACCGCTGCAATAAATACACAACGGTCAGATCTGCTTAGAGGGCCATAAATACCGCTCCACCTACATTGGGACAAGGTGCTCGTTGCATTGAAGAACACCACCTCCATTTGAGCCACCAAATCACCAAGATCTCTTCACTCAACCATCCAAAGTCTTTGATCTTTGGAGAATCAAAGGAGGAGCCCTTGATCTACGACTTAACCAAAAGAGATCTTCATTTCCCCTTCATTCATTTGAGGGCCCCATTGCTCGAGTGTTTTATTTGGAAACCCTAGTTCTAGATTTGGTTCTTACAAGCTTGTCTTTGATTGTTTTGACAGCTTGCTTGTATTTGGGAGCCTCCAATTAAGTTGTGGATGTGTGCCCCGAACTTGTTGTAAAGGTGCCGACTTCCACCTCGAAGGTTGCCGATATAGTGGAAGGTGGATCGATCCCGTTGGGGTGAGATTCATCGGAGAACAAGGGAGGCCTCTCATGGCGTTGGTGGTTTGAAACCACCCCCTCTCCAAACGTAGACGTACTTCCCCTCAAAAGGAAGGAACTATGGGAAATCCTTGTGTCTCCGCGTCCACCACTTTGGTTACTTCTATCCTTTACCGCACTTTACTTACTTGTTCTTGCTTAGTGTTGTGTTAGCTTGTGCTTGTTTGACATATAGGTAAATTCACCTTAGTTGCACAATCTAGAGAATTTACCTTTCTTGTCAAACCTAATTTGAAAAAGAAGAAAATTTGAAGTAGCACCTATTCACCCCTCCTCTAGGTGCCCATACGATCCTTTCAATTGGTATCAGAGTCTTAGCTCTTTATTCGGGCTTTACCGCCTAAGAGTATATGGGTAGCAATGAGGGGGGAGGTGGTGGTGAGCATACCACGGTGACCATGGATGATCTCAATAACTTGGAAACAAGATTGAGCTTCACTATGGCCAACGAGATCCAACAATTGCAAAAGTTAATTGAGCAACTTGTTAAAGATAAGGTAGGCTCATCATCCCCTTCTACTCAAGAGGAACTACTGCCTTCATCCAAAGATAATGCGCCGGCATCTCCCACGGATAAGGTGGTGGGGGATAATCAAGGCAATATTAACTCCTCCACAAAAAGGGTTGGTGAGAAGGGAGAGCATCATGACTCTCATGCATGGTTCTCTTCCGACCCCCCAATTCCTCACCCTCATGTAAACAATAGAGGTGACCCACCTAAGCTTGAAGCATCTACTACTTTTGCTCAATGGCAATCTCTAATGAAAACTCATGTGCGCAACTCTTGCATTGAACTATGGAACATCATTGAACAAGGACTCTATATTGGGGATCCAAACAACTTGACAAGAAGAGAAGTTGTTAATAGTCAACTCAATGCCACCGCCTTGCACATGATTCAACAAGGATTGGGTATAAAGGATTACCCACACATTGAGCACCTCAGCATCGCCAAGGAAGCTTGGGATGCTCTCACAGTGTTGTTTGTTGGGAATGAGAGCATGAGGAGGAACCGGTATGATGCACTAAGCAATGAAGCCGAAGGCTTCTACATGAAGGAAGGTGAAGATCATGAAGACATGTACCGTAGGCTCAAGACCACCGCCACCGCCTTTAGAAATGTGGGTGCCTCACATGTAGATGATGCTTGGATAAAAAGGAAATATGTGAGTGCACTCATGCCCTTTGAGCCCACCGACTTGAAGATCCTACAAGGAAGACACAACTACCATCTCATGACCTCCAATGAAGTTGTGCAAGAGATGGCCTCTTTCAAGGTTGCCGCCAAGAATGCCAAAGATGCCCGTGCTCGAGCCCTTAGTATGAGCAATGTTGTCAACGTTGCATTGAAGGCCAAAGTTGTGGCACATGGGGATGAATATGATAGTGATGAAGGGCTCTCCATGGACCACCCCGATGATGCCAAGATTTCTCATGGTCAATATATGGCCTTCTATGCAAATAACTTTTGGAAGAACCCCGCCAAGGCCAAGATGGAAATGCAACAAAAAAGCAACCCAAATGGGAAAAGAAAAAATGCCACTAGATTGAGAACTTGCTTCACTTGTGGTGACCACTATCACTTTGTGGAGGGTTGTCCCTATGAGAAGAGAGAAGACCATGGGGGTAAGCTTGTGTTGAAGAAAACTCCCAAATCTCCTTACAAAAAACCCTTCGTCAAGAAGAATCCCATCAACAAGAAGTCAGGCGAAATTGTTTTGGTCACTCATGAAGAATTCTCCTCTGACAATGAAGATGATGAATATGAGGAAGAGGAAACATCAAGTAGTGTGGCTGCTCTAGCCACTACTTCTACTCCAACATTCTCTCTCTTCGATTCTCCAAATGAGAATACTGCCAACAAGAACTTCACTTGCCTTATGGCAAGAGGAACGGAGGTATACTCATCATCTCACTCCACTCACTTAGCTAATGATGAGATGTCTCTTGACGTAAAAAGGGAATTAATTTCTTTTGATGAGTTTGTGACTAACTTACAAGGGGAGGCCAAGACACATTTTCGGAACATCTTAGATCAACTTTTCCACACACAAGAACTTCTAGATGTAAGATGTAAACTTGGGCATGAACACATGATTGAGCTAGAAGCCCTAAATAATGCTCTAGAAGAAGAACAAGAGACTAGAATGTCCCTTGAACTAAAACTTGAAGGGATTAATGAGGCCAATGGCGTAATTGTTAATAGACTCATCAAGGAACATGATCATGCTCTTGCTAAATATAAATGGACTAAAAAGGAGAAGATTGAGTTTGGTGTGGTGTGGTTCATGAAAAACTTGCCGAGGACTTTAGTTCACTTAACAAGGATCACAAGGCATTGGAAAGTGAACTCTTGTCACTCACAAAGTCCTATGAAACTATTCAAACTCAATTGACCAATATTCCTTCACCTAGTAATTTCATTCCTTCTAGTAGTACAACTATTCTTGAAGAAAATGCTAGGTTGAAGGGGGATCTAGCCAAGGCCACATTTCCACAAGGTAACAAGTCCATTGATGAAATTTTAAGTAAGCAAAGGCCTAGTGGTGAGAAAGGGGGCACTGGTTTTTTCTCCAAAGCCAAGAAGAAGAATAACAACAACAAGAAGAAGGCCAAGCCTGCACAAGAGAAAAACAAGGCCATTGTGGATAGTAAGACCACAAGTGGTAAAACTATGTCTCATGATGATTTTGTGGGAAGTGCTAACACTCACTACGTTCTAATGCGTGATTATTATTGTCACATCTCAAAATTTTCCAAATTTTGAAATGTGAAAAATAAATAAACAAAAGAAATAATTGTTGAAATTTAGGGTGAAAAGAAACTTTTTTGTTTCCAAATGGAAACATCAAAACCCATCTTGAATAAAATCATGAGTAAAATAGAATCCAACAAATTTCAATAAAGTGAAAAGCATTCATCAATGAATGTATCTTGAAATTTAACATTTGGAAAAGTTAAACCAAAACCCTAAAACCCTAATGGAAGAAAATAATTTCCAAGATCTCTCTAAGCCTATGGATTTGATCCATATAAAAATTTAGCAACAAACATTTATAAATGATAAAAAATGATAAATAAAAATATTATAAAACCATAGAAATTGGTTTCACTTAATTTGGAGCCATAGATAAAAACTTATGAATATAATAAGATAAAAAGAAACAATTTCCAAAGCTAATAAAGCTCCTATCTAAAATACATACCAAATTGTGAGCAAAATAATCCTATAGAGATTTAAAAGGATAAACATATATCAAATAAAAAATTAAAAATATACAAATTGGAATCACCAATTTTGGATCTATAAATAAAAAGATATGGATTTTATAAGATAAAGAAAGAAATAAATAAAGAATATTTAAAAGACAAATTAAATCTTGGCCAAATCCATAAACAAATAAAATGAAAGTTTATTGAATAATAGAAAGGAATAAAAGATTATTTAAATAAAATCATAAGGATGGAACAATATCCAATTTTATTTAATAAAGACACATTGCCAAAACTAAATAATAAATCCCAATAAAATTATTATGAAGACAATTTAAACCTTGAATTAAATCCATAAGCAAATGGAACAAAGATAATTCAAATCCAAATAAAATAAAGGGATAAGAATATTCAAATAAAATAATATGGCATTAACCAAATTCTATTCTATTTGAATAAAAATAAAATCCCTAAAGTAAATGATTAATTAAATCATGGGAAAATAATAATTGGAATTTGCCCAAGTGGAATAAAAGTTATTTCATTAACTTAAATGAAATAAAAGAGTCATTTTAATAAAATCTATATGGATTTAAAACCATATTGGATTTTATTTGAATAAATACAATTACCCAATTTATATGATTAATAAATCATATTAAAAATATTTCAAATAATTCAAAGTGAAGTATTGAACATCCTATTGAATAAATAAAACCTACTGAAAAAGGTTTAGTGAAAATTAGAATTTAAATAAGAGTTTGAAAATATATTAAAAAACCTATTTAAATAAAGGCAAGTGCCTATTTTAAATAAATAATAAACCATAAATGAATAAAAGAATTATTCTAAAATGGACTTTAAATGCATATTTAAAACCGTATAGAAACATACTGAACATTTGAAAAAGGTTTGAAAAATAAATCTGAATTCAAATGAAGGTTTGAATTTGTAAACAAAAAATCAAAATAGAAAAAGAAACAGAAAAAAGGGAAAGAAACCAGCCCAACCCAACAGGCCCAACTCGCAGCCCAACTAACCCTCCCCGAAACATTTTCTTCACTCACATACGCACCCGCACTGTCCCTGACGAGATGACCCCACCTAAACCCCCTCTCTCTCGCTGACGACAAGACCCCACTTGCTAGTTCATCGTTTCCACCCACGCGACTAATTCTCCCCCAAACCTCGCCCGTCTCTGCCGTTCAATGCCAGCTTCAATTCGAGTAAATGGCCGATTAATTCCTCCCAGTAACGATTCCCACTTAATCGCCTCCATCCCCTCTATCTTCCCCCCAGACGCCGTCCCGTCTCTGCCACAGGGCTGCCACAATTTTTCTCGAGACCTCCCTCTGCTTCGACGAGTTCTCCGTCCAAATTCTGGTGGCACAGCCACCCCCACTGCCCCTGGAGCACACGAGCATGCTCGCTAGCACCAGGCGCACCTGCCAGTAGCCGTAGCTTGCTCGCGTGCGCCCTAGAAAGTCGCCTCTGACAATGCCAACGCGCCACCGCCTCCTGCTCCAACTCCGACGACATCCCTTGGTGATCCTAGACCTCCCCTTCCCCTCTCTGTGATGCTCACATGTTTGCAACTCTCTTACGAACCTAACGGTACACTCCGCTTATCTTAGCGTGCCTCCAATCCTCGCCTTCGACGACGAACAGACGTGCTCGAGCCAGTTGGAAACTTTGGTGAGGAATCATCATTGAACCCGTGCGCCCCTTGACCTGCGATGACAACAACAAGCTTCCCCACATCACGGCGGACACAGTAAGAATCTCGTTTCCCTCCTTTGCTTCCTAGAATGCCAGACCGTCGTAGACAGAATGCGCCGCCGCCGTTCACCACCGCCAGTGTCAACACCCGGATTTTTCAATCCTAGATGCCTGTTATGCCATACATCGCAATCCCAGGATTACCATTTTTGCGAGACATAACAGAATTGGATACCATAGTACTTCATCCATTACAACGATACATAAGTTCTTACACAAATAGGGATCTCATGATCCAGTTCTTAATACAACATCAAGCAGCGGAATACGTAGTAATAACGGTAGCGTAGGCGAAGCTCCATCTTCGGGGTCACAGGCAATGCTGACGATGGGAGATGATCCTAGTTGTCGTAACCTTCCTGGGGTCCATCTTCGAGGTACTCTTCTTCATAGTCTGGCCATAGGAATAGCCAGGGACAAAGCCATGAGTACTCTTTAAGTACTCGCAAACTAATACTAACAGGTAAGGGTTTTTTGGATAATAGGACACTAGGCTCTAGGGTTGTTTTGCAAAAAGCTAGGTTTATCTTTACTAAGTTCCAAAGCTAGTCACAATTTTATAACTCCTAAGTGGGATCTTGTAATTCAGGTCACAACTATGTTGTGGTCAAGTCAAAGTCTCAATTCATTTCACAAGTCATTTTGAAAAGTCTGACGGGGGAACAGTATGGCCACTCCAACTGTCCATAATCATGACGCTGACTATTCGAATAGTTTGACACTCTGCAGAGATTGTACACTTTCACCACAACATTCGATACATCCGTCAGGAACAAATCCTGAATTCACCATACTCAGTATGCGGATAATCAATCATAACCTTTCAATTACACTCCCTAGTATCAACACCTCTCTTGTGAGTTTGGCCTCCCAACCATGACCACTGTCATCTTGGGTGCTTGCATGTGGACAATCTTCACAAGGTAGCCTCAGCTCAGACCTTGGCCGTGAGGGAACTAATACTAAGGTATATAAGTTTCCAGTCAAGCCCTACCCAATATTCGGGTATTGTGGTTGTACGATAAAATTGGAATGGTATCGCATCCAGACAACCATCAGTTTTATAAAGGGCTAAGGCTCATGCCTCAACATTTTCATCACCAAAATCATCAAGTGTTTGGAAACACATGTCCAAAACATTTCAATAGAATGATCCATCATTCCAAGGTTTTCATAACCATTTTTCCACCAAGTATTCCCATCTAAAGTTGATCAAGTTTTATGCTTAGCACTAGCATCTACAGGTGGGGGTAGTACTAATGAGGGGTGGTAACTAGTGGAGTTTCACTAAGTCTAACCTTATATCTTAGGCTGATATCAAGGTTTCTAGCTTAGGCCAAATTTTATGCTCTTTATGCAACCTTCAGCACAACTGTCTAGTATCTACCAAACTCTTAGGTAGACTCTAAGTAAGCTTTGATAAAGAAATAAAGTAAGAAGCTTGCCATAAAACTAGGATTGGTTTAGCAAGTGGGTATGATCACATATGCTTAAGGAATATAGTATTCATATCACAAGTATGGGTTTGTGGCATCAGTAGGGTATCTTGCAAGTGTTAGCTTGCATGGGTCAACTTGACTAGTAAGGTTTGCATCAATGTCAATATAAGCTTGCATAGTTACTAGCTTGCATTGGTATAATATCAGCTTGCCTTGTGCAGAGCAGTGGTTGAAGTTGTCTTCGGCTTCTTCTTCGTAGTATCCTCCTTCCTCCTCGTATCCTTGGTCGGTACTAGCGTCTATGAATAAATACGAGGTACACAATCACCAAACAGTACTTAACTACTTGCACTCATCACACACAAGGGTCCTATAGATGATCTAGCATCATCTCTAACATAACAAGGTTAAGTCTTGGTTTAAATCTTTTTATTTTAGAAAAGTAATTTCTACTCATTGAGAAACTACTCAAGATTTAATATTCTACGAACTAAACATGGGATCATGTTGACACATGTCATCACCACATATTGTAGTCCATGGGAATGTGATTTAAAGTGGTGTCACAATTTAATAAGGTTTTACCCTTTTATTTTAATTAATTAAAGTGGCTAGAAATGCTTATGAAGCATTCTTTTATTACTTGAACATTATTTCTGCAAGTAAACCTATATATTTTTATATATTCTGAAAGGTATGGTTAAATGTGATTTTTGAGAGTTGGAATCAACTCAAAAGCTTTTATGGTTTAAAGTTGAAAAATGTTTGAATGCAGAAAAGCTTCTGCCTTGTTATTTTTACTATGGGTGATCTACAGATCCAAATGACTTGAATCCAACGGGCTTGGATTAAGCATTCACAGACCTTTCCAACAAAATTGGTTTCATCCAATTTGGTGCACTGAATCGATCTGGGTTGATTTTTGAAGTTGGGTACAGAAGTGTGTTTGAATTTAAAAAGAAAAGAGTTAATTTGAATTGCTGGGCTGCGCGCGAAATTCTAACGGGCCGGCCTGCTAAGCGCAGTGCTCCCGCGGGCTGCTTAAGTGGGTGTCCCCACTCGTCAGTGACACGGGGCTGGGCGAAGCGGTATGGGGCAATGTGGATCGTTCGATCGAGTTCTAATCCAACGGCTGGGGGTCATCGTCGACGCGAGACAGCTCCGACGAGAACGAAACCTAGCGCGGCCAGTGGGGGGTGCTGGGGGCTCACCAGGGTACGGGCGACGGTCGGCGAGGCGGGCGAACGACGAAGTCGACGACGGCGAACCTCCTGGTACCGGTGGCTTCTCCTGGGGCGGCTCCAATCGCTGGCTCCTTTCTTCTCCAGAGGCGGCGGGTTCCGGTGAAATTCCGGCAATGTGGTGCTCGCCTTGCTCTGAGAATGGTGTGGCACGATCAGTGGGGAGAGGGGAGTGAGATGGTGTGAAGAAATCATGCGGGGGTGGCCTCTATTTATAGTCGAGCGAGGGGACCGTCGGGGCGCAAGGTGAGCTCGTCGAGGGCGACGTTACAGGCGGCTAATGGCATGGGCAAGGGTAGGGGACGGTGCAGTGTCTCCTGGCGATGCTCAATGACATGGTCGCGAGGCATGGGGCGGTGTGGTTTGGTCTGGAACGAGCGGTGCTCTACGCGGCAGAGGCGGCGTCTTCGACGGCGGGCGGTGGCTGTATGGCACGGGGCGGCAAACGGGGATGTCTGGCGGTGTCCTGGGTCGGTGGTGATCGTGTGTGCACGCGGCGAGGGCGGCGCGCGGTCTGTGGATGCTGGTCGAGGGTGGCGCTCTGGCGCACGCTCGGCATGGTCTGGGCGTGGCTTGTGCGCGTGGTCCAGGGCTTGGCAACGCTCGCGGCTGGGACAGGCAGTGGCGGTGGACGGTGGGCTGCCTCCCAGACATGCTGGCTAGGCTTGCTGCTGCTCCTAGCTTGCTGTCCACAATGGGGTGACATGGGGTTGCTCGGCTGTTCACCATTAATGGCAATGGCAAGCTCATAGGGGTGCTAGTGTTGGGCTAATCTTTCTAGATGATCTAATGAGGTGTGTGTGAGCTATCTAGGGAACAAGTTAGGCCAGAATCACTGCACACTATAGTGTTTGTTGTTTTGTTTGATTTGTGTCTGCAACCTGTTTGATAAAATGGCCGCATGAAATCAAGTTTTGAATTTTGAAATGAATTTTGGTGAGTTTGCTAGATTGGTTCTGGTGAGTCTGCAGATGCTTGGGTTTTGAAAGTTGAGCTTGTTTGAGTGGGTTTTGGAAAAGTGGGATCTTCCCATATGAAGAAGATTCAATTTTGAATTGTCATTTAAACTATGCATTTGAAAGTTTCTGGATGATCACAAAGTGGGCCTTGATACTCTGTTATGAGTACATTCAAGGGGTGCAAAGATCCAGAAAAGTTTCTGTTAGGTTTTGAAAGTTTGAGACAGCCAAAGTAGGAATGGGAGTTAAATTGTTCAAAATGACCATTCACTTAATATATTTTTTTTGATTTACTTGTCTTTAGGAAAAGTGTGGGAAATGTTTTAGATGATGTTTATTTCACCTAAGAAACATTTTACAAGCAATGGATCACACAAACAAAGTGGTTTTAAAGAAGTTCAAAAACTATGCATACACATATGCATGCCTTCATGGGTTTATTTAGAAAAGTTTTTGTTGACCCTAATCTTGGTGATTAGTGTTTGATAATCTAAGTTTGGTATTTTTGGGATGTTACAAACCTTCCCCCCTTAAAAAAAATCTCGTCCCGAGATTTGAAAAAGGACGAAAAGATTACCTAGGATTTGAAGAGATCGGGAAACTCCGTCCTGATGTGATCTTCGCGTTCCCAGGTAGCTTCCTCTTCTGTGTGGTTGCTCCACTGAATCTTGAGAAACTTGATGCTTCGGGTTCTGGTAGTTCGAAAGGCTTCTTCCAATATACGGATGGGTACTTCGGGATAGGTTAGGTCATCGTTGATCTCTATGGTCTGGTGATCGATATTCTTGAATACTTTGGTCTTCTTGGGGACTTCGAGACATTTGCGAAGTAACAAGATATGGAACACATTGTGCACAGCTGACATCTCTTCAGGTAGTTCCAATTGATATGATACTTCTCCTCGACGGTTCAGAATTTTGAAAGGTCCGATATATCTGGGGGCTAACTTTCCCTTGAGTTGGAAACGCTGCATTCCCTTCAATGGCGACACTTTTAGATAAAAAAAATCTCCTATGTTGAAGGCGAGGTCTCGACGTCTCTTGTCGGTAGTAACTCTTACATCGGGATTGGGCTGTCTTGAGGTGCTCACGAATCTTGTGAACCTTCTCTTCTGCTTCTCGTAGGATGTCGGGTCCGAAAATCTGACTCTCTCCTACTTCCGACCAGTTCAAAGGGGTGCGGCACTTTCTTCCGTACATGAATTCAAATGGGGCCATTTGCAAACTGGCTTGGTAACTATTGTTGTAGGAAAATTCTGCAAACGGCAGACAGTCTTCCCACTTGGATCCATATTCTAGTACACACGCTCTAAGCATATCTTCGAGTATTTGGTTTACTCGCTCCGTTTGTCCATCGGTCTGAGCGTGATACGCAGTACTAAAATCTAGGCGGGTTCCTAAACCTTCTTGGACTTTCTTCCAGAACCTCGAGGTAAACTGAGTTCCTCGATCCAATACGATGTTCTTGGGGACTCCGTGCAAACTAACTATTCTAGCGATGTATAACTCCGCTAGCTTCAAACTCTGATAGGTGGTTTTAACGGGCAAGAAATGGGCTACTTTGGACAATCTGTCCACTATGACCCAAATAGAGTCATTTCCCCTACTAGAAGTAGGTAGTCCAGTGATAAAGTCCATTCCTACAGAATCCCATTTCCATTCCGGAATTTGCAAAGGTTGCAACAATCCAGCGGGTCTTTGATGTCCTGCCTTGACTTGCTGACATATATCACACTTGGCGATATAGCTTCCGATTTCTCTCTTCATCTTATGCCACCAAAATTGCTCTTTCAAATCTTGATACATCTTAGTTCCTCCGGGATGGATAGAATAAAGAGTATCATGAGCCTCCTTCAAGATAACTTCTTTTAACTCAGAATCTGATGGTACACAAAGGCGTCCTTTGTACCACAAAACTCCTTCTTCGTCCTCGGTGAATCCGGGTACTTTGCCTGTACCGATACGACGCTTGATTCCGTCGATACTAGTATTTCCTTTCCGCGCCTCTTTAATCTGACTGATCAAAGTGGGCTGAAGTTCTATGCTAGCCAAAAATCCTTCACTTACTAATTCCATTCGAAAATCTTCCATCTCTTTGTGCAAACTTGGTTGCTCCTTTAAAATCATGGAGTTCAAGCGGCACGGCAATCTGCTAAGGGCATCGGCTACCACATTGGCTTTTCCAGGTGATAGTGAATGTCCGGTCATAATCCTTGATTAGTTCAATCCATCTTCTCTGCCTCATATTCAGCTCCTTCGAGTGAATATATACTTTAGGCTCTTGTGATCCGAATAAATCTCACAACGGTTTCCCATCGTAATGTCTCCATGTCTTCAGGGCTAGAACTACGGCTACGAGTTCGAGGTCATGAGTTGGGTAATTTTGTTCGTGTTTCTTCAATTGTCGCGATAGATAAGATATAACTTTGCCTTCTTGCATTAGCACACATCCGAGACCAATCTTGGATGCGTCACAATACACATCGAAGGGCTTCGTGATATCTGGCATAATCAGGATTGGGGCTGAAATCAATCTCCTCTTGAGTTCTTGAAAACTCGCTTCACACTTGTCGGTCCATTCAAACTTCTTGTCCTTCTTCAGCAATTGGGTCATGGGTCGGGCGATACTCGAGAATCCTTCTACGAATTTGCCGTAATATCCCGCCAATCCGAGAAAAGCACGAACTTGGGTTTGAGTGGTTGGGGCTTGCCAATCTTCGACATCCTTTACTTTGGCAGGGTCAATGGCAATTCCTCCGGCTGATACAATGTGACCGAGGAATCCTACCTCCTGTAACCAGAATTCACATTTGCTAAACTTTGCATACAACTGATGCTCTCTAAGGGTTCCCAGAATGGTCCTTAGGTGTAGCTCATGTTCTTCTTCTGATTTGGAATAAATCAAAATGTCATCGATGAAAACAACGACAAACTTATCCAGGAAGTCCATAAAAATCTTATTCATGAGGTTCATGAAATAAGCGGGGGCATTGGTTAATCCAAAATACATGACTGTATACTCATACAATCCATATCTGGTGGTAAAAGCAGTCTTTGGAATATCCTCTGCACGAATTTTGAGTTGATGATAGCCAGTTCTAAGATCAATCTTAGAAAACACCTGGGCTCTGGTCAACTGATCAAACAAATCTTCTATCTTGGGCAAGGGATACTTGTTCTTGATGGTGACATCATTCAACTTCCGATAATCCGTACACAGACGGTTACCTCCATCCTTTTTGTCCACGAACAAGACAAGTGATCTCCATGGGGACGCACTTGGTTGAATCAATCCGATTTCCAACATGGAATCCAGTTGCTTCTTCAGTTCTTCCAGTTCTGACGGGTTCATACTATAGGGTCTCTGGGCTATGGGTCCTGTTCCGGGGATTAGTTCGATGATAAACTCGATATCCCGATCTGGGGGCATACCAGGCAAAACATTTGGAAATACATCGGGGTATTCGTAGACTATCTGAACTTGGTCAATGGTAGGTTGGGCTAGACTCTTGTTACACTTGAATTGGCGAGGTAAGGTTTCAGATATATGCTCGACTGATATTCCGGCGGTACTGGTCATGGTGATGGCTTTCTTGGCACAGTCAATCAATCCTTTATGCTTGGACATCCAATCCATTCCTAGTACTACTTCCAAACCTTTAGTTCCGAGTACTATTAGGTTAGCATAAAAATCTATGCCATGGATTCGGATAGGGACGGCTTTGCAAATTTGCCTAGCCTTGGTGGTTGATCCGGGAATTTGTATAATCATCACATGCTTCAATTTGGTTGGTTGAATTTTACTAGTGCAGGAAAATTCTTCGGTGACAAATGAATGCGATGCACCAGAATCAAACAACACTCTTGCAAGTACTGAATTAACAGAAAACATACCCAGCACGACGTCTGGCGCTTCCTGAGCTTCTTCAGCATGCACGAGAAAAAGACGGCCATTGCGGTTGAGTGAATTCCCTGGGGCAAATCTTCTCCCTGGTTGGACACGACGCTGCTGCTGAGCTGGGACATTGGCGTTGGGGGATGTAGCATTCTTCTTGTTGGGGCACTCATTGGAATAGTGGCCTTTATTTCCACATTCATAACAGGTCACTTGTGACTTGTCCTTGGCTGCAACAGGCACAACATTGCTTCCAGTCCTCGGGGGCAGTGTTGGGGTTGGCGGTAGCATTGTTGGTGTTGAATTTGGGTGGGGCACGAGTGAAATTGCTAGGGTTGCCGGGGTTGTTGTGATTTCCTCCGGGTCTAGGGTTTCCACGGTTGGGATAGGTCGTACGGGTCATAGGGGGTCTGTTGGTTCTTGGGGCAAATTCTGGAGATGGGTTGGGGCGATACTTTGAAGTCTGATGGGTTCCGGGTTGATGCATCATGCGACGCTTGTGGTTCTCATTGGCCTGGTTGATCTTTCCTTCCATCTGGATGGCTGAATCGACAAGGGCTTCAATATCAACAAAGGGGATATTGACTAACACTGTCTACATCTCGTCATGTAGACCATTCAGGAATCTTTCTTTCTTCTTGGCTTCGATGTCTATCTCGTCCGGGGCATACCTAGCTAATGACAAAAATTTGTCACGGTATTCCACTACAGTCATCCTTCCTTGCTTCAATTCTCTGAACTCGTCTCTCATTCTCTTGATCAAACCTGGTGGCACATGGGTTCTGCTAAACTTGACCTTGAATTCCTCCCAGGTCATCATTTGGCCTTCGGTCATTGCACGCACACTGTTCCACCATGCCCTGGCATCTCCGTCTAGATAATGGGTGGCGAACAAGACCTTCTCACTGGCTTCTACTCCGGCTACTTCTAAGTTATTTTCCATGGTTTGCAGCCAATCATCAGCGTCAAGGGGTTCTTCTGACTTGGTGAAAAACGGGTGGGTTGGTATTCTAGAAATTCTTGAGCTTAGATCCGTGGTTATCCTGATGTCCATGGCCTTGGTTATTGTGGGCTAGCTGGGCTATCTATTGCAGAGTGGCTAGGTTGGCTTGACGTTCTGCTCTTTCAGCTTCGCGGTCAGAAGTCAACATTTGCAGGATCTGCAACATCGGGTACGAGACTGAACCACTTCCTCCACGTGGCATCTGAGGATTGATATAGATCATGAGAAAAGAGGGAAATTTCTAAGGTTTTGGGTCTTTGAAAAGTTTTTAGAGTTTGACTCAGGCTTTTCTAGCAACTTGCTCTTTCATTCAATCATAGCACACAGTACAACACACACCACAACAAGGAAAAACAGATGGTTTGAAGAACCATTCTGGAAACTATGATACAGTGGGGCCAACTACTACTCACTACGCTAGTGCTCAGTGCTACTACTCCTCGGAGTCTGTGGCTTCACCATCTTCCACATCATCGATGAAGGCCAAATCATCCTCATCGGTGAAGAAGTCCATGGCCTGATCCTCCAAAAAATCATCGTCATCGCTGAGATAGGTGTAAGGGTCTCCACGAAGATCCTCTCCGGCATTCTCTCTTTCCTCCAACTACATGTCTCTCTCGTGGATGGTCTCTTCCAGAGATGAGATGCGATGGCGAAGACGGGCAATAATGCGCTCCTTCTTGTCGAGCTGACGGCGGCGAGACTTGCGATCCTTTGCTAGCATGGCGATGGTCTGATCCTTCATCTTGATGATGGCAGACTTGTGGTTGCAATAGTCACGGTAGTTTTCCAACTCCCGCTGACGGTCATACATCATGAAGCTGAGGTGGTCCAATTGAGTCTTTAGCTCGGGGTGGTATGGGGCTTCCAGTGGTTGGCCATTTGCATCACGTCTTGGGAAAAACTCAAAGCGAGTACCCTTGATCTGATTGATGCTCTGCCCACACAGACGGGAAAGAGCTTCCTGCATTGCTCTGGCAAGTCCATCGAGCCAGTTGTTTTCCCTCAAGGTAAACTGAATTCCCTCCGAAGTGGGAGGTTCAATCTTTCCTCGGAGACTTGCAACAATTAGCCACTGCAGATCTTCTCCTCCTTGATCATTGAGCTGAGCTCCGAAGAACTCGGGGTGTGGACGCTCCAGAAGTTCCGAAAGCTGATCCAGATCCCTCTCAAAGATAAGGTCTCCTCCATTCCCAAGTTGATAAAACTTGTTGTACTTCACGTCCATCTATAAAAATAGAGGATGAGTAGATTAGCAGAGTGATCAAGTGTGTCCAAAATTTTATCTATTTTGCAAGAGTTTTTGAGGAACATGAAGTTTTATGAAAGAATTAAAGAGATAAGAATGAGAATAGGTTTTTGTAAATATTTGTTTTCTTTGGTTTTTGAAACTAAGTTTTTGGTTCAACGTCCAACCTAACTAGGGTCTCCTATGGTCAGGATGGCTCTGATACCAACTTGTCAACACCCGGATTTTTCAATCCTAGATGCCTGTTATGCCATACATCGCAATCCCAGGATTACCATTTTTGCGAGACATAACAGAATTGGATACCATAGTACTTCATCCATTACAATGATACATAAGTTCTTACACAAATAGGGATCTCATGAGCCAGTTCTTAATACAACATCAAGCAGCGGAATACGTAGTAATAACGGTAGCGTAGGCGAAGCTCCATCTTCGGGTCACGAGCAATCTTGCGATGGGAGATGATCCTAGTTGTCGTAACCTTCCTGGGGTCCATCTTCGAGGTACTCTTCTTCATAGTCTGGCCATAGGAATAGCCAGGGACAAAGCCATGAGTACTCTTTAAGTACTCGCAAACTAATACTAACATGTAAGGGGTTTTTGGATAATAGGACACTAGGCTCTAGGGTTGTTTTGCAAAAAGCCAGGTTTATCTTTACTAAGTTCCAAAGCTAGTCACAATTTTATAACTCCTAAGTGGGATCTTGTAATTCAGGTCACAACTCTGTTGTGGTCAAGTCAAAGTCTCAATTCATTTCACAAGTCATTTTGAAAAGTCTGACGGGGAAGTGGCCACTCTAATCTGTCCATAATCATGACGCGGCTATTCGAATAGTTTGACACTCTGCAGAGATTATACACTTTCACCACAACATTCGATACATCCGTCAGGAACAAATCCTGAATTCACCATACTCAGTATGCGGATAATCAATCCTAACCTTTCAATTACACTCCCTAGTATCAGCACCTCTCTTGTGAGTTTGGCCTCCCAACCATGACCACTGTCATCTTGGGTACTGCACAGGTGGACAATCTTCACAAGGTAGCCTCAGCTCAGACCTTGGCCGTGAGGGAACGAATACTAAGGTATATAAGTTTCCAGTCAAGCCCTACCCAATATTCGGGTATTGTGGTTGTACGATAAAATTGGAATGGTATCGCATCCAGACAACCATCAGTTTTATAAAGGGCTAAGGCTCATGCCTCAACATTTTCATCACCAAAATCATCAAGTGTTTGGAAACACATGTCCAAAACATTTCAATAGAATGATCCATCATTCCAAGGTTTTCATAACCATTTTTCCACCAAGTATTCCCATCTAAAGTTGATCAAGTTTTATGCTTAGCACTAGCATCTACAGGTGGGGGTAGTACTAATGAGGGGTGGTAACTAGTGGAGTTTCACTAAGTCTAACCTTATATCTAAGGCTGATATCAAGGTTTCTAGCTTAGGCCAAATTTTATGCTCTTTATGCAACCTTCAGCACAACTGTCTAGTATCTACCAAACTCTTAGGTAGACTCTAAGTAAGCTTTGATAAAGAAATAAAGTAAGAAGCTTGCCATAAAACTAGGATTGGTTTAGCAAGTGGGTATGATCACATATGCTTAAGGCATATAGTATTCATATCACAAGTATGGGTTTGTGGCATCAGTAGGGTATCTTGCAAGTGTTAGCTTGCATGGGTCAACTTGACTAGTAAGGCTTGCATCAATGTCAATATAAGCTTGCATAGTTACTAGCTTGCATTGGTATAATATCAGCTTGCCTTGTGCAGAGCAGTGGTTGAAGTTCTCTTCGGCTTCTTCTTCGTAGTATCCTCCTTCCTCCTCGTATCCTTGGTCGGTACTAGCGTCTATGAATAAATACGAGGTACACAATCACCAAATAATACTTAACTACTTGCACTCATCACACACAAGGGTCCTATAGATGATCTAGCATCATCTCTAACATAACAAGGTTAAGTCTTGGTTTAAATCTTTTTATTTTAGAAAAGTAATTTCTACTCATTGAGAAACTACTCAAGATTTAATATTCTCCAAACTAAACATGGGATCATGTTGACAATTGTCATCACCACATATTGTAGTCCATGGGAATGTGATTTAAAGTGGTGTCACAATTTAATAAGGTTTTACCCTTTTATTTTAATTAATTAAAGTGGCTAGAAATGCTTATGAAGCATTCTTTTATTACTTGAACATTATTTCTGCAAGTAAACCTATATATTTTTATATATTCTGAAAGGTATGGTTAAATGTGATTTTTGAGAGTTGGAATCAACTCAAAAGCTTTTATGGTTTAAAGTTGAAAAATGTTTGAATGCAGAAAAGCTTCTGCCTTGTTATTTTTACTATGGGTGATCTACAGATCCAAATGACTTGAATCCAACGGGCTTGGATTAAGCATTCACAGACCTTTCCAACAAAATTGGTTTCATCCAATTTGGTGCACTGAATCGATCTGGGTTGATTTTTGAAGTTGGGTACAGAAGTGTGTTTGAATTTAAAAAGAAAAGAGTTAATTTGAATTGCTGGGCTGCGCGGGAAATTCTAACGGGCCGGCCTGCTAAGCGCAGTGCTCCCGCGGGCTGCTTAAGTGGGTGTCCCCACTCGTCAGTGACACGGGGCTGGGCGAAGCGGTATGGGGCAATGTGGATCGTTCGATCGAGTTCTAATCCAACGGCTGGGGGTCATCGTCGGCCGAGACAGCTCGACGAGAACGAAACCTAAGCGGCCGATTGGGGGTGCTGGGGCTCACCAGTGCAGGCGAGGGTCGGCGAGGCGGGCGAACGACGAAGTCGACGACGGCGAACCTCCTGGTACCGGTGGCTTCTCCTGGGGCGGCTCCAATCGCTGGCTCCTTTCTTCTCCAGAGGCGGCGGGCTCCGGTGAAATTCCGGCGATGTGGTGCTCGCCTTGCTCTGAGAATGGTGTGGCACGATCAGTGGGGAGAGGGGAGTGAGATGGTGTGAAGAAATCATGCGGGGGTGGCCTCTATTTATAGTCGAGCGAGGGGACCGTCGGGGCGCACGGTGAGCTCGTCGAGGCGGCGCGTTCTGATGACTAATGGCATGGGCAAGGGTAGGGGACGGTGCTGTGTCTCCTGGCGATGCTCAACGACATGGTCGCGAGGCATGGGGCGGTGTGGTTTGGTCTGGAACGGGTGGTGCTCTGCGCGGCAGAGGCGGCGTCTTCGACGGCGGGCGGTGGCTGTATGGCACGGGGCGGCAAACGGGGATGTCTGGCGGTGTCCTGGGTCGGTGGTGATCGTGTGTGCACGCGGCGAGGGCGATGCATGGATGCTGGTCGAGGTGGCGCTCTGGCGCGCTCGGCATGGTCTGGGCATGGCTTGTCGCGTGGTCTGTGGCTTGGCAACGCCATGGCTGGGACAGGCGATGGCGGTGGACGGTGGTGCCTCCCGGACATCTTGGCTAGGCTTCTGCTGCTCCTAGCTTGTCCACAATAGGGTGACATGGGGTTGCTCGCTGTTCACCATTAATGGCAATGGCAAGCTCACAGGGTGCTAGTGTTGGGCTAATCTTTCTAGATGATCTCTTGAGGTGTGTGTGAGCTAACTAGGGAACAAGTTAGGCGTAATCACTGCACACTATAGTGTTTGTTGTTTTGTTTGATTTGTGTCTGCAACCTGTTTGATAAAATGGCCGCATGAAATCAAGTTTTGAATTTTGAAATGAATTTTGGTGAGTTTGCTAGATTGGTTCTGGTGAGTCTGCAGATGCTTGGGTTTTGAAAGTTGAGCTTGTTTGAGTGGGTTTTGGAAAAGTGGGATCTTCCCATATGAAGAAGATTCAATTTTGAATTGTCATTTAAACTATGCATTTGAAAGTTTCTGGATGATCACAAAGTGGGCCTTGATACTCTGTTATGAGTACATTCAAGGGGTGCAAAGATCCAGAAAAGTTTCTGTTAGGTTTTGAAAGTTTGAGACAGCCAATGTAGGCATGGGAGTTAAATTGGTCAAAATGACCATTCACTTAATATATTTGTTTTGATTTACTTGTCTTTAGGAAAAGTGTGGGAAATGTTTTAGATGATGTTTATTTCACCTAAGAAACATTTTACAAGCAATGGATCACACAAACAAAGTGGTTTTAAAGAAGTTCAAAAACTATGCATACACATATGCATGCCTTCATGGGTTTATTTAGAAAAGTTTTTGTTGACCCTAATCTTGCTGATTAGTGTTTGATAATCTAAGTTTGGTATTTTTGGGATGTTACAGCCAGCACCGCCAGTATTTGACTGATAGATGCGAGCCATTAGATCTTGATCGAAGGCGTAAGATTAGAACTTAAGCGAAGGGGAAAGTTTGCATATGTGTCGCACGATTCTAATTAGATCCAACACACCGCGTAGATCAATCCGTGTGAACCGGTACCAGCGAATGAAAACACGACACATGAAAGGGCATTTATTGTCATAATCACTTTTGGTGTTCGGTAACAACCAGTAGATCATTTTATAGTTTTTCACTGTCCATAGGTTGGTATTTTAATAAGTGAAAAGCACCCTCACACTTGGGAAAATTCCATACTCGAGTGACACATTTCTGGAAACTCCAGACCGGAGTCTCCGGTCTCCGGTGTGGTCTGGAGTTTCCGGATCTATCTCCGGTGGTGTCTTCAGGATCTAGGCTGGGACATTCTGACTAGGGGTCCAGATCCTGCACCGGAGGATACTCCGGAGTCTTCGGTTTTTCCTTAGTCCGGAGTCTCCGGTGTTGGAAGACCGGAGTCTCCGGTCTTGCTGGGTCATGGATGGTCTGGGACTATCTGACTAGGGGTCCAGAGCCTGCACCGGAGGATACTCCGGAGTCTCCGGTTTTTCCTCAGTCCGGAGTCTCCGGTGTTGGAAGACCGGAGTCTCCGGTATTGCTGGGTCATGGATGGTCTGGGACATTCTGACTAGGGGTCCGGAGGCTGGTCCGGATATTGGCCGAAATCTCCGATGTGGACTAGAGTCTCCGGTCTACAGACCGGAGTCTCTGGTCTAACTTTTCTACAACGGTCAGAAAACGGTTCATGGAGGGAGCTGCCTATAAAAAGGGACCCTTATCTTCTTCCTCCAGTTGCTCGAGCTGCTCAAGAACACCAACTCCATTAGAGCCACCAAATCTTCAAGATCTCTCCATCCAACCATCCAAAGTCATTTATCTTTGGATAATCGAAGGAGGAGGCCTTGATCTACATCTTCACCAAGAGAGATCTTCATTTCCCCCTCATTCACTTGAGGGCCCCCAAGCTCTAGTGTTTCATTGGAAACCCTAACTTTGATTTGGTTCTTACAAGCTTGTCTTTGATTTGCCTTGACAGCTTGATTGCATTTGGGAGCCTCCAATTCAGTTGTGGATGTGTGCCCCAAACTTGTAAAGGTGCCGGCTTCCACCTTGAAGGTTGCCGATATAGTGGAAGGTGGATCGAGCCCGTTGGGGTGAGATTCATCGGAGAACAAGGGAGGCCTCTCGTGGTGTTGGTGGTCTGAAACCACCCCCTCTCTAAACGTAGACGTACTTCCCCTCAAAAGGAAGGAACTACGGGAAACAAATCCTTGTGTCTCCGCGTCCACTCCTTGGTTACTTCTATCCTTTACTGCACTTTACTTAATTGTTCTTGCTTAGTGTTGTTATAGTTATTGCATGGTTGACATATAGGTAAATTCACCATAGTTGCATAATCTAGAGAATTTACCTTTCTTGTCAAACCCTAATTTGAAAAATAAGAAAATTTGAAGTAGCACCTATTCACCCCCTCTAGGTTCCCATACGATCCTTTCAATTGGTATCAGAGCCTCGTCTCTTTATTTGGGCTTTACCGCCTAAGAGAATATGGATAGCCATGAAGGGGATGGTGGTGGTGAGCCCACCACGGTGACCATGGAAGATCTCAAAAACTTGGATACAAGATTGAGCTCTTCCTTGGTCAACAAAGTCAAGAAGATGCTTGAGCAACTTCTTAAAGACAAAGATGGCTCATCACCCCCATCTCCTCAAGAGGATCCTCCATCCATTTTACCTAAAGGGAATGCTTCGGTATCCCCCGAGGGTATGATGGTGGGGGGTAAACATGACAATGCTAATTCCTCCACACTTAATGATGGGGGGAAGGGTGAGCACCGTGATTCATGGTACTCTCCCGACCCTCCAATCACTCACCCTCATGTGTACAATAGAGGTGACCCACCTAAGCTTGAAGAATCTGCTACTTTTGCTCAATGGCAATCACTAATGAGAACTCATGTGCACAGCTCTTGCATTGAACTATGGAACATCATCGAGCATGGAAACTTTATTGGGGATCCAAACAACTTGACAAGAAGAGAGATCGTCAACAGTAAACTAAATGACACTGCCTTGCATATGATTCAACAAGGATTAGGTACAAAGGATTATCCACACATTGAGCACTTTAGCATTGCCAAGGAAGCTTGGGATGCCCTCACTATACTATTTGTTGGAAATGAGAGTATGATAAGGAACCGGTATGATGCACTAAGCAATGAAGCCGAAGGATTCTACATGATGGAAGGTGAAGATCATGAAGACATGTACCGAAGGCTGAAGACCACCGCCACCGCTTTTAGAAATGTGGGTGCCTCACATGTGGATGATGCATGGATAAAAAGGAAATATGTGAGTGCACTCATGCCCTTTGAGCCCACTGACTTGAAGAGCTTACAAGGAAGACACAACTATCATCTTGACCTCCAATGAAGTTATGCAAGAGATGGTCGCTTTCAAAGTTGCCGCCAAGAATGCTAAAGATGCCCGTGACCGTGCCCTTGGTATGAGCAATGTTGTCAATGTTGCTTTGAAGGACAAAGTTGTGGACCATGGGGATGAAGATGATAGTGATGAAGGCCTCTCCATGGACCACCCCGATGAAGTCAAGATTGCTCATAGTCAATATATGGCCTTCTATGAAAAAAACTTTTGGAAGAACCCCGCCAAGGCCAAGATGGAAATGCAACGTAGAAGCAATCCAAATGGGAAAAGAGAAAATAATACTAGATTGAGAACTTGCTTCAATTGTGGTGACCGCTATCACTTTGTGGCAAGTTGCCCTTATGAGAAAATAGAAGATCATGGGGGTAAGCTTGTGTTGAAGAAAACTCTCAAAGCACCTTACAAGAAACCTTTCATCAAGAAGACTCCCATCAACAAGAAGTCGGGAGAAATTGTCTTGATCACTCATGAAGAATACTCCTCCGACAATGAAGAAGATGAAGATGAGGAAGAGGAAACTTCTAATGGTGTCGCTGCTCTAGCCACCACTTCTACTCCGACATTCTCACTCTTAGATTCTCCAAATGAGAATTCTCCCATCAAGAACGTCACTTGCCTTATGGCAAGAGGAACGGAGGTATCCTCATCATCCCACTCTACTCCCTTAGATAATGATGAAATTGATGATGAGATGTCTCTTGATGTTAAAAAGGAATTAATTGCCTTTGATGAGTTTATGACTAACCTAGAAGGAGATGCTAAGTTACATTTTGGAAACATCTTAGATCAACTTTCCCATACACAAGAGCTTCTAGATGTAAGATGTAAACTTGGGCATGAACACATGATTGAGCTAGAGGCTTTAAATAATGCTCTATAAGAAGAACAAGAGACTAGAATGTCACTTGAGTTAAAACTTGAGGGGCTTGATGAGGCCAATGACATTATTGTTAATAAACTCATCAAAGAACATGATCATGCTATTGCTAAATGCAAAAGGGCTAAAAAGGACAAGATTGAGTTTGGTGTGGTTCATGAAAATCTTGCCGAGGATTTTAGTTTGCTTGACAAGGCTCACAAGGCTTTGGAAAGTAAATTCTTGTCACTCACAAAGTCCTAGGAAATGCTTCAAACTCAATTGGCCAATATTCCCTCACCTAGTAACTTCACTCCATCTAGTAGCACAACTATTCTTCAAGAACATGCTAGGTTGAAGGGGGAGCTAGCCAAGGCCACATTTCCTCAAGGAAACAAGTCCATTGATGATATTTTGAGTAAGCAAAGGCCTAGTGGTGAAAAAGGGGGCATTGGTTTTGTCTCCAAAACTAAGAATAAGAACACCAAGAAAAGGAAGGCCAAGCCCGCACAAGAGACCAACAAGGCCATTGTGGATTGTAAGACCACAAGTGGTAAAACTATGTCTCATGATGACTTCGCGGGAAGTTCTAACCCTCACTATGTTCTAATGCGAGATTTTTAGGGTGATGTGTATGCACAATATGTTGGGCCATATGATGGCTATATTGCTTGGTCTATTTGGGTTCCCAAGACCCTTGTTACTAACAAAAGAGGACCCATTGAAAAATGGGTACCTAAAAATTAGCTTGATATTTTGTAGACATATGCTTCCGGAGGGTCAAAGTGGGTGCTTGATAGTGGTTGCACAAGTCATATGACCGGAAGCTCATCTATTGTCAAGGACTTAAAGCCAAATGATGATCAAATCTCAGTAACATATGCTGACAAGTCAAAGTCTAAGGTAATGGGTTTCGGAAAGGTTGTGGTTGCTCACGACATTACACTCGTGAACATCATGCTTGTTGAAACCCTTGGATACAATTTACTTTCAGTTCGTGCTCTTGGAAAGATGGGCTTTGCCGTCTTTATTGATGTTGATATTGTGGTCCTCTTGTGGAGCAAGTCTCTTAAGGTCGCTTTCATTGGGTATGTCGAACATGACTTGTATGTGGTGGACTTTTCGAGGCAAGCCACTACAAGTCCGATGTGCTTATTCGGAAAGGCCGATGTGGGTTGGCTATGGCATCACCGACTAGTCCATGTCAATATGAGAACTTTGCAAAGTCTCCATAAGGAGGGCCATATTGTTGGACTAAAAGAAAATGTTTCCTTTGCCAAAGATCGTGTTTGCAGGGCATGTGTTCTAGGGAAGATGCATGACGCTCCTCACAAGCCTAAGAACCGCATCAAGTCTACCAACATCTTGGAGCTCCTCCATGTGGACCTTTTCGGTCCTCCATCTCATTCAAGTCTTGGTGGGAAGAAATATTGTTTGGTGATCGTTGATGACTTTTCAAGATATTCGTGGGTGTACTTCTTCAAGTTGAAGAGTGAGACCCAAAAGACCTTCATCGACTTCATCAACATGGTTCAACGTCAATACAATCTTCCCGTATTGATCATAAGGAGTGACAACAACACCGAGTTCAAGAACTACACCTTGAATGATTTCCTTAGTGATGAGGGGATATGTCACATACCAAGATTTTCCAAATCTTGTAATGTGAAAAATAAATGAATAAAATAAAACTTTGTTGATTTTCAGGGCCAGAAGAAACTTTTTGAATACAATTGGAAACCTTCAATCCCTTTGATCAAACAAATCCTAAAGGGATTTGAAAAGTTAAACAATTAACAAAGAAAATATTTTGAATAAGTGAAATTACTATTTTGGATCTTTTAATGAAAAGATTTGGTTTTCAAATGAAAAAGAAAAAGGTGGTTTTATAAATAAAGATTGCTTTATCAAGCCAAAATTAAACCTTGGCCAATGTTTTGAAATAAAAACATTTTGTTTTGATAAAAATAATAAAGGTTTATCTAAATAAAATAATAAGGATTTAATATCCAATTTTATTAAAGTAAAGGCTTTTTCCATTTTAAATAAACACAAAAACTTATTGATTTATTTTAAAAATAAGTTTTCCAAATATTTTATTTTTCTTAAATAAAACCTACTGAAGTGTTTTGGTTTTATTTTAGATTTCAAAATAAATATTTTAATAAAACAAATCCTATTTGATTTAATAACTAAGGTCCATTTTATAATTATTAATGGAACCTAAAATTAAAATGTTATTTTGTTTTAAACAAGTTTTCCAAGTATTCTCTATTTTCAAATAAAACCTACTGATTTGGTTTTGGAAAATATTCAGATTTCAAATGGAGATTTTGTTAAATAAATCAAACCCTATTTGATTAAATAACTAAAGGTCCATTTTATTTAATTAATGAATGGATCCTAAAAAATATTATTTTATTTTGGGATTTGGTTTATGTTGATAAACAGAACCAAATTCAAAGTTACAAAGTGTGGTGATTGTTTGATTTGTTTTGAATGTTGTTTGCTTGTTTGAAATTCAAAACAGAAAAATAGAAATAGAAAATGATAAAACAATCAGACAGAAAAAAAGTGTGAATTGGACCTGACCCGAAGGAGCCAGCCCAATAAGCCCACTCGCAGCCCAGTTTCTCTCCCTCCCGAGGAAAACGGTTGGCACCAACTAACTGACCCACGCAGACGATGACAAGTGGACCCCGTTCCCTCTCCCTTTCTCTATGACCAGAGGACCCTACCGCCACGTCCCTCTTCTTCCCCACCCGCAGACTACGCCCACCTCTCGCCGGCCGTTGTAGACGGAATAACTCCGGCGTAATACGTCTTAATCACACGTTGAATCAGCCCCTTGACCACGCAGGATAAATCGTCTCCCTCTCCTCTCCACTTCCCCTCTGTCGCCCCACTTCGACACGCCCCCAGGCTGCCGAATTTTGCCCAAACACTCCCTCTATTCCGACGACACTCCGGCGAAGATTCCAGCAGCTCCACACCACCTCTTGCCCCCTCGAGCACGCAGCTGTGATCAGCATCCCCCAGCGGACCTTTCTGCAGCCGCAGCTCACTCGCGCGCGCCCCTGAGCCCCGACAACGACAACCTCCAGCACCTCCGCCATCTGGCTCTTCTCCGACGACCTCCCTCTGGTAAACCAGACTACCCCGACCCCTCTCGTTCACGCACACACATTCGCCGTGTCTTTGCGCATGTGACCGTGCATCTCGTTTGTCTCCGAGTGATCTCCAGCGCCGTCCTCGACAATGACTGAGCAAGGCCGAGGCGTAGCTCCACTCCGGCGAGTAATCAAGCCCGCTCCAGTGCGCCCCTCGACGAGCTGCCACAACGTTGAGCATCATCAGGCTTCGGCGATTCCTGTGAGATACCCCTCTGCTTCCCTCTCCTCCTAAATCACCGGCGACCACACCGTCTGAGCGCGCCGCCGCCAACCACCGCCGCCAGCGCCGCCACTTTGTGGTCAATTGGATCAGAACCATTCATTTTAGATCAGACGCGTAGGAACCAGCGACTTAAACGAAAGGGTATGCGTCGATCAGAGCCGCACAGATCCCTTTTAATCCAACGGTCTGCAGCGTGATCCACACTGAACCGGTATGGACCAATAGAAACATCACACGTGGCCTGTAGTTGATTTAAAAGACAGATTTTGATATATTAGATTTCCAATTTTGTAAATTGCACAACTTTTAAAGCACACGTCAAAAAATTACAAATTTTATACCAATGGAATCAGCAAGACAAGCCCTAGCCAACAATGCTTTTTGTTTAGTGAAAAGCTTCTGGAAAAATGGCTGTTTTTGCAGAAACATTTGTGTGCTTGATAAGGATGTAAAAATTGTTTAAAAATGAATTTGAGGATAAATTTTTTGCAATTGGATTACTTTGAACCTACTGACCATAGGAAACACCTTGTGGATTCAAAAATGTATTTAGTGAAGAAAAAGAATGATTCTTTGATTTAAAACCATTTCTAGTCAAATAAAAATATGGTTTATTTCTTAAAATTGGTTTTGGAAGAAAACTTTTGGAAAATGTTTTGTTTCAAAGTATCTGACCCAAAACACCAAGTTTTATGGTTTGAAAATATATTTGGAGAACCCTATAGGTTAATGCCTTAGTAAAAATATTTCTACACCACATAAAATGATACTTTGTTTTGAAAATGGTTCTTGAGGTGAAACCTTTAGCAAATGACTTTGCCACTTTACAAAAAGACCATTAGGTGTTTTCAAATGTTTAAGACCCATTAGGAACCACTTTTTCAAATAAAACAAAGCTTGGCATGCTTGCATGCAATTCCTAGACTTTATGATTTTATGTGATGTTTTGCTTGATTGGTAGATTAAGTTTGTGCCTTGCTTGATTGATTTGTAGTGACTTGAAGAGTGTGATTGTTGCAAGGACAAGGAGTGAAACCATACTCTACCAAAAAGGCAAGTGATGCTTCATACTTTTTGTCCCATTACTTTCACTATGCATTAGTGATTTTGCTAAGTAAAACTTGCATGGAATTTTGCTAAGTATAAGACCTTGCTATAGAAAAACCTAGTAGATGAAACCTTAGTGGAAATCTTCCTAAGTTAAGATTCCTATTGCTATCAAGCTTAGCCTAGCTAATAGAAAACAGGGGTGGAATATATATTCACACTATGGAGAAATATTCTAAGTCTGAGGACTTGTGTTTTGTTTAATAAAACAACAAAGTTAATGAATCACCTGGGTGGAATGGGACTTGCTTGGTGGATTTTGGTTGAGTGGTTCACAAGGCCCATGTCTATGGTTTACCTTGTGTATCTCACTTGTGGATGGCCACCCAGGAACAAAGAGATTTGAGATGTCAAATGTTGAGAAGCTTCAAGTGCAGCCACTTGGCATTATGGGCTCTGCCTAGATCATATAGGTTGCAAGAACTTAGCCATATGGATAGTGGGTGGTAGTTTTTGATAGGTTGGAACGCGTCCATTTTGGTCTAAGGGAAGGCTTCTGAAAGATCTTGTCTTGGGAAACCAAGTCTTGTGGGGAAAGTGCACCACCTCTGCAGAGTGTAAAAAATCTACGTGTAGCCATGTCCCTGGTAAAGGACAATTTGAGCATCAAGACATGGAAGCAATCAAGAATCTCATCATTCAAATTTCTAAGTTAAAACTTGTGGTTGAACAAGGGTTTTTGAAATCTTCAAATCTTTGATTGAGAGATGCCTTGGAAAAGATTTTTGTCAAAACAAAAACTTAGTATTTTCAAATGATAAGGAAAAATATATTTTGAGCAATGCAAGCCTCAACTCCACTTAGCCAAATGCATATAGATGTTAGACTCCACTATATTACCATAGTATCACTTGCCAATACAATTCAAATGTATTGACCCTTTGTGGCTGTAACTTGTAATGTTGCAGGTTTGATTGATTTTAGTGAAGATTGATTGATTAGGATTACAAAGTCTACAACCAACATCTGCCTGTGGCACTTTGAAGATGAAGGACCCCATGCTTATAGTTATCCCGCTGCAATGTAATGTAATAGCCAAATGAGCTATGTAAGGATGTAATAAAATTTATGTTATTACTGGTTATAAAGTTATAATATGACCTTTGTTTCTTGATATTACATCTAAACTGTGGATGCTAGCTATTGATCCAGGGACTAGCATTGTAAATACAGGGGACACCACCTTATGTTAATAAAGGTTGGAACACTCCCTCTATAGATGGTATCAGAGCATTGTGTTGCCTGTAGGATTTGTAAACCGAGGATTGGACAAAAACCCCTTAGAAAAATAGGAGTTGTATTTGTTCCAAAAAACTTATCTACAAAACAATCTTGTAAACTCTTTCCTCAACCATTTTTGGTTTTTGACACTACCTCTCATCTATTTCAAACTTGATGGAAAAACCTACCCCATGGCCCAAGACTTCACCATGTGCAAAGGACTTCTTCAGCACTTTCAACTCTAATGATTTCAACTTCTTCAACTCTAATGACTTCAACATCTTCAGCATGTTCACCAAGGACTTACAACTTGGATACCACTAAGGACTACAAGTGAGGCAAGGAAATCTTGCTCAAGATTTGGAGACTAAGGGAATGCAAAAGTTAGAAGGAGCCCACATCATTTGAAGTTTTGTAACCAAGAATTTTCCCAAGGAAACCATGATCTCATGCAAGAAGAATCAACCAAGAAGGATGGAAAGATCACAAGTAAACCCTATAGATGGACCACCATATTTTAGTTAAGTCAAACACACCAACTTATGTGGTGTAACAAAAATATTTTGTTGCCTAAAAATGTGCTTGAACTTTGTTGCTTGAGTGAAATGTTTGGCTTGTGATTGCTTGCACATTTCTTGTGTGAATTATGAGGTGTGTGATTATAAATATTTCCTTAGAAATATCTTGCCTACTCTAATCCCAATCTAACCCAAACAGATGACTACTCCAAGAGACACCAACATCAAGGTTGATGACAACAACAACAACAACCAAGAGGACAACATGAGAGAACTTATAGCAACCCAAAACCAGTTGAGCCAAGAGACAACCTAGCTTTTAGCCAACAACAATTGACTAGACCCATCCATACAAAGGATTTTGAAACTTCAATCCCAATTGCTGCAAGGATTGGTTACTCAAATGATCAACATGGGAGAAAACTTTTCCCAAAGAGTTAATGACAACAAGGATGACAAAGATGTTATTCCAGAAGGAACCCAAGCTAGCAATACTTGTGGATACAAGGATCATGCATCCAAGGAACATGAAGACCAATGCCCCAAGAAGAGAGAAAGATCTCCCACCTATGAAGAACATGAACTAGAAGAACTCCTAGCTTTGGAGAGACCCAAAAAGAAGAAGAAGAAGAAATGCCCCAACCCTAACAAGGAGGATGTTACTCAAGTGCAATGTTACAATTGCAAAGAGATGGGACACTATGCCAATGAATGCCCAGAAAAGAAGAAGAACCAAAGAAACAAACAAGAGGCAATGATACCAAAGGAAAAGAAAGATATCAGCCAAGTGATGTGTTTCAAATGCAAGGAACTAGGCCACTATGTAAACAATTGTCAAGAAAAGATGAAGAACAAGTTAAACAAGTCTATGAAGGATCTCAACCTTGGCCCATGAGTCAAGTGTGGAAACAAAGGACACTAAGCAGAAGGTTGCCCAGAGAAGTTTCCCCAGGATCCCAAGAAGGCCAACATGTAATTTAGTTTGAAAATTTTTAAGGGTGGTAGTACCCTAGTTGTTTTTAGCCTACTTGTAACCCTAGCCTCCCCAAATCTCGGGACGAGATTTATTTTAAGGGTGGTAGCCTGTCACATCCCAAGATTTTCCAAATCTTGTAATGTGAAAATAAATGAATAAAATAAAACTTTGTTGATTTTCAGGGCCAGAAGAAACTTTTTGAATACAATTGGAAACCTTCAAACCCTTTGATCAAACAAATCCTAAAGGGATTTGAAAAGTTAAACAATTAACAAAGAAAATATTTTGAATAAGTGAAATTACTATTTTGGATCTTTTAATGAAAAGATTTGGTTTTCAAATAAAAAGAAAAAGGTGGTTTTATAAATAAAGATTGCTTTATCAAGCAAAATTAAACCTTGGCCAATGTTTTGAAATAAAAACATTTTGTTTTGATAAAAATAGTAAAGGTTTATCTAAATAAAATAATAAGGATTTAATATCCAATTTTATTAAAGTAAAGGCTTTTTCCATTTTAAATAAACACAAAAACTTATTGATTTATTTTAAAAATAAGTTTTCCAAATATTTTATTTTTCTTAAATAAAACCTACTGAAGTGTTTTGGTTTTATTTTAGATTTCAAAATAAATATTTTAATAAAACAAATCCTATTTGATTTAATAACTAAGGTCCATTTTATAATTATTAATGGAACCTAAAATTAAAATGTTATTTTGTTTTAAACAAGTTTTCCAAGTATTATCTATTTTAAAATAAAACCTACTGATTTGGTTTTGGAAAATATTCAGATTTCAAATGGAGATTTTGTTAAATAAATCAAACCCTATTTGATTAAATAACTAAAGGTCC
Organism: Avena insularis; assembly: GCA_023614405.1. Taxonomy (NCBI): domain Eukaryota; kingdom Viridiplantae; phylum Streptophyta; class Magnoliopsida; order Poales; family Poaceae; genus Avena; species Avena insularis. The sequence continues at coordinate 93,642,034 of CM042693.1, read as the reverse complement.
ATTTTATTTAATTAATGAATGGATCCTAAAAAGAATAAAAATATTATTTTATTTTGGGATTTGGTTTATGTTGATAAACAGAACCAAATTCAAAGTTACAAAGTGTGGTGATTGTTTGATTTGTTTTGAATGTTGTTTGCTTGTTTGAAATTCAAAACAGAAAAATAGAAATAGAAAATGATAAAACAATCAGACAGAAAAAAGTGTGAATTGGACCTGACCCGACGGAGCCAGCCCAATAAGCCCACTCGCAGCCCAGTTTCTCTCCCTCCCGAGGAAAACGGTTGGCACCAACTAACTGACCCACGCAGACGATGACAAGTGGACCCCGTTCCCTCTCCCTTTCTCACTGACCAAAGGACCCCACCGCCACGTCCCTCTTCTACCCCACCCGCAGACTACGCCCACCTCTCGCCGGCCGTTGTAGACGGAATAACTCCGGCGTAATACGTCTTAATCACGCGTTGAATCAGCCCCTTGAGCACGCAGGATAAATCGTCTCCCTCTCCTCTCCACTTCCCCTCTGTCACCCCACTTCGACACGCCCCCAGGCTGCCGAATTTTGCCCAAACACTCCCTCTGTTCCGACGACACTCCGGCGAAGATTCCAGCAGCTCCACGCCACTTCTTGCCCCCTCGAGCACGCAGCTGTGATCAGCATCCCCCAGCGGACCTTTCTTCAGCCGCAGCTCACTCGCGCGTGCCCCTGAGCCCCGGCAACGACAACCTCTAGCACCGCCGCCATCTGGCTCTTCTCCGACGACCTCCCTATGGTAAAGCAGACTACCCCGACCCCTCTCGTTCACGCACACACATTCGCCGTGTCTTTGCGCATGTGACCGTGCATCTCGTTTGTCTCCGAGTGATCCCCAGTGCCGTCCTCGACGACGACTGAGCAAGGCCGAGGTGCAGCTCCACTCCGGCGAGCAATCAAGCTCGCTCCAGTGCGCCCCTCGACGAGCTGCCACAACGTTGAGTATCATCAGGCTTCGGCGATTCTGGTGAGCTACCCCTCTGCTTCCCTCTCCTCCTAAATCACCGGCGACCACACCGTCTGAGCGCGCCGCCGCCAACCACCGCCACTTTGTGGTCAATTGGATCAGAACCATTCATTTTAGATCGGACGCGTAGGAACCAGCGACTTAAACGAAAGGGTATGCGTCGATCAGAGCCGCACAGATCCCTTTTAATCCAACGGTCTGCAGCGTGATCCACATTGAACCGGTATGGACCAATAGAAACATCACACGTGGCCTGTAGTTGATTTAAAAGACAGATTTTGATATATTAGATTTCCAATTTTGTAAATTGCACAACTTTTAAACCACACGTCCAAAAATTACAAATTTTATACCAATGGAATCAGCAAGACAAGCCCTAGCCAACAATGCTTTTTTTTAGTGAAAAGCTTCTGGAAAAATGGTTGTTTTTGCAGAAACATTTGTGTGCTTGATAAGGATGTAAAAATTGTTTAAAAATGAATTTTAGGATAAAATCTTTTGCAATTGGATTGCTTTGAACCTACTGACCATAGGAAACACCTTGTTGATTCAAAAATGTATTTAGTGAATAAAAAGAATGATTCTTTGATTTAAAACCATTTCTAGTCAAATAAAAATATGGTTTATTTCTTAAAATTGGTTTTGGAAGAAAACTTTTGGAAAATGTTTTGTTTCAAAGTATCTGACCCAAAACACCAAGTTTTATGGTTTGAAAATATATTTGGAGAACCCTATAGGTTAATGCCTTAGTAAAAATATTTCTACACCACATAAAATGATACTTTGTTTTGAAATTGGTTCTTGAGGTGAAACCTTTAGCAAATGACTTTGCCACTTTACAAAAAGACCATTAGGTGTTTTCAAATGTTTAAGACCCATTAGGAACCACTTTTTCAAATAAAACAAAGCTTGGCATGCTTGCATGCAATTCCTAGACTTTATGATTTTATGTGATGTTTTGCTTGATTGGTAGATTAAGTTTGTGCCTTGCTTGATTGATTTGTAGTGACTTGAAGAGTGTGATTGTTGCAAGGACAAGGAGTGAAACCATACTCTACCAAAAAGGCAAGTGATGCTTCATACTTTTTGTCCCATTACTTTCACTATGCATTAGTGATTTTGCTAAGTAAAACTTGCATGGAATTTTGCTAAGTATAAGACCTTGCTATAGAAAAACCTAGTAGATGAAACCTTAGTGGAAATCTTCCTAAGTTAAGATTCCTATTGCTATCAAGCTTAGCCTAGCTAATAGAAAACAGGGGTGGAATATATATTCACACTATGGAAAAATATTCTAAGTCTGAGGACTTGTGTTTTGTTTAATAAAACAACAAAGTTAATGAATCACCTGGGTGGAATGGGACTTGCTTGGTGGATTTTGGTTGAGTGGTTCACAAGGCCCATGTCTATGGTTTACCTTGTGTATCTCACTTGTGGATGGCCACCCAGGAACAAAGAGATTTGAGATGTCAAATGTTGAGAAGCTTCAAGTGCAGCCACTTGGCATTATGGGCTCTGCCTAGATCATATAGGTTGCAAGAACTTAGCCATATGGATAGTGGGTGGTAGTTTTTGATAGGTTGGAACGCGTCCATTTTGGTCTAAGGGAAGGCTTCTGAAAGATCTTGTCTTGGGAAACCAAGTCTTGTGGGGAAAGTGCACCACCTCTGCAGAGTGTAAAAAATCTAAGTACTTAGCCATGTCCCTGGTAAAGGACAATTTGAGCATCAAGACATGGAAGCAATCAAGAATCTCATCATTCAAATTTCTAAGTTAAAACTTGTGGTTGAACAAGGGTTTTTGAAATCTTCAAATCTTTGATTGAGAGATGCCTTGGAAAAGATTTTTGTTAAAACAAAAACTTAGTATTTTCAAATGATAAGGAAAAATATATTTTGAGCAATGCAAGCCTCAACTCCACTTAGCCAAATGCATATAGATGTTAGACTCCACTATATTACCATAGTATCACTTGCCAATACAATTCAATTGTATTGACCCTTTGTGGCTGTAACTTGTAATGTTGCAGGTTTGATTGATTTTAGTGAAGATTGATTGATTAGGATTACAAAGTCTACAACCAACATCTGCCTGTGGCACTTTGAAGATGAAGGACCCCATGCTTATAGTTATTCCGCTGCAATGTAATGTAATAGCCAAATGAGCTATGTAAGGATGTAATAAAATTTATGTTATTACTGGTTATAAAGTTATAATATGACCTTTGTTTCTTGATATTACATCTAAACTGTGGATGCTAGATATTGATCCAGAGACTAGCATTGTAAACACAGGGGACACCGCCTTATGTTAATAAAGGTTGGGACACTCCCTTTATAGGATAAAACATCAATATTCCGTTGCATACACCCCTCAACAAAATGGGGTGGCCGAAAGGAAGAACCGGACTCTTATTGAGATGGCTAGGACCATGTTGGTGGAGTTTAAATATCCATACAACTTTTGGGCCGAAGCCATCTCTACCGCTTGCCATGCTTCAAACCGGCTCTACCTCCGCAAAGAAATCAACAAGACTCCATATGAAATACTTACTGGTAACAAGCCCAACATATCTTACTCCCGGGTGTTCGGTTGTAAGTGTTTCTATCTCATAAAAGGTGTCTGGTTGTCCAAATTCGAGTCTAAAGCATTAGAGGGTGTTTTTGTTGGCTATGGTCTCGAATCTCACACTTATAGAATCTATGATAAGCTCTCCGGAGCCGTCATAGAATCTTTTAGTGTGACCTTCGAAGAATATGATGGTCCCCAAGGGGGGCGTGTTGATGCTTGTGATGCAGATGATGAAATGCCTCAAGATGCCATAGGAAGAATGGGTGTGGGATACATCCACCCCGTTGAGGAACCCCTTATGGCGGATCGATAAGAACTATGCTCCACTCATGTGGAGCCCTCATCTTCACAACATCAACAAGTTCCATCCACCGAGGAGGGCAATGACACACGCCAAAGACAAGACATGGACCCTCAACATGATGATCTTAGTGACAACTCTAGTCAAGGGGAGCTTGATTCATTCGCCAGGATGTCAAGTGTTGCCAAGGCAATTACTCAAGGAAGATCTGTACAAACTGCTTTGAGACAAGTTCAAATTGATGCTAGAAGGGCACTTGATCAAGACCAATGTCAATCTTTGCCTCCCAATGTAGAGGATGATTCCGATGTTGATCAAGGTCAAGATGATGGTCAAGACGAGGATGAAAATGATGAAGAGGGTCCTCCAAGAAACAACACGGAGATCCACGCTCGTCGTGAAGCTAGAAAAGAAAGAATGTTTAAATTAAGAGACCACTCTCTACAAAATGTAGTTGGTGACCTAAGGAAAAGTATTTCCACAAGAGCACAATTGAAGAGGTTCAGTGAACACCAAGCACACATCTCCATGATTGAACCAAAGAAAGTGTGGGAAGCTCTTGAAGATTCGGATTGGTTAGAAGCTATGCACAAAGAGCTCAACAACTTTGAGAGAAACAAAGTATGGAAGTTAGTAGAGAAACCAAAGGATTGCCGCAATGTTATTGGAACAAAGTGGATATTCAAGAACAAGCAAGATGAACATGGAATTATAGTAAGGAACAAGGCTAGATTGGTTGCACAAGGGTTCTCTCAAATTGAAGGAATTGACTATGGAGAGACTTATGCACCCGTGGCTCGCCTTGAGTCCATCCGTATCCTTCTTGCTTATGCGGCACATCATAACTTCAAGTTGCAACAAATGGATGTAGAAAGTGCATTTCTTTATGTCCCATTAAATGAATTGGTATATGTTAAGCAACCCCCAGGATTTGAGGACCCCAACTTCCCAAACCATGTCTACAAACTTGATAAGGCGCTCTATGGGCTCAAGCAAGCCCCACGCACGTGGTATGAGCACCTTAGAGAGTTATTGTTTGACCGTGGATTTGAGGTTGGGAAAATCGATCCCACTCTTTTTACTAAGACGGTCAATGGGGAGCTTTTTGTATGCCAAATATATGTTGATGATATTATCTTTGGCTAATCTAACAAAGCCTTTAATGATGAATTCTCAAAGCTTATGACTAGTAGGTTCCGGATGTCTTTGATGGGGGAGTTGAAAGTGTTTCTTGGCTTTGAGATCAAGCAAGTTAGAGGAGGGACATTCTTCAATCAAGCCAAGTACACTCAAGATATGCTCAAGAGATTCAAAATGCAAGACTTAAATGGAGCCCCTAGTCCCATGGCTACAAAGACTCATCTAAAACAAAATCCAAATGGTAAAGATGTGAATCAAAAGGTATACCGGTCTATGATTGGTTCTTTGCTTTACCTTTGTGCATCTAGACCCAATATTGTGTTGAGTGTAGGTGTGTGTGCAAGATATCAAGCAGCTCCTAAAGAAAGCCATTTAATGGCGGTCAAGAGAATCTTTCGATATTTAGTTCATACCCTGTTTTATGGTCTTTGGTATCCTCGAGGATCAACATTTGCTCTTTGTGGATACACGGACTCAGATTGGGCGAGTGATAAGGATGATAGAAAATCAACATCTGGGGCTTGCCAATTCCTTGGTAGGTCCTTGGTATGTCAAGATTTTGACTCAATGTGTGCTTGTCAAGACCCTCTGGTGATAATATTACTTGATGCATTGCAACTACTTCCCTTTGCTGACTGACATAATCATAATGTGCTATTTCTAGATCATTGATCTTATGTATCTTCTTAAGTATATTGATCCTCTTTCGAATGTGCGTGTTTTTCATTATATGCTCAATAGCTCTCAAAAGTAGTCCTTCTACTGGATTAGCACATTCATAAATGTGGATCCATTCTTCACCATCTCTCTCTTGAATATGTGAGTATATTAACCCTGATTCTGTTTTTGTTTTATATCTTTCTAACATAAAGGGAGGCAGATTTTGGATCATATACGATGCAAAATTCACTTGCTAAGAAGTAAAACTGTATATCTCTCTCCACCGCCGAAGCTGAGTATGTGGCAACTGCTAGTGCTTGCACCCAATTGCTCTGGATGAGGCAAACTTTAAAGGAATACGGTGTCCATTGTGACAAAGTGCCTCTTCTATGTGACAATGAAAGTGCCATCAAGATTGCCTACAACCCGGTGGATCACACAAGGACAAAGCATATTGAGATTTGCCATCACTTCATTAGAGATCATGTTGCTCGAGGTGATATTGATCTATCATATGTGTCAACCAAAGATCAACTTGCCGATATCTTCACGAAGCCACTTGATGAAGCAAGGTTTTGCTATTTGAGGAATGAACTAAATGTCGTAGATTCAAGGATCTTGACTTGATTTTCTTTCATTCTCACCTATGTTTCAACTCATATTTGGTTTAGGTGTACGCATGGATATAGGGGGAGTGCGGTCCTAATTGATTGGACCATACCTCCCCCCATTATGCCCAAAGCAATCAAAATCATTCCTCTTAATATCATTTAGTGATATGTGAGCTTAACGATGAGTTTCGGTAATGGACCCAAGATATATATTCGTGGTGCCAAGCCGAGTATACTCAAATATGGTGGCCTAGGCCACCGCCCTCTCTCATTCGAGAGGTTGGTACTTACTCATGTTTGTCATTTGTATGATTCTCGTCTCTTGGAGCTTTTCTGAATGATTTTGTGAATTCCTATGGCTCTTGTTGGTTCTTCACAGTTTGATGTCTCAACCCAAGCCCGTTCCCTATCTTAAAATTGTCTATCTCTCATATATGTCCCCAAGCACCTATCCTAGAGCTTTTGGTCGAGGAGGACCGGAGTCTCCGGTGTACATACACCGGAGTCTCCGGTTTAGACCGGAGTCTCCGGTCCAGATGGTTTCTGCCACTTAAAGTAGGGGGCGGGGTGAACTGGTACAACAGTTCCTCATTCTTCACCCCGTCTCCTACCTCCAAACCCGTCGCCTCCTCCTCCAAAACTCCTCCCCGGAGGTCAAGAAGCCCCCGGGATACGCCGTGCCTCTGGCCAACCTTCCCCTCACCTCCATTGGGCCATTCCCACCGGAGGAATTGATCCCATGGATAGATCTGGTACCTTTCCTCTACCTTTTCTTCTAGGGTTCATCTCTAGATGTGTTTTTGAGGATTGATGCTGATTTGTCCATTGGAATCACTTGTTTGCGATCACTCTAGTACTTTAGCCTTGTTGCATTGCCCGATCTACTAGATTCACCCTCACCAGCATCTCCACATCACATGCCCGAGCCTCCCGACCGGAGATTCCGGACTTAGGTCCGGAGACTCTGGTCCAGGCCTAAGACTCCGGTCTGAGCCGGAGACTCCAGTATGAGGTGCGGAGACTCCGGTGTTGGGTGAATCAAAACAGTCCAGAAATGCATCAAAGCTCTTGTACTACATTATTGGGACATATATATACTCATCTCCATGCTATCTCCCTCAATGCTGTTCACAGGTGATGGTTTTATTCGTCCTCGTCGTACCAAGGCCAAGTCCCAAAGGGCAATCCTCGCTATGATGAAGCTCAGGGTCAGTTCTTCAGACCTTGGACAAAATGTCTAAAGAGGAGTACCATGAGCTGAGAAAGACAAATTTCTATATGCTGCCTCGCAGTAATGATGATCCTCGTTTCTGGAGGAAAGAACAAGCTGTGTTCATGAAGGATGTGTATGGTGTACTCACCAAATCACCTATCTGCCCTCAGAAGTTCATGAGTGTTGAGCAGATGCGCCTCAGCCCCTACTTCAATGATGCCTTATGGATCTGTGAGAAGCTGGGTCTATATAAATTGATGGAGCTGCATGAGGACTACAATATTTACCTTGTACAGCAGTTCTATGCCACAGTTGTGTTTGGGTCTGATCAAGACAGGACTATGGTTTGGATGTCTGGTACCACTCGCTGCACAGCTACATTCATGACTTTTCCAACGTCATTTTTGAGACCTTTCATGGTGTATCCACTCCTGTTGGGCTGCGTATGCACTCTACAACTTTGGGTGAGAACAAGTTGAAGCTGGCGCCTCTATATGACGAGGGTGTTGTGGGAGGGTCCAAGGGACTCAAGACTCTCTACAACCTTATGCTGAGAATTTTCCGTCATACCATTGCACCTAGTGCTGGGAATGATGATGCGATTAGGGGTGGCCTTGTCAACCTTCTATACCACACTCACCGGATTTACAATGCTGGACCAGAAGCAGATGCTGCACCTATTGATGTGATGGACTTTATCTTTGAGGAGATGTTCCGTGCTATACTTTACAAGAAATCTCCTCCATATGCACCTTTGGTCATGAGGCTCATCAACTCCCAGGAGCATGATTCTCCACTTGGCATACCACCACACCTCACTGATCACACTATAGTCTCACTGCAGCAGAAGGGGCATATGGGGCCTGCCCCGAGGCATCGCTATGGGGATGATGATGAGGAGATTGAGAATGAGAGGGCTCCCTCCCCGCCTAGAGTTTGGAGGAATAATGCCTCCAATGCCCTATGCCTTCTATGACTCGAGATTATGTGCATGAGAGGGTCAAGAAGGCCAACTTTTGGGAGAGGACCCTTTGTTGCATGAATGTTGACATCCGTAAGCAGCAGCATGCATCCTACCAAAGCAACCGTCGCATTGAGAAGCTCCTCAAGGAGATCAAGGCACAAGGTGCTGAGGATAATGAGGAAGGTGAGGATGAATACAATGATGAGCATGGGGCTCAACAGTCCATAGAGTCTGATCACACACTCTCATTTGGGGCATGGAATGCCCAACAGGATAGTCTGGTGTCGTGGGAATGACCACGACAGATGCTGCAATCGGTAGCGAGTAGTAGAACGAAGGGCAAGGGAGGCCAGCCATCTGCGGTGCAAGATGAGGGCGGAGACACAGGGTTTTACCCAGGTTCGCCCCCCCGGAGGGTAAAGACCTACTCCTGCTAGATTGTATTATGTTGGAGGTACAATGGGGCGAGCTCGACGGCTAGGCGGCGAGTCGCTTGGGTGGATGATGGAACGTACCTCTACACGCCCTGTAGGGAGGTTTATATAGACTCACCCTCCCCTAGGGTTTACATATCTCAACCGAATCAGTCAAGGTTTCGGTACTCATTTAACCTAATCCGACTGGGCCTATCTACTCTCCTGGGCCTTCAGCTTCCAGTCGCTTGGATCCACGCCAGGTCACGATCCAGTCGCCGTCTTGCAGGCCCACTCGCCAGTTCCTGGGCCAGTCGGAAACGTCCTGCTGGGTATACCCCGGTAGGCATATCCCCATCATCTGGTGGATTGGAAAACCTTTGCTGATGTCGCCTCCGGTTTTGGGTACCAGGGTACCTCCATTTCTCGCCCTCACGGCAAAGGTGATGACCAGGATACGATGATGATGACTATGATGAGGATGGTGATGACCAGGATGAGGATGCCGAGGATGACGGGGATGACGATGATTACTGAGCTGTTGGGGCGATAATTTAGGTCTTTTCCCTTTTTCGGTGTTTCGATGCCAAAGGGGGAGAAGACATTCTCATCGTTTTGCATGTGTTTGGGGCTTTGGATTTGCTACTATCTTTGCTACTATCTGATTTTATTTGCCATATTCGAACTTGAACTTTATGTGTGTTATTTGCTGTTCATGTGTGTGACTATGTGCTTGTGTGCACTATCTATTGTAACTCATGTGATATTTATGCATGTTATCCATGATACTATATACCTTGCATGATTTACTTAATTATCTTATCGCACATAGTCAGGGGAGCCCCATATATATTTTATTCCATGCAAAATCACTTGTTGTCATCGAACACCAAAAAGGGGGAAATTGAAAGGGTATTTATTGTCATAATCACTTTTGGTGTTCGGTAACAAGTAGATCATTTTACAGTTTGTCACTGTCCACAGGTTGGTATTTTAATAAGTGAAAATGTCAACACCCGGATTTTTCAATCCTAGATGCCTGTTATGCCATACATCGCAATCCCAGGATTACCATTTTTGCGAGACATAACAGAATTGGATACCATAGTACTTCATCCATTACAACGATACATAAGTTCTTACACAAATAGGGATCTCATGATCCAGTTCTTAATACAACATCAAGCAGCGGAATACGTAGTAATAACGGTAGCGTAGGCGAAGCTCCATCTTCGGGGTAACAGGCAATGATGACGATGGGATATGATCCTAGTTGTCGTAACCTTCCTGGGGTCCATCCTCCAGGTACTCCTCTTCATAGTCTGGCCATGGGAATAGCCAGGGACAAAGCCATGAGTACTCTTTAAGTACTCGCAAACTAATACTAACAGGTAAGGGTTTTTTGGATAATAGGACACTAGGCTCTAGGGTTGTTTTGCAAAAAGCCAGGTTTATCCTTAATAAGTTCTGAAGCTAGTCACAGTTTTAACTCCTAAGTGGGATCTTGTAATCCAGGTCACAACTCTATTGTGGTCAAGTCAAAGTCGCAATTCATTTCACAAGTCATTTTAAAAGTTTGACGGGGGAACAGTATGGCCACTCCAACTGTCCATAACCACGGACGTGGCTATTCAAATAGTTTGACACTCTGCAGAGATTGTACACTTTCACCACAACATTCGATACATCCGTCAGGAACAAATCCTGAATTCACCATACTCAGTATGCGGATAATCAATCCTAACCTTTCGATTACACGCCCTAGTATAAGCACCTCTCCTGTGAGTTTGGCCTCCCAACCATGACCACTGTCATCTTGGGTACTGCACAGGTGGACAATCTTCACAAGGTAGCCTCAGATCAGACCTTGGCCGTGAGGGAACTAATACTAAGGTATATAAGTTTCCAGTCAAGCCCTACCCAATATTCGGGTATTGTGGTTGTACGATAAAATTGGAATGGTATCGCATCCAGACAACCATCAGTTTTATAAAGGGCTAAGGCTCATGCCTCAACATTTTCATCACCAAAATCATTAAGTGTTTGGAAACACATGTCCAAAACATTTCAATAGAATGATCCCTCATTCCAAGGTTTTCATAACCATTTTTCCACCAAGTATTCCCATCTAAAGTTGATCAAGTTTTATGCTTAGCACTAGCATCTACAGTTGGGGGTGGTACTAATGAGGGGTGGTAACTAGTGGTGTTTCAGTAAGTCCAACATTATATCTTAGACTGAGATCTAGGTTTCTAGCTTAGGCCAAATTTTATGCTCTTTAGGCAAACTTGAGCACAACTGTCTAATATCTACCAAACTCTTAGGTGGACTCTAAGTAAGCTTTGATAAAGAAATAAAGTAAGAAGCTTGCCATAAAACTAGCATTGGTTTAGCAAATAGGTATGATCACATATGCTTAAGGCATATAGTATTCATATCACAAGTATGGGTTTGTGGCAACAATAGGGTATCTTGCAAGTGTTAGCTTGCATTGGTATAGTATCAGCTTGTATCAGTGTCAATATAAGCTTGCATACTTAATAGCTTGCACATTCACTAGTAGTATTAGGCTTGCCTTATGCAGAGCAGTGGTTGAAGTTCTCCTCGGCTTCCTCTTCGTAGTATCCTCCTTCCTCCTTGTAGTATCCTTGGTCGGAACTAGCGTCTATGAATAAATACGAAGTACACAATCACCAAACAATACTTAATTACTTGCAATCATCACACACAAGGGTCCTATAGATGATCTAGCATCATCTCTAACATTACAAGGTTAAGGATTGGTTTAAATCTTTTTATTTTAGAAAAGTAATTTCTACTCATTGAAAAACTACTTAAGATTTAATATTCTCCAAACTAAACATGGGATCATGTTGACACATGTGATCACCACATATTGTAGTCCATGGGAATGTGATTTAAAGTGGTGTCACAATTTAATAAGGTTTTACCCTTTTATTTTAATTGATTAAAGTGGCTAGAAATGCTTATGAAGCATTCTTTTATTCCTTGAACATTATTTCTGCAAGTAAACCTATATATTTTTATATATTCTGAAAGGTATGGTTAAATGTGATTTTTGAGAGTTGGAATCAACTCAAAAGCTTTTATGGTTTAAATTTGAAAAATGTTTGAGTGCAGAAAAGATTCTGCCTTGTTATTTTTGCTAAGGGTGATCTACTGATCCAAATGACTTGAATCCAACAGGCTTGGATTAAGCATTCACAGACCTTTCCAACAAAATTGGTTTCATCCGATTTGGTGCACTGAATCGATCTGGGTTGATTTTTGAAGTTGGGTACAGAAGTGTGTTTGAAATTAAAAAGAAAAGGTTTGATTTGAATTGTCTTTGGGCTGCTGAAATTCTAACGGGCCTGCTAAGCTTAGTGCTCCGCTGGCTGCGTAAGTGGGTGTCCCCACTTGTCGCGACACGGGCTGGGCGAGCGTATGGAACGTGGATCGTCCGATCTAATTCTAATCCAACGGTGATGGTCATCGTCGACGAGACAGCTCGGCGAGAACGAAACCTAAGCGGCCGATTAGGGGTGCTGGGGGCTCACCGGGGTACGGGCGAGGGTCGGCGAGGCGGGCGAACGACAAAGTCAACGACGGCGATCCTCCTGGTACCGGTGGTTTCTCCTGGGGCGGCTCCAATCGCTGGCTCCCTTCTTCTCCAGAGGCGGCGGGCTCCGGTGAAATTCCGGCGAGGTGGTGCTCGGCTTGCTCTGAGGATGGTGTGGCACGGTCAGTGGGGAGAGGGGAGTGAGATGGTGTGAAGAAATCGTGCGGGGGTGACCTCTATTTATAGTCGAGCGAGGGGACCGTCGGGGCGCAAGGTGAGCTCGTCGGGGGCGACGTTACAGGAAGCTAATGGCATGGGCAAGGGTAGGGGACGGTGCTGTGTCTCCTGGCGATGCTCAACGACATGATCGCGAGGCATGGGGCGGTGTGGTTCGGTCTGGAATGGGCGGTGCTCTGCACGGCAGAGGCGGCGTCTTCAACGGCGGGCGGTGGCTATATGGCACGGGGCGGCAAACGGGGGTGTCTGGCGGTGTCCTGGGTCGGTGGTGATCGTGTGTGCGCGCGGTGAGGGCGGCGCGCGGTCTGTGGATGCTGGTCGTGGGTGGCGCTCTGGCGCACGCTCGACATGGTCTGGGCGTGTCTCGTGCGCGTGGTCCAGGGCTTGGCAACGCTCGTGGCTGGGACAGGCAGTGGCGGTGGACGGTGGGCTGCCTTCCAGACATGCTGCTGCTCCTAGCTTGCTGTCCACAATGGGGTGACATGGGGTTGCTCGGCTGTTCACCATTAATGGCAATGGCAAGCTCACAGGGGTGCTAGTGTTGGGCTAATCTTTCTAGATGATCTACTGGTTTGTGTGTGAGCTAACTAGGGAACAAGTTAGGCTCAAAACACTGCACACTATAGTGTTTGTGGTTTTGTTTGATTTGTGTCTGCAACCTGTTTGATGAAATGCCCGCATGAACTCAAGTTTTGAATTTTGAAATGAATTTTGGTGAGTTTGCTAGATTGGTTCTGGTGAGTCTGCAGATGCTTGGGTTTTGAAAGTTGAGCTTGTTTGAGTGGGTTTTGAAAAAGTGGGATCTTCCCATATGAAGAAGATTCAATTTTGAATTATCATTTAAACTATGCATTTGAAAGTTTCTGGATGATCACAAAGTGGGCCTTGATACTCTGTTATGAGTACATTCAAGGGGTGCAAAGATCCAGAAAAGTTTCTGTTAGGTTTTGAAAGTTTGAGACAGCCAAAGTAGGCATGTGAGTTAAATTGGCCAAAATGACCATTCACTTAATATATTTGTTTTGATTTACTTGTCTTTAGGAAAAGTGTGGGAAATGTTTTAGATGATGTTCTTTTCACCTAAGAAACATTTTACAAGCAATGGATCACACAAACAAGGTGGTTTTTAAAGAAATTAAAAATTCATGCATACACATATACATGCATTCATGAATTCATTTAGAAAAGTTTTTGTTAACCCTAAACTTGATGATTAGTGTTTTGATGATCTAAGTTTGATATTTTTGGGATGTTACAAACCTTCCCCCCTTAAACAAAATCTCGTCCCGAGATTTGAAAAGGACGAAAAGATTACCTAGGATTTGAAGAGATCTGGAAACTCCGTTCTGATGTGATCTTCGCGTTCCCAGGTAGCCTCCTCTTCTGTGTGGTTGCTCCACTGAATCTTGAGAAACTTGATGCTTCGGGTTCTGGTAGTTCGAAAGGCTTCTTCCAATATACGGATGGGTACTTCGGGATATGTTAGGTCATCGTTGATCTCTATGGTCCGGTGATCGATATTCTTGACCACTTCGGTCTTCTCGGGGACTTCGAGACATTTGCGGAGTCACGAGATATGGAACACATTGTGCACAGCTGACATCTCTTCAGGTAGTTCCAGTTGATACGATACTTCTCCTCGACGGTTCAAAATTTTGAAAGGTCCGATATATCTGGGGGCTAACTTTCCTTTGAGTTGGAAACGTTGCATTCCCTTCAATGGCGACACTTTCAGATAAACAAAATCTCCGATGTTAAAGGCGAGGTCTCGACGTCTCTTGTCGGCATAACTCTTTTGTCGGGATTGGGCTGTCTTGAGGTGTTCACGAATATTATGAACCTTCTCTTCTGCTTCTCGTAGGATGTCGGGTCCGAAAATCTGACTCTCTCCTACTTCCGACCAGTTCAAGGGGGTGCGGCACTTTCTTCCGTACATAAATTCAAATGGGGCCATTTGCAAACTGGCTTGGTAACTGTTGTTGTAGGAAAATTCTGCAAACGGCAGACAGTCTTCCCATTTGGATCCATATTCTAACACACATGCTCTAAGCATATCTTCGAGTATTTGGTTTACTCGCTCCGTTTGTCCATCGGTCTGAGGGTGATACGCGGTACTGAAATCTAGGCGGGTTCCTAAACCTTCTTGGACTTTCTTCCGGAATCTCGAGGTAAACTGAGTTCCTCGATCCGAGACTATGTTCTTGGGGACTCCGTGCAAACTAACTATTCTAGCTATGTATAACTCCGCTAGCTTTGAACTCTGATAGGTGGTTTTGACGGGCAAGAAATGGGCGACTTTGGACAATCTGTCCACTATGACCCAAATAGAGTCATTTCCCCTACTAGAAGTAGGTAGTCCAGTGATAAAGTCCATTCCTACAGAATCCCATTTCCATTCCGGAATTTGCAAAGGTTGCAACAATCCAGCTGGTCTTTGATGTCCTTCCTTGACTCGCTGACATATGTCACACTTGGTGATATAGCTTCCGATTTCTCTCTTCATCTTATGCCACCAAAATTGCTCTTTCAAATCTTGATACATCTTAGTTCCTCCGGGATGGATAGAATAAAGAGTATCATGAGCCTCCTTCAAGATAACTTCTTTCAACTCCGAATCTGCTGGTACACAAAGGCGTCCTTTGTACCACAAAACTCCTTCTTCGTCCTCGGTGAATCCGGGTACTTTGCTGTCTGCGATCTGACGCTTGATTCCGTCGATATTGGCATTTCCCTTCTGCCCCTCTTTAATCTGACTGATCAAAGTGGGCTGAAGTTCGATGCTAGCCAAAAATCCTTCACTTACTAATTCCACTCGAAAATCTTCCATCTCTTTGTGCAAGCTTGGTTGCTCCTTTAAAATCATGGAGTTCAAGCGGCACGGCAATCTGCTAAGGGCATCGGCTACCACATTGGCTTTTCCAGGGTGATAGTGAATGTCCAGGTCGTAATCCTTGATTAGCTCAATCCATCTTCTCTGCCTCATATTCAACTCCTTCTGAGTGAATATATACTTTAGGATCTTGTGATCTAAATAAATCTCACAACGGTTTCCCATAAGGTAATGTCTCCATGTCTTCAGGGCTAGAACTACGGCTGCGAGTTCGAGGTCATGGGTTGGGTAATTTTGTTCATGTTGCTTCAATTGTCGCGATAGAGAAGATATAACTTTGCCTTCTTGCATTAGCACACATCCGAGACCAATCTTGGATGGGTCACAATACACATCGAAGGGCTTCGTGATATCCGGTATGATCAAGATTGGGGCTGAAATCAATCTCCTCTTGAGTTCTTGAAAACTCACTTCACATTTGTCGGTCCATTCAAACTTCTTGTCCTTCTTCAGTAATTGGGTCATGGGTCGGGCGATACTCGAGAATCCTTCTACGAATTTGCGGTAATATCCCGCCAATCCGAGAAAAGCACGAACTTGGGTTTGAGTGGTTGGGGCTTGCCAATCTTCTACATCTTTCACTTTGGCAGGGTCCACGGCAATTCCTCCGGCTGATACAATGTGACCGAGGAATCCTACTTCCTGTAACCAGAATTCACATTTGCTAAACTTTTCATACAACTGATGCTCTCTAAGGGTTCCAAGAATGGTCCTTAGGTGTAGCTCATGTTCTTCTTCCGATTTGGAATAAATCAGAATGTCATCGATGAAAACAACGACAAACTTTTCCAGGAAGTCCATAAAAATCTTATTCATGAGATTCATGAAATAAGCGGGGGCATTGGTTAATCCAAAAGACATGACTGTATACTCATAAAATCCACATCTGGTGGTGAAAGCAGTCTTTGGGATATCCTCTGCACGAATTTTCAGTTGATGATAGCCGGTTCTAAGATCAATCTTAGAAAATACTTGGGCACCGGTCAACTGATCAAACAAATCTTCTATCTTAGGCAAGGGGTACTTGTTCTTGATGGTGACATCATTCAATTTTCGATAATCCGTACACAAACGGTTACCTCCATCCTTCTTGTCCACAAACAAGACAGGTGATCTCCATGGGGACGCACTTGGTTGAATCAATCCGATTTCCAACATGGAATCCAGTTGCTTCTTCAGTTCTTCTAGTTCTGACGGGTTCATACTATAGGGTCTCTGGGCTATGGGTCCTGTTCCGGGGATTAGTTCGATGATAAACTCGATATCCCGATCTGGGGGCATACCGGGCAAAACATCTGGGAATACATCGGGGTATTCGCAGACTATCCGAACTTGGTCAATGGTAGGTTGGGCTAGACTCTTGTTACACTTGAATTGGCGAGGTAAGGTTTCAGATATATGCTCGACTGATATTCCGGTTGTACTGGTCATGGTAATGGCTTTCTTGGCATAGTCAATCAATCCTTTATGCTTGGACATCCAATCCATTCCTAGTACTACTTCCAAACCTTTAGTTCCGAGTACTATTAGGTTAGCATAAAAATCTATGCCATGGATTCGGATAGGGACAGCTTTGCAAATTTTCCTAGCCTTGGTGGTTGATCCGGGAATTTGCACAATCATCACATGCTTCAATTTGGTTGGTTGAATTTTACTAGTGCAGACAAATTCTTCGGTGACAAATGAATGCGATGCACCAGAATCAAACAACACTCTTGCAAGTACTGAATTAACAGAAAACATACCCAGCACGACGTCCCGCTGCCCCTGAGCTTCTTCTTCAAAGATGCATGAGAAAAAGACGGCCATTACGGTTGAGTGAATTCCCTGGGCAAATCTTCTCCTGGTCGACACGACGCTTTGAGCTGGGACATTGGCGTTGGGGGCTGTGGCATTCTTCTTGTTGGGGCACTCATTGGAATAGTGGCCTTTATTTCCACAGTCATAACAGGTCACTTGTGACTTGTCCTTGGCTGCGATAGGCACAACATTGCTTCCAGTCCTTGGGGCAGTGTTGGGGTTGGTGGTAGTATTGTTGGTGTTGAACTTGGGTGGGACACGGGTGAAATTGCTAGAGTTGCCGGGGTTGTTGTGATTTCCTCCAGGTCTAGGGTTTCCACGGTTGGGATAGGTCAGACGGGTCATAGAGGGTCTGTTGGTTCTTGGGGCAAATCCTGGAGATGGGTTGGGGCGATACTTTGGGGTCTGATGGGTTCCTGGTTGATGCATCATGCAACGCTTGCGGTTCTCATTGGCTTGGTTGATCTTTCCTTCCATTTGGATAGCAGAGTCGACAAGGTCTTCAATATCAACAAAGGGGATATTGACTAACACCGTCTGCATCTCGTCATGCAGACCATTCAGGAATCTTTCTTTCTTCTTGGCTTCAGTGTCTATCTCGTCCGGGGCATACCTAGCTAATGACAAAAATTTGTCACGGTATTCCACTACAGTCATCCTTCCTTGCTTCAACTCTCTGAACTCGTCTCTCATTCTCTTGATTAAACCTGGTGGCACATGGGTTCTGCTAAACTTAACCTTGAATTCCTCCCAGGTCATCATCTGGCCTCCGGTCATTGCACGAACACTGTTCCACCATGCCCTGGCATCTCCGGCTAGATAATGGGTGGCGAACAAGACTTTCTCGTTGGCTTCCACTCCGGCTACTTCTAAGTTATTTTCCATGGTTTGTAGCCAATCATCGGCGTCTAGGGGTTCTTTCGACTTGGTGAAAACGGGTGGGTTGGTATTCTGGAAATTCTTGAGCTTAGATCCGTGGTTGTCCTGATTTCCATGGCCTTGGTTGTTATGGGCTAGTTGGGCTATCTGTTGCAGAGTGGCTAGGTTGGCTTGACGTTCGGCTCTTCATTTCATCGAAGTCAACATTTGCAGGATCTGCAACATCGGGTCCGGGGCTGAACCACTTCCTCCACGTGGCATCTGAAGATTTAGATAGATCATGAGAAAAGAGGGAAATTGCTAAGGTTTTGGGGTTTTTGAATTTTTTTTGGAGTTTGACTCAAGTTTTCTAGCAACTTGCTTTTTCATTCATTCACTCATAGCACATAGTACAACACACACCACAACAAGGAAAAACAGATGGTTTTAAGAACCATTCTGGAATCTACGATATGCTGGCCACTACACTACACTACTACTACGCTCGTGCTCTACTTCTTCGTCGGAGTCGTGGCTTCATCATCATCTTTATCATCATCGATGAAGGCGAAATCATCCTCATCTGAAGAAGAAGTCCATGGCCTGGCCCGATCCTCCGTAAAATCATCGTCATCGCTGAGATAGGAGTAAGGGTCTCCACGAAGATCTTCTCCGCATTCTCCCTTTCCTCCAACCGCACTGTCCTGTCCTTCTCTGGATGGTCTCTTCCAGATGATGAGATGGCGACGGCAATAATGCGCCCTTCTTGTCGAGCGCGGCGACGGCGATTCTTGCATCCTTGCAAGCATGGCGATGGTCCCGATCCTTCGTCTTGATGATGGCAGACTTGTGGTTGCAATAGTCACGGCAGTTGTCCAACTCCTGCTGACGGTCATACATCATGAAGCTGAGGTGGTCCAATTGGGTCTTCAGCTCGGGGTGGTATGGGGCTTCCAGTGGTTGTCCATTTGCATCACGCCTTGGGAAAAACTCAAAGCGTACCCTTGATCTCGATTGATGCTCTGCCCACACACGCATCGAAAGAGCTTCCCTGCATTGCTCCGCAAGTCCATCGAGCCATTGTTTTCCTCAAGGTAAACTGAATTCCCTCCACCGGGAGGTTCAATCTTTCCTGAGACTTGCAACAATTAGCCACGCAGATCTTCTCCTCCTTGATCATTGAGCTGAGCTCAAGAACTCAAAAGTGACGCCCGTAAGTTCCGAAAGCTGATCCAGAACCCTCTCAAAGATAAGGTCTCACCCAATTCCGAGTTGATAAAACTTGCATTACTTCACGACCATCTATAAAAATAGAGGATGAGTAGATTAGCAGAGTGATCAAGTGTGTCAAAATTTTATCTATTTTGCAAGAGTTTTTGAGGAACATGAGGTTTTATGAAAGAATTAAAGAGATAAGAATGAGAATAGGTTTTGGTAAATATTTGTTTTTCTTTGGTTTTTGAAACTAAGTTTTTGGTTCAACGTCCAACCTAACTAGGGTCTCCTATGGTCAGGATGGCTCTGATACCAACTTGTCAACACCCGGATTTTTCAATCCTAGATGCCTGTTATGCCATACATCGCAATCCTAGGATTACCATTTTTAGAGACATAACAGAATTGGATACCATAGTACTTCATCCATTACAACGATACATAAGTTCTTACACAAATAGGGATCTCATGATCCAGTTCTTAATACAACATCAAGCAGCGGAATACGTAGTAATAACGGTAGCGTAGGCGAAGCTCCATCTTCGGGGTAACAGGCAATGATGACGATGGGATATGATCCTAGTTGTCGTAACCTTCCTGGGGTCCATCCTCCAGGTACTCCTCTTCATAGTCTGGCCATGGGAATAGCCAGGGACAAAGCCATGAGTACTCTTTAAGTACTCGCAAACTAATACTAACAGTAAAGGGGTTTTTGGATAATAGGACACTAGGCTCTAGGGTTGTTTTGCAAAAAGCCAGGTTTATCCTTAATAAGTTCTGAAGCTAGTCACAGTTTTAACTCCTAAGTGGGATCTTGTAATCCAGGTCACAACTCTATTGTGGTCAAGTCAAAGTCGCAATTCATTTCACAAGTCATTTTAAAAGTCTGACGGGGGAACAGTATGGCCACTCCAACTGTCCATAACCGCGGACGCGGCTATTCGAATAGTTTGACACTCTGCAGAGATTGTACACTTTCACCACAACATTCGATACATCCGTCAGGAACAAATCCTGAATTCACCATACTCAGTATGCGGATAATCAATCCTAACCTTTCGATTACACGCCCTAGTATAAGCACCTCTCCTGTGAGTTTGGCCTCCCAACCATGACCACCGCCATCTTGGTACTGCATGTGGACAATCTTCACAAGGTAGCCTCAGATCAGACCTTGGCCGTGAGGAACTAATACTAAGGTATATAAGTTTCAGTCAAGCCCTACCCAATATTCGGGTATTGTGGTTGTACGATAAAATTGGAATGGTATCGCATCCAGACAACCATCAGTTTTATAAAGGGCTAAGGCTCATGCCTCAACATTTTCATCACCAAAATCATTAAGTGTTTGGAAACACATGTCCAAAACATTTCAATAGAATGATCCCTCATTCCAAGGTTTTCATAACCATTTTTCCACCAAGTATTCCCATCTAAAGTTGATCAAGTTTTATGCTTAGCACTAGCATCTACAGTTGGGGGTGGTACTAATGAGGGGTGGTAACTAGTGGTGTTTCAGTAAGTCCAACATTATATCTTAGACTGAGATCTAGGTTTCTAGCTTAGGCCAAATTTTAAGCTCTTTAGGCAAACTTGAGCACAACTGTCTAATATCTACCAAACTCTTAGGTGGACTCTAAGTAAGCTTTGATAAAGAAATAAAGTAAGAAGCTTGCCATAAAACTAGGATTGGTTTAGCAAATAGGTATGATCACATATGCTTAAGGCATATAGTATTCATATCACAAGTATGGGTTTGTGGCAACAATAGGGTATCTTGCAAGTGTTATCTTGCATTGGTATAGTATCAGCTTGTATCAGTGTCAATATAAGCTTGCATAGTTACTAGCTTGCACATTCACTAGTAGTATTAGGCTTGCCTTGTGCAGAGAAGTGGTTGAAGTTCTCCTCGACTTCCTCTTCGTAGTATCCTCCTTCCTCCTTGTAGTATCCTTGGTCGGTACTAGCGTCTATGAATAAATACGAAGTACACAATCACCAAACAACACTTAATTACTTGCAATCATCACACACAAGGGTCCTATAGATGATCTAGCATCATCTCTAACATTACAAGGTTAAGGATTGGTTTAAATCTTTTTATTTTAGAAAAGTAATTTCTACTCATTGAAAAACTACTTAAGATTTAATATTCTCCAAACTAAACATGGGATCATGTTGACACATGTCATCACCACATATTGTAGTCCATGGGAATGTGATTTAAAGTGGTGTCACAATTTAATAAGGTTTTACCCTTTTATTTTAATTGATTAAAGTGGCTAGAAATGCTTATGAAGCATTCTTTTATTCCTTGAACATTATTTCTGCAAGTAAACCTATATATTTTTATATATTCTGAAAGGTATGGTTAAATGTGATTTTTGAGAGTTTGAATCAACTCAAAAGCTTTTATGGTTTAAATTTGAAAAATGTTTGAGTGCAGAAAAGCTTCTGCCTTGTTATTTTTGCTAAGGGTGATCTACTGATCCAAATGACTTGAATCCAACGGGCTTAGATTAAGCATTCACAGACCTTTCCAACAAAATTGGTTTCATCCAATTTGGTGCACTGAATTGATCTGGTTGATTTTTGAAGTTGGCATGTAGTGTGTTTGAAATTAAAAGAAAAGGTTTGATTTGAATTGCTGGTCATGGGAAATTCTAACGGGCCGCCTGCTAAGTTGATGCTCCTTGCTGCGCGTGGGTGTCCCCACTCATCAGTGACACGGGGCTGGGCGAATCGGTATGGGGCAACGTGGATCGTCCGATCTAATTCTAATCCAATGGCTGATGGTCATCGTCGACGCGAGACGGCTCCGGCGAGAACGAAACCTAGAGCGGCCAGTGGGGGGTGCTGGGGGCTCACCGGGGTACGGGCGAGGGTCAGTGAGGCGGGCGAACGATGAAGTCGACGACGGCGATCCTCCTGGTACCGGTGGCTTCTCCTAGGGCGGCTCCAATCGCTGGCTCCCTTCTTCTCCAGAGGCGGCGGGCTCCGGTGAAATTCTGGCGAGGTGGTGCTCGGCTTGCTCTGAGGATGGTGTGGCACGGTCAGTGGGGAGAGGGGAGTGAGATGGTGTGAAGAAATCGTGCGGGGTGGCCTCTATTTATAGTCGAGCGAGGGACCGCTGGCGCAGGTGAGCTCGCTGGGGCTGACGTGCAGCTAATGGCATGGGCAAGGGTAGGGGACGGTGCTGTGTCTCCTGGCGATGCTCAATGACATGATCGCGAGGCATGGGGCGGTGTGGTTTGGTCTGGAACGGGCGGTGCTCTGCGCGGCAGAGGCGGCGTCTTCAACGGCGGGCGGTGGCTATATGGCACGGGGAAGCAAACGGGGGTGTCTGGCGGTGTCCTGGGTCGGTGGTGATCGTGTGTGCGTGCGGTGAGGGCGGCGCGCGGTCTGTGGACGCTGGTCGTGGGTGGCGCTCTAGCGCACGCTCGGCATGGTCTGGGCGTGTCTCGTGCGCGTGGTCCAGGGCTTGGCAACGCTCATGGCTGGGACAGGCAGTGGCGGTGATTTGGTGCCTCCCGCATGCTGCTAGGCTTGCTGCCCCTAGCTTGCTGTCCACAATGGGGTGACATGGGGTTGCTCGGCTGTTCACCATTAATGGCAATGGCAAGCTCACAGGGGTGCTAGTGTTGGGCTAATCTTTCTAGATGATCTACTGGTTTGTTTGTGAGCTAACTAGGGAACAAGTTAGGCTCAAAACACTGCACACTATAGTGTTTGTGGTTTTGTTTGATTTGTGTGTGCAACCTGTTTGATGAAATGGCCGCATGAACTCAAGTTTTGAATTTTGAAATGAATTTTGGTGAGTTTGCTAGATTGGTTCTGGTGAGTCTGCAGATGCTTGGGTTTTGAAAGTTGAGCTTGTTTGAGTGGGTTTTGAAAAAGTGGGATCTTCCCATATGAAGAAGATTCAATTTTGAATTGTCATTTAAACTATGCATTTGAAAGTTTCTGGATGATCACAAAGTGGGCCTTGATACTCTGTTATGAGTACATTCAAGGGGTGCAAAGATCAAGAAAAGTTTCTGTTAGGTTTTGAAAGTTTGAGACAGCCAAAGTAGGCATGTGAGTTAAATTGGCCAAAATGACCATTCACTTAATATATTTGTTTTGATTTACTTGTCTTTAGGAAAAGTGTGGGAAATGTTTTAGATGATGTTCTTTTCACCTAAGAAACATTTTACAAGCAATGGATCACACAAACAAGGTGGTTTTTAAAGAAATTCAAAATTCATGCATACACATATACATGCATTCATGAATTCATTTAGAAAAGTTTTTGTTAACCCTAAACTTGATGATTAGTGTTTTGATGATCTAAGTTTGATATTTTTGGGATGTTACAGAAAGCACCCTCACACTTGGGAAAAGTCCATACTCGAGTGACACATTTCTGGAAATTCCAGACCGGAGTCTCCGGTCTACTAAGACCGGAGTCTCCGGTCTACTAAGACCGGAGTCTCCGGTGTGGTCTGGAGTTTCCGGATCTGTCTCCGGTGGTTTCTTCAGGATCTGGGCTGGGACATTCTGACTAGGGGTCCGGAGCCTGCACCGGAGTATACTCCGGAGTCTCCGGTGTTGGAAGACCAGAGTCTCCGGTCTTGTTGGGTCATGGATGGTCTGGGACATTCTGACTAGGGGTCCAGAGCCTGCACCGGAGGATACTCCGGAGTCTCCGGTTTTTCCTCAGTCCGGAGTCTCCGGTGTTGGAAGACCAGAGTCTTCGGTCTTGCTGGGTCATGGATGGTCTGGGACATTCTAACTAGGGGTCCAGAGGCTGGTCCGGAGATTGGCCAGAATCTCCGGTCTACAGACCGGAGTCTCCGGTCTGACTTTTCTACAACAGTCAGAAAACGGTTCGTGGAGGGAGCTGCCTATAAAAAGGGACCCTTATCTTCTTCCTCCAGTTGCTCGAGCTTCTCAAGAACACCAACTCCATTAGATCCACCAAATCTTCAAGATCTCTCCATCCAACCATCCAAAGTCATTTATCTTTGGAGAATCGAAGGAGGAGGCCTTGATCTACATCTTCACCAAGAGAGATCTTCATTTCCCCCTCATTCACTTGAGGGCCCCCAAGCTCTAGTGTTTCATTGGAAACCCTTACTTTGATTTGGTTCTTACAAGCTTGTCTTTGATTTGTCTTGACAGCTTGCTTGCATTTGGGAGCCTCCAATTCAGTTGTGGATGTGTGCCCCAAACTTGTAAAGGTGACGGCTTCCACCTTGAAGGTTGACGATATAGTGGAAGGTGGATCGAGCCCGTTGGGGTGAGATTCATCGGAGAACAAGGGAGGCCTCTCGTGGCGTTGGTGGTTTGAAACCACCCCTCTCCAAACATAGACGTACTTCCCCTCAAAAGGAAGGAACTATAGGAAACAAATCCTTGTGTCTCCACGTCCACTACTTTGGTTACTTCTATCCTTTACCGCACTTTACTTAATTGTTCTTGCTTAGTGTTGTGATAGTTATTGCATGGTTGACATATAGGTAAATTCACCATAGTTGCATAATCTAGAGAATTTACCTTTCTTGTCAAACCCTAATTTGAAAAAGAAGAAAATTTGAAGTAGAACCTATTCATCACCCTCTAGGTGCCCATATGATCCTTTCAACGCGTGGCACAGACTTTGTTTTAAAAACAGAAACATTTCTATTAGATGTTAGATTTTGCAAAAATCATAACTTTAAATCTACATGTCCAAATTTTGCAAACTTTATATCATTGGAATCAGGAAAAAGAATTCTATCCAACCATGCCATTTGTTTAGCGAATTGCTTCTATAAAATTAGTTGTTTTTTAAGAAACATGTGTAGGCATATTTTGGTTATAAAATTTATCCTAAAAATGTTTTTAGGTTAAAATCTTTGGCAAATGGTTCGTTTTGAACCTACTGACCCTAAAAACCAACATTTGGATTTAAAAGTAAATTTTGTGACACTTAGGAAATAAATATTTGAATAGAAGAATTTCTAGTTAAATAAAAATATTGATTGTGTTTTAAAAATGCTTTTTGGGCAAAACCTTTGGAAAATGATTTGATTTAAACTCTCTGACCCTAAACACCAAGTTTTGGGATTTAAAAATATATTTGGTGAACCCTATAAAATTATTACTTTGCTTAAAGGCATTTCCAACAAAATAAAATATTGCTTTGGTATCAAAATGATTTATAGGTAAAACCTTTTGCAAATGGTTTTAATATTAAACACTTGACCTTAAAACACTAACATTTGTGTTTAAAAATATATTTGTCAAACACTAGAAATTATTACTTTGATTTAAATCAATTCTAGCAAAACAAATGGGATTTAAAGTGGCCATTTTCACTAACTTGTTATCAAATGGTTTTGCCACTTTTATAAATGACCAATAGGTGTTTTAAAATGTTTATAACCTATTAGAAACCACTTTCCAAATAAAACAATCTTTGGCATGCTTGCATGCATTGATTTGTTTTTACTATTCTATGTGATGAATTGCTTGAATGGTAGATTGAATTTGTGCCTTGATTGAATTGTAGTGAAATTTGAAGAGTCTGACTATTGCAAGATCAAGGAGTGAACTTATATTCTATACCAAAAAGGCAAGTGGTGCTTCATACTTTTGTCCTATTATTTTCACTATGCATTAGTGATATTTCTAAGTAGGACTTGCATGGAATTTTCTATGTGTTAACTATGCCATGGGAAATCCTAGTAGATGAAACCTTAGTAGAATTTTTCCTAAGTTAAGATTCCTACTACTATCATGCTGAGCCTAGCTAGTAGAAAACAAGGGTGGATTATACTCATGCTATGAAATATTTCTAAGTCTATGACTTGTGTTTTGGTTAATAAAACAACTATGTGAATGAATCACCTAGGTGGAATGGTATTGCTTGGATGGATTTTTGTTTAGTGGTTACACAAGGCCAGTAAACTGGCGAAAACTTGTGTATCACACTTGTGGAAAGCCACCCAGGAACAAAGAGATTTGAGATGTCAAACGTTGAGAAGCTTCAAGTGCAGCCACATGGCATTATGGGCTCTACCTGTATCATATAGATTGCAATAACTTAGCCAGATGGACAGTTGGTGGTAGGGGATGATAGGTTTGGAACGCGTCCATTTTGGTCTAAGGGAAGGCTTTTGAAAGATCTTGTCTCGATGCATGTCGAGTCTTGTGGGGAAAGTGCACCACCTCTCGAGAGAGTAAAATCTAAGTACTTAGCCGTGTCCCCGGAAATGGACAATTTGAGCATCAAGATATGGAAGCTATCAAGGATCTCCTCATCCCAATTTCTAAGTTAAAAACTTGTGGTTGAACAAGGGTTAAAGGATCTTCAATCAATGATTGGTAGATGCCTTGGGTAATTTTGAAAAATAAAAACTTAGTGTTTTCAAATGATAAGGAAAATCTATTTTGAGCAAAGCAAGCCTAAGCTCCACTTAGCCAAATGCATATAGATGATAGATACCACTATTCTACCATAGTATCACTTGCCAATACAAATCAAATGTATTGACCCTTGTGGCTGTAACTTATTATGTTGCAGGTTTGTTTGATGTTAGTGAAGTGTGTGGATTAGGATTACAAGTCTACAACCAACATGATTGCCTGTGGCACTTTGAAGATGAAGGACTCCATGCTATAGTTATTTCTGCTGCATTGTAATGAGATAGCCAAATGAGCTATGTAAGATATAATGAGTTATTTTATTCCTGGTTATAAAGTTGTATTATGACCTTTTTTTCTTGATATTACATCTTAACTGTGGATGCTAGCTATTTATTCGGAGACTAGCATTGTAAACACAGGGATCTCTACCTTATTAAAGGTTGGGACCTCTACAATTATGGTGATGTGTATGTTCAATATGTTGGCCCATATGATGGTTATATTTCTTGGTCTATTTGGGTCCCCAAGACCCTTGTTGCTAACAAAAGAAGACCCATTGAAAAATGGGTACCTAAAAATTAGTTTGATCTTTTGTAGACATATGCTTCCGGATAGTCAAAGTGGGTGCTTGATAGTGGTTGCACAAGTCATATAACCAGAAGCTCGTCTATTGTCAAGGATTTGAGGCCAAATGATGATCAAATATCCGTGACATATGCCGACAAGTCAAAGTCTAAGGTAATGGGTTTCAGCAAGGTAGTGGTTGCTCACGATATTACACTCGTGAACGTCATGCTTGTTGAGACCCTTGGATACAATTTACTTTCAGTCTGTGCTCTTGGAAATATGGGCTTTGTCGTCTTTGTTGATGATGATATTGCGGTCCTCATGTGGAGAAAGTCTCTCAATGTTGCTTTCGTTGGGTACGTCGAACATGACTTGTATGTGTTGGAATTTTCGGGGCAAACCACTACAAGTGCGATGTGCTTATTCGGAAAGGCCGATGTGGGTTGGTTATGGCATCGCCGACTAGCCCATGTCAATATGATAACTTTGCAAAGTCTCCACAAGGAGGGACATATTGTTGGACTAAAATAAAATGTTTCCTTTGCCAAAGATCGTGTTTGCAGGGCTTGTGTTCTAGGAAAGATGCATGATGCTCCCCACAATCCAAAGAACCGCATCAAGTCAACCAAGATCTTGGAGCTCCTTCATGTGGATCTCTTTGGTCCTCCATCTCATGCAAGTCTTGGTGGGAAGAAATATTGTTTGGTGATTGTTGATGAATTTTCAAGATACTCATGGGTATATTTCTTCAAACTGAAGAGTGAGACCCAAAAGACCTTCATCGACTTCATCAACATGGTTCAACGTCAATACAATCTTCCCGTGTTGATTATAAGAAGTGATAATGGCACCGAGTTCAAGAACTACACCTTGAATGATTTCCTTACTGATGAGGGGATAAAACACCAATATTCCGCTGCATATACCCCTCAACAAAATGGTGTGGCCGAGAGGAAGAACCGGACTCTTATTGACATGGCTAGGACCATGTTGGCGGAGTTTAAATCTCCATACAACTTTTGGGCCGAATCCATATCCACCGCTTGCCATGCATCAAACCGGCTCTACCTCCGCAAAGAAATTAACAAGACTCCATACGAAATACTTACCAGTAACAAGCCCAACATATCTTACTTCCGGGTGTTCGGTTGTAAGTGTTTCTATCTCATAAAAGGTGTTTGTTTGTCCAAATTCGAGTCTAAAGCTTTTTAGGGTATTTTTGTTGGCTATGGTCTCAAATCTCACACTTATAGAATCTATGATAAGCTCTCCAGAGCTGTCATAGAATCTTGTAGTGTGACCTTCAAAGAATATGATGGTCCCCAAGGGGGGCGTGTTGATGCTTGTGATGCAGATGATGAAATGCCTCAGGATGCCATAGGAAGAATGGGTGTGGGATATATCCGCCCCGTTGAGGAACCCCCTGTGGCGGATCGAGAAGAACTATGCTCTACTCAAGTGGAGCCCTCATCTTCACAACAACAACATGTTCCATCTACCGAGGTGGACAATGACCAAAGCCAAAGACAAGCTGTGGACCCTCCACATGTTGATCAAGGTGACATCTCTAGTGAGGAGGAGCTTGATTCATTCTCCAGGATGTCAAGTGGTGCCAAGTCAATTACTCAAGGAAGATCCATACAAAATGCCTTGAGACAAGCTCAAATCGATGCTAGAAAGGTGCTTGATCAAGACCAAGGTCAATCTTTGCCACTTAATGAAGAGAATGATTCCGATGATGATCAAGGTCAAGTTGATGGTCAAGACGAGGACCAAAATGATGAAGAGGGTCCTCCAAGAAACAACGAGGATATCCACGCTCGTCGTGAATCTAGAAAGGAGAGAATGTTGGAATTAAGAGACCACTCTCTACAAAATGTGGTTGGTGACCTAAGGAAAGGCATTTCCACGAGAGCACAATTGAAGAGGTTCAGTGAGCACCAAGCGCACATCTCCATGATTGAACCAAAGAAAGTATGGGAAGCTCTTGAAGATTTGGATTGGTTGGAAGCTATGCATAAAGAGCTCAACAACTTTGAGAGAAACAAAGTATGGAAGTTAGTTGAGAAGCCAAAGGATTGCTGCAATGTTATAGGCACCAAGTGGATATTCAAGAACAACCAAGATGAGCATGGAATTATAGTAAGGAACAAGGCAAGATTGGTTGCACAAGGGTTCTCTCAAATTTAAGGCATTGATTATGGAGAGACATATGCACCCATGGCTCGCCTTAAGTCCATTCGTATCCTTCTTGCTTATGCGGCACATCATAACTTCAAGTTGCAACAAATGGATGTAGAAAGTGCATTTCTTAATGGTCCATTAAATGAGTTGGTATATGTAAAGCAACCCCCAGGATTTAAGGATCCCAACTTACCTAACCATGTCTACAAACTTGATAAGGCGCTCTATGGGATCAAAGAAGCCCCACGCACATGGTATGAGCACCTTAGAGAGTTGTTGTTTGACCGTGGATTTGAACTTGGGAAAATCGATCCCACTCTTTTTACTAAGAAGGTCAATGGGGAGCTTTTTGTATGTCAAATATATGTTGATGATATTATCTTTGGCTCATCTAACAAAGCTTTTAGTGATGAATTATCAAAGCTTATGACTAGTAGGTTCCGGATGTCTATGATGGGGGAGTTGAGAGTATTTCTTGGGTTTGAGATCAAGCAAGTTAGAGGAGGGACATTCTTCAACCAAGCTAAGTATACTCAAGATATGCTCAAGAGATTCAATATGTAAGATTTAAATGGAGCTCCTACTCCCATGGCCACAAAGACTCATCTAGAACAAAATCCAAATGGTAAAGATGTGTATCAAAAGGTATACCGATCTATTATTGGTTCTTTTCCTCACCTTTGTGTATCTAGACCCGATATTGTGTTGAGTGTAGGAGTATGTGCAAGATATCAAGCGGCTCCTAAAGAAAGCCATTTAATGGCGGTCAAGAGAATCTTTCGATATTTAGTTCATACCCCACATTATGGTCTTTGGTATCCTAGAGGGTCAACATTTGCTCTTTGTGGATACACGGATTCAGATTGGGCTGGTGATAAGGATGATAGAAAAACAACATCTGGGGCTTGCCAATTCCTTGGTAGGTCCTTGGTATGTTGGTCTTCTAAGAAGAAAAATTGTATATCTCTCTCCACCGCCAAAGCCGAGTATGTGGCAGCTGCTAGTGCTTGCACCCAATTGCTATGGATGAGGCAAACTTTAAAGGAATACTGTGTCCTTTGTGACAAAGTGCCTCTTCTATGTGACAATGAAAGTGCCGTCAAGATTGCATACAACCCGGTGGATCACACAAGTACAAAGCATATTGAGATTCGTCATCACTTCATTAGAGATCATGTTGCTCGAGGTGATATTGATCTATTATATGTGTCAACCAAAGATCAACTTTCCGACATCTTCATGAAGCCACTTGATGAAGCAAGGTTTTGCTATTTGAGGAATGAACTAAATATCATAGATTCAAGGAGCTTAACTTGATCACCTTGCATACTCACCTATGTCTTGACTCTTATTTGGTTTAGGTGTTGGCATGGATATAGGGGGAGTGCGGTTCGAATTGATTGGACCATCGCTCCCCCCATTTTGTGATATGTGAGCTTAAATGATGAGTTTCGGTATTGGACCCAAGATATATCTTCATGGTGCCAAGCTGAGTATACTCAAATATGGTGGCCTAGGCCACCGCCCTATCTCATTCGAGAAGTTGGTGCTTACTCATGTTTTTCATTCTCATGTTGTGTTTGTTCTTAAGATCATGCACTCTCGCTTGGCTCTTCATATGTTTTCCCCATTTTTAGAGTGCATATGTCCATATCAGTGTGACTCTCTTAACCCAAGCCTTTCTTATCCTTCGACAAAACTCGTCTACTATGCACAAGAACCTTCCACTTTATACCTGGCTTTCTGTTCTGGTGGAAACGGTACTACCGGCTAAGGAAGCGGTACTACCGGCCATGGTCTATCTCTAGGTCGACCCCTGGATACGTCCCAGGTATGGTACTACCGGTCAAATTATGCGGCACTACCGACAAGCAGTACTACCGTGATAAACAAGCGGTACTACCTCTCAGGGGTCAGTTTCCAGGTCGTTTTTCTAGAAACTTCCCAGGTGCGATACTACCGGTTGCTTTTCGCGGTACTACTGGCTTGCGGCACTATCGTGTGTACGTGCGGCAGTAATGCACAACGTCCTGGTTAAGGGTGCAGACGCGGGGGGGGGGGGCACCTCTCAGTGCCCCATTGTTCCCCCATCTCCACTCCTAACCACCACCGCCGCCAGAGCAAAGATCACCGCCGGAGCCCCGCCTTCCCCTCCGTTCACCGAATCCGGCCTCCTCGCGGGCTCCTCCTCATTCTCCTTGCCCGATGAAATCCTTGTTTTGGACAATTTTGCTGCTTGTCCATGGATCGATCCTACCAGATCTACACTGTATACCCATGACCGGTAGTACCAGAAATATTTTCTAGTACTACCGCCCATGAGATCCGGTACTACCGACCATTACTAACAGCAAGATTTGCTCTAAAACTTGAATTTTGTCCTATGTTTGTTTCGGGTTCTTATGCCCTTATCCCACTGCTATCTCCCTCGTTCTTTCACAGGTGCAGGGCGCTCCCAGGGTTCACGCAAACGGTCCAAATCTCATCATGAAATCGAGGAATCTTAGTCAGAGTCCGAGTCCGAGACAGTGTCAGAGGAAGAGATCATGCCTCAACCTAGCAACCGTCTGAAGCTGAAAACCACTCGGGGCCGACGTGGAGGGGGCATTAGGCAAAGTGCTGGCCGTGGTAGTGCTCCTCCTCCTCCCTCAGGTCATCGCAAGAGTCAGAGTTCTGGGCCATCTGGGCCAAAGTTGTTTTATGATTTGTCTGAGGTTGAGTTTCATGCCTTGAGGTCTGTCAATCCATATGTTGTTGCTCGCTCTAATGCTCGGGAAAACAACCTCTTTTATACGGACTTCCAAGAACATGTATATCATGAGATACTCATGAAGGATGATAATCTAGTGGTCCCTCAGAAGTGGATTGAGATGAATCATGTGAAGAAGAACTTGAAGTACTTCGGTGAAGCCCTTGAGATTTGCACAAACATTGGCTTGCTTCCCATTATGCAGTTCTGGTGCAACTATGAACCCATGCTCATTACTCAGTTTTATGCCACCGTTCACTTTTCCAAGAACCAGTCTCGTACTATCACCTGGATGACCGAGGGTGTTGTTAATCAAGCAACCCTGGTTGAGTTTGCGGCAATCCTTGGGTACGAGGACCATGACAAGAACACTCATGTTGGCTTCCGTTGTCACAACAATGATCGTCCCATGAAGAAGGATGTTCTTGCTCCACTGTACATCCAGGGGCGCGGTATTGCTAGGAAGATCAAGGGGCTTATCCCCACATATGACATCTTGCACCGTGTATTTCGTGAGACCATTGCCCCCCGAGCTGGAAATGTTGATGAGATGCATGGGTTCATGGTGCATCTCATGATCACCACTTTTCACCACCGTGATTCCGGCCAACCAATGGATGTGATGGATGTTATTTGGAATGAGATGGTTTGTGCTACCTACACTTGGAGGGTGCCTCATTTTTCTCCTTACATCATGGATCTCATTCTTAGCAAGTGCCCATCGATTGCCCGAGACATTTCTTCTCAATGCCTTGTTACTCACCGGCACAAGAATCTATTGATCAAGACCCATCCTAAGCCTCGCAATGCGGATGGTCAACTTGTTGATGAGGATGGGAACCCACTTGAGGAGGGGTCCGGTGATGAAGATGATGCCTAGGATGCTGATTTTGTGGTCTCACGCCACAAGCATGCCCAACCATCTTGGGCCAAGAGGTTTGAGGCTAAGCTCAAGAAAGTATTTTGCTTCCAAGTTGATAATCAGAAGAGCATGTATGAGGCTCATGTCTATGCCAAGAAAGCTTGTGCTCGTCAGAAGGAATTGATGGAGGCTCAAGGGTTGACCGTCTCCAAGGGCTCCGAGAACAATATCACCCCTGAAGACCAATGGATCTCCAAGCATAGCCATTGGGATGATGATGCAACCTCCCTTTTCCATGCCCCACCGACTCATGAGGATGCCTCAGATGATGATGACGTGTGATGTCTGGGACGTTAGTGTTGCCCTTGTCCCTTTTTGGCGTCTTGATGCCAAAGGGGGAGAATTTGCACATTAGGCATGCGGGATTTGCATGGGAAAAGTCACAAGATCGTTCTTGCCATTGATTTTTACTTGCTTGTGAACTTTATTTGCTTGCCTCTTATTATGTGTCAATCTTATGAACTAACTATTTGTGCTATGTATGTTGAGACTATGTGGTTATCTTATGGATCCATCATTTGTATGGTATGGTTATTCTCATATGGATCCATCTTATGTGATGTGTGATGATATTCTCTATTCTTTATCAATATTTCTCATCACACGTTATTGTGCAAAGGTATGTGCTCTAAGTGCGACACTACACTCCTAGGTAGCTTGTAAAATAGAGGGGGGGCTTGATTCTACTTATCTAGGTTGAGCCCCATATCTATTTTTCAAAACCTTGTTTGTCATCACAATATTATCATGGAAAATGTGTGTTGTCATCAAACACCAAAAAGGGGGAGACTGAAAGAGAATTTCCTATCCCAAGTGATTTTGGTGTTTATAACAACACACATATCGGACTAATTATTTGCCAAGTGTACCTCAGGTTGTATCAAAGAAATCATTGTCTTATTCCTCCCAAAAAGGGGTCCCTTGCTGATCTACATTTTGCCTCTGTGCTGTCCGGTAGTACCGGAAAAATCATACGGTACTACCGCATAGGACCGGCAGTACCGGAATTTGCTACTGGGCATGGCAGAGGGTTTGGGAAAAATGACCAAAACCTTCTGCCGGTCTAGGTACCAAAAAGCGGTAGTACCGCATTTTGATACCTATCAGGACAGGAGGCTTGGGCAAGCTCACCAAAGGCCTCAGTACTGATCGGTACCAAAATGCGGTAGTACCGCATTTTAGTACCTAGCACGGCATAAGAGTTTTGCAAGTTTCCAAAGGCCACTTCCCTCCTCGGTACCAAAATGCGGTAGTACTGCATTTTAGTACCTAGCACGGCAGAGGGTTTTTGGCAAGTTGGCAAATGCCACTGCCCTCCCTGGTCCCAAAATGCGGCACTATCGCATGTGTCCGGTAGTATCGTGCCCCAGGGGCGGTACTACCGCTTTGCGGTAGCACCACAATTTGGTACCGTTGGAGTCTGGGGCCAGTGTGTCTTGATGGCGCATCTTCGGTACTTGGCCGATAGTACCGGTGTTTTCCGGTACTACCGCATGGGAATCCGGTACTACCGCTGCAATAAATGCACAACGGTCAGCTGCTCAGAGGGCCATAAATACCCCTCCACCTACCTTGGGACAAGGTGCCCGTTGCATTGAAGAACACCACCTCCATTTGAGCCACCAAATCGCCAATATCTCTTCACTCAACCATCCGAAGTCTTTGATCTTTGGAGAATCGAAGGAGGAGCCCTTGATCTACTACTTCACCAAAAGAGATCTTCATTTCCCCTTCATTCATTTGAGGGCCCCATTGTTCTAGTGTTTTCTTTGGAAACCCTAGTTCTAGATTTGGTTCTTACAATCTTGTCTTTGATTGTTTTGACAGCTTTCTTGTATTTGGGAGCCTCTAATTAAGTTGTGGATGTGTGCCCTGAACTTGTTTTAAAGGTGCCGGCTTCCACCTCGAAGGTTGCCGATATAGTGGAAGGTGGATCAATCCCGTTGGTGTGAGATTCATTGGAGAACAAAGGATGCCTCTCGTGGCGTTGTTGGTTTGAAACCACCCCCTCTCCAAACGTAGATGTACTTCCCCTCAAAAGGAAGGAACTACGATAAACAAATCCTTGTGTCTCCGCGTCCACCACTTTGGTTACTTCTATCCTTTACCGCACTTTACTTACTTGTTCTTTCTTAGTGTTGTGTTAGCTTGTGCTTGTTTGACATATAGGTAAATTCACCTTAGTTTCATAATCTAGAGAATTTACCTTTTTTGTCAAACCTAATTTGAGAAAGAAGAAAATTTGAAGTAGCACCTATTCACCCCCCTCTAGGTGCCCATACGATCCTTTCACCCTGCTTCTCTTCGATCCAGCCAAGATTGCGGAAGTAGATCCCCCGACTCCGAATCCCGCAATGCGACGACGCTCCATGGTGAAGAATTCCTTGGTCGCACACCCCCGACAAGGGGGCCACGGTCACAAGAGAGAGAGAGAGGCAACACAAGATTTTTATTTATTTTCATGTGGAAATTGGTGTGTTTTAATCTTTTTATGGACACCTATTTATTAAGGTGGAGGGAGGGGGTCCCTCCTCCTTATGGTTTCCATGTGGGACTAAATAAACAAAACAAAAGGGGGCAACCCGCCGTCGGCCGGGTGGGCCGCCTGCCCACCCGCGCGCAGCCCAGCCTGGCAAAGGCCGACGAGGAGAAGGCCCCGGGTGGGCCGGCCTGGCCATAGCAGCCTGCGAGGCGGCTAGGCGCTGTGGTGGAACCCAGCGCCATCCCCGGTGGGCCGACCTGCGGCCCCTGCACGCGCACGACTGCTTGCACGACAGCCAGCAGCGGTGCCTCGGTTGGGACGACTCAGCCCAGCAACTACAACACGTCGGCCGGTGATACATAATAGCTTTCGCCCCGTGCGGCTTGGACTATCCGATGCCCACGTGGGTTGTTTCAAAAACAAACTTCCCTTTGCCTTTTTCGTCCATTTCTTTTTAGGTAAAACCAGGGATTTTACCTAACTAATGAGACGCCTTTATAAATATTTATTTACAATATATTAATTCATAATTAATATATAATAAACATATATTTAAATCACCATTTATCTGAAAACCCTTTTCCAATCCTTTTTCCTTATCCTTTCTCCGAACACCTTCGGATCTCCCCAGAACTTTTGTGGTCTCTCTCTTCTCACTTCTTCAATGATTCCAAACTAGGCATTAACGATCCGGATTTTTAATCCCAGATGCCTGTTATGCCATACATCGCAATCCCAGGATTACCATTTTTGCGAGACATAATAGAATTGGATACCACAGTACATCATCCATTACAAACCATACACAAGGTCTTACACAAATAAGGATCTCATGATCCAGTTCTTAATACAACTCAAGCAGCGGAAATACGTAATAATAACGGTAGCGTAGGCGAAGCTCCATCTTCGGGGTCACAGGCAATGCTGATGATGGGAGATGATCCTAGTTGTCGTAACCTTCCTGGGGTCCATCCTCCAGGTACTCCTCTTCGTAGTCTGGCCATGGGAATAGCCAGGGACAAAGCCATGAGTACCCTTTAAGTAGTCGCAAACTAATACTAACAATTAAAGGGGTTTTTGGTAATAGGACACTAAGCTCTAGGGTTGTTTTGCAAAAGCCAGATTTACATCTACTAAGTTTAGAAGCAACGAATGGTAGTTGAAGTTTTATAACACCTAAGTGGGAACTTGTATCTCATGCCACAACTCTGTTGTAGTCAAGTCAAAATCTCAATTCATTTCATAAGTCATTTTGAAAACATATGACAGGGGAACAGTATGGCCACTCCAACATTCCACAACCGCGGATGCGGCTATTCGAATAGTTTGACACTCTGCAGAGATTGTACACTTTCACCATAATATTTGATACATCCATCAGGAACAAATCCTGAATTCACCATACTCAGTATGCGAATAATCAATCCTAACCTTTCAATTCCACGCCCTATTATAAGCACCTCTCCTGTGAGTTTGACCTCCCAACCATGACCAACTGTCATCTTGGATACTACACAGGTGAACAATCTTCACAAGGTAGCCTCAGCTCAGACCTTGGCCGTGACGGAACTAATACTAAGGTATATAAGTTTCTAGTCAAGCCCTACCCAATTCTCGTGTATTGTGGTTGTACGATAAAATTGGAATGGTATCGCATCCAGACAACCATCAATTTTATAAAGGGCTAAGGCTCATGCCTCAACATTTTCATCATCAAAATCCTCTAGTGTTCGGAAACACATGTCCAAAACATCTCAATAGAATGATCCATCATTCCAAGGTTTTCATAACCATTTTTCCACCAAGTATTCCCATCTAAGTTGATCAGGTTTTATGCTTAGCACTAGCATCTATAAGTGGGGGTAAGTACTAATGAGGGGTGGTAAACTAGTGGAGTTTAACTAAGTTTAATCTCATGCCTTAGGATGACATAAAGATTATCTATCTTAGGCCAAATTTTATGCTCTTTATGCAACCTTCAATTATCTTTCTAGTATCTGCAATTCACTTAAGTAAACTCTAAGTAATAGCTTTGATAAAGAAATAAAGTATAAAGCTTGCAAGTAAAACTAGGATTGGTTTATCAAGTGGTTAGGATCATATATGCTTAAGGCATAGAGTTGGCATGGTAACAAGCAAGTATTTGCTTGCACATTCAACTAGTAGTATTAGGCTTGTGTAGGTAAAGTATCTTGCAAGCGTTAGCTTGCAAAAGTATCAGTATAAGCTTGCTACGTTAATAGCTTGCAAGTATTGGCTTGCCTTGTGCAGAGCAGTGGTTGAAGTTCTCCTCGGCTTCTTCTTCGTAGTATCCTCCTTCTTCCTCGTATCCTTGGTCGGTACTAGCGTCTATAAATAAATACGAGGTACACAATCACCAAACAATACTTAACTAATTTCAATCATCACACAAAAGGGTCCTATAGATGATCAAGTATCATCACTAACATTACAAGATTAAAGCTTGGTTTAATTCCTTTTAGTTTTAGAAAAGTAATTTCTACTCATTAAAAAACTACTTAAGATTTAATATTCTCCAAACCAAACATGGGGACATGTTCAAACATGTCATCACCACATATTTTAGTCCATGAGAATGTGATTTAAAGTGGTGTCACAATTTAATAAGGTTTAACCTTTTATTTTACTTACATAAAGTGACTAGAAATGCCTATGTGGCATTCTTTTATTACTTGAACAATATTTCTGTAAGTAAACCCAAATATTTTTATATATTCTGAAAGATATGATCAAATGTGATTTTTGAGAGTTGGAATCAACTCAAAAGCTATTACGGTTTAAATTTGAAAAATGTTTGAATGCAGAAAAGGCTCTGCCTTGTTATTTTTACCAAGGTTGATCTATAGATTCAAATTATTTGAATCCAATGGGCTTGGATTCAGCATTTCAAGACCTTTCTAACAAAATTGGTTTCATTCAATTTGGTTCAATGAATCAAGCTGGGTTGATTTTTGAAACTAGGTATAGAACTGTGTTTGAATTAAAATGGAAAAAGTTAAATTCAAACGACTGGGCTGCGCGGGAACTGCTAATGGGCCGGCCCAGTGTTACTCCGCGGCACGGAGCTCAGCTGACAGGGGGGTTCCACCAGTCAGTGGCTCTTTAAACGTGAAGCAGTACGGGGCAATCTCATCCGCACGATCTAAGTCTAATCGAACGGCCGCTACTCATCGTCCACGTCGGGCTGCGCCGGCGAGACAGAAACCTAACGCGGCAGGTGGGGGTCGTCGGGGGCTCACCGGGGCTCAGACGAGGGTCGGCGAGGCGGGCGAACGACGAAGACGATGACGACAAACCTCCTGGTACTGGCAGCTTCTCCTGGGGTGGACGAAATCGACGGCGCCCTTCTTCTCCAGAGGCGGCCTGCTCCGGCCAAATTCCGGCGATGCGCTGCTCGCCTTGCTCCGGGAACGGGGTGGAACGATCAGTGAGGAGAGGGGAGTGAGATGGTGTTCTCAATTCGGCTGGGGGTCGTCTCCTTTTATAGGCTCGACGGTGAGACCGAACGGGATGGGCAGACGTCGGTGGCGACATGGCTACGGGCTGCTAGAGGCATGGCCGGCGGTGGCGATCGTTCGGTGGTCTCCTGGCGATGCTCTAAGGCTTTAATGCGCGTGTAGGGGCGGTGGAAAACGGTCTGGAACATGCGATGCTCTGCGCGGCAGAGGTGGCATCTTCGACGGCGAGCGGCGGCTATGAGGCATGGGGCAGCGAACGGGGATGTCTGGCGGTCTCCTGGGACGGTGATGATCGTGTATGCATGCGGCAAGGGCGGCGCGCGGTATGTGGGCGTGTTTCGAGGGTGGCGCTTTGGCGCATGCTCGGCATGGTTGCTGGCAAGCTTGGCATGGTCTGTGCGTGTGGTCCAGGGGCTGGCAAGGTTCGAGTGTTGGACAGGGGGTGGCAGTGGACGGTGGGTTGTGTCCTAGACATGTTGTTTAGGCTTGGTGCTTGCTCTGGATAGCTAGCCATGGTCGGCTGTCAAGGGGGTGCTCGGGTTGGCATGGAATGGGGCAATGGGTAGGGGCTAGGGTTTGTCCAAGCACTGGTTGGCACTGAGGGAGACAAGGGTGATCAATGGTGAACATTGCTTAGCCAGATTACTGCTCAAAACAGTGAAGTTAGGCTAGTTTGATTTGTTGCCTCCAAGTGTTTGATGAAATGGCCGCAAGAACTCAAGTTTTGAATTTTGAAAAGATTTTTGGTGGGTGTGCTAGGTTGGTGCTGGTGAGTCTGCAGATGCTTGGGTTTTGAAAGTTGAGCTTGTTTGAGTGGTTTTTTAAAAAGTGGGATCTTCCCATATGATATAGATTCAATTTTAAACTGTCCTTTAAACTATGCATTTGAATGTTTCTGGATGATAAAAAGGTGGTCCTTGATACTTTTTTATGAGTACTATCAAGGGTTGTAAAGATCCAAACAAGGTTCTGTTAAGTTTTGAAAGTTAGAGACAACCAAAGTAGGCATGGGAGTTAAATTGGCCAAAGTGACCATTCCCTTATTTTGTTTGTTTTGATTTATTTGTCTTTGTGAAAAGTGTAGGGATTGTTTAGATGATGTTTATTTCACCTAAGAATCCTTTTACAAGCAAAGAAACACACAAGCAAGGTAATTCAAAAGAATCCAAATTGGAATACATACACACATGCGTGCTTTCTCATTTTATTCTAGAAAAGTTCTTGTTAACCCTAAATTTGATGATTAGAGTTTGATGATTCTAGTTTAATATTTTTGGGATGTTACACACCTTCCCCCCTTAAACAAAATCTTGTCCCGAGATTTGAAAAAGGACGAAAAGATTACCTAGGATTTGAAAAGATCGGGAAACTCCGTCTTGATGTGATCTTCGCGCTCCCAGGTAGCTTCCTCTTCCGTGTGGTTGCTCCAATGAATCTTGAGAAACTTGATGCTTCGGGTTCTGGTGGTTCGGAAAGCTTCTTCCAAAATACGGATGGGTACTTCGGGATAGGTCAGGTCATCGTTGATCTCTATGGTCCGGTGATCAATATTCTTGAACACTTCAGTCTTCTCCGGGACTTCGAGACACTTGCGAAGTAATGCGATATGGAACACATTGTGCACGGCTGACATCTCTTCAGGTAGTTCCAATTGATACGACACTTCTCCTCGACGATTCAGAATCTTGAAAGGTCTGATATATCTGGGGGCTAACTTTCCTTTGAGTTGGAAACGCTGCATTCCCTTCAATGGCGACACTTTCAGATATATAAAATCTCCTATGTTGAAGGCGAGGTCTCGACGTCTCTTGTCGGCGTAACTCTTCTGTCTGGACTGGGCTGTCCTGAGGTGCTCACGAATCTTGTGAACCTTCTCTTCTGCTTCTGGTAGGATATCGGGTCTGAAAACCTGACTCTCTCCTACTTCCGACCAGTTCAAAGGGGTGCGACACTTCCTTCCGTACATAAATTAAAATGGGGCCATTTGCAAACTAGCTTGACAGCTGTTGTTGTATGAAAATTCTGCAAACGGCAAACAGTCTTCCCACTTAGATCCATATTCTAACACACATGCTCTCAGCATATCTTCGAGTATTTGATTTACTCGCTCCGTTTGTTCGTCGGTCTGAGGGTGATACGCGGTGCTGAAATCTAGGCGGGTTCCTAAACTTCTTGAACTTTCTTCCAGAATCTCGAGGTAAACTGAGTTCCTCGATCCGATACGATGTTCTTGGGGACTCCATGCAAACTGACGATTCTAGCGATGTATAACTCCGCTAGCTTCGAACTCTGATATGTGGTCTTGACGGGTAAGAAATGGGTGACTTTGGACAATCGGTCAACTATGACCCAGATAGAGTCATTTCCCCTACTAGAAGTAGGCAATCTGGTGATAAAGTCCATTCCAACGGAATCCCATTTCCATTCCGGAATCTGCAAGGGTTGCAACAATCCAGCGGGTCTTTGATGTCCTGCCTTGACTCACTGACATATATCACACTTGGCGATATAGCTTGCGATTTCTCTCTTCATCTTATGCCACCAAAATTGCTCTTTCAATATTTATAAATCTTAGTTCCTCCGGGGTGGATAGAATAAAGAGTATCATGAGCTTCCTTGAGAATCACTTCTTTCAACTCAGAATCTGCTGGTACACAAAGGCGTCCTTTGTACCACAGAACTCCTTCTCCGTCCTCGGTGAATTCGGGTACTTTGCATGTACCGATACGATGCTTGATTCCGTCAATACTAGCATTTCCTTTCTGCGCCTCTTTGATCTGGCTGATCAAAGTGGGTTGAAGTTCTATGCTAGCCAAAAATCCTGCACTCACTAATTCCATTTGAAAATCTTTCATCTCTTTGTGCAAACTTGGTTGCTCCTTCAAAATCATGGAGTTCAAGCGGCACGGCAATCTGCTAAGGGCATCTGCTACCACGTTGGCTTTACCAGGGTGATAGTGAATGTCCAGATCATAATCCTTGATTAACTCAATCCATCTTCTCTGCCTCATATTCAACTCCTTCTGAGTGAATATATACTTCAGGCTCTTGTGATTTGAATAAATCTCACAACGATTTCCCATCAGGTAATGCCTCCATGTCTTCAGGGCTAGAACTAAGGCTGCGAGTTCGAGGTCATGGGTTGGGTAATTTTGCTCATGTTGTTTCAGTTGTCGAGATAGATAAGATATAACTTTGCCTTCTTGCATTAGCACACATCCGAGACCGATCTTGGATGTGTCACAATACACGTCGAAGGGCTTCGTGATATCCGGCATGATTAGGATTGGGGCTGAAATCAATCTCCTTTTGAGTTCTTGAAAACTCGCTTCACATTTGTCTGTCCATTCAAACTTCTTGTCCTTCTTCAGCAATTGGGTCATGGGTCTGGCGATACTCGAGAATCCTTCTACGAACTTGCGGTAGTATCCCGCCAATCCATGAAATGCACGAACTTGGGTTTGAGTGGTTGGGGCTTGCCAATCTTCGACATCTTTCACTTTTGCAGGATAAACGGCAATTCCTCCGGCTGATACAATGTGACCGAGGAATCCTACCTCCTGTAACCAGAATTCACATTTGCTAAACTTTTCATACAGCTGATGCTCTCTAAGGGTTCCAAGAATGGTCCTTAGGTGTAGCTCATGTTCTTCTTCCGATTTGGAATAAATCATAATGTCATGGATGAAAACAACGACAAACTTATCCAGGAAGTCCATAAAAATCTTATTCATGAGATTCATGAAATAGGCGGGGGCATTGGATAATCCAAAGGACATAACGGTATACTCGTATAATCCATATCTGGTGGTAAAGGCAGTCTTTGGAATATCCTCTGCACGAATTTTGAGTTGATGATAGCCAGTCCTAAGATCA
The DNA here is from genome assembly GCA_023614405.1 of Avena insularis. NCBI lineage: Eukaryota > Viridiplantae > Streptophyta > Magnoliopsida > Poales > Poaceae > Avena > Avena insularis. The sequence goes on along the minus strand of CM042693.1, from coordinate 93,598,947 downwards.
ATCTTAGAAAACACTTTGGCACCGGTCAACTGATCAAACAAATCTTCTATCTTGGGAAAGGGGTACTTGTTTTTTATGGTGACATCATTCAACTTCCGATAATCCGTACACAGACGGTTACCTCCATCTTTCTTGTCCACAAACAAAACAGGTGATCTCCATGGTGACACACTTGGTTGAATCAATCCAATTTCCAGCATGGCATCCAGTTGCTTCTTCAGTTCTGCTAGTTCTGACGGGTTCATACTATATGGTCTCTGGGCTATGGGTCCTGTTCCGGGGATTAGTTCGATGATAAACTCGATATCCCGATGGGGGGGCATACCGGGCAAATCATCTGGAAATACATCGGGGTATTCACAGACTATCCGGACTTGGTCAATGGTAGGTTGGGCTATACTCTTGTTGCACTTGAATTGACGAGGTAAGGTTTCAGAGATATGCTCGACTGATATTCCGGCTGTACTGGTTATGGTGATGGCTTTCTTGGCACAGTCAATCAATCCTTTATGTTTGGACATCCAATCCATTCCTAGTACAACTTCCAAACCTTTAGTTTCGAGTACTATCAGGTTAGCATAAAAATCTATGCCATGGATTCAGATAGGGACGGCTTTGCAAATTTGCCTAGCCTTGGTGGTTGAACCGGGAATTTGGACGATCATAACATGCTTCAGTTTTGTTGGTTGAATCTTACTAGTGCAGGCAAATTCTTCGGTGACAAATGAATGCGATGCACCAGAATCAAACAACACTCTTGCAAGTACTGAATTAACAGAAAACATACCAAGCATGACGTCTGGCGCTTCCTGAGCTTCTTCAGCATGCATGAGAAAAAGACGGCCGTTGCGGTTGAGTGAATTCCCTGGGGCAAACCTTCTTCCTGGTTGAACACGATGCTGCTGCTGAGCTGGGACATTTGCATTGGGGGCTGCGGCATTATTCTTGTTGGGGCACTCGTTGGAGTAGTGACCCTTATTTCCACAGTTATAACAAGTCACTTGCGACTTGTCCTTTGCTGCAACAGGCACAACATTGCTTCCAGTCCTTGGGGCAGTGTTGGTGTTGGCGGTAGCATTATTGTTGTTGAACTTAGGTGGGGCATGGTTGAAATTGCTAGAGTTGCCGGGGTTGTTGTGATTTCCTCTGGGCCTAGGGTTTCCACGGTTGGGATAGGTCGGACGGTTCATCGGGGGTCTGTTGGTTCTCAGGGAAAATCCTGGAGAAGGGTTAGGGCGATACTTTGGGGTCTGATGGGTTCCTGGCTGATGCATCATGCGACGCTTGTGGTTCTCATTGGCTTGGTTGATCTTTCCTTCCATCTGGATGGCAGATTCGACAAGAGCTTCAATATCAGCAAAGGGGATATTGACTAACACCGTCTGCATCTCATCGTGCAGACCATTTAGGAATCTTTCTTTCTTCTTGGCTTTGGTGTCGATATCATCTGGGGCATACCTTGCTAATGACATGAATTTGTCACGGTATTCCACTACGGTCATCCTTCCTTGCTTCAGTTCTCTGAACTCATCTCTCATCCTCTTGATCAAACCTGGTGGCACATGGGTTCTGCTGAACTTGACTTTGAATTCCTCCCAGGTCATCATCTATCCTCCGGTCATGGCACAAACACTGTTCCACCATGCTCTGGCATCTCCGGCTAGATAGTGGGTGGCAAACAGAACTTTCTCATTGGCCTCCACTCCGGCGACTTCTAGGTTATTTTCCAAGGTTTGTAGCCAATCATCAGCGTCTAAGGGCTCTTCCAACTTAGAGAAAACATGTGGGTTGGTGTTCTAGAAATTCTTGAGCTTAGATACATGGTTTTCCTGGTTTCCGTGGCCTTGATTGTTGTGGGCTAGCTGAGCTATCTGTTGAAGGGTGGCTAGGTTGGCTTGACATTCCGCTCTTTCAGCTTCGCGGTCAGAAACCAACATTTGCAGGATCTGCAACATCGGGTCCGGGGATGAACCACTTCCTCCGCGTGGCATCTGAAGATTGAGATAGATCATGAGAAAAGAGGGAAACTTCTAAGGTTTTGGGATTTTGAAAAGTTATTAAAGTTTGACTCAGATTTTTCTAGCAACTTGCTTTTCATTCATTCATTCATTCATTCATAGCGCACGATACAAACACACACCACAACAAGGTAAACAGATGGTTTTAGGAACCATTCTGGAAACTACGATACAGTGGGACCGAATACTACTCACTACGTTTGTGCACTAGCGTAGTTGTGAGTTTCACTAAAAGTGATCTAGGGTGCAAAATTTGATGTAAGCTTTGAAATAATTTTGGAGTAGCGTGAATTTTTATGAAAGAGTCCAAGAGGTAAGAATGAGAATAAGTTTTTGTAAATATTTGCTAGCGTGAATTTTTATGAAAGAGTCCAAGAGGTAAGAATGAGAATAAGTTTTTGTAATATTTGCTTCCTTTGGTTTTGAAACTAAGTTTTTGATTCAAACGTCCAGTCTAACTAGGGTCTCCTATGGTCAGGATGGCTCTGATACCAACTTGTCAACACCCGGATTTTTAATCCTAGATGCCTGTTATGCCATACATCACAATCCCAGGATTACCATTTTTGCGAGACATAACAGAATTGTATACCACAGTACATCATCCATTACAAACCATACATAAGGTCTTACACAAATAAGGATCTCATGTTCCAGTTCTTAATACAACTCAAGCAGCGGAAATACGTAATAATAACGGTAGCGTAGGCGAAGCTCCATCTTCAGGGTCACAGGCAATGCTGACGATGGGAGATGATCCTAGTTGTCATAACCTTCCTGGGGTCCATCCTCCAGGTACTCCTCTTCGTAGTCTGGGCCATGGGAATAGCTAGGGATAAAGCCATGAGTACTCTTTTAAGTACTCGCAAACTAATACTAACAATTAAAGGGGTTTTTAGTAGTAGGACACTAAGCTCTAGGGTTGTTTTGCAAAAGCCAGATTTTCATCTACTAAGTTTAGAAGCAACGAATGCTAGTTGAAGTTTTATAACACCTAAGTGGGAACTTGTATCTCATGCCACAACTCTGTTGTGGTCAAGTCAAAATCTCAATTCATTTTATAAGTCATTTTGAAAACATCTAACGGGAGAACAGTATGGCCACTCCAACTGTCCATAACCACGGACACGGCTATTCGAATAGTTTGACACTCTGCAGAGATTGTACACTTTCACCACAATATTCGATACATCCGTTAGGAACAAATCCTGAATTCACCATACTCAGTATGCGGATAATCAATCCTAACCTTTCAATTACACGCCCTAGTATAAGCACCTCTCCTGTGAGTTTGGCCTCCCAACCATGACCAACTGTCATCTTGGGTACTGCACAGGTGGACAAACTTCACAAGGTAGCCTCAGCTCAGACCTTGGCCGTGAGGGAACTAATACTAAGGTATACAAGTTTCTCAGGTATTGTGGTTGTACGGTAAAATTGGAATGGTATCGCATCCAGACAACCATCAGTTTTATAAAGGGCTAAGGCTCATGCCTCAACATTTTCATCATCAAAATCCTCTAGTGTTCGGAAACACATGTCCAAAACATCTCAACAGAATGATCCATCATTCCAAGGTTTTCATAACCATTTTTCCACTAAGTATTCCCATCTAAGTTGATCAGGTTTTATGCTTAGCACTAGCATCTATAAGTGGGGGTAAGTACTAATGAGGGGTGGTAAACTAGTGGAGTTTAACTAAGTTCAATCTCATGCCTTAGGATGACATAAAGATTATCTATCTTAGGCCAAATTTTATGCTCTTTATGCAACCTTCAATTATCTTTCTAGTATCTGAAATTCACTTAAGTGAACTCTAAGTAATAGCTTTGATAAAGAAATAAAGTATAAAGCTTGCAAGTAAAACTAGGATTGGTTTATCAAGTGGTTATGATCATATATGCTTAAGGCATATAGTTGGCATGGTAACAAGCAAGTATTTGCTTGCACACTCAACTAGTAGTACTAGGCTTGCATAGGTAAAGTATCTTGCAAGTGTTAGCTTGCACAAGTATCAGTATAAGCTTGCTACGTTAATAGCTTGCAAGTATTGGCTTGCCTTGTGCAGAGCAGTGGTTGAAGTTCTCCTCAGCTTCTTCTTCGTAGTATCCTCCTTCTTCCTCGTATCCTTGGTTGGTACTAGCGTCTATAAATAAATACGAGGTACACAATCACCAAACAATACTTAACTAATTTCAATCATCACACAAAAGGGTCCTATAGATGATCTAGCATCATCACTAACATTACAAGATTAAAGCTTGGTTTAATTCCTTTTATTTTTAGAAAAGTAGTTTCTACTCATCGAAAAACTACTTAAGATTTAATATTCTCCATACCAAACATGGGGTCATGTTGACACATGTCATCACCATATATTTTAGTCCATGGGAATGTGATTTAAAGTGGTGTCACAATTTAATAAGGTTTAACCTTTTATTTTACTTACATAAAGTGACTAGAAATGCCTATGTGGCATTCTTTTATTACTTGAACAATATTTCTGTAAGTAAACCCAAACGTTTTTATATATTCTGAAAGATATGATCAAATGTGATTTTTGAGAATTGGAATCAACTCAAAAGCTATTATGGTTTAAATTTGAAAAATGTTTGAATGCAGAAAAGGCTCTGCCTTGTTATTTTACTAAGGTTGATCTATAGATTCAAATGATTTGAATCCAACGGGCTTGGATTCAGCATCTCAAGACCTTTCTAACAAAATTGGTTTCATTCAATTTGGTTCACTGAATCGAGTTGGGTTGATTTTTGAAACTAGGTACATAATTGTGTTTGAATTAAAATGGAAAAAGTTAAATTCAAACGACTAGGCTGCTGAATCGCTAATGGGCGGCCAGTGTTACTCACGCACGGGCTCACCGACAGGGGTTCCACTAGTTAGTGGCTGTTTAAACACGAAGCGGTACGAGGCAATATCATCCGCACGATCTAAGTCTAATCGAACGGCCGCTACTCATCGTCCACGTCGGGCTGCGCCAGCGAGACAGAAACCTAACGCGGCAGGTGGGGGTCATCGGGCTTCACCGGGGCTCAGGCGAGGGTCGGCGAGGCGGGCGAACGACGAAGTCGACGACGGCGAACCTCCTGGTACCGGCAGCTTCTCCTAGGGTGGACGAAATCGACGGCGCCCTTCTTCTCCAGAGGCGGCCTGCTCCGGCCAAATTCCGGCGATGCGCTGCTCGCCTTGCTCCGAGAACGGGGTGGAACGATCAGTGAGGAGAGGGGAGTGAGATGGTGTGCTCAATTCAGCTGGGGGTCGTCTCCTTTTATAGGCTCGACGGTGAGACCGAACGGGATGGGCAGAGTCAGTGGCGACATGGCTACGGGCTGCTAGAGGCATGGCCGGCGGTGGCGATCGTTCGGTGGTCTCCTGGCGATGCTCTAAGGCTTTAATGCACGTGTAGGGGCGGTGGCAAACGGTCTGGAACATGTGATGCTCTATGCGGCAGAGGCGGCGTCTTCGACGACGAGCGGTGGCTGTGAGGCATGGGGCGGCGAACGGGGATGTCTGGCGGTCTCCTGGGACGGTGGTGATCGTGTATGCACGCGGCGAGGGCGGCGCGCGGTCTGTGGGCGTGTGTCGAGGGTGGCGCTCTGGCGCATGCTCGGCATGGTTGCTGGCGAGCTTGGCATGGTCTGTGTGTGTGGTCCAGGGGCTGGCAAGGTTCTAGCGCTGGATAGGGGGTGTCGGTGGACGGTGGGCTGTGTCCTAGACATGCTGTTTAGGCTCGGTGCTTGCTCTGTCAAGCTAGCCATGGTCGGCTGGCAAGGGGGTGCTCGGGTTGGCATGGCATGGGGCAATGGGTAGGGGCTAGGGTTTGTCCAAGCACTGGTTGGCACTGAGGGAGACAAGGGTGATCAATGGTGAACATTGCTTAGCCAGATTACTGCTCAAAACAGTGAAGTTAGGCCAGTTTGATTTGTTGCCTCCAAGTGTTTGATGAAATGGCCGCAAGAACTCAAGTTTTGAATTTTGAAAAGATTTTTGGTGGGTGTGCTAGGTTGGTGCTGGTGAGTCTGCAGATTCTTCGGTTTTGAAAGTTGAGTTGGTTTGAGTTGTTTTTGAAAAAGTGGGATCTTCCCATATGATATAGATTCAATTTTAAACTGTCCTTTAAACTATGCATTTGAATGTTTCTGGATGATAACAAGGTGGGCCTTGATACTTTGTTATGAGTACTATCAAGGGGTGTAAACATCCAAACAAGTTTCTGTTAAGTTTTGAAAGTTAGAGACAGCCAAAGTAGGCATGGGAGTTAAATTGGCCAAAGTGACCATTCCCTTATTTTGTTTGTTTTGATTTATTTGTCTTTGTGAAAAGTGTGGGGATTGTTTGGATGATGTTTATTTCACCTAAGAATCCTTTTACAAGCAAAGAAACACACAAGCAAGGTAATTCAAAAGAATCCAAATTGGAATGCATACACACATGCATGCTTTCTCATTTTATTTTAGAAACGTTTTTGTTAACCCTAAATTTGATGATTAGAGTTTGATGATTCTAGTTTAATATTTTTGGGATGTTACACCAACAGTTCAAGAATACTACAGACATGGTCAAGACTCCTCTCTAACCAATGATCAACTGCGGGACCTGGATTCCCGTGATGACCACCTATGTACTCAACAAAATTTGTCGTTGAACCATAAACACCGTGTCTTATTCCTTTTGTCTCTATGATATTGTATTTTCCGAGAATTGATCAAATGACATCTCCATGTCAGGGTTTAACCTTTTTACCGATAATACCTTCTTTACTCGATCCGATAAGTGATATCCACGTGACCTAGTCACATGTTGCACAGCTTATGGATATAACTTATCCGAGTGGGCCCAGAGTATCTTCCGACACGTTGATGGACAAATCCCGCTCTTGACGCAGTCGCCTCTACCTGTTCCTCTGGACACCCAATGACACCCTTATGATCACCGTTCCACTGAGTGACGTTAAGTGCCATCAAAGTAACCTCGGGAGACAGTGATCTGATTTGATATAGCCTCACGGTCTAATGAAAGAGTCACTATATTTCCTAATCATCATAACCTAAACTCAGTGACATGATCGTGATACGATACTATAGATAGGATATGCTCACCATCTCATTATCTAATGAAATGACTCCATTGTTAATTAGGGGACGAGGCTCCAACATGATCAGGAAACCTTTTATCATACATTGACCAATGAACTAGTGACTAGAGTTTCACTGGGAATTACTCGATTGTTTATACATCATACGTGTATTGACGTTTCCTAATCAATACATTTATAGCATGATATAAAACTTAATCATTAAGTTTATAAAATATGCCATTAAATATTTGTCTCTAGGGCACATTCCCTTCAGTCTTCCACTTGCACTAGAGTACAAATAAACTAGCTGCATTTTTTATTCAATCATCAGTACTATACTCCTTGGTATTCCTAATTATGCTTGCTCATGGAAGAGTTATAAGTCTAAGAAATGAACGTTTCATTCCTTGTGTATCCTTTGCAACTTATTAATGTCATCCCACATGACATTAATACCTTATATCATCTCTATGATAATTTCTTGTGCATGTACAATGTTTTGGCAACAGAATGGGGTCTCAGGTTCCAGATACCAGCAATGACTTTGGATAGGTCTAGGGGACTTTCTCATGTGCACTAAGTATTAGAATGCACTCTGTGAGAAAAAGTTTCTCAAAGCTTCATCATTTATACAACACATGGTAATATTCATTTACTATGTTATAAATGTTGATTTCTAATTCAAAATGCACCATGTGCCATTTCAAATATCAGCCAACACGCTTCAACTACACCTGAAGTAAACTTTAATGCAGAGATTTCCGATCTTCTTAAATTCAACATATAACCTTTCCAGTATAACACTTCATACTTCAAGTATGTTGTCTTTACAGATCCATAAACATGTCTACAGATCTCACTAGATCATGTGGACAATCTCAACTCATCGTTTAATGATTTACACTTAATCATTTATGACCTTGTTTTTCTAACTAAGAACATGGATCATATTATGTTTAAGTATCTGTCATGATTTCAAATCAGAATTCTATGTCATAACTTAATGGATGTGTGAATATCCTATTCCTTTCTATTAAATCATAGACTTTCATATTTAATGATTTTTCCTAACCTTTTGAATTATTTAGGACTCTTCCTGAATCAATTCATATTCTAAACTTTTTTAGAATCCTTTTAGGAATTAATCCAACATAATTCTATAGGACATATCTTCATACCCAAGATTTCAATGCCGTATCCTCACATAAATCAATATTTATTTATTTATTGTCTTTTGGTCCTTATTCATAATGTGTCACTCACACACATGAATCCTATCAAGCTCCCACTCAAAATATGTCAACTACATATGCGAGTTCAAGATTTACAATACTTCCTCACAAAAATATGCCATCCACATATTAATCAAGGAAGACTCCCTAGCTCCCACTCAACTTTATGCATTTTGCATATATTCTTGATATTTCAAACAATTCGAAATCTCTTGATCAATTATCAATTCGAGACTTTCTTTTACAAGATTCTTAGATCCACTAGACATTAAGCACACTGAATCAAATTCATTTGAATTTTCTCAAGACCCTTCTTGACGAACCGCGCTTTGTCTTTTAAGACTCCCACTTATTTCTTATAACCTTGCGATCCTTCAGAAATATCAAGTAACTATTTTACTTGATGAGATGCAGTAACAATTTTACTTTCTAATCTCAAGTGAAGTCTTAATTTCAGGATTTGTTGTAACCTTAGTTTACCATCAATTTCCTTGTAGTTCATAGGTATGTCTTGTTCCAATAACGTGACATCAATTCACATTTATATCCACACATGGTGTAGGGCATATTTGTGAATCCTACTACTTTAAGTAAAAGCATAACTAACAACTACAATGATCACAATAATTTATCTCTTTCCTTATAACATGAAGTGTCAAGTCCTAAAACAAATTCCTCTTACGCTTCTCAATCATTCTGATGCATGGTCGCAGACCTTCATTATGCTCTTACTTTTATTTCATAAACACCATTGTTGACAAACGCACTTTCTCGAGAATGCACCAAACTTTTAGCAATACTAGCTTTTCCCTTCTTTGGTTATTGTCATGAAATTTTTCTTACAAGTTTCCAAGGACTTATTCGTTAATACCTTGGTTTTATCCCATAAACCAAAAAGTTCCACGAATTGTAGATGGTTTACTTTATTCTAGGTGAGTGTGTTCGCCATTTCCATTCAATGGTATTTTACTATCGCCACTATGATACTGTTTGGTTTATTGCCAAATGTATTTCCCATGATATGCCGATTAGGCATTTTACAAATTGTTCATGCATTATAAATTAGTTTATTAATTTGAATAATTCAAACATAATCAAAAATAACATATGAACATTATATAAGTCATTCATAAAAGTAGAACAACTAACTTGTTACAAATTTGTATGAATAACCGTCTCACAAAATGTAAGACACACTATTAAAGGTTCATATTCCACCGATTACAATAATTATACAAAAATTATAAACTAAATGATATTTCTTTAGGGAGAGTGTCGTCGACCATCATCATGTTTGCCATCAACATGTAATGTCACCTCCTCTCTCATAAGCAAATCTCATGCAGAAGGACATGTTTTCATAAAACAGAACAAGTATCAGATACTTCGGTACTGTAATAAGTGTTTGCAATAATATAATATTTATAAAATTTGTATATCATATATTGGCCTCCTACTTCGCCGACCCTCCTCCTCCACCCACCTCCTACTCCGGCCTAGATTTGGGACACTTTTTTTGAAATTCAAAAAAAAATCGGTGGCGCATATTGCAATATGCGCCACAGAATTTTGCAATTTGAAATTTTGGGCAGGATCTAGCCCTCCTTTTTTAAAAAAAATCGAAACAAGAATTCGGTAGCGCATATTGGCAATATGCGCCACAGAATTTTGAGATTTTTGTGGCGCATATCAATATGCGCCACAAAATTACAATTTAGTGGTGTGATTAAAGTGGCGCATCTCATATGCACCACAGAATGTCAAAATCCATGCGCCACAGATAAGATTTTTCCTATTAGTGGTTTCTCGGCGGTTAACCAATCGGTGATTTCAAAGGTGGCATCGCGGCGTGCCATGATCTACATTTGAGGTTTGCAAAGGCTTTTAGACTAAGTTTATGGAAATATGAGTTCAAATAACTCCACTAGAAACATTATCCCTAACAAATGTCTTAGTGATCACACGCTCCTCATTCACTACATCACCCCTGATTGTCACGGCCGGTAATATAGTTGCAAAGGTGGACGCTTCATGTCGATCACATCATTTATGTTACTCGTGCTCGATATTTCGATCATCCCGTGTTCCGAGGCCATGTCTACACATCCTAGGCTTGCCAACTCAAACTCTTGTGTATTGTAGTGCAACACTTACACCCACTATATGTGAACGTAGGTATGTCTAACACCCGATCGCACATCTTGCCTCATACCTAAGAACTTTCTTAGTGGTGAACACACAAGGGAACACTATCATTGGAATTAAGTTGTTTAGGGATCATCTTTATTAATTCTACCATCAAGTATCTAATACTAAGCACACAATAAGATACAGACAACAATCATGCATCAAATGTAAGTGCGATGTGATATGGTCTTCGCATTGTGATCTTCATCATGGTGCCTCATATCCTGCGCCAGGGGAACGCCGCCCCAGGTACGGCGCCAGGAAACCGGTGCCTCCGGGTCTGGCGCCATGGACCCAGTGCCTCTCACTTCTTAGTACACCATCATGACGACTGCTACTACGAACTAGCAACAAAAAGTAAACTACTTTACCTTGACTATAACCATATCACATCACAACGCCCCTACAAAACAAAGTTAGACGTCTCTACTTTATCTTTTGCAAGTTTAACATGGTTGTATGGGCTTTCGCGCAAAAAACCATTTCTTACCTATGAACTTCGACCACAATTCCAATTGAAAAATTGTCTCTACTAACCCCCTCTTAGGGCCCTCCTTTATAAATGCTATATTAACTATTTAAAGAGAGACATACACCAGCTAGCCACTCATACGGAACAAGCCGTATGTCGAGAATGGAACCAGTCTTGCATAAGGTCGATCCGGGTCGCTTTATCAATCAATGCCACGATATAAACAAGTACACATGGGAGGGTAACAATTATAAAATCGACTCCCACACGTCACAACTCGTGTATTATACCCATACTAGTAGTACTACGCATAGATCGACTTTGATACCACTGTTGGGGTTCGAGGGTAGAAAACAAAAAATTCTATGATCAAAACCCTAATGCCAGGATCTATCTACTAGTAATGTAGTAACGGGAGGGAATACGGTATTCATACCTTTGAAGAACGAGCGTGCTTAACATACCGCGAGGAACGTGGATGAAGAAGAAGCCCTGACGTTGACCTCGAGGTCACGTAGTACTACGGCTCCGACAACTCCTAGCACCGAAAGCACGGTGCCACCAGAGGGAGTCACACATGTACGATGCTTGACGATGACCCCCGCTTCTCTCCGATCTAGCCGAGATTGTGGAAGTAGATGGCGCTCTACGGTGAAGAACTTGCTCGCACAACCCTAACAAGGGGGGCACGGTCACAAGAGAGAGAGAGAGAAGAGAGATAGCAAACACAGACCTTTTATTTATTTCTAGGTTGAAATTGGTGTGTTCTAATCCTCCTATGGGCACCCCTTTATATAGGAAGAGTAGGGGGTCCCTCCTCCTTAGGGTTCCCATGTGGGACTAAATAAACAAAGAAAAAAGGGGGCAACCTGCCGCCGGCCAGGGGGCCGCTAGCCCACACGTGCGCGACCTAGCAGGGCAAAGGCAGTGGAGGAGAAGTCCCTGGGTGGGGCGGCCTGTCCGTCACAACCCGCGAGGCGGTTGTCGCTGAAGCGGCGCCCAGCGCCAGACCCGGGGTAGGCCGGCCTGCGTGCGCACCTGCCTGCACGGCGGCCAGCAGCGGCGCCCCGGGTGGGCCATCTCGTCCCAGCAACAACAGCGCATCGCCCGGCAGGGCATAGTAGTTGTTGGCCCGTGCGGCGTGGACTATCCGACTCACACATGGGTTATTTTAAAAACAGCCTTCCCTTTGCCTTTTTCGTCCATTTCTTTTTAGGTAAAATCCCTCCGTGATTTTTCCTAACTAATAAGACTTCTTTATAAATCTTTATTTAAATATTTATTTACAATATATTAATTCATAATTAATAAATCACCATTTATCCAAAAACCCTTTTCCGATCCTTTTTCCTTATCCTTTCTCTGAACACCTTCGGATATCCCCGGAACTTTTATGGTCTCTCTGTTCTCACTTCTTTAATGATTCCAAACTAGCCATTAACAATATCTAAGCTTTGTCAAGCCCTTAAGCGTGCTACCCAACAGTTCAAGAATACTACAGACATGGTTAAGACTCCTCTCTGACCAATGATCAACAGCGGGAACTGGATGCCCATAATGACCACCTGTGTACTCAACAAAATTTGTCATTGAACCGTAAACACTGTGTCTTATTCCTTTTGTCTCTGTGATATTATATTGTCTGAGGCTTGATAAAATGACATCTCCATGTCATGGTTCAACCTCTTTACCGACAATACCTTCTTTGCTCGATCCGATAAGTGATATCCCCATGACCAAGTCACACGCTGGGCAACTTATGGATATAACTTATTCGAGTGGTACCAAAGTATCTTCAGTCAGACAGATGGACAAATCCCACTCTTTACCCAGTCGCCTCTATCTGTTCCTCCGGACACCCAATGACACCCAATGACACCCTTATGATCACCGTTCCACTGAGTGACATTAAGTTCCATCAAAGTAACCTCGAGAGACAGTGATCTGATTTGATATGGTCTCATGGTCTAAGGAAAGAGTCACTATGTTTCCTAATAATCATAACCTGAACTCAGTAACATGATCGTGATACGACGCTATAGATAGGGTATGTTCACCATCTCATTCTGTAATTAAATGACTCCATTGTCAATTAGCGGTCGAGGCTCCAACATGATCAGGAAACCTTTGATGATCCGTTGACCAAACCGGTGAGTAGAGTTTCACTAGGAGCTACTAGTTGTTTGTATATCACACGACTATTGATGTTTCCTAATCAATACAGTTATAGCATGATATAAAACTTAATCATAAACTTTATGAAATATGCCATTAAATATTTGTCTCTAGGGCACATTCCCTTCAATTTTTCCTCACTCGTGTGCACCCGGTACCCACTTCCCGGTTGGTCACCCATCATCAAATTTCTCTAGGCCAAGCATGTTTAACCTTAGAGTTCTTTTCAGATGAGCTTCCAGAAAATAAGTTGCAACTTGATGGTATGAGTATACTATCAATCCTATTAAGCCATGCGCCAGGGTCATAGTTTCCTCCCTTATCCCGAAGGAAAATATTGTGTGGTCAACTTCACACAACATGAAGAAACAAAACTAATACATATTCATGAACAAACTTATGGATTATCTTTATTTCAATTAATTACCGTGCTAGGGATTGTCCATCTGCCCAAGAACAAGGTAAACTAGTCACACATGGAGGAAATCAACATCATCTGAAGGGAATGTGCCCTAGAGGAAAATAATAAAAGGTTTATTATTATCATATCCCAATAAGTTCGTAATAGTTTCATGTTGTGCTATAACTGTACCAAGTGGAAACATTGATATATGTATGATATGAAACATAAGTCCCTAGTAGCCTCTATTGATACTAATTCGTTGAGCAACTTATGATCAAGGTTTCCTGAACATTAGTGATAGGGCTGGTTGACAACAAGGTCATATCATTGGTGAATGATGTGATGGACTAATACGTCGGAAACGTATCTATAATTTTTGATGTTCCATGCTTGTTTAGTATCTACTTTGCTTTGCTTTGTCCACACTTTGAGGTGCTTTTCATATGTTTTCTGGTACTAACCTATTAACAAGTTGCCATAGTTCCAGTTGCCTGTTTTCTTCTATTTTGGTTCCAGGAAGGCAGAAAATCAATATTCTCGGAATTGGATGGGACAAAATCTAAAGTCGATATTTTACCGTGGGAAAAACGAAGCGGGAATACGAGATGAAGGAGACTCACCATGGGGCCACACCCCCTGGCCGCACGGGTGGGCCCACCCCGTGCCTAGGGGGAGCAGCCGCCCTGGTGCCCCCTGCCTCGCCTCTTCGCCTATAAGAATCCCCCGATGCCTAAACCCTAAGCACTCGATCAATATTCCACGAAACCGTTTGTAGACGCCGCCACCATCGTCCATAGATCGGGGGGATCTGAAGCTCTTCCCGGCACCCTGCCGGAGGGGAGATCATCTCGAAGACCTTCTTCTTCATCATGCCAGCCTCCAGTATGAAGCGTGAGTAGTTCCACCTTGGACTACGGGTCCATGTAGTAGCTAGATGGTTGTATCTCCTCCTTGTGCTTTCATGTGTAGATCTTGTGAGCTCCATTCATGATCAAGATCTCATCTATTTGTAATCATGCATGTTGTGTTTGCGGAGATCCGAAGGATATTGAGATTACTATATCAGATTGATTAATGGTTTTGTCTTATTGATTCTATCATGTCTGTGTTGTTTGTGATCTTGCATGCTCTCCGTTGTTAGTAGCTATCTTGGCCGAGTAGTTGCTAGTGAATCCAAGAGAGGGTATTTATTCTCGATAGTGGGTTCATGCCTCTACTTAATCAAGGGAAGTGACAGAAATCTCTACGGTTGTAGATGTGCTGTTGCCACTAGGGAGAAAACAACAGTCTCTTGTTCATGGAACAAGTGGATTGTTTACCTTACACACTTTGCTTAAAGCAGTTGTCTGTTGCTTGCAACTTAATACTAGAGGGGGTTCAGATGATAACCCAAAGGTGGACTTCTAGTCATAGATGCAATTCGATAGCGGTCTATGTATCTTGTTGTATTGCCCAATCGAATCTCATAGGATCTTTATGTCTAGTATTGCATTGTCATGCCTTGCTCAGTCCTGTCAATTGCCCTGCTATAATTTGTTTACCTAACATGCTATGTTTGTTTATCTAATGAGAACACCTCTAGTCAACTATGGACCCCGGTCCAATCTTTACCATTGATACATCTTCCACTATTATTGTTTACTTGCTACAAACCTTCATTACCTTCCACACCATATAGTTAATCCTTTGTTACAGCAACCGGTGAGATTGACAACCTCACTGTTAGTTGGGGCAAAGTCTTGAGTTTGTGTTGTGCAGGTTTCCACGTTGCTTGCAATACCTTTGGGACATTTCCTTCCTCCTACTAGTTTGATAACCTCAGTTTCTTACTGAGGGAAGACTTGCTGCTATGCTGCATCACACCTTCCTCTTGGGGTTTCCCGACGAAGCGCTCTCAGGCGCCATCAACAAGTTTTCTGGCGCTGTTGCCGGGGAGGCCAAGGACGTCTTCACAAGGGGAGTCCTCCTCAACCGTTCTCTTTACTTTGTTTTTGGTTTCCTTAGTTTATTTTGCTTGGTTTTGTTTGCCTCTATTTATCAAAAACTCAAAAAAAAGTTTAGTTTGGTTTGCTTTCTCTTATCAAAAACACAAAAAAATTAGTTCCTGCTCTAGTTGTTGGTCTGTTATTGCCTTGCTTTGTCATGCTTTCTATCAATGGATGGTTTATTTGAAACTAGTTCTTATTGGCAAGGTGGGTTCACGAAAGTATAAAAGTATTATTATAAGGAGCATCGTTTGTCACAAAAAGGGAAACACTTATGGGAATAAATTGATAAATAGAATACTATTGCTAGAGAGGTGTGCTCTACTTATAATGTTACTTACTGCTTTGATAAATATTGTTGCTGTAGGAGGTATAAACACCTGCGTTTTCAATGTGAGTATAATGATAATGTTACCATATCTTCTTATGTTAAAGGAAATTATGACTTTTATGATGTGGAACAAATTGAAGAATTTATTGCTTTCAAGGGTGCATTTGAACTTGCCAGTTTGCTTGAAAATACTGATGATGCACCTTATGAATATGAGGTTTATAAGATACTTAAATTTTTCTTTAATAATTACAAGGAAGAAAATGGCTATATTCTTGAATATTTTAATAGGTGCTTTCCACAAGTGGAAGAGACTAATTCCTGTAGAGGTCCCGACCTTTATAAGGTAGAGATCCCTATGTTCACAATGCTAGTCCCTGGATCAATAGCTAGCATCCATAGTTTAAGATGTAATATCAAGAAACAAAGGTCATAATACAACTTTATAACCAGGAATAAAATAATTCATTACATCTTACATAGCTCATTTGGCTATCTCATTACAATGCAGCAGAATATCTATATAGCATGGAGTCCTTCATCTTCAAAGTGCCACAACAATGGTTGGTTGTAGACTTGTAATCCTAATCAACACTCTTCACTAACATCAAACAAACCTGCAACATAATAAGTTACAGCCACAAGGGTCAATACATTTGATTTGTATTGGCAAGTGATACTATGGTAGAATTGTGGTATCTATCATCTATATGTATTTGGCTAAGTGGAGCTTAGGCTTGCTTTGCTCAAAATAGATTTTCCTTATCATTTGTAAACACTAAGTTTTTGTTTGTCAAAATCACCCAAGGAACAACCAATGGAATTGGTTAACATTTACCCTTGTTCAATCACAAGCTTTTAACTTAGAAATTTGGATGAGGAGATCCTTGATAGCTTCCATGTCTTGATGCTCAAATTGTCCATTGTCGGGGACACGGCTAAGTACTTAGATTTTACTCTCTCGAGAGGTGGTGCACTTTCCCCACAAGACTCGACATGCATCAAGACAAGATCTTTCAGAAGCCTTCCCTTAGACCAAATGGACGTGTTCCAAACCTATCACCCCCTACCACCTTCTGTCCATCTGGCTAAGTTATTGCAACCTATATGATCCTGGCAGAGCCCATATACCATGTGGTTGCACTTGAAGCTTCTCAACATTTGAAATCTCAAATCTCTTTGTTCCTAGGTGGCTTTCCACAAGTGTGATACACAAGTTTTCGCCAGTTTACTGGCCCTGTGTAACCACTCAACATAAATCTATTCTCACCATTCCACCCAGGTGATTCATTCACTTAGTAGTTTTATTATGCAAAACATAAGTCAAAAGACAACAAAATTTCCATAGCATGTATATAAAATACCCTTGTTTGCTACTAGCTAGGCTAAGCATGATAGTAGTAGGAATATTAAATTAGGGAAATTCTACTAAGGCATCATCTACTAGGATTTCCCATGGCATAGTTAACACATAGAAAATTTCATGCAAGTCCTACTTATAAATATCACTAATGCATAGTCAAAATAGTAGGACAAAATGTATGAAGTACCACTTGCCTTTTTATTAGGGAAACTAGATTCACTCCTTGATCTTGCAATGGTCACACTCTTCAAAGTTCACTACAATTCAATCAAGGCACACATTCAACTAGCATTCCAACAATTCACCACATAAAACAATAAAGCAAAAACAATGCATGCAAGCATGCAAAAGATGGTTTTATTGATAAAGTGGTTTCTACTAAGGCTATAAACATTTTAAAACACCTATTGGTCATTTATAAAAGTGGCAAAACCATTTGAAATCAAGTTAGTGAAAATGGCCATTTAACTAATTTTTTGTTTTGCTAGAAATGATTTTCATCAAAGGAATAGTTTCTAGTGTTTGAAAAATATATTTTTAAACACAAATATTAGTGTTTATGGTCAAAGTGTTTAAAACAAATCCATTTTCAAAAGGTTTCACTCAAAAATTATTTTTAAATCAAGCACCATTTTTATTTTACTAGAAATGCTTTTTATTCAAAGGAATAATTCCTTAATGTCACAAAATATACTTGCAAATCCAAAAGTTAGTTTTTATGCAAATCCAAAAGTTGGTTTTTAGTGTCACAAAACATTTTTAGAATAAATTTTATACTCAAAATAGGCCTAGAAATGTTTCTGCAAAAACATCTACTTTTCTGAAGCAAAACACTAAACTAAGGGCATGGTTGCAAAGTTTGCATTTTTGTGATTCCAGTGATATAAAATTTGTAAATTTTGGACATGTAGATTACAATTTATGAATTTTTCAAATCTAAACATCCAATAGAAAAGTTTTTGTTTTTAAAACAAAGCCTGTGCCACGCGTCACGTTCTTATTGGCGCGTACTGGTTCGCACGGATCGAGCGATGCGGTGCGTTGGATCTAACTTAAATCGCACGGTGCAGATCAATGCATACCATTTCGTTTATGAATCTATCGCGTACACAAGATCAAAATCTAATGGCTCAAGCTGACTTGAACAAGGACTGACGGCGCTCGACGGTGGCGCGTGGCGGCGATGCATTGGCTACGGCGTTGTGGCGATTATAGGAAGCCAGGGATAGGGAGAAGGTGCTCACCAGGTTTGCCGTGGAGTGATGATTCTTGAGGTGGTCGCCGTAGACCAAAGGGCGCACGGAGTCACTCGCGATTCCTCGCCAGAGTTCACGACGGCGTCAGGCATGTCTGTTCGTCGACGGAGGCGAGGATTCAGGACATTGGCGAGTATAGGAGCATCAAATAGAGGGGAAGGAGCGGTCGGGGTTTACTGGGGAGATCATCGGAGTCGGGGCAGGTGACGGTGACGCTCAGTCGTCGATGTTGCCGAGCCTCTGGGGCACGCGCGGGCAAGCTGGGGTTACTGGCAGGTGCAGGAGACGCTGGCGAGCAAACCAGCAAGCACTAGGGGGCTGGGGAGGGTTTGGCTTCACCGGAATCGGCCGGGGAAGGTCGTAGGGGCAGCGAGGTTGCAAGAAGAAATTAGAGCATCCTAGGGGCAGAGAGGAGCTGGAGAATGAGGGGAAAGGAGGAGAGGAGGGAGGCGAGTTATCGAGCATGGTTGCAGGGAGTAAAGGTTGCGACATTGATGCGAATTTACGGAGGCATTCAATCGGCAGGAAACGGCCATAGGGGAATGGGGGCAGGGTTAGCGCGAGGTTGATCATGATGAGGTGGCGCTGGTGGGGTCCACCGGTCAGTGACTGCGTGGGTTTGTTTGCGAGTGAGAGATAACGGTTCGGGGGAGAAGAGAGGTGGGAGCGCTGGGCTGGGAGTTGGGCCAGGGAATGGGCTAGGTTTAGTGGGCTGCTGGGTATGTTTGCTTTCTCTATTTTTTTCTTTCTGATTCTTTTTCTTTTTCCATTTTATTTTTTGTTTTCATTTTGTTCAAATAATTCAAACACCCATTTGAATTCAGATCTTTACCAAACTTTCAGCAAGCTTTTAATACTGTTTATGAATGTATTTAAATAATCTATTTCAGAATTTTCTTATATTCTCATATGGTTTGTTATTTATTTAATTAAGACATTTGTCTTTATTTTAATTAAGATTTAAGTATGGTTCCAATCCATATTATTTATTCAAATAACTTTTTTATTCTTTTTAAGTCAATTGGATAACTTTTAATCCACTTGGGCAAATCCCAATTTATTATTTTCTCATGATTTAATTAATCATTTTTATTAGGGATTTTGTCCTCTTTTAAATAAATTGAATATGATTTAATCCTATATAATTTTATTCCAATAATGATTCCTTTATTTTATTTGGATTATGTTTATTCCATTTGTTTATGGATTTAATTCAAGTTTTAAATTGTCTTCTAAATAATTTTCTTGGGATTTATTATTTAGTTTAGGAAATTTTCTCTTTATTTAAATAAAATTGAGTTTGGTTCAATCCTTATGATTTTATTTAAATAATCTTTTACTCCTTTTTATTATTCAATAAACTTTCACTTGTTTATGGATTTGGCCTGGATTTAATTTGGCTTTTAAATATTCCTTATTTATTTCTTTCTTTCTTTGCCTTATAAAATCTGTATCTTTTTATTTATAGATCCAAAATTGGTGATCCAATTTGTATAATTTTATTTAATATTTGTTTATCTTTTTAAATCCTTTTAGGATTATTTTGCTCACAATTTGGTAGGGATTTTAGTTAGGATCTTTATTAGCTTTGGAAATTATTTCCTTTAACCTTATTAGATTCATAAGTTTTTATCCATGGCTTCAAATTGAATGAAACCAATTTCTATGGTTTTGTAATATTTTTAGTTATCATTTTTTATCATTTATAAATGTTTGTTGCTGAATTTTTATATGGATCAAATCCATAGTCTTAGGGAGATCTTGGAAATGATTTTCTTCCATTAGGAATTTAGGGTTTTATTTTATTTTCCCAAGTGTTTAAATTTCAAGATACATTCATTGATGAATGCAGTTCACTTGATTGAAATTTTGTTGGATTCCCTTTTCATTCAAATTTTGTTCAAGAAGGGTTTTGATGTTTCCATTTAGAAGCAAAAAGTTTCTTTTCACCCTAAATTTCAACAATTAATTCTTTTGTTTATTTATTTTTCACATTTCAAATTTTGAAAAATTTTGGGATGTGACAATGCCTTGCAGAATCCTATGGAAGAAGAAATTGCTAAAACTGAAAGCTCATTAGATGAAAAAGAGGAGGAGAGTGATGGTCAACAGGAGGAAGAATGGATCTACCCATGTCTACCTTCTAATGAGAGTAACTCTTTACCTCTTACATTATCTGATTATCCCCCATGTTTACCAAAGGAGGATGAATGTTATGTTCCTGTGGATTCTTTTGAAATATCTGCTACGGGTAAAACTTGTCATAATAGTTATGCTCCTGTTATCTTTGATAATCCTATATTTGTGTCTAACTTCGAAATGCATGGTACTAAGGAGTTTTGCTTAGAAAATGTTTATGATAAAGCTCTAGATGATGGTCCTATGTTGAATGATCATTTACCTTATTATAAAATTGCTAAAAGTGGGTTTGAAGGTTTTAATCCCACTATTTTTGAGCTTGATAAAATTATGTGTTTGTAGATCATGAAAAGCACGCTTTATGTGATAGTTATATTGTTGAGTTTATTCATGATGCTACTGAAAGTTATTATGAGAAAGGGAAACATGGTCTTATGTATCTCAACAATATTAAGTTTCCCCTCTTTATGTTGAAAATCTTGAAGTTGCACTTGTTTTTCTTTCCTATGCTTGTTGCTTTGTGTATCTTTGATATATTTTCTTACAAGATTCCTATGCATAGGAAGTAGGTTGGACTTAAATGTGTTTTGAATTTTCTTCTTGATGCTCTCTTTTGCTTCAATTCATATTTCTTATGTGAGCATCTTCTCAAACTATCAAGCCTAACTTAAAGGCGTTAAAAAAGTACTTGTTGGGAGATAACTGATACATCCAACTTGCATCACCATTCTATATCATAATTTGCCTCTATTCATTGATATATGTCTTATTATGAGGTATTACTTATGTCTTTTCCTCTGTTATTGCATGTTGGATGATTCTTGGAGGATGGACTGCCGGAGTCAGGTTTCTGATGGAAAAAGATGTGTTTTGATGCAATTTCGCGAAGATCAGAAAAATACCAGAAAAATATTGGAAAAATATATTTTCCCAGAAGACGAAGGAAGACAGAAGGGGAGGCGTAGCTGGGCCACAGGGGGCCCACAAACCCTAGGCGTGGGTCCCCTCCCCCCTGGGTCGTGCCTAGGAAAGGTGTGGCCCACCTGGCTAGCCTCCGACTCCGCCCTCTCACATGTATCTTCCTCTCAGAATCCTAATATCAGGGGAGCGACCACAGAAAGATTTCGGCCGCCTCCGCGGGGCAGAAAACACCAAGAGAGAGAGCTCTCCGGCAGACAGATTTCTGCCAGGGAAATTCCTTCCCGGAGAGGGGAGATCATCGCCATCAACACCATCCTCAAGCTAGGCTTCATCGGGATCATCATCATCCACACCATCATCTCCACCAACACCATCATCACCACTCCATCCCGTTGTAACAATTGTATTGGATATTGCTTTAGTTCTTAGGGGAAACTTTCTCGGTGTTGATTACTATTGTAGTTGATGCTTGTGAGTGCAACCATTGTATTATTGTTTATGTTCAGATTGGTATCCATCACCTTATCATCTTTGATCTTGATCCATATGATGTCTTCTAGTTCTTGAGGACATGGGAGAAGTCATGTTGTTAGTAGTGGATTTGTGTTGAGTTATTATTCAATGGTTTAGTATTTAAGTTGTGGTGCTATTCTTCTAGTGGTGACATGTGAACGTCGACTACATGATACTTCACCATTTATGGGCCTAGGGGAATGAATTGTGTATTTGGCTACTAATTGTGGGGATGCCGGAGTGACAGAAACCTGAACCCCCGTTAGGACACCTTTGCACAAGGGAGCGTAGGATCTCAGAGTTTAAGGCTGTGGTTAGGTTTATATCTTAATTACTTTCCTGTAGTTGAGGATGCTTGCAGGGGGTTTAATCACAAGAATGTATTAGTCCAAGTAAGGTCGGTACATTAGCACTGGTTTACCCACACAAAACTTACAACACCAAAGAAGAGTACTCAGCTATTTAAAGCGAAAGCACTTGATAGAATTCCCATGTGTCCTCGAGAACGTTTGGTCCTTATAAGTATTTCCACCGGCTTGTCCTTTGCTAAGAAAGGATTGGGCCACTTGCTGCGTTTGTTCTTTGTCTTTATTACTTGCACTTTGTTTTGTTGCTTTATCAGAAAACCCCTAAAAATCTGTTTGCTCAATATTTACAGCGATTTCCTGCTCCATACCACTAGTCAACACCTTCTTCTCCTCGTTGGGATAGACACTCCTATTTATCGAAAGTACTATGATACACACCCTATACTTGTGGGTCATCAAGACTATTTTATGGCGTCGTTGCTGGGGAGTGAAGCGCCATTGAAGAGTGGAACTGGTAAATGAAACTTCTACTGTGAGTATTGCTCTTTGTTTCTATATGTTACTTTGTTTCCATATGGATAACCCACTTGGTTTTCTGTTTGGGAAAATTGCTACCACTGTTAGGGTAGTAGATGAACCACCACCTGTTGACAAAGATCCTTTTAAGATAACTACAAGTATTGTTGATTGTGTTATGGATAATTATTATTTAGGGGATGGAACTGTCCATCCTGGTGATCATTTGCTTTTTATCCATGAATTATGCGGGTTGTTTAAGTGTGCAGGCATCACAACTGAACAGGTGAAGAAGAAGTTACTCTCCATATCCTTGAAAGGGAGATCTAAAGAATGGTATAAGTTGCCGAAGAATGGACAATCCATGGAATGGGAGGAAATGGCATCTCTCTTTTATTCTAAATTATATCCTCCCAGTGAGATTCATAAGGATAGAAATCTGATATATAACTTTTGGCCTCGTGATGGAGAGAGTACAGCTCAAGCTTGGGGGAGATTAAAGTTACTAATGCTTAAATGTCCTATTCATTAACTCCCTAACAATATTATTATCAATAACTTTTATGCTAGGCTTTCTCTTCATGATAAAGATTTACTAGATGCTTCTTGTGCTGGATCATTCACACGTATGAAGGAAGAAGCTAAATGGGATCTACTAGACCGTATTCAAGAGAACACTGAAGCTTGGGAGAATGACAAAGGAAGAAAGTCAGGTATAAACTATCATTATGAATGCATTAAATCTTTTATGGGAACTGATGACTTCCGTGATATTAGCAATGAGTTTGTTCTTGATTCCCAAAGTATTACCAACTGTTTTAAGTCCTTTGCCTCTTACATAGAAATTCCCAAGAAGAAGAGGAACAAGTACCATGCTCCTTATAAATATGTTGTTAGTCATGTTCCTTTTAGAAGCACTGAAGTTTGTACTACTAATCATATTGTGCATGAACCTTATGTTGAGAAAATACCATTCCCATCTAAGGTAATGGAGTATTCTATGATGATTAGTGCAAATAATAAAGGTACTAAGAAAATTGTGGAGCCTGATGAGAAATTGAATATCGAGACTGTGGTAGCTATTATGAAAGATCTTTTCACTAGAAATATAGAGGATGAGCACATTGTCTTCTGTGGAGACGCTTCTAATGCTATTTCTCATCCTAGAAAAGCTAGAAAATCCAGTGTCCCTATGCTTTCTGTTAAAATTGGTGATCATTGCTATTATGGTTTATGTGATATTGGTGCTAGTTCTAGTGCTATTCCTTATGAGCTTTACAGGGAAATTATGCATGAAATTGGTCCTTGTGAGCTTGAGGACACTGATGTGGTTATTCACCTTGCTAATAAGGAAACCATTTACCCCATTGGTATTGTAAGAGATGTGGAGGTTCTCTGTGGTAAGATTAAGTATCCTGCTGATTTTCTAGTGCTTAATTCAGCAGCTAGTAAAACTTGCCCTATCATTTTTGGTAGACCTTTCTTGAACACTTGTGGAGATATTATAGATTGTAAGAAGGAAAAAGTTTTAACAAAGTTTGATGGAGATTCTTATGAGTTTAACTTTTCCAAATTTTCTAAAGCTCCTTGTGAAAATAGCTTGCCTAATGAAGATTTCAGGATGGAACAACTTGCTTCTATTGATCCCGTTTATGACCTTGGACCTGTTTTTGGTGACTGCAAGTATGCTCATTCTTATGATAAAGTTGTTGCAAGTGACAGTTATATTGTCAACTTTATTCAAAGTTCTACTAAAAGTTATTATGAGAGAGGGAAATATGGTTTTATGCATCTCAATAATGTTAAGTTTCCTTGTTTTATGTTGAAAGCTTTGAAGTTGCATTTGTTTTGTCTTCCTATGCTAGTGGCTTTTTGTTTCAACAATTTTTTTCTCGTGATACCCCCATGCATAGGAAGTGGGTTAGACTCAAATGTGTTTGTTATTTTCTTCTTGATGCTCTCTTTCACTTCAAATATATATCTCCTTTGTGAGCATCTTTGAAAGTTCCAAGACTAACTTAAAGGAATTAAAGAAAAGTACTTGTTGGGAGATAACCCAAGAGTTTGGTTGAGTCTTGGAAGTTATTACCTCAGTAATAACCTCTCCTTATCCTTTTTGTTTTGGTTTTTGTGTCAAGTTCAACTACTTTTGAGAAGTAGAGGAGTTGTGAAAAGTGGCTGTCCTGGGACAGATTTTTGTGCTTCATTGAAAACAATCGTGAGGGATCTCAGTACGTCGGATGGAGCTGTATTTTTATGAGCCTGTTCTCCAGGTTGTTACCCAACTTTCATTAGTTTTTCACTTTTTGATTTGAGCAACAGAAGTTTTTCGAAAAAATCAATCTTTACATGTTGGTCTGTTTTGACAGATTTCTGCTATCATTTGCATTTGCCTCTTACAGAAGCCTTTGTTTTGATGGATTTCAGTTGAAGTGTGAACATAAAGGTTTATTGTTTTTTCTTACACTAATTTTGCCCTTGAAGTTTGTGTATTGCCTTGTGAAGAGAGGAATTCCCAGGAGAAGGAGGAAAGGAGTCTACAGAGTTCGTCTTTGAAAAGGTAAAAGTGGTGAAAATAGAAGGTTCGTGAAATCCCTATATTTTTATATTTTTGATGTTTTTATTACATAAGGCAAGTTACAAGACGGAACAGAGGAGGAAACAGAGTCTGGGGTGGCCTCACCCACCCCAGGCGTGGGCCCTAGCTGGTCGCGCCTAGAGGAGGTGTGAGCACCCCGAGCCCCGTCTCCGCCTTGTTTTCGTATCAGAACCTTCCTTATGCATTGAAACTTCATAATATATAACCCCCCGGGTTCCCTGAGGTTCGTGTATCGTGTTCTTGCCGTGTTTTCTTTTTGATGTGTTTCTGTCAGGAAATCTTCTCAAGTTTAGAGCACCATGGTCTCTGCCAACGACAAAGGAAAGAAGCCCGAGGAAGATGATCCTAAAAACCCCAAGGAGGAGGAGATTTTGGTAGGGGATGAAGAATACATGGAGGAGGACAAGAAACCACACTCGCGCTACCGTCGCAAGCATTGGAGTGGTGGCAAAACCTACCAAGATTAGGAGGAAGGCAGGATGTCTACAGGAGGGAAACCTCCACGTCTTATCTACAATCCACGGTCATCTCCTCCACGTACCAAGAAACCCTTCCATACTCTTATACATGAGCATCAATACCAACAGGTGCCCAAAGAGAACTTGCCCTCGATGTGGGATATGCCTCGTTCTAACCATGCAGGTGAGGAATATACTAAGAAGGAAGAGTGGGGAAAGAATAACAAGGACTAGAATTCTCGGCCCGACATGATCACGAACCGCATTGAGTAGAATTCGGAGTTGATTCGTACTCTAACCTTTGAGATTGAATATTTGAGGAAACTTATTGAAGAACTTATCAAGAGAACACCACCGCCACTGAAGGAGTAATTCGTCATCAGGTTTGGCATCCCCTTGGCTTGTTCCAAGCTTGGGGGAGCGCCGCGGTATCACCATCATTATCTTTTATCTTTTACCCTTTTAGTGGATTCATATCTTTGGTAGAGAGGTTATCTTATAGGTTGGTTTGCATGTGGAAGTATCTCTCCTTTAGTTGGTTATCTATGTATCCCTTGGTGTGAGTGCCTTTATGGAATATTAATGAGAAGTTTCATCTTTTACCTTTTGCACTTCTTATTTTAGTTTGCAATCTCTATTATATGATGGATCTTGTTGATCAGTATTGGCATCACTTTAGGAGCATCAAGTAAATCTAAATTGGTTTTGGCAAACCGAGCTCTGGTTAGTAGCAACACTTTCTGAGGTTTGAAAGAAAAAGATAAAAAGCTTACAGGTATTTTGTATCATTTATTTTCTTTCTTGTTGGCTCATAAGATTAGTATTATTTATTTAATATCTTTTGTGTCTTCAAGGAAGATTGCATGTTTGGCTTTATCACTTGTAGGTTTGCTTTTTTCTTTCAACTCTTTTGCTTGCTACCCAGCCTTGCTAACCAAAAACCTGTTTTGAGAAGGCATACTTCTCATACTTCCAACCCCTTTGAACCAAAACCTATGCCATTTGTGTCCACCATATCTACCTATTAGCATTATTGCTATTCCAAACAAATTCTCAAGCTTCATCTATCTTTCGAATTTAAAAGTATTTTGTTATGTGAAAACTAGATAGTAAAGCTCTCATGAACTTGATGGCACACCTTATTTTCTTGCCCCTAATAGACTTGAACCATTGTGTCATCGAAGTTGTATATGCTTGCATCTATACGTTGGGATTAGTAGAACCATGCTGTCATGGGGAACGTTTTCAACACTTATGGATACTCATCCAGTTGATATCATGCTCTTTTGTTTGCGGATGTCGACGGTGTGAAATAAAGAGGGAACTTGCCAGTCTATGGAGTGACGTATGTGTGTTAGAGAAACGCCTGGGCCGCTAGCCTAAGCCATGCCTAATCATGGTGGAAACTTGCAGCATCACCATAATGAGCATTCTATGAAGCATCCTCAATAAAAATCTATGCACATAGTAAATAAAAATATCGCTAAAATGCTCATTGTCTGCTTGCCTTGTCATTTTGGTTATGGGATAGCTCCTGTACCATGTGCAAAGGGTACCCCGTTGGCGGTTCTTTATGATACACATGTACTTACAATTACAAGAACTTACCGGTGACCAAAGTTGAGTAGCATGAGGAGCGGCCCTCGTACTTAAGGGACATGAGATTGCCAACTTATATTTCGTCAAGCATATACTCCATCCTTGTTCACTTTAACCTTAACCATATGAAGATGCCTATGATAGGGGCAATGAGAGCTTAAAGTTAGTAAGTACCATAATCTTTTGGAAGCTCTTTATGACTTGAAATCCCTGCTTCCCTCTATGAAGGGACATTTCTCCTATTTCCATGTTGAGTCACAAACCTACTTCCTCTCTATCTCCAGCAAGCATTTGAGTTGTTGTGTTTCAAGCATTCATATGATGATTTATTCAATCATGTTATTTATCTTCCTTGATTGCACAAGACTCTTATTTATTGAGTATTACTTTGAAAGCCTTCATTGTGAAAAACCTTTTGAGGAAAGAGTGCTCCTGTTATAAAACTTCTACAAAAAGCTTTTTGTGAAACTGTTTGCCAGTTGCTCTGACCAAGACCAAGAGTTGCCAATTCCAATTATTATTTGTCCTTATGCATCTCTATTGTGACTCCTGTACTTGTTGCAAGCTAAGTTATATAATGGTGAGTTGCTTTCTTCTATGAGTTGTGTAATGGTAAGTGTGATACTTCTTGTCTGTATTCTTTTATCGACACTTCACTCCATAAACCTGTGGACATTTTTACTGAGCTCAGTTTTCGCTTGGGGACAAGAGAAGGTCTAAGCTTGGAGGGACTTGATACGTCCAATTTGCATCACCATTCTATATCATAATTTGCCTCTATTCATTGATATATGTCTTATTATGAGGTATTACTTATGTATTTTCCTCTGTTTTTTCATGTTGGATGATTCTTGGAGGATGGACTGCCGGAGTCAGGTTTTTGATGGAAAAAGAGGTGTTTTGATGCAATTTCGCGAAGATCATAAAAATACCAGAAAAATATTGGAAAATTATATTTTCCCAGAAGACGAAGGAAGCCAGAAGGGGAGGCATAACTGGGCCACAAGGGGCCCACACCCCCTAGGCGCGAGTCCCTAATAGGCCGCGCCTAGGGCAGGTGTGGCCCACCTGGCTAGCCTCCGACTCCGCTTTCTCGCCTATATCTTCCTCTCGAAACCCTAATATCAGGGGAGCAACCACATAAAGATTTTCGTCGCCTCTGCGGGGCGGAAAACACCGTGCGCACGCACGAGAGAGAGAGAGAGGGAGAGAGAGAGAGAGAAAGAGAGAGAGAGAGAGAGAGAGAGAGAGAGAGAGAGAGAGAGAGAAAGAGAGAGAGAGAGAGAGAGCTCCGGCAGACAGATATCTGCCAGGGAAATCCCTTCCCGGAGAGGGGAGATCGTCGCCATCAACACCATCATCAAGCTAGGCTTCATCGGGATCATCATCCACACCATCATCTCCACCAGCACCATCATCACCACTCCATCCCGCTGTAACAATTGTGTTGGATATTGCTTTAGCTCTTAGGGGAAACTTTCTCGGTGTTGATTACTATTGTTTTTGATGCTTGTGAGTGGAACCATTGGATTATTGTTTATGTTCAGATTGTTATCCTTCACCTTATCATCTTTGATCTTGATCCATGATAGGTCCAAAACGTATCTACTTTCCCGAACACTTTTGCTATTGTTTCTCCTATAAACTTGTGTGATTTGGATACAACTAACACGGACTGACGCTGTTTTCAGCAGAATTACCTTGGTGTCTAGCTTTTTTGCATAAAATCAACTATCAGGAAAAATCCCAGAAAATATGGCAAAAATTATATTTCACCAGAAGATCCACGGAGCCAGAAAACGAAACAGAGTGGAGGCCTGGGGGCCCACACCCCTGCCAGGCGCGGGTGGGCCCTGCCCTGTGCCTAGGTAGGGTGCAGCCACCCCAGGCACCCCCTCGGGATCCCTCTGCGCCTATAAGTTGCCCCTTGACCTTAAAACCAAGGAGGGTTCGACGTTTTCCAGAGAAGAGTTCTGTTCCGCCGCCAATCAGAAACGAAGATTCGGATCCAGAAACTCCGTTCTGGCACCCTGCCGGGACGGCGAATTTGGAGATGATCATCGCCATCATCATCACCAACGCCTCTCCATAAACCATCGATGTTTCCCTCATCCATGAGTGAGTAATCCCCCGCTGTAGGCTATGGGAATGGTAGGGATTGGATGAGTTCTATCATGTAATCGAATAAGATTGTTAGGGCATAGTGCCTAGTATCTCTATTAGTGCTATTTGACTTTGTTGCAACTTGTTGTGCTTAATGCTTGTCACTAGGGCCCAAGTGTCATGATCTCAGATCTGAACTTATTATTGAATCATTATGATAGTATTGTTGTGATCTTATCTGCAAGTTGTGTATACATATCATTGTCCGGATCCAAAGGCCCCGAAGTGACAATAATTGGGACAACCGGAGGGGATGGCTGTGGTGTGAGGATCACATGTGTTCACGGAGTGTTAATGCTTTGCTCCGGTGCTCTATTAAAAGGATCACCTTAATTTCCAGTAGTTCCCTAGAGGCCCTGCTACCACAGGCTGGCTGGACAGAAGATGTTGTGCAAATTCTCATTGCGAGCACATATGACTATATATGGAGCACATGCCTAGGATTGTTTAGTACTTGGATGCTTATTCTTATTTATCTACAATGCCCTAGATCTTGAAGTTACATGTTTAGACTCGTCCATGCAACTCCCGTCCATCCATCCCTATGCCTACCGCACTCGAACCCTACTGTTACCGTTACTACTACTATTGCTCCTATTTTATTGATGCTGTTGCTACTACCAAACTGTTTCTACTGATAAACTTCTGTGAGCAAGAACTATTTCCAGGTGCAGCTGAATTGACAACTCAGTTGTTAAGTCTTGCAAGTATTCTTTGGTTCCCCTTGTGTCGAATCAATAAATTGGGTAATACTACCCGCGAAGACTGTTGCGATCCACTATACTTGTGGGTCATCAAGACTATTTTTTGGCACCGTTGCCAGGGAGCATAGCTTTATTTGTAAGTTTACTTGGATCTATTATTGTTCACTGCTACTCCTTTCATCATGGGGAAGTCTCGTGATGGAAAGTTCCCTATTTTACCATCCACTACAAGAAGAGGTACAATCCTAAACACATATGTTGCTCTTGATTCACCGTCTGTTATAAGTAAGCTTGTTACACCACCACCACATAATCATGCTACACACACTGCTACTACTGCTAAATCTGAAACTGCTCTCATGATGTTACTTCTACTGTGCTTGATGCGAGTGGTTCATTAGGTCCTTTCCTAGATGCTACTATGGCTAGTCTAGTAAATACCGAAACTCCTAGTGAAGACACTGTTACACCTGTTAGCTCACCTGAGTCTAGAGAGAGTTATGATATTAATGATGGTTACATTGAGTTCACTGATGAATTTGTTGAAGAGTGCCGAAACACACATGGTACTAGTGCTACTAAGAGTCTCCTTGCTAGACGCACCATTATTCCTAAGTTGTCCTCTGATCCTAAGTTTGCCACCTCTCTCATAGATATTAAAGATAAAGATTATGATTTCTCTCTTGATTTATCCTATTTAGATATTGTTGAGAAAGAACCTTTCCGTGGGACTGAAAATGAGAGTGTTGTGGCTCATATGAATGAGCTTTCTACTATGAGTGCTTTATTCTATGATGATTTAAAGATGCGTAAGTACTTTGTTACTAACATATTCCCTTTTTCACTACAAGGAGAAGCTAGGGCTTGGTTTAATAGATTGCCTCCTGGTTCCATTGATAGCCCTGATTGCTTGATTGCTTCTTTCTTCCAGAAATATTTTTCTCCCGGTGCTAGACATGCTGCTTTGCAGAGACTTTTTGATTTTAAACAAGGAGAAGAAGAGAAATTGCCTGAGTCATGGACAAGGTTCTGTGCCTTGATTCATGCACATCCTGGATGTCCATTACCTAAGAATAAGCTTCTTGATATTTATTATAATGGACTAACTGATGATTCTAGGACATACCTAGATAGCTTTGCTGATTGTGTTTTTAGGAAAATAACTCCTACAGATGTTGAAGAATTGATGGCTAAAATAAGCAAGAATTATGATGATTGGACTTCAATCGAGATAAATACACATGAGACTATTATTCCTGAACCAGTTGTGCCCGAACCAATTCCAATACCAACACCAAAGAAGAGGGGAGTTATTGCATTAAATTATGAAGTGATGAAAGAAGCTAAGAAATGTCTACAGGAGAAAGGTATTAGAGCTGAAGATGTGAAGAATTTACCTCGTATAGAAGAATTATATAAGCCAATTCCCTACTCATCTACTATTGAGGTACACTCTCTCCACTTTAATGAAGGTGATATTCCTTATGGTAAGCCTCCTGATCAATGCTTAAAGGAACTTGACACATTTATTGTTAAACAAGGTAATTTTAATAAACAAGTTCAGAATCATTTATTGGAAAACTCTAGAGATATCAATGAGTTGAAAGATATTGTGGAAAGAACTTCTAATGATATTAAGATGCTTTGTAAACACTTTCAAATGGTTCAAACACAACTTGATCAACTTGCTAAGGTACAAAAGGAGATGCTAGTCAATGCCTCAGGAGATAAACATGCTTATGGAATTAGAACTAGGAGTGGTATAGCTACTCAAGATCCTTTATATCCTGAAGGACACCCTAAAATAATTGAGAAGGATTCTCAACAAGGTGAGAGTAGTGGTAGTCCTCGTAAGAGGAAGAAAAAGAAACACAAAATAGTTGAGGAACCACTTGAACCTGTTGTAGATCCTAATAGTATATATGTATCTGATGCTGAAACTGAGAGTGGTAATGATAAAAATGATTCTCCTGATAAGGAGGAAGGTGAGGAAGAACCTGAGAAGCACACACTAAGAACACTAGGTACACAAAGGAAGATTTTATTGCTAATAAACATGGTAAAGAGAGAGAACCTTGGGTGCAGAAACCTATGCCTTTTCCAGGTAAGAAACACAAGTCAAAGGTGGAAGAACACTACAACAAGTTTTGTGAGTGGATGAAACCTTTATTTTTTGCAAATTCCTTTGACTGATGCTATTAAATTGCCTCCTTATTCAAAGTATATGAAGGACATTGTCTCTAATAAAAGGAAGATTCCTAATGAGGATATTTCTACTTTGGTTTCTAATTACTCCTTTAATGGTAAGGTTCCAAAGAAACTTGGTGATCCAGGTATACCAACTATTCCTTGCTCTATTAAGAATAATTATGTTAGAACTGCTTTATGTGATTTGGGAGCCGGAGTTAGTGTTATGCCTTTTTCTCTCTACAAGAGACACCAGCTAGAAAAGTTGATACCAACTGATATATATTTGCAAATGGTTGATAAGTCAACTACTATTCATGTTGGTATATGTGAGGATGTTCCTGTTCAAGTAGCTCATAATTGCTTGGTTTAACTGATTTTGTTATGCTTGAAATGTCTGAAGATGATAATATGTCTATTATTCTTGGGAGACCTTTTCTTAATACTGCAGGTGCTGTTATTAATTGCAACCAAGGGAAAGTAACATTCAATATTAATGAAAAAGAGCATACAGTCTATTTCCCCAAGAATGTTGCTAAAATCTATTGCCTGAATTCCATTGAAAATATTGAGAGCATCAAGATTAGAGAAATATATTGTCCCATTCCACAAGAAAATTTTGAAACTATTATGATTGGGACCATTGCTATCAAGTATGAGGTAACATAATCACCTTGTGGATTGCAAAGTTTTGTTGCACATAAGATTGTTTTGGTAACAAGACTTGATCAACCTTGTTAACAAAAGGATTTTAATGAACAAAATAATGTTTCCACTGTGGTTATACTTGCTTTCTTTTACTTTTCTCCTTCCTAGTCTTTACTCTTTCTTTTGTTAGCTTTACTTTGGCTAGTTGTTTGCTTGTTAGAGAACTTCTGTAGTTTGGCTTTTGGTTTGCTTTTGCTTCTTCTAAAAAAACTGTTTCTGCGAGAAAATCAATTTTCATACCCTGAAAATTGGCCAAAAATAAAGTTTCCCAAAAAAACCCAGAAAATTCAAAATAAATTTTTCCTCAAAAAAAGGGGAAGAGGGACATCAGAGTGACCAGGGGCCACCCAGGCCCACACACCGCAGTAGGCGCACGCCCATGGGTGGCGCCTAGGGGGGGGGTCTGGCCCACTTGGGCCCCTCCAAGGTGCCCCCTCACAGCCATCTTCTTTCTCTCTCCCGAAAAACACCGGAAAACTTTCTCAAGCTCGAGTTCCTGTTGTTCTTGCTCATGATTTTCAATCTCCTTGCTCAGCCCATCTTTGCTGCTGATTTTTGGAGGGATTGCTCCTTGGTATGTGCCTCCTCCACTTGTCCAATTAGATTTGTGATTGGTAGATTGTATCTTGAGTATTTTGCTGCTATAGGTGACAGGTTATTTGAGCTTGCATGCTTGTTCTATGCTTAGATATTTCATTTTGATGCATGTGTATCCCTCTAGCAAGTTCCTATAGTAGTTTCTCATCATTTATCAACTTGGAAATCACTTGGTTTGATGTTTGTCTAAAAATTTCAGAAAAGAGTGGTCATGGATAACCACACATTTGGAGAGATATTTGAGAGTGATGCACCTAGAAGGGCAAGGCCTTCAAGATCATCCTCCTGTGCTAGGCCCTCATACAATGAGGATCTCATCACTCCGCGATTCGGCGATGAGGGAGATGAGGGGGATGCGCACCCCTCCGCCTTTCCTTGCCAAACCTTCTTGCGGGCTGCTGGGATTCTTGATGATTTTATGACCTTGGTTCGGAGGGCTAGACTAACAAGCCTTATGTAGGATGAGAGCATGCAATATGCTACACTCACTAAAACATTTGTGGAGAGCTTCTCCTTTACTAACAACATGTTCAATCCAAATGTTTCTTTCAAAATTTATGGCAGGTCTTACCATATGACATTGAAGAAATTTTGTGAGGCTCTGGGACTTGGTACAACTGGGCCATCAAGGAAGATTCCATCTCAACCCGCTGATTTGTTGGAGCTCTACCGCGGAATAACCAATGATGATAACCGTAGAGCTCAACGGGGAAAGATAAGAAACATTCATCTTCCAGCCATCAGGTACTTCACTTACTATCTTGCCACTAGTGTTATTGGTAGGGAGAACACTAGTAATATTTCCAGCTATCATTTGGCTTTCTTAGTTGTTGCGCTCACCAATGATACTAAGTACAATCTTGGTTCTCTCATTGCTCATCGCTTAACTGCTAAAGGACCTATTTATGGGGGAATTATTTCTATGTGTGTTGCCACTGCCTTGTACATATCTGTTGATCCAAATGATACAGTTTTAGCTCATCAAAGGCTTGATCTTGCTGGCATGAAGGCGCACCACTTTGTCACTAATGGATCTACCCTTGAGAACTTGGTCTATAAAATGTTGTTTATTGACGGGGAAGAGAGAGATCCCTCTACCCCAAACCACTTTGTTCAGTATTTCTCAGGGACCTTTGTCACGCTCCAAGGAGGAGATGGATGACAAGCCGCGCTCTCTTACCTTCCATGGACACTATCAGGAGGAAGCACCCTCATATGACCCCGTTGTACACTACACAGGGGAGTCCTCGAGCTCGTACCAGGATGAGGGAGCCTCCTCGTCATACTACGGAGGTGCACCTACTTAGGCACCATGGGATTGAGCCCCACTTAGGCCAAAAGCCTAAGCTTGGGGGGAGGTATACCGACATCACACTCATATATATATATCATGTTCGGTCGGTTCTTTGTATATCCATTGTTTCGCTTTCTTTTTGGTTTTTGTTGCTGCTTTCTTAAAACACAAAAATACCAAAAATATTTTTGTTGTTTCTCTTGGTTTGTTTCTTTGTTTATTTGCTTTTGTTTGCCTTAAAAGAAAAATCCAAAAAGATTTTGCTTTGTTTGGTATGTTTTTGCTTAGTTGGCTTGTTTGAAAAATCGAAAACACCAAAAATATTTGTTGTTCTCCTTTGGTTTTGTGAGTTATTTGCAGGGTTCACCCATCCTTAGTGGATTTTGGTTTCATGTTATTATTCAAGTCACACAAGTGAAGGGCAATAATGAAGATTAAGACAACTTGAGGTGTGGTAAGAGGCTGGTAATAAACTCTATTTGTTTTCATTTTTGTACGTATACTTATCATTGTGAGCATGCTTAGTCTGTTCATTGTAAGGAGTATGTTACTGATGGATGCTTATTAGTTTTTGCTTGTCTATGATTAGCTCCAGGTTGCTAATAATTTGTAGCATGTCATATGAATGTTTGCTTGCATTGTTTTATTCATATTTTGGTATGATATTGTGGTATCCTCCTCTGGAAGTTTCATGTGAATCGACATGGCACATGCTCACGCATGCATGTGACTAAAACAATAGTCAGTAAGCCTCGACGATTTATTTTGCCTGAGAGTTCTTGTATCACTTTCATGCCACAATTAGTCATGTTTTGTTGCAAGCATGATTATGACAATTATTGCTCTCTTGTTTGTCGCTCCCTCTCTATTGCTAGCCTTCACTTGCACTGAGTATGAGCTCTACCTGTGCTTCCAACTCCCCAAAACCAATATTGCCAATTGTGTCCACCATACGTACCTATTAGCATCATTTGCTATTTTAGTGCATATTCTATATGCCTTGTTTTCTTCTAAATAAAATGTTTGTCTGTTTTGAGAAAGTTAGTTAGTAAAGCTCTCATGAACTTGATGGCACACTTTATTCCTTGCACTTAATAATCCTGAACCATTGTGACTTGTCCATGAAAGTTATATGCTTGCAAATTATATGCTGGGAGTTAGCAGAACCGTGCTGTCACGGGGAACACTTTCAACACTTTTTGGATATCCTATCCAGTTGATACTTTGCTCTTTTGTTTGCGGATGTCGATGGTGTGAAATAAAATGGGAGCTTGTGAGTTCATGGAGTCTATATATGTGTTAGAGAAACGCCTGGGCCGCAAGCCTAAGCCATGCCTAATCATGGTGGAAACTTGCAGCATCACCATAATGAGCATTCTATGAAGCATCCTCAATAAAAAGCTATGCACATAGTAAATAAAAAGATCGCTGAGATGCTCATTGTCTGCTTGCCTTGTCATTTTGATCATGGGATAGCTCCTTTATCATGTGCAAGGGGTACCCCGTTGGCAGTTCTCTATGATATGCATGTATTTACAATGACAAGAACTTACAGGTAACCAAAGTTGAGTAGCATGCGGTGCGGCCCTCGTACTCAAGGAACTTGGGATTTCCAGTCTATGGTCTGTCAAGCATATAACTCATACTAGACCTCACTTTCACCTTAACCATATGAAGATGCCTATGATAGGGGCAATGAGATCTCAAAGCTAGTTAGTACCTTTCTTTCAGCATTTGGAAGCCTTTCAAACTCAAAACCTTTTCACTTCCATGTTGAGTCACCACTTATTCTTTGAGCACCTTCTTGGGAGCAGAGTTGTCATTCTTGTGTTTGTCTTAAAACTTGGTTAATTATGGCATGACTTTGATGCTTGTATCTCTGATATTTTTACTTCTAGTCTTCACTTGAACTTCAGAGGTGCCTTGGCATTTATATTGTGCTCTACAAACAAAGGCAAGCGAGATACCACTCTATCATACCTTACTATGAGCATTGCAATGTTGCTTATGTTTATGTTCCATGCTACTTATTATTATTATTGAGTTGGTTTCTCTTCATAACTTGCAATTACTATTGAGAAGACTTAGTTGCATACTTCTTATTATGAATGGTTTAAGCATCTACTCCTGTGCTGAGAATATATACATCATATGAAGCAAATGTGTTCGTGAAAGTTCTTTTATTGCACTCAGTTTTCAACTGAATTGCTTGAGGGCAAGCAATAAGCTAAGCTTGGGGGAGTTGATATGTCCAAAACGTATCTACTTTCCCGAACAATTTTGCTATTGTTTCTCCTCTAAACTTGTGTGATTTGGATAAAACTAACACAAACTGACGCTGTTTTCAGCAGAATTACCTTGGTGCCTAGTTTTTGTGCAGAAAATCAACTATCAGGAAAAATCCCAGAAAATATGCCAAAAATTATATTTCACCACAAGATCCACAGAGCCAGAAGACGAAACGGAGTGGAGGCCTGGGGGCCCACACCCATGCCAGGCGCGGGTGGGCCCTGCCATGCGCCTAGGAGGGTGTCGCCACCCTAGGCACCCCCTCGGGCTCCCTCTGCGCCTATAAGTTGCCCCTTGACCTAAATTCTGAGGGGGGTTTGATGTTTTCATAGAAGAGTTCCGCTCCGCCGCCAACATAAGAAACCAAGGTTCGGATCCAGAAACTCCGTTCTGGCACCCTGCCAGGACGGGGAATTTGGAGAGGATCATTGCCATCATCATCACCAAGACCTCTCCATCAACCATCGATGTTTCCCTCATAAATGAGCAGGGGCGGAGCTAGGCCCGGTGCTGCCGGTGCTCTAGCACCGGTCTATCAACTGCACTGCCTTGAGCATGTCTTAATTTTAAGGCTGTGTATATGAAAATCCTCAATAAATAGCTCCATTTAGCAAGGATTAGCACCACCCTTGGGGTTTTTCTGGCTCCACCCCTGTCCATGAGTGAGTAATTCCCCGCTGTAGGCTATGTGGATGGTAGGGATTGGATGAGTTCTATCATGTAATCGAATAAGATTGTTAGGGCATAGTGCCTAGTATCTCTATTAGTGTTATTTGACTTTGTTGCAACTTGTTGTGCTTAATGCTTGTCACTAGGGCCTGAGTGCCATGATCTCGGATCTGAACTTATTATTGAATCATTATGATAGTATTGTTTGTGATATTATCTGCAAGTTGTGTACACATATCATTGTTCAGATCCAAAGGCCCCGAAGTGACAATAAGTGGGACAACCGGAGGGGGTGGCTGTGGTGTGAGGATCACATGTGTTTACGGAGTGTTAATGCTTTGCTCTGGTGTTCTATTAAAAGGAGCACCTTAATTGCCAGTAGTTCCCTAGAGGCCCCGCTGCCACGGGCTGGCTGGACTGAAGATGTTGTGCAAGTTCTCATTGCGAGCACGTATGACTATATATGGAGCACATGCCTAGGATTGTTTAGTACTTGGATGCTTATTCTTATTTATCTGCAATGCCCTTGATCTTGAAGTTTCATGTTTAGACTCATCCATGCAATGCCCGTCCATCCATCCCTATTCCTACCGCACTCGAACCCTACTGTTACCGTTACTACTACTATTGCTCCTGTTTTACTGATGTTGTTGCTACTACCAAACTGTTGCTAATGATAAACTTCTGTGAGCAAGAACTATTTCCAGGTGCATCTGAATTGACAACTCAGTTGTTAAGGCTTGCAAGTATTATTTGGCTCCCCTTGTGTCGAATCAATAAATTGGGTAATACTACCCGCGAAGACTGTTGCGATCCCCTATACTTGTGGGTCATCAATCCATATGATGTCTTGTGAGTAGTTCGCCTAGTTCTTGAGGACATGGGAGAAGTCATGTTGTTAGTAGTGGATTTGTGTTGAGTTATTATTCAATGGTTTAGTATTTAAGTTGTGGTGCTATTATTCTAGTGGTGTCATGTGAACGTCGACTACATGATATTTCACCATTTATGGGCATAGGGGAATGCATTGTGTATTTGGCTACTAATTATGGGGTTGCCGGAGTGACAAAAACCTGAACCCCCGTTAGGACACCTTTGCATAAGGGAGCGTAAGATCTCAGAGTTTAAGGTTGTGGTTAGGTTTATATCTTAATTACTTTCCTGTAGTTGCGGATGCTTGCAGGGAGTTTAATCACAAGTATGTATTAGTCCAAGTAAGCTCGTTACATTAGCACAGGTTCACCCACACAACACTTACAACACCAAATAAGAGTACTCAGCTATTTGAAGCGAAAGCACTTGACGTAATTCCCATGTGTCCTCGAGAACGTTTGGTCCTTATAAGTATTTGCATCGGCTTGTCCTTTGCTAAGAAAGGATTGGGCCACTTGCTGCGTTTGTTCTTTGTCTTTATTACTTGCACTTTGTTTTGTTGCTTTATCGGAAAACCCCTAAAAATACGTTTGCTAAGTATTTACAGAGATTTCCTATTCCATACCACTATTCAACACCTTCTTCTCCTCGTTGGGATCGATACTCCTATTTATCGGAAGTACTACGATACACCCCCTATACTTGTGGGTCATCAGTAAGCCAAGAATTTTCTTGAGTCTTGGAAGTTATTATTTCAGTAATGACCTCTCCTTATCCTTTTTGTTTGCTTTTTGTGCCAAGAATGACCTTTAATGAGAGGGAAGTAAGATTTAGGGAGTTATTGTCCCGAAACAGATTTTTGTCTTCCACCATAAAAATTCACGAGGAGTCTCTGTAAGTCGGATTGAGCTGAAAATTTACGAATAAATCCCCCAGTATGTTAGATAACTTTCGTTAGTTCAACACATTTTGATTTTAGCAACAGAAGGTCTTCGAAAAAATCGGTTTCTACCTGCTGGTCTGTTTTGACAGATTTCTGCCATTATTTGCATTTGCTTCTTATTGATTCCTTTTTGGGTTATTTTTGGGAAATTGAGCTTTTTGAAGGAGTTGCTATAGTATCTTGTGTTTTTAGTGAAAAGTTTTGTTGTTCTAAAGCTAAACCCAAGGGTACATTATCTTTTGAATACACTAATGTTGCTAATGAAGATTGTGTGAAGTTTTGTATGAAGGAAAAATTTCAGGTGTGGAGAGAGAATGATGTAATGAG
Organism: Avena insularis; assembly: GCA_023614405.1. Classification (NCBI taxonomy): domain Eukaryota; kingdom Viridiplantae; phylum Streptophyta; class Magnoliopsida; order Poales; family Poaceae; genus Avena; species Avena insularis. Next base: position 93,558,623 of record CM042693.1, on the reverse strand, counting down.
ATGAATAATGGACACAAGCTCAATCTTGGGGATGCCACCCCGGTGTCACCCCAATAAATATCCAAAAATTACAAGCGTCAAAGCTTGGGGATGCCCAAGGCATCCCCTTCTTCATCAATAAAAAGCTTAGGTCTTTCTAGACACTTCGTTTTTATTGTTTCATGCACTATTGTGTTGTTCTTGGAGAGTCTTAGTTTTTGTTTAGTTTGCTTAGTTTGCTTGAATAAAGTAGTTTGGACCCCCGTTCTTGCTGTGTTGTTTCAAATAAGTTGATTGGTGTTGGAAAGGAGTAGAAAGTTCTTGCTTGAAAGTGTAAGAGGAGTTTGCATTGACTGTGACTTAGACTTTAGCATGTCATGCTAGGTGTTGTTTTGACCTTATGCTTAGTGATTATTGCTGTAGTATGACTTGTTCCAAACAATTGGGATTTCTTAGTGTGCCTTGAAGAAATCATGCGTTGTTTTAGCATACAAAAGCTTAGTATTGTGGTATTCTCCTTTGATTCTTTGTTTGGGTTGACTTGGCACATGCTCACACCATGTTATGACTATGAATAAGTCACCATAGCCGCTATGATCATTTATTCATTGACTTGTAGTACCACTTTATGCTTTGATTAGTAATGTTTTGTCGCTCTGCATGATTATGGCCATTATTGCTCTCTTAGTTGGTTTGCTCCCAGTCTTTTGCTAGCCTCCACTTGTATGAGTAAGATCTACTCATGCTTCCAACTCCCAAGAAACCAAGTTATTCCAAAGTGTCCACTATAAATTCCTATGCATGGTGTGTTACACCATTCCAAGTATATTCTTGTTTTCAGCTATCTTCCAATTAAAACGTATTTTGTTATGTGAAAACTTAGTGATTAAAGCTCTCACGAACTTGATGGCACACTTTTTATTCCTTTCCCCTAATAAACTTGAACCATTGTGTCATATATGTTGTATATGCTTGCACTTATACGTTGGAATTAGCAGAACGATGTTGTCATGGGGAACGCTTTCAACATTGCACTTGTACTTTGTACACAGTTGATATCATGCTCTTTTTTCTATGGATGTCGTCAGTGTGAAATGAAAGGGGAGCTTGTAAGTCCATGGAGTTATGTATTTTGTGTTAGAGAAACGCTTGGGCCGCTAGCCTAAGCCATGCCTAATCATGGTGAAAACTTGCAGCATCACCATAGTGACATCTATGAAGCATTCTTCTTATAAAAAAGAGATTGAGAAAAAAGAGACATATGAGAAAACAGGAAAGAGAGAAAAAAAGCACCATATTCCCATGGAAAATAAGAAGAATGCTGAGATGCTCATTGTATGCTTGCCTTGTCATTTTGGTTATGGGAAAGCTCCTGTACCATGTGCAAGGGGTACCCCGTTCACGGTTCTCTATGATACACATATACTTACTATGACAAGAACTTGCAAGTAACTAAACTTGAGTAGCATGAGGAGCGGCCCTCGTATTCAAGGTACATGAGATTGCCAACTTATACTTTGTCAAGCATATACTCCATAGTTTGTTCACTTTAACCATAATGACTTCAAGATGCTTATGATAGGGGCAATGATTGCTAAAAGCTAACCAGTACCATAATTTTTGGAAGCTCTTTTTGAAAATTGAAATCCCTGCTTCCCTTTATGAAGGGCCTTTCTTCCACCATTATATTGAGTCTCCACCTTCTACCTTTAGGCACTAGTTAAGAGAGCATAGTTGCCATTCTTAGTTCTATGTGCAGTGTCCCAAAACTTATTGATTGATGCATATTGTTGATATTGCTTGTTCTTGTGCTATTTGTATCTAGTCACTCTTATGAACTTTGAAGGTGTCCAATGCATCTATTTTCTACTCTATGAGGGACAAGCTGAATGCCACTATGCCATGTTTTCTGTAGGTGAAACAAACAAACGTTTTTCAATGCATGTTATTCATGATCTTTGTTTGTAGCCTTTCATGTTGCATGCATAGTTACTTTGTCTTACTGTTAGAACTCCATCTTTCATGCACATGTTTAGAGTTCTTTGATCCCAGCTTTCAATGCTTGCAAATGGTTTGATCTTGGTTTTGATGGTGCATGTCATCTCAAAAATTATTCTTTTATCACTTACCTACTCGAGGATGAGCAGGAGTTAAGCTTGGGGATGCTTGATACGTCGGAAAGGTATCTATAATTTTTGATGTTCCATGCATGTTTAGTATCTACTTTGATTTGCTTTGTCCACACTTCGAGGTGCTTTTCATATGTTTTATGGTACTAACCTACTAACAAGTTGCCACAGTGCCAGTTGCTTGTTTTCTTCTATTTTTGGTTCTAGAAAGGCAGAAAATCAATATTCTCGGAATTGGACGGGACAAAATCCAAAGTCAATATTTTACCGTGGGGAACATGAAGCCGGAATACGAGACGGAGGAGACTCACCAGGGGGCCACACCCCCTGGCCGCGCGGGTGGGCCCACCCCGTGCCTGGGGGGTGCAGCCGCCCTGGTGGCCCCCCTGCCTTGCCTCTTCGCCTATAAGAAGCCCCTGATGCTGATGACCCACAAGTATAGGGGGTGTATCGTAGTACCTTCGATAAATAGGAGTGTCGATCCCAACGAGGATCAGAAGGTGTTAACTAGTGGTATGGAGCAGGAAATCTCCGTGAATACTTAGCAAACAGTTTTTTAGGGGTTTTCTGATAAAGCAAGAAAACAAAGTGCAAGTAATAAAGACAACGAACAAATGCAGCAAGTGGCCCAATCCTTTCTTAGCAAAGGACAAGCCGGTGGAAATACTTATAAGGACCAAACGTTCTCGAGAACACATGGGAATTCTGTCAAGTGCATTCGCTTCAAATAGCTAAGTACTCTTCTTTGGTGTTGTAAGTGTTGTGTGGGTGAACCTGTGCTAATGTACCGACCTTACTTGTACTAATACATACTTGTGATTAAACCCCCTGCAAGCATCCGCAACTATAGGAAAGTAATTAAGATATAAAACTAACCACAGCCTTAAACTCTAAGATCCTACACTCCCTTGTGCAAAGGTGTCCTAATGGGGGTTCAAGTTTCTGTCACTCCGGCAACCCCACAATTAATAGCCAAATACACAATGCATTCCCCTAGTCCCATAAATGGTGAAGTATCATGTAGTTGATGTTCACATGACACCACTAGAAGAATAGCACCACAACTTAAATACTAAACCATTGAATAATATCTCAACACAAATCCACTATTAACAACATGACTTCTCCCATGTCCTCAAGAACTAGACGAAGTACTCACAAGACATCATATGGATCAAGATCAAAGATGATATGGTAATGGATAACAATCTGAACATAAACAATAATCCAATGGTTCCACTCACAAGCATCAACTCCAATAGTAATCAACACCAGGAAAGTTTCCCCTAAGAACTAATGCAAGATCCAACACGATTGTTACATCGGGATGGAGTAGTGATGATGGTGCTGGTGGATATGATAGTGTGGATTATGATGATGATCCCGATGAATCCTAGCTTGATGACAGTGTTGATGGCGACGATCTCCCCTCTCCAGGAAGGAATTTCCCCGGCAGAAATCTGTCTGTCGGAGAGCTCTTTCTCTCTCGGTGTTTTCTGCCCCGCAGAGGCGGCGGAAATCTTTCTGTGGTCGCCCCCTGGTGTTAGGGTTCCGAGAGGAAGATATGGGCGAGAGGGCGGAGTCGGAGACCGGCCTGGTGGGCCACACCTGCCCTAGGCACGACCCAGGGGGACCCGCGCCTAGGGGGTGTGGGCCCCCTGTGGCCCAGCTACGCCTCCCCTTCTGGCTTCCTTCGACTTCTGGGGAAATATAATTTTCCAATATTTTTCTGGTATTTTTCTGATCTTCGCGAAATTACATCAAAACACCTCTTCCATCAGAAACCTGACTCCGGCAGTCCATCCTCCAAGAATCATCCAACATGAAAAATAGAGGTAAAGACATAAGTAACACCTCATAATAAGAAATATATAAATGAACAGAGGCAAATTATGATATAGAATGGTGATGCGAATTGGATGTATCAACTCCACCCAAGCTTAGACCTTCGCTTGTCCCCAAGCGAAAACTGAGCTCAGTAAACATGTCCACGGGTTTATGAAGTGAAGTGTCGATAAAAGAATGCAGACAAGAAGCATCACACTTATCATTACACAACTCATAGAATAAAACAACTCACCATTATATAAATTAGCTTGGAACAAGTAGAGGAGTCACAATAGAGATGCATAAAGATAAATCATAATTGGAATTGGCAAACTCTTGTTCTTGGTCAGAGAACAACCGACAAACAGTTTCACAAATAAAGCCTTTGTAGAAGTCAAAACAGGAGTACTCTTTGCTCAAAAAGGTTTTCCACCATGAAGGCTTTCAAAGTAATACTCAATAGATAAGAGTCTTGTGCAAACAAGGAATATAAAGGACATGATAGAATAAATCACCATATGAATGCTTGCAACATGACAACTCAAATGCTTGCTGGAGATAGAGGGGAAGTGCGGTGACCCAGCATACCACTGCATGATGTAGTACACTATAGTCTTTCACATAGCACCAATGAAACACCGTTCACTAGTATTAGATCCCTCAGAGTGGTACAACAGAAGCACAGCAGGTCCAAGACATGACTATAGGTTACAACTCGACTCTTTACATAAGATCCATAGAATACTCTAGGTTAAAGAGAGAGAAAGAAACTTCTTACAAAGAAGAATCAGAAATAATCAACTCATAAATATCATGCTAATAAGATTAGCATCTAACTATTTGGCTTGTATTGCTTCTATTGCAATACTCTACATAAGTAGGTTCTATGGCTAGAGATTATATTTTTATCTAATCAACAACTTCGTCTTCACTTGAGTTGATGTATATGTTGACTTCCTTAAAGAGCTGTTGATGAAGACTTCCTTGAGTAATAGTTGATGTAGACATCGTCTGTATTGGCTTCAGAAACTAGCAAGGGTTAAGAAGATACGTTGAGTATGAACGTACTCAACAAGTTCACTAGAAAGGAGTGTTTGATGCACTATATCTACAGACACAGACCGTAGGTCGTAGGCAATGCATGTTTTCATAAACATTTCTTCAAAGGTTGCTTTTATTCTGAAAAGCTATGTCCGTCAGCCTTCACGGGTTTACCAGAACTTTAATGGAGTTCCTTTCCCGCCGCGTTCGTAGCTTCTTTCCGGAACAGGGAGTAACAAGTTACAGTTCTTACACTCTACAGAGGTGCGTCACCTTACCCATGAGAGATCTTAAGATTTGTTGCACGACCGGGAGTATGTCCCCGTTCAAAATTCCTTGGTTTGAGGCGCAACCTAAGATCCAAGCCAATCATTGTCCTTCTCCGCGACCCTGCATACCCGACGGATTGCACATCAGTCCTAGGATAAAACTTGTTTCCAATAGTAGCATAACGTGTACAACCCTCATAGATACCAGAAGTCGTGGGGCGTTAAGGGCTCCCACCCATAACCTACTAACCCTCTACAAGAGGAGTTGCAACAACGGCCCGGTCATCCGTTGGCATGCGAAAGGGAGCCGATCCAGCTGACTTCTTCATCCTATTCCAAATCTCATGGTTAACGCGCAATATACAGCGCAAGAATCACTGGCGACATTGGTTGTTAAGTCCTAGATATTATGTTCCTTTACCATCGGAACTTCCATAGAAGGTTATTACCTCATGGTAAATAACCTATAATCATTTTATTATGAAAATAGTGTTTTCTAACCTTTTTGGGAATGCAGGTGATGACAACACTGGATTTGCAAAATACTTTATAGAAAATAATCTAAGGACATGAGCAAGTGTGAACTTGCCTTTTGTGATAGCAATATTATGCACTCACGGTCTTCGAGACGACATAAGATCCAATATCTAAAATCTGCATCATTGGTCCGGTAAGGACTAATGTTTAAAGAAGCAATATGCTTTTGTTCATAAGTAATGCTATCCTTTTTGTAAAACTCCCAAAGTGAATTCCCAATACTGTAAGTGAAGTGAACTTAGGTGATTCCTTTAAGAGTTGGTTTATCTTCAAATTTTACTTTACGGAAAATGCATTTATAAGGAATTTAAGTCGTGATGTACAAGATATAAAAGTAGAGTGCAATAGTAATCTAAGATTGAGATTAGTTTCTATTTGGTGGTTATTATGGAAGTCTACATATTGGATTATTAAGGTTTGAAAGAACTATCATAGAGTTGTTTCTTGAAGTGGCAAAAACAATAACATTTAAATAAAATATTTCCTTTCTAAGGTTTAAACAATCTTTATTGTTAATAGAACGTGATCAAATTCTTTTGGTGTTTGATTGATTAGTTTGGACTTGATATGCTTTATGTTTTAATTGAAATAGACCAAATTTAACTATAAAAACATAAGTAGTTTACTATACATGATGTTTATAAACTTTGAGACTAAAGTTAACTTTAAAAGGGTAAGTAAACTTAAAGTGTAACATGTTTTAATTATTCCCAAGTTTTAAATTTATGATAGGTATGACTAAGGTGCGGAATTATTCACTTTATATTTAAGTGAATAATTAGATTAAATTTGTTTTGCTATTATGAAAATAATATGCAATTATTAAATGAAAGTATAATTTGGATGATATTATTAATGTGTTAGATTTACAGTCATGTTAACTATTGTTTAGATTTTGAGATTATTCCCCCTTAATATCAGTGAATGATTTATAAAGTTATTTTGAAGGTTGTGGTTTTGAATTTTGATTTAAGGTTTCAAAATATATTATTAATTTAATAATTTACACTTAAGTTATATTATAAACCTTAGTTATGGTTTAGAACTTTAGTAATTTTATTTTAAGGTTTTAATATTTCTAAAGAAATATAATTATTTCTTACTTAAGAAATGTTCTTAAAGAATTTTCAAAAATAGATAATAGATAAGGATTTATTACTTTAAACCATTAAAAACTTTACTAATAATATATTTAATATTTTTCTAGTGTAATATATTTATACAAGAACTTAAAAATGATTTTTATTTATTTTTAAGTATTATTATTATATTTATAAAATTCCATGAATGATTAAATGTATTTAAATATTTACTTTAAATTGTATTTATAAAAGAGTTAAGATAATATTTTTATAAAATAGTATATTTATTTTTATACACAAAAAATATTTTTATTCATTTTTAGGATATCTATTTATGTTATTAAATTTCACTTAGTATTTAATGGTGCTAATATTTATTTGCATTTTTAGAAAAAACTTAAATAAGTATTGTTATATATTTCCTAGATATATATTATTTTTATGATCCTTTTGACATATTATATGTCTTTTTGGGATTTTTATATGAATTTCATAAGCATTATTCTCAATTGGTAATTAATTTTTTTATAGAGTTATTTAATGGCAAAATTGTTTGGTGATGGGCAACCAGTTGGGCTATGGCCCAATTGGGTGAAAATGGATCTGGTCCAACCAGACCTAATCGGTCTGGCCCAATAGGCCGACCCAGTTCGAGTTGGATTTATCCCCCACCCCGGCCCTTCTCTCCTTCCCTCGACGTACACCGCACACATGGTTCACCCTCCTTGCTCCCTTCTTGCTTGCGACCATGTCAGCGCCACCCCCAGATTCTGGCGGTGTAGGACGTCCCGTTACCACCACTCCCCGGATTACGGCGGTGTAGGACATCCCGTTTATCGCCACTGGTCGCCGTAGCTCCGCCTCCTTGTATATGACCTGGCCCTCCAGTCCGATTTACCTCTAAAGCTATAATGGCTCGCCCCCATCTTCTTTTGGGTGCTAGGTTTCTTTTGCGTGATTTCAGTGGTGCTCTACCGCCAAACTCGTGGCTTCCTGGAGCTTAGCAGCGTGCTCCTCGACCCTGGTGGACTACTGGTTGTGGCTTGGTGCAGGTCGAGTGCCTGTGTGCTCCCTGTGCTGCCGTGCCGTATCAGCCACCGACGACCCCTCTGCTTCCTCGTCATCACCTGAATTAATGACCACGATAATTGATCATTTCCCCTTTCTTCTGCTCCTACTTCACCTATTGCAACCCTCTATCCTCGCGGCACCTCTTGATAGTGCTTTTGGGAGTAATCCATGTTTCAATTTGAGTGTTATACGTGGTTTTCCTCAAGATTATTGAGGTGGTTATTTCTTGTGGAGCCTTGGTATTATCCTAGATTGTTTATAGATATATTTGGAAAACCTCTCATCACTTATGTTTGATTGTGCTACAAAGCTAGTCTTGAGCTCTGATTATATTCTTCTACTGATATTAAAGTTGACAATCCTGATAGTGACCAAAATATATTTTTATGCTTCTATAATAATTCTCTATTATATCCTTCTACTCATGTTATACAATTGAATATGTAATTGGTGGTCTGGATCACCTTTGGTGATACTGAGAGGATGTTTAGTCTATGCTAATGATTGTTGATGAGTACAAGTAGTGGTCAGTGGTTTCCTGATGATCTCATGATCATTTAGATGATTTATATTGGTAAATAATCCCTCTAATAAATCTACATGCAATATTCTTTTTTTTGTATCTGATATGTTTCTTCTATGATTGAATGATATATTGCTTTAGGTAATCTTCCTAGTAGCTTTGCTTCTTGGTTTTAATGATAATTTTAACTATCTGATCATATGTTGGTAATATCTTGGGTAAGTTGTGTTGTTTGTTTTAGCTTGTACATCCTTCCCACTTTTATGGTTGATCAATGGATGAAGTAATTCAGTCTATATCTTTGATATGAACAGATGTGTAAAATATGCTTGGTTTAGCTACTTGGATGTTTCTTTAGCCTTGGACTGTCGCTGTACAACACTAAATCTTGAACATGCATGATCTGATTCAAGTGCTATGTTTGACATGATGGACTGAACCAATGGTTCAGTGATAATATTTTTTTTCCTATCAGATATATCTAGATCTCTTAAAATGATCTCTAGCAAGAATATGGCTAGAGAAATGATTTATTTTAACTTCTTATGGCTTGAGGACCTAAGTTACTTCTCCTAATTTGTTCTGGTGGCTTCTGCTACCTGGAGGTTCTTGCTGTGGTGCCTCTTTTTAGAGTGTGCTCAGCAATCCTTTTTGTAGCATGATCTTCTACCATTTGTCTGGCTGCACTAGATGGAACTATCCATTCTATGAAGGAATGATTGGAATTTTTGGAAAGAATCCTTGTCTATGATGCTAAGGCTGAGACTAGTTAGTTTGGTAGAAATTGGTAAGCTTACCATTGTGGTGCCTCCCCTGGGAGTATGCACAGTGGTAAACATCTTAGAGGTTATTTGTTGGATTTCTTAGTTTGGTCTATGATGCAAAGGCTGAGGACAAATGCTTTGGGATAAAAACAGATATGCTTGGTTGTCTTTAATCTTCTGTGATGAACCTTGCATGGCACCTCCATGAAGTTCTGAGAACATAACTCCATATATTCCCCCTAGATGAGAATCTAATGGAATAGTAGCTGGAGCTAGTTGATGAATATGATTTTCCTTATATGCCTAGATATATATATATGCAAGATATGAGGATACTTACTGTATAATCTAGTGGATGATCCAGCTGATTTTTACCTGTTGCTGGTGAATGATCTATAGCCTGTTAGAAGTCATGGTGTATCACACATACTTCTGGATTCACTTGCTGTAAGCTTGATCCACCTTCTCCCCTTGCTCCTGTGATCTGATACTGGTGTATGACCAGTTACTCTTTGCTATTACTGGCCTGGCCTTCTCCTCCTTGTTCATTCCATTGGATGGCTTCTTGAAGCAACCTGTAACATCCCTAAAATCATGTTTCAAAACTCATGCATATCATCCATGCATCCATGATCATGTAGAGTTCATTTCAAAAATCAATTCAAAAACAGAAGCATATGAGCTCATTATTTTATGTGATCAGCATTAAATCAAATGCTACTCTCCATTGAGAGATTGCTGTTCATAAATCAAACCTTGTTACTCTCAGATTTTTTGCTTGATTGCTAGAGCATAAACCAAAATTTACAAAACAAATATGGATTTTGAAACCAAATTCAAAACTTGATCAAACCAAGTGCAATGTCACTGTTTATTTTATTTGATCAAAAGAACCAAGCTTGTATAGAGAGACCACATATTTTTATGCCTAGAAATATGAATGTTGCACTCTACAAAAATCCTGAAAAGGTTTGAATTCAAATAGATTTTCAAATCATTTGAAAATGGTTCCTATAAATTCAATCAGAAAAAGAAAAAGATTAAGGACAAGGAAAAAGGCTGGCGCCAGGATTTTGGCCCAACAGAGAAACCAGCCCACCCGGGTTTCCCCCTCTCCCTCTGTTTCTCACCCCGCACGCGTGTACCCACTCGCTGACGACTGGGCCCTCACTGTCGCGTCACCCCTTCGTCATCAATCAACGCCGACGACCACCTCGCCGCTGTCATTTCCCCGCACTGATGCCACGCTTAATTGCATTGATACGGCGAATGATTTCCGCCCCCGCTCTGGCTACTTAAACCCCACCCCCTCGCGACCTTTTCCCCCAACAAAGCTAGACAGAAGCGCCACCAGGCTGCCCGCAATTTGACTTGCACCGCCGCTGTACTGGGAGACTCCGGCGAGCCATCACGGTGAGTAGAAGGCGCCCCTTGATTTCTGGTTCATACGAGCTGCTTCGCAATCACCCTGCGCATCTTCTCATGCCTCTGTTTCTTTCTGAATCGCCCTAGACCGTCGCCATCGTCCACCTCTGGAAGCGACTGAAGCTCACCTCGACTCCGGCGACTAAATTCGGTGAGCCTCGTGCTCCCCTATGTTTCTGAATCACACGGGCGTGTTCGCCTGCATCTAGCGCACATGCTAACACCTTTTGTTTGGATCCTCGTGCCCCAGAACGTCGCCTTCGACTCCGTCAGTGAGCATCCGACGCCGCCAGCAACTCCGACGAGCTCGTGCTGCTGTGTCCGTGCGCCCCGACCCTGCCCGTCCACACGTTGAGCATCCCCATGCTCTCCTGGTCTCGGTAAGCACACACACGACCCCCCTGCCCCTCTCGTTTCGCTGGAACATCGTCGGCAGCAACACCACCGCCGCCAGCAGCCAGCTGCGCCGCCGGTTTTAGGTCAGAGAGATGTGATCCACTGGATCTAGATCCAGTGGTTGAGATTAGACGCTAGGCGAAGAGGTACGGGCAGATCTAAGCCGCGCGATTAAGTTAGATCCAACGGCTCAGAAGCGTGATCCTGCGCGAAACGGTACCAACCAGTTAGAAGCTGCCGCGTGGCGCAGGTTTCGTTTTAAAATTTGAAATTAGATCTATTAGTTGTTTGATTTTGTTTTAATCATAACTTTTGAATGCCACGTCCAAATTTGATAAATTTTATATCAATGGAATCAGGAGACAAATCCCTTTCCATTTATGCAATGTGTTTAAAGTTTTGTTTATGTTAAAATGTTTTTATTTACAGAAACATGTGTAGGCCTATTTTGTGTATACAAATTATTTGAGAAATATTTTAATGATCAAATAAAGGTTGTTTGCTAAGTTTTGAACTTGTTTATGAACCAGTACTGTGCACTTGTCTTGTTGAGTAAAGAAAATCATCACATATCATATTGCATGCATCCATATATTTTTGCTTGTATTTATTTTGTATGTGATTTGGTGCTATCATTTTATGTGTAGATTTTGGTGCAAATAGTGATTGTGATTGTGAGGATTGTAGCTACTCTCCAAACTACCAAGGAAAGTGGTACTTCATGATTTTATTCCTATGTTTTTCAACTATGCATTAGAAATATTTGCTAGACTTGCATGGATATTTTTGATCTATATGCTATGCTTGGGAAATCCTAGTAGTTGTAGAATTGCTAGAAATTTCTAAGTTAAGATGTTTATCTATGCCATGCTTAGCCTAGCTAGTAGCAACCAAGGGTGGCTAAATATTCATGCTATGCTAAAATATTTCTAAGTCTTTGGACTTGTGTTTTTCTTAATAAAACAACTAAGTGAATGAAACACCTGGGTGGAATGGAAGGAATGGTTTATGTTGAGTGGTTACACAAGGCCCATTTCTATGGTTTACCTTGTGTATCTCACTTGTGGAAAGCCACCTAGGAACAAAGGGATTTGAGAGGCCAAATGTTAAGAAGCTTCTAGTGCAGCCACTTGGCAATATGGGCTCTGCCTGGATCATATAGGTTGCAATAACTTAGCCATTTGGACAGTTGGTGGTAGTGGGATGATAGGTTGGAACGCATCCATTTGGTCTAAGGGAAGGCTTCTGAAAGGTCCTATCTTGGTGAAAATCAAGTCTTGTGGGGAAAGTGCACAACCTCTGCAGATGGAAGAATCTAAGTACTTAGCCATGTCCCTGGTATTGGACAATTTGACCATCAAGACATGGAAGCTATCAAGAATCTCCTCATCCCAATTTCTAAGTAAAACTTGTGGTTGAACAAGGGTGAAGGACCCCAATGTCTATTGGTGGTTCCTTGGGAAAAGTTTTTGACAAAGAAAAACTTAGTGTTTTCAACTGATAGGCAAAACCTATTTGAGCAAAGCAAGCCTAAACTACACTTAGCCAAAATGCATATAGCATTTAGTCCACAAATATTATACAAAGGTATCACTTGCCAATACTATTCCAATGTATTGACCCACTGTGGCTGTAACTTGTGATATTGCAGGATATTCTAATGATGATTAGGAGTCATGAGTCTACATTCAACATGCTTGCCTGTGGCACATGAAGATGAAGACTTATTTATCTTATTATATATTTGAACTCTTGTATTAGGATTGTGGCCATGGAGTTGTAAAAGACTATGTTTGTCTCTGGAATGATATGTAATAATGACCTTTGTTTCTGTGTACTTCATCTTAAACTGTGGATGCTAGCATTGATCCAGGGACTAGCATTGCAATCACAGGGATCCTTTCCTTTACAAAGGAGGGATCTTACAGATGGTATCAAAGCACTGTGTTGCCTGTAGGATTATGACCCTAGGATTGGAAACCACTAAGGAATTTTTTTCAACAACTTCCACACTTGTCTTTTCTTCTCGTAAACTTTTCTAATCTTCTTTCTCATCTCTATTTGTAGATGAACTCCATCAACGAAGCCGTGAAGAAGGGACCACTCATGACTATGACCTTGGAATGTGAGACATAGTTTCCCAAGGCTCTCAAGGACATCATGGTTGCCATGGGAATACATGGTTCAGCTGTGTACAAAGGTTTTCCTGTGATGTATGAAGGAGTTGAGTACTCGTGGGTGCAACTTCACTTGTATAAAAACAAGGAAGACAACCACAAGGACTCAGGATTCTGCATGGTCACCAACACAATGATGCACACTACATTCTTTGATTCAGCAAGGGATGCAGCTTGGAGGGCCATCAAAGAACTTGGTGATAGAATCAAGTGCAGAATGCCTAACACTCAGAATTATCTTAAGGAAGAAAATAAGCATACCCAAGAGTTAGAGGCTACCAACCAAAGCCTAAGGAAGGACATCATAGACTTAGCAATGGAGTCTTGTGATCTAGACAAACAGATTGCCTCTAGGGATGCCCTGTTAGCCAACTTGGCAAGTGAGATGGGATTGTAAAGTACCACATTAGTTGGACCACCACACTTATCATTTTATTTTCCCAAATGCTATTTAAAATAAATTGAACCTTGGTTGTTTGTAATGGATCCATGTATGCCATGACTTGTGTGTTTTGATTTCCAAAGTTATGCATGTGATGCCTTGTCTTGTGTTTTGTCTTGAATTGTGTTGTTTCTAACTTTTTCTATCTTATTAAATAGATGCCTAATGTTACTATCAGCACGGTTGATGAGTTCAAGGGAACTCGTTTTGGCCCTCGTATTATTGAGCTCACTAGTTTGCTCAGTCTCCCTCTTCCTACCATCATGGTGCTTCCCCTCACCAAGTTTGAGAGGAAAGACCTTTGGGGCTTCAAGGTCAATCAGCCCGGATGCCAGACTGAGCCTACCACGGAAGCTATCATCTTCAAACTCATGCACGATGACAAGGAGAGAGGCCTAGAGGTAGTCATGCGGGACTTGATTGGACGTCTGTTAGGGAGACACTCTCGACAGGTTAGAGGTACTCACTTCCACGCCTTCGGTAGACATGATGAGGATGGTGAGGCCATTGACTTCGAGGATACTTCGAGGGAGATAGAAGAGCCGATTCGTCTATACCTCCAGGACTTAGAGGTTCTTCTTAGGCACATGGACATTGATAGTACCAACGTCATGCTCAGCAATGATGAACTCCAGGTGCAGCTTCGTGAGAAGGACAAGCTCTTCGCAGAGCAAGATGAGATAGTCAAGGAGATGGAGGCCAAGTTCGAGAGTCAGGACAGAAAGTTCAAGAGTGAAGAGAAGCGAGTCCAAGATAGGAACAAGAGGATTCGAGACATGACTGCAGAACTGGAGGCCGAGGACTTCGAGCTCGAGCATCAGCAGACTGTTATTGAGAGGCTTCGTTCTTAGAAGGGGGCTCTCAAAGCCAAAGTAGAGACCTTGACCACCAATGTCGAGGAATACAAGACCGCTATGGAGAATGCAGGTCTTACCTTTGTTGAGGAGGAGGTTGATGCCGAGGAGTAGTGATTACTACTCATTTATCATTTATTTATCATGCTTTTTATTGAGTCGCAATGACCATTCAACATGTGGATGGCTTGCTATTGGTGTGTTTACTTCGCAAACTTGTTATCTTTGCTGTTGAACTTTTACTATTGTGATGCATGTTTGGTGATTGTTTATGTGATGTATTGTGCATGTTAGCATCTATGGGTATCTCATTCTTATCTCTATTGAACAAACCACAGATGCCTCCCCGTCGTGCCAATCCCAACCCCAACAACAACAACATCACCCCTGAGATGCAGCAAATGATGACAGCTCAGACTCAGCTGATGCAAATGATGACTACGTTCATCCAGAATCAGAACAACAACAACAACAACAACAACAACAACAACAACAACAACAACAACAACAACAACAACAACAACAACAACAATCAGAACAACCCACCAAGTTTTGACATGCTTACTAGGTTCTTAAGACTGAGGCCAGCAAAGTTCTCAGGAACCACAGATCCTATGGTGGCCAATGATTGGCTACGCTCTATGAACAAAGACTTGGTAACAGTTGGCTGTACTGATGAAGAGAAAGTCAGATTTGCAGCTCACTTGTTGGAAGGAGTAGCAGCTACTTGGTGGGATAACTTCTAGATCACCACTCCCATTGCAGATGTGACATGGGCTATCTTTGAAGAAGGTTTCTGTACTGCTCACATCTCATCTGGAGTGATGAGTTTGAAGAAGAAAGAGTTCCATAACCTGAAGCAACGCCACTGCAGCGTGGCTGAATATATTGAAGAGTTCAACAATCTGGCGCGTTATGCACCGGATGAAGTTGACACTGATGCTAAGAGGAAGGAAAAGTTCCTTGAAGGGTTGAATGATGAACTGAACCTGCAGTTAGTTGTGGCCTATGTTCCCACATACCAGTCTCTTTGTGACAAGGCTGCTATTTTGGAGAACAAAATGAAGCAAGTTGAAAGTAGGAAGAGAAAGCACTCTGACAAGCACAGCTCGGGATCGTCTCACAAACGTTCCCATTATGATGATAGTGGGAGTTCAGGATCCCACAAGATTGGAAATTCAACAAGCACCACAACCACAACCGTCATCATGACAACAAGAGTCACCATAGTCATGCCAATGACAAGTACAAAAATCACAAGGGTGGATATAAGAGCCACCACAGTGGAAGTGGCAGTGGAAGCCAGCCTGTCAAAAAGGATCTTAGTCAGGTTGAGTGTTTCAAGTGCAAGAAGATGGGGCATTATGCAAATGAATGCCTAGAAAATAAAGTTGAAGGACCCAACAAGCCCAACCCTTTTCAAAACGGACAAGTGAACCACATCAATGTGGAGGAAATTTATGAGGAACCTGATGTTGTTGTTGGTAAGTTCAAACTCAATTCTGTTCCAGCATTTCTTCTCTTTGATACTGGTGCATCTCATTCATTCATATCAAGAGCATTTGTTGAAAGAAATAAACTACTGGTAGAAACAATTGGGAGTCCTATAAAAGTAAGTTCTCATGGCGGAGAAATGATAGTGAATTCAGGATGTCATGATCTAGTTATAGAGTTTGGGAAGTATAAGTTTCCTGTTAACCTGATAATCCTAAATTCCCAAGGATTGGATGTTATTTTGGGAATGGATTGGATGACTAAGCACAAGGGAGTGATAGATTGTGCAAACCATACTGTCTCACTCACAACTCCAGAAAACAAAAGAATCAGATTCAAGACCAACTTTGAATCAAAAAGGAGTAAGCTAAATTCTCTTAAGGGGTTAGCATGGACAATGTGCCTAATGTGTGTGAATATCCGGATGTGTTTCCGGAAGAATTACCGGGAATGCCACCAGATAGAGATGTGGAGTTTCTTATTGATTTGCTACCAGGATCTGGACCTATAGCAAAGAGACCGTACAAGATGTCAGTTGATGAGTTGAAAGAACTCAAGAAGCAACTTGGAGAACAGTTGCAAAAAGGATTTATCCAACCAAGTTCTTCATCTTGGGGAGCACCAGTTTTGTTTGTGGAAAAGAAAGATAGGAGTCAAAGGTTATGCATAGATTACCGTTCACTCAATGAGGTGACTATCAAGAACAAATACCCTTTGCCTAGAATCAATGACTTGTTTGATCAGTTAGAAGGATCTTGTGTGTTCTCAAAGATTGATCTCCGGTCAGGTTATTTTCAGCTTAAGATAAGGGAACAAGACATACCCAAGACAGCTTTCACCACAAGGTATGGATTGTATGAGTATACCGTGATGCCATTTGGTTTGACCAATGCACCATCATACTTCATGAATATGATGAACAAGGTGTTCATGGAATTCCTTGATAAGTTTGTTGTCGTGTTCATCGATGACATTTTGATCTACTCCAAGAGCAAGGAAGAGCATGAAGGACATCTACGATTGATACTTGAAAAACTTAGAGAGCATAAGTTATATGCCAAATTCAGCAAGTGTGAATTTTGGTTAAATGAAGTTGGTTTTCTTGGACACGTTGTATCAGGAGATGGTGTAGCAGTTGATCCTGCTAAAATTTCAGCTGTAACTGAATGGGAATCTCCCAAGTCAGTGAAAGAGGTTCGTAGTTTCCTTGGCTTAGCAGGTTACTATAGAAGGTTCATTGAGAATTTCTCCAAGGTAGCAAAACCTATGATAGAATTGCTAAAGAAAGACAAGAAATTTGCTTGGTCTGAAGGATGTGAACTCAGCTTTCAAGAATTGAAGAAGAGACTTGTGACAGCACCAGTCTTGTGTTTGCCAGACTTGGAAAAAGATTTCCAAGTATATTGTGATGCATCTCATCATGGTTTAGGTGCAGTACTTATGCAAGAAGGGAAAGTTGTGTCTTATGCCTCGAGATAACTCAAAACTCATGAAGTAAACTACCCTACTCATGATTTAGAGTTAGCCTCTATTGTCCATGCACTCAAAACATGGAGACACTATCTTTTTGGAAAGCGATGTGAAGTGTTCACAGATCACAAAAGTTTGAAGTATATCTTCACCCAGAAAGAAATTAATATGAGACAAAGAAGATGGCTAGAACTCATCAAGGACTATGACTTGAGTTTGCAATACCATCCTGGTAAAGCAAATGTCGTAGCGGATGCTCTAAGCCGTAAGGTTTTTGTGAATGACCTTACTAAGGGAGAATTGCCAGATGATCTGTGTGCCCAATTTAGAGATCTCAGATTGGAGATTGTGCCTGAAGGACATATCATGTCTTTGGATGTTCAACCCACTTTGTTGGACAAGATCAAAGAAGCCCAGAAGACTGATAAGGAAATTGAAGAGATTAAGGAAAAGATTGGCAAGGGAAAAGCCAAAGGATTCCATGAATCTGAGCAGGTACTTTATGGCATGGAAAACGTATCTGTGTTCCACAAGATCCGGAGCTTCGGAAACTGATTTTACAAGAAGCACACAACTCACCGTATTCCATTCATCCGGGTAACACCAAAATGTACATGGATATGAAGAAAAGATTTTGGTGGAATAATCTCAAGAAGGACATCGCCGAACATATTGCTTTGTGTGATGTATGTAGTAGAGTGAAAGCGGAACATCAGAAACCAGCAGGATTGTTACAACCACTACCTATTCCTGATTGGAAATGGGACAAGATTGGTATGGATTTCATTACCGGATTACCAAGAACCAGGTCAGGATATGATTCTATTTGGGTAGTAGTGGATCGCCTAACTAAAGTGGCTCATTTCATACCCGTGAAGACAACTTACACAAGTGCTAAGTTAGCCAAGATCTATATGAGCATAATTGTATGTCTGCATGGAGTACCCAAGAGTATTGTGTCTGATAGGGGAACTCAATTCACTTCTCATTTTTGGAGGCAACTTCATGAGTCATTAGGAACAAGGTTAGAATTCAGCACTACATTTCATCCTCAAACTGATGAACAAACAGAAAGGACTAATCAGATTCTTGAAGATATGTTGAGAGCATGTGCTCTAGACTATGGAGCCAGTTGGGATGAAAGTATGCCTTACGCAGAATTTCCTTACAACAACAGCTATCAAGCCAGTATTGAGATGGCACCATTTGAGTTTCTCTATGGGAGAAAGTGTACCACCCCATTGCTATGGAATGGTGTGGGAGAAAGAAGTTTGTTCGGACGAGAACTTATCAAAGAGGCTGAAGAGAAAGTCAAGCTGGTTAAGGATAGGTTGAAGATAGCACAGTCCCGACAAAAGAGCTACGCATATCCTAAGCATAGAGAAGTCACCTATGAAGTAGGTGATAGAGCTTATCTTAGAGTGTCACCACTTCGTGGAGTGAAGAGATTTGGTGTCAAAGGTAAATTGGCCCCAAGATATGTTGGACCATTCAAGATTCTGAGTCGTAAAGGAGAAGTCGCTTATGAGATAGAATTGCCAGAATCCTTGTCTGATGTTCATAATGTGTTCCACGTGAGTCAACTTAAGAAATGTCATCCAGAAATGGAAGAGACTTCTTTGAAGGATACCATACCTTTGGAATAGGTTCAATTGGATAGTGATCTCACCTATTAGGAGAAACCAATCAATATTCTTGAAACTGCAGAAAGATTTACTCGGACTAAAACTATCAAATTCTGCAAAGTTCAGTGGAACCACCATTCCGAAGAGGAAGCAACATGGGAAAGAGAAGATGATCTTCGGAAAGACCACCCTCTTCTTGAAGCAACCTGTAACATCCCTAAAATCATGTTTCAAAACTCATTCATATCATCCATGCATCCATGATCATGAAGAGTTCATTTCAAAAATCAATTCAAAAACAGGAGCATATGAGCTCATTATTTTATGTGATCAGCATTAAATCAAATGCTACTCTCCATTGAGAGATTGTTGTTCATAAATCAAACCTTGTTACTCTCAGATTTTTTGCTTGATTGCTAGAGCATAAACCAAAATTTACAAAACAAATATGGATTTTGAAACCAAATTCAAAACTTGACCAAACCAAGTGCAATGTCACTGTTTATTTTATTTGATCAAAAGAACCAAGCTTGTACAGAGAGACCACATGTTTTTATGCCCAGAAATATGAATGTTCCACTCTACAAAAATCCTAAAAAGGTTTGAATTCAAATAGATTTTGAAATCATTTGAAAATGGTTCATGGAAATTCAATCAGAAAAAGAAAAAGATTAAGGAAAAGGAAAAAGGCTGGCGCCAGGCTTTTGGCCCAACAGAGAAACCAGCCCAGCAAGCAGCCCACCCGGGTTTCCCCCTCTCCCTCTGTTTCTCACCCCGCACGCATGTACCCACTCGCTGACGACTGGGCCCTCACTGCCGCGTCACCCCTTCGTCCTCAATCAACGTCGGTGACCACCTCGCCGCTGTTGTTTCCCCGAACTGATGCCGCGCTTAATTGCATTGTTACGGCGAATGATTTCCGCCCCTACTCTGGCTACTTAAACCCTTCCCCCTCGCGACCTTTTCCCCCAACAAAGCTAGCCAGAAGCGCCACCAGGCTGCCCGCAATTTGACTTGCACCGCCGATGTACCGAGAGACTCCGGCGAGCCATCACGGTGAGTAGCAGGCGCCCCTTGATTTCTGGTTCATATGAGCTGCTTCGCAATCACCCTGTGCATCTTCTCATGCCTCTGTTTCTTTCTGAATCACCCTAGACCGTCGCCATTGTCCACCTCTGGAAGCGACTGAAGCTCACCTCGACTCCGGCGACTAAATTCGGTGAGCCTCGTGCTCCCCTCTGTTTCTGAATCACACGGGCGTGTTCGCCTGCATCTAGCGCACCTGCTAACACCTTTTGTTTGGATCCTCATGCCCCGTGAGCGTCGCCAGAGCATCCGACGACTCAGGTTGCCGTGTCCGTGCGCCCCGACCCTGCCCGTCCACACGTTGAGCATCCCCATGCTCTCGCGGTCTCGGTAAGCACACACACGACCCCCCTGCCCCTCTCGTTTCGCCGAAACATCGTCGGCAGCAACACCACCGCCGCCAGCAGCTAGCTATGCTGCCGGTTTTAGGTCAGAGAGATGTGATCCACTGGATCTAGATCCAGTGGTTGAGATTAGACACTAGGAGAAGAGGTACGGGCAGATCTAAGCCGCGTGATTAAGTTAGATCCAACGGCTCAGAAGCGTGATCCGGCGCGAAACGGTACCAGCCAGTTAGAAGCTGCCGCGTGGCGCAGGTTTCGTTTTAAAATTTGAAATTAGATCTATTAGTTGTTTGATTTTGTTTTAATCATAACTTTTGAATGCCATGTCCAAATTTGATAAATTTTATATCAATGGAATCAGGAGAGAAATCCCTTTCCATTTATGCAATGTGTTTAAAGTTTTGTTTATGTTAAAATGTTTTTATTTACAGAAACATGTGTAGGACTATTTTATATACAAATTATTTGAGAAATGTTTTAATGATCAAATAAAGGTTGTTTGCTAAGTTTTGAACTTGTTTATGAACCAGTATTGTGCACTTGTCTTGTTGAGTAAAGAAAATCATCACATATCATATTGCATGCATCCATATATTTTTGCTTGTATTTATTTTGTATGTGATTTGGTGCTATCATTTTATGTGTAGATTTTGGTACAAATAGTGATTGTGTTTGTGAGGATTGTAGCTACTCTCCAAACTACCAAGGCAAGTGGTACTTCATGATTTTATTCCTATGTTTTTCAACTATGCATTAGAAATATTTGCTAGACTTGCATGGATATTTTTGATCTATATGCTATGCTTGGGAAATCCTAGTAGTTGTAGAATTGCTAGAAATTTCTAAGTTAAGATGTTTATCTATGCCATGCTTAGCCTAGCTAGTAGCAACCAAGGGTGGCTAAATATTCATGCTATGCTAAAATATTTCTAAGTCTTTGGACTTGTGTTTTGCTTAATAAAACAACTAAGTGAATGAAACACCTGGGTGGAATGGAAGGAATGGTTTATGTTGAGTGGTTACACAAGGCCCATTTCTATGGTTTACCTTGTGTATCTCACTTGTGGAAAGCCACCCAGGAACAAAGGGATTTGAGAGGCCAAATGTTAAGAAGCTTCTAGTGCAGGCACTTGGCAATATGGGCTCTACCTGGATCATATAGGTTGCAATAACTTAGCCATTTGGACAGTTGGTGGTAGTGGGATGATAGGTTGGAACGCGTCCATTTGGTCTAAGGGAAGGCTTTTGAAAGGTCCTGTCTTGGTGAAAATCAAGTCTTGTGGGGAAAGTGCACAACCTCTGCAGATGGAAGAATCTAAGTACTTAGCCATGTCCCTGGTATTGGACAATTTGAGCATCAAGACATGGAAGCTATCAAGAATATCCTCATCCCAATTTCTAAGTAAAACTTGTGGTTGAACAAGGGTGAAGGACCCCAATGTCTATTGGTGGTTCCTTGGGAAAAGTTTTTGACAAAGAAAAACTTAGTATTTTCAACTGATAGGCAAAACCTATTTGAGCAAAGCAAGCCTAAACTACATTTAGCAAAAATGCATATAGCATTTAGTCCACAAATATTATACAAAGGTATCACTTTCCAATACTATTCCAATGTATTGACCCACTGTGGCTGTAACTTGTGATGTTGCAGGATATTCTAATGATGATTAGGAGTCATGAGTCTACATTCAACATGCTTGCCTGTGGCACATGAAGATGAAGACTTATTTATCTTATTATATATTTGAACTCTTGTATTAGGCCTGTGGCCATGGAGTTGTAAAAGACTATGTTTGTCTCTGGAATGATATGTAATAATGACCTTTGTTTCTGTGTACTTCATCTTAAACTGTGGATGCTAGCATTGATCCAGGGACTAGCATTGCAATCACAGAGATCCTTTCCTTTACAAAGGAGGGATCTTACACAACCATGGTGCAAGTGATGTGGTGGTGATCTGGGCTAGTGTCTTGGTTGGTGAGATATGGATTGGCTGTGATGAGTTCTCAAGAGAAATGAGTTCTTGAGTTTTTTGGTGTAGTGATAGAATGGATCAGGACGTGCTGGTCTTGTGGTCTGCAAACTAAGAATTGAATACTGTTTTGGCTAGTTGTTGTGGCTATCCTCTTATATTACCACTACTACTGCTGCTTCTACTGCTGTGTCGACAGCACAACATTGTGCATGGTTGTGTGAGCAGCTTGCACTATTTTGGATCAGTGCAAGGCAAAATATCTTGATTCCACTCTTTTACTGCCACTACTCCGGTGAAACTTGCCCCACATCTGAATGCCAATGAAGTGGTACTAAGGCAGTTTATTTAATTAAAAACAGATACTATGAATTGGTGAAACTTGCCCCTGCCTATGATGCGTAAGCCTGAGGCAAAAACTCTAGATAAGAACTGATTTTACACTAGCCCTTTTTTATTTAACACCACTCAATGATGAGGAAAATCAATGCATTACACTGCTAAAACCTAAGAGTACAACTAACACTAACCCCTCACACTTTCCTTTTTTGCTATCTTTTTCTTTTTGCAGGAAACAAGTGCAAGACAAGGATGAGAAGAATTGAAAATACCAGATTTAGTTTAGGTTTTCTTTTTAATATTATTGTAGTTTATTTTCTGTTTGAATATTGCAAAGACATTGTATTGTTGTGTTACTTTCAATATAGTTTACTTGTTTTAATTTTCTTTTATAATTCATTTACAAACAATGTAATATATATATATATTGTAATAAAGAATTATTTTAGTTATTTCTTTTTTGTAATTCACTTTACTTTGAATAATGTAATTGACAATGTAATATTGTATAATATTAATAAAGTTAAATTTTCTTTCTACTTGTAATCTGAATTCTTGTAATATTTATATCTTGTTTTTAAATATAAATTCAATTTTTTATAATTGTTGTAATTATCTTTCCTTTTGTATTTATATTTCAATTATCTTTTCTATTTGGATAACTGTAAGTATTGTATCTTATTCATAAATAAGATTTCACCTCTTATTTTTTATTACAATTTACTTTACAATTATTATTCCATTTCAAATTCTTTTAGAATTCAAATTTATCAATTGATATTAAAATTTGAATTTCCTTCCCCTCAACACAAAAGTACAGTAGAGGTCATGTCGAAATCTATCGCACCTGCCCTAATGTTTCCATCAGAACAAGAGAGATCTCTACCCCTCTTTAGCTTCTTTAGTTTTGCGTGAAAATTCCCGGGATTTTCTGATGCATGAATGCAATGCACACACATGTGTCCTATCTATTTTGAAGTGCTAATCCTAGGATGTTACAGGAAGTAGGTTTACTGACTCAACTTGGAAATAAGAGAAAGGTCCCTTCATAGAGGGAAGCAGGGATTTCAAGTCATAAAGAGCTTCCAAAAGATTATGGTACTTACTAGCTTCGAGCCCTCATTGCCCCGATCATAGGCATCTTGAGATGATTAAGGTTAAAGTGAACAAGGATGGAGTATATGCTTGACAAAATATAAGTTGGCAATCTCATGTCCCTTGAGTACGAGGGCCGCTCCTCATGCTACTCAACTTTAGTCACCGGTAAGTTCTTGTCATTGTAAGTACATGTTTATCATAAAGAACCGCCAATGGGTACCCCTTGCATATGGTACAGGAGTTATCCCATAACCAAAATGACAAGGCAAGCAGACAATGAGCATCTCGGCGGTCTTTTTATTTACTATATGCATAGCTTTTTATTGAGGATGCTTCACAGAATGCTCATTATGGTGATGCTACAAGTTTCCACCATGATTAGGCATGGCTTAGGCTAGCGGCCTAGGCGTTTCTCTAACACACATACACCACTCCATGGACTTACAAGCTCCCTCTTTATTTCACACCGACGACATCCGCAAACAAAAGAGCATGATATCAACTATGTACAACGTACAGGTGCAATGTTGAAAGCATTCCCCGTGGCAACACGGTTCTGCTAATTCTAACGTATAGATGCAAGAATATACAACTTCGATGACACAATGGTTCAAGTCTATTAGGGGCATGAAAATAAGGTGTGCCATCAAGTTCGTGAGAGCTTTACTAACTAGTTTTCACATAACAAAATACTTTTTAATTCGAAAGATAGATGAAGCTTGAGAATTTGCTTGGAATAGCAATAATGCTAATAGGTAGATATGGTGGACACAAATGGCACGGGTTTTGGTTCAAAGGGATTGGATGCATGAGAAGTATGCCTTCTCAAAAACAGGTTTTTGGCTAGCAAGGCTGGGTAGCAAGCAAAAGAGTTGAAATAAACAAGCAAACCTACAAGTGATAAAGCCAAACATGCAGTCTTCCTCGAATACACAAAAGATCTTAAATAAAGAATACTAAGATTATGAGCCAATCAAGAAAGAAAATAAATGATACAAAATACCTGTAAGCTTTTTCTCTTTTCCTTTCAAATCTCAAAAAGTGTTGCTACTGACCAGAGCTTGGTTTGCCAAAACCAATTTAGATCTACTTGATTCTCCCAAAGTGATGCCAATACTGATCAACAAGATTAATCATACAATAGAGATTGCAAACTAAAATAAGAAGTGCAAAAAGTAAAAGATGAAACTTCTCATTAATATTCCATAAAGGCACTCACACCAAGCGATACATAGATAATCAACTAAGGGAGAGATACTTCCACATGCAAACCAACCTATAAGATAACCTCTCAACAAAAGAAATGAATCCACTAAAAAGGTAAAAGATAAAAGATAATGATGTGATACCGCGGCACTCCCCCAAGCTTGGAACAAGCCAAGGGGATGCCAAACCTGATGATGAATTACTCCTTCGGTGGTGGTGGTATTCTCTTGTCATCATAAAACTTCCAAGGCAAAGGTTCTCCATCCAAAAAGTACGTCCTGGTTTCCGCAATCCTAAAACTAGAAGCAGAGCTTATGCGATCAAATCTAGCCGCATACTCACAGTTTTGATTTTGTATGTCGTAGAGATATGCTTGTAATTGGTTGGTGGTTTGACTGAGAGAGAAGATTTCTTCTCGGATCTCAGCAACCTCCTCCTCATGCTTGGCGATGAGTTCTGAACTTATCTTATGAATAACATCCACTTCGTGTTCTCCCTTCTTCTTGTACCTAGAAACTTCCTGCTCCAATGCTTCCATCCTGGCTTCCAGACTGCCTTCTCCTTTAGGGCCTTGAACTTCTTTCATCTGCACCTTCCCATCTTTGAGAATCAACTCCCTGGGATGGATCCTCAACTCATACATGTACGGGTTGATGACATCCGCAGAGAAATCCTCCATGGGTGATCCAGAGGAAGACATTGTGGCTCCAAAACTGTCAACACCCGGGTTTTTAATCCCAGATGCCTGTTATTCCATACATCACAATCCCAGGATTACCATTTTTGCGAGACATAACAGAATTGGATACCATAGTACATCATCCATTACAAACCGTACATAAGTTCTTACACAAATAGGGATCTCATGATCCAGTTCTTAATACATCTTCAAACAGTGGAATACGCAATAATAACGGTACCATAGGCGAAGCTCCATCTTCGGGGTCACAGGCAATACTGACGATGGGAGATGATCCTAGTTGTCGTAACCTTCCTAGGGTCCATCCTCCAGGTACTCCTCTTCATAGTCTGGCCATGGGAATAGCCAGGGACAAGCCATGAGTACTCTTTAAGTACTCGCAAACTAATACTAACAAGTGAAAGGGGTTTTCGGATAATAAGACAGTAGGCTCTAGGGTTGTTTTGCAAAAGCCAGATTTACCTCTACTAAGTTCAGAAATAAGAGAAGCTAGTCACATTTTTATAACACCTAAATGGGATCTTGTAACTCGTGTCACAACTCTGTTGTGGTCAAGTCAAAGTCTCAATTCATTTCACAAGTCTTTTGAAAAGTCTGACGGGGGAACAGTATGGCCACTCCAACTATCCATAACCGCGGACGCGGCTATTCAAATAGTTTGACACTCTGCAGAGATTGTACACTTTCACCACAACATTCGATACATCCATCAGGAACAAATCCTAAATTCACCATACTCACTATGGGGATAATCAATCCTAACCTTTCAATTACACGCCCTAGTATAAGCACCTCTCCTGTCAGTTTGTCCTCCCAACCATGACCAACTGTCATCTTGGTTACTGCACAGGTGGACAATCTTCACAAGGTAGCCTCAGCTTATACCTTGGCCGTGAGGGAACTAATACTAAGGTATATAAGTTTCCAGTCAAGCCCTACCCAATCTTCGGGTATTGTGGTTGTACGATAAAATTGGAATGGTATCGCATCCAGACAACCATCAGTTTTACAAAGGTCTAAGGCTCATGCCTCAACATTTTCATCACCATAATCATCTAGTGTTCGGAAACACATGTCAAAACATCTCAGTAGAATGACCATCATTCTAAGGTTTTCATAACCATTTTCACCAAATATTCCCATCTAAAGCTGATCAAGTTTTATGCTTAGCACTAGCATCTACAAGTGGGGGTGAGTACTAATGAGGGATGGTACACTAGTGGAGTTTAACTGAGTTTAATATCATGCCTTAGTATGACATCAAGATTATCTAGCTTAGGCCAAATTTTATGCTCTTTATGCAACCTTCAATTATCCTTCTAGTATCTACCATTTATTCTAATACTCTCTAAGTAAGAGCTTTGATAAAGAAATAAAGTAATAAACTTGCAAATAAAACTAGGATTGGTTTATCAAGGGGTTATGATCATATATGCTTTAAGGCATATAGTGGAATGGTAGCAAGCAAGTAGTAGCTTGCATAGGTCAACTTGATTAGTAAGGCTTGCAAGTATTGGCTTGCACAATATCAGTATAATCTTGCTAAATTGCAAGTGTTAGCTTGCATCAATATCAGTATAAGCTTGCTAAATTGCAAGTGTTAGCTTACATCAATATCAGTATAAGCTTGCTAAATTGCAAGTGTTAGCTTGCCTTGTGCAGAGCAGTGGTTGAAGTTCTCCTCGGCTTCTTCTTCGTAGAATCCTCCTTCCTCCTCGTATCCTTGGTTGGTACTAGCGTCTATAAATAAATACGATGTACACAATCACCAAACAATACTTAACTACTTGCAATCATCACACACAAGGGTCCTATAGATGATCTAGCATCATCACTAACATTACAAGATTAAAGCTTGGTTTAATTCCTTTTATTTTTAGAAAAGTAATTTCTACTCATTGAAAAACTACTTAAGATTTAATATTCTCCAAACCAAATATGGGATCATGTTGACACATGTCATCACCACATATTTTAGTTCATGGGAATGTGATTTAAAGTGGTGTCACGATTTAATAAGGTTTTACCCTTTTATTTTAATTAATTAAAGTGATTAGAAATGCCTATGTAGCATTCTTTTATTACTTGAACATTATTTCTGTAAGTAAACCTACATATTTTTATATATTCTGAAAGGTATGGTTAAATGTGATTTTTGAGAGTTGGAATCAACTCAAAAGCTATTATGGTTTAAATTTGAAAAATGTTTGAATGCAGAAAAGCTTCTGCCTTGTTATTTTTACCAAGGGTGATCTACAGATCCAAATGACTTGAATCCAACGGGCTTGGATTTAGCATTCCCAGACCTTTCTAACAAAATTGGTTTCATTCAATTTGGTTCACTGAATAGATCTGGGTTGATTTTTGAAACTGGGTAGAAAAGTGTGTTTGAACTAAAATGGAAAAGGTTTAATTCAAATAACTGGGCTACGCGGGAAAGGTTAACGGGTCGGCCTGCTAAGCACAGCGCTCCCGCGGGCTGCGTAAGTGGCTGTCCCCACGCGTCAGTGAAACGAGGGGGTGTGAAGCGGTATGGGGCGATGTGTGACGTTCGATCTGGTTCTAATCCAACGGCTGAGAGTCATCGTCGACGTTGGGCAACGCCGGCGAGACAGAAACCTAGCATGGCCAGTGGGGGTTGCTGGGGGCTCACCGGGGTTCGGGCGAGGGTCGGCGAGGCGGGCGAATGATGAAGTCGACGACATCGAACCTCCTGGTACCGGCAGCTTCTCCTGGGGCGGCTCCAATCGCTGGCTCCCTTCTTCTCCAGCAGCGGCAGACTCCGATGAAATTCCGGCGAAGTGCTGCTCGCCTTGCTCCGGGAATGGGGTGGCACGATCAGTGAGGAGAGGGGAGTGAGATGGTGCTCAATTCGGCTGGGGGTGGCCTCTATTTATAGTCGCGACGACGAGACCGAATGGGATAGGCAGGCGACGGTGGCGACATGGCTACGGGCTGCTAGAGGCATGGCCAGCGGTGGCGATCGCTTGGTGGTCTCCTGGCGATGCTCTACGGCTTTAATGCGCGTAGGCGGCAGTTTGATGCAGAGCACGGCGAGCGGTGGCTGTGCGGCATGGGGCGGCAAACAGGGATGTCTGGCGGTCTCTTGGGTCGGTGGCGATCATGTATGCACGCGGCAAGGGCGGCGCACAGTCTGTGGGCGTCGGTCTAGTGTGGCGCTCTGGCGCACGCTCGGCATGGTTGACAGCGGCACGGGCGCGGTGTTCCTGGGTGCTGTGTTCGACGTCTTCGAGGCAGGGCTGGTCGAGAGGGGGCGGTGAGGCATGGGTGATCTCCTAGACAAGGTTGGCATGGCTAGTTTCCTTCCTAGCTTGTTGTCTACACTGGGGTGGCATGGTGAGCTTCGGTTGTTCACCATTGATGCCATTGCGCAGCTTACAGTGATGCTAGTGCTTGGGTTAGCTTGCTAGATGATCTACTGAGATGATTGTGAGCTAGAGAGGGAACAAGTTAGGCTTCAATCACTGCTCACAATAGTGTTTAGATTTTGTTTGATTTGTGTCTGCCAAGTGTTTGATGAAATGGCCGCAAGAACTCAAGTTTTGAATTTTGAAAATATTTTCGGTGGGTGTGCTAGGTTGGTGCTGGTGAGTCTGCAGATGCTTGGGTTTTGAAAGTTGAGCTTGTTTGAGTGGTTTTTGAAAAAGTGGGATCTTCTCATATGATAAAGATTCAATTTTGAATTGCCATTTGAACTATGCATTTGAAAGTTTCTGGATGATCACAAAGTGGGCCTTGATACTTTGTTATGAGTACAATCAAGGGGTGCAAAGATCCACAAAAGTTTCTGTTAAGTTCTGAAAGTTTGAGACAGCCAAAGTAGGCATGGGAGTTAAATTGGTCAAAATGACCATTCACTCATTTAGCTTTGTTTTGATTTATTTGTCTTTGAGAAACGTTTGGGAATTGTTTAGATGATGTTTATTTCACCTAAGAATCCATTTACAAGCAAAGGAACACACAAACAAGTTGGTTCAAAAGAATTCCAAATGAAGTGCATACACCATACATGCTTTCATATTTTTATTTAGCAAAGTTTTTGTTAACCCTAAATTTGATGATTAGAGTTTGCTGATCCAAGTTTAGTATTTTTGGGATGTTACAAAAACTGAGAATTTGCCTGATAAAAACAGATCGAAACAAAAACACGACGAGAACTCGATACAAGAACCTCGGGGGGGACCCGGGGGGTTATATATTACGAAGTTTCAATGCATAAGGAAGGTACTGGTATGAAAACAAGGCGGAGACGGAGCTCGGGGGCCTCACACCCCCTCTAGACGCGGCTAGCTGGGGCCCGCGCCTAGGGTGGGTTTGGCCACCCCGGCCTCCGTTTCCTCCTCTGTTCCGTCTCATAACTTTCCTTATGTAATAAAAACATCAAAAATATAAAAAGATTGGGTTTTCACGAACCTTCTGTTTTCACCACTTTTACCTATTCAAAGACGAACTCTGCAGACTCTGGTGTTTGGTTCCTGATAAATTCTTCCGGGGTCACCATTTGAATAATATCAACATCTTCGTTATAAGAATCTCCAGAAATATAATGTTATAGTCTTTAGAATTCACCACTTGTGTTGTGTCATCCTTCAAAGAAGATATTTTGATAGCACCTGAACGATATACTTCCTCAATAACAAAAGGTCCTTCCCATTTTGAGAGTAGTTTCCCTGCAAAAAATCTGAGATGAGACCTATACAAATAAACTTTCTCACCAACATGGAACTCCCTTTTGAGAATTCTCCTATCATGCCATCTTTTTAATTTTTATTTAAAGAGTCTAGCATTTTCATAGGCTTCACTCCTCCACTCATCTAAGGTACTCATGTCAAGCAACCGTTACTCACCAGCAAGTTTAAAATCTCTATTCAACTCTTCCACTGCCCAATAAGCTTTGTGTTCTAATTCTAAAGGAAAGTAACAAGCTTTCCCATAGACCATTTTGTAAGGAGACATCCCCATAGGATTTTTTATAAGAAGTTCTATAAGCCCATAAAGCGTCATTCAACTTTTTAGCCCAATTTTTCCTAGATCTATTGATAGTCTTTTGCAAGATAGATTTAATTTCCCTATTGGAGAGTTCTACCTGCCCACTGGTTTGGGGGTGATAAGCTGAAGCAATTCTATGGTTTACAACATACTTAGCGAGAGTTTTTCTAAAACCCCCATGAATAAAATGAGAGCCTCCATCAGTCATGAGATATCTAGGCACACCAAACCTAGGAAAAATAACATCCTTAAGCATTTTTAAAGAGGTCTTACCATCAGCGTTGTTGGTAGGTATGGATTCTACCCACTTTTTAACATATTCAACAGCAACAAGAATGTGAGTATACCCTTTTGAAGGAGGAAAATGACCCATAAAGTCAAATCCACAACAATCAAAGGGTTCAATAACAAGAGAATAATCCATAGGCATTTCATTGCGTCTAGAAATGTTACCAACTCGTTGGCATTCATCACATGATAAGACAAACTTCCTTGCATCTTTGAAAAGGGTAGGCCAATAAAATCCAGATTGTAAAACCTTTTGTGCAGTTCTGTCCCCAGCATGATGTCCTCCATAAGCACTGCCATGAAATTTTCTCAATATCTCTTGTTGTTCAAATTCTGGAACAGATCTTCGCATAATACCATCCACTCCTTCTTTATATAAATGTGGGTCATCCCAAAAGTAATGCCTTATATCATAAAAGAATTTTCTTCTTTGCTAGGATGTAAAGGTTGGAGGCAAATACTTGGAAACAATAAAGTTAACATAATCAGCATACCAAGGACTCTCATGCGGACTTACCCTTATTGCAGCCAACTGCTCATTTGGAAAACTATCATTAACATGCAAGGGGTCAAAAGAAATGTTTTCCAAACGAGATAAATTGTCAGCAATAGGATTTTCAGCACCTTTCCTATCTACAATATGTAGATCAAACTCTTGTAAGAGCAACACCCACCTAATAAGCCTAGGCTTAGCGTCCTTCTTCGTCATAAGGTACTTAATAGCAGCATGATCAGTATGAATAGTGACCTTCGAATCAACAGTATAGGGTCTAAACTTATCATAGGCAAATATTACAGCTAAGAACTCTTTTTAGTAGTAGCATAATTATTTTGAGCAGCATCTAGAGTCTTGCTAGCGTAATAAATAACATTCAACTTCTTATCAATACGTTGCCCAAGGACAGCACCCACAGCAAAATCACTAGAATCACACATAATTTCAAAAGGTAAACTCCAAACAGGTGGTTGAACAATAGGAGCAGTAGTCAAAGATTTATTCAAAGTTTAAAAAGCTTCCTTACAATCATCATCAAAAACAAAAGGTACATCTTTTTGAAGAGGATTAGTAAGGGGCTTTGAAATTTTGGAGAAATCTTTAATAAACCTCCTATAGAAACCAGCATGACCAAGGATACTACGAATACCCTTAATATCTCTAGGACAAGGCATCTTCTCAATTGCTTCAATTTTGGCTCTATCAACTTCAATACCTCTTTCAGAAATTTTGTGTCCAAGAACAATCCCTTCATTAACCATGAAATGGCATTTCTCCCAATTAAGACAACGTTGGTTTCTTCACATCTCTGCAAAACTTTATCAAGGTTGCACAAACAGTTATCAAAAGAAGTTCCATAGACGGAGAAATCATCCATGAAAACCTCCACAATTTCTTCACAAAAACCATGAAAGATAGCAGACATACATCTCTGAAAGGTAGCCGGAGTATTACATAAACCAAAAGGCATACGCCTATAAGCATAAGTACCATAAGGACAAGTGAAAGTGGTTTTCTCTTGGTATTGTGCTTTCACAGCAATTTGAGAGTACCCAGAATAACCATCAAGAAAACAAAAGTGATTCTTTTTGGACAACCTCTCAAGCATTTGATCAATAAAGGGCAAAGGATAATGATCTTTCTTAGTAAATTTATTAACCTTTCTAAAATCAATGCACATCCTATACCCAACCACTACTCTTTGGGGGTATAAGATCATTATTTTTCATTAGGCGCAACAGTTATTCCCCCTTTCTTAGGAACACAATGAACAGGGCGAACCCGTTGGCTATTAGCAATAGGGTAAATAATACCAGCACCAAGGAGTTTTAATACCTTATTTCTTACCACATCCTTCATCTTAGGATTTAGACAGAGTTGGTTCTCAACAACTGGTTTTGCATCAGGTTCTATATTAATAGCATGCTGACATATAGTAGGAGAAATCCCTTTTAGATCATCAAGAGTATAGCCCATAGCTCCTTGGTGTTTCTTTAGTATTTCCAATAACCTCTCTTCTTCCTTTCCTGAAAGTTTAGAACTAATAATAACAGGATATACTTTCTTATCATCAATATAAGCATATTTAAGATCATTAGGTAAAGGTTTTAATTCGAAAACAGGGTCCCCTTTAGGTGGTAGTGTGGTACCCAAATCTTCCACAGGTAGATTATGCTTAAGTTGCTCAGGCTAACAAAGAAAAACCTCGTCAATCTCATTTATTTCCTTAATGAAGACATCGCTTTCATGATCTTCCATAAATTGCTACAAGTCATTGTTAGGAGCAAGAGAAATAGAAGAAAGTTGTTCAACCTTGAAATCCTCATTAGGCGGTTCATTTTCATAAGGAGTTTTAGCAAATCTAGAAAAATTAAACTCATAAGACTCTCCATCAAACTTAGTCAAAACTTTTTCCTTCCTAGAATCTATGATAGCCCCACATGTATTCAAGAAGGGTCTACCAAAGATTATAGGATAGGTTTTACTAGCTTCAGAACCAAGTACTAGAAAATCAGCAGGATATTTAATCTTACCACAAAGAACCTCCACATCTCTTACAATGCCAATGGGACAGACTGTCTCTCTATTAGCAAGGTGAATAACCACATCAATGTCGTCAAGCTCACAAGGACCAATTTCATGCAGAATTTCCCTGCAAATCTCATAAGGAATAGCACTAGAACTAGCACCAATATCACATAAACCATAATAGCAATTATCACCGATTTTAACAGAAAGCACAGGGACACTAGCTTTTCTAGGATGAGAGACAATATTAGAAGAGTCTTCACAGAAGACAGTTTGCTCATCCTCTATATTTCTAGTGACAAGATCTTTCACAATAGCTACCACAAGTTCAATATTTATTTGCTCATCGGGTTCCACAGTTTTCTTTGTACTTTTTCTAACCACATTAGCTATGATAGAATGTTCCTTTACCTTAGAAGGAAAAGGGATTTTCTCAACATAAGGTTCAAGCAAAATAGGATCAACATTACAAACTTCTATGCTAGCAGGAACATGAGTAACAATGTCTATAAAAGGAGCGTGGTACTTGTCCCACTCCATTTTAGGAATTTCAATATAAGAGGCAAAAGCCTCAAAACATTTTACAAGAACTTGAGGTTCAAGACCATACTCATTGCTAATATCACGGAAGTCATCAGTTCCCATAAAAGATTTTATGCATTCATAATCATAGTTTATACCTGACTTTCTTCCCTTGTCATTCTCCCAAGCTTCAGTGTTCTCTTGAATACGGTCTAGTAGATCCCATTTAGCTTATTCCTTCATACGTGTGAATGATCCAACACAAGAAGCATCTAGTAAATCTTTATCATGAAGAGAAAGCCTAGCATAAAAATTATTGATAATAATGTTGTTAGGGAGTTCATGAATAGGACATTTAAGCATTAGTAACTTCAATCTCCACCAAGCTTGAGCTGTACTCTCTCCATCACGAGGCCAAAACTTATATATCAGATTTCTATCCTTATGAATCTCACTGGGAGGATAGAATTTAGAATAAAAGAGAGAAGCCATTTCCTCTCATTCCATGGATTGTCCATTCTTCAGCAGCTTATACCATTCTTCAGCTCTCCCTTTCAAGGATATAGAGAGTAACTTCTTCTTCACTTGTTCAGTTGTGATACCTGCACACTTAAACGACCCGCATAATTCATGGATAAAAAGCAAGTGATCACCAGGATGAACAGTTCCATCCCCTAAATAATAATTATCCATAACACGATCAACAATACTTGTAGGTATCATAAAAGGATCTATCTCAACAGGTGGTGGTTCATCTACTACCCTAACAGTGGTAGTAGTTTTCCCAAATAGAAAACCAAGTGGGTTATCCATAATGGGAACAAAGTAACAAACAAAAACAAAAAGCAATACTCATAGTAGAAGTTTCCTTTACCAGTTCCACTCTTCAATAGCGCTTCACTCCCCGACAACGGCGCCAGAAAATAGTCTTGATGACCCACACGTATAGCGGGTGTATCGTAGTACTTTTGATAAATAGGAGTGTCGATCCCAACAAGGAGCAGAAGGTGTTGACTAGTGGTATGGAGCAGGAAATCTCTCTAAATACTTAGCAAACGGATTTTTAGGGGTTTCTGATAAAGCAACAAAACAAAGTGCAAGTAATAAAGACAACGAACAAATGCAGCAAGTGGCCCAATCCTTTCTTAGCAAAGGACAAGCCGGTGGAAATACTTATAAGGACCAAACGTTCTCGAGGACACATGGAAATTCTGTCAAGTGCTTTTGCTTCAAATAGCTAAGTACTCTTCTTTGGTGTTGTAAGTGTTGTGTGGGTGAACTTGTGCTAATGTACCGACCTTACTTGGACTAATACATACTTGTGATTAAACCCCCTGCAAGCATCCTCAACTACAGGAAAGTAATTAAGATATAAACCTAACCACAACCTTAAACTCCGAGATCCTACACTCCCTTGTGCAAAGGTGTCCTAATGGGGTTCTGGTTTCTGTCACTCCGACAACCCCACAATTAGTAGCCAAATACACAATGCATTCCCCTAGGCCCATAAATGGTGAAGTATCATGTATTCGATGTTCACATGACACCACTAGAAGAATAGCACCACAACTTAAATACTAAACCATTGAATAATATCTCAACACAAATCCACTACTAACAACATGACTTCTCCCATGTCCTCGAGAACTAGACGAACTACTCACAAGACATCATATGGATCAAGATCAAAGATGATATGGTAATGGATAACAATCTGAACATAAACAATAATCCAATGGTTCCACTCACAAGCATCAACTACAATAGTAATCAACACCGTGAAAGTTTCCCCTAAGAACTAATGCAAGATCTAACACGATTGTTACAATGGGATGGAGCGGTGATGATGGTGTTGGTGGAGATGATAGTGTGGATGATGATGATCCCGATGAAGCCTAGCTTGATGACGGTGTTGATGGCGATGATCTCCCCTCTCCGGGAAGGAATTTCCTCGGCAGAAATCTGTCTTCCAGAGAGCTCTTTCTCTCTCGGTGTTTTCCGCCCCGCAGAGGCGGCGAAAATATTTCTGTGGTCGCCCCTGGTGTTAGGGTTCCGAGAGGAAGATATAGGCTAGAGGGCGGAGTCGGAGGCCGGCCAGGTGGGCCACACCTGCCCTAGGCGCGGCCCATGGGGACCCGCGCCTAGGGGGTGTGGGCCCCTGTGGCCCAGCTACGCCTCCCCTTCTGGCTTCCTTCATCTTCTGGGAAAATATAATTTTCCAATATTTTTCTGGTATTTTTCTGATCTTCGCGAAATTGCATCAAAACACCTCTTTTCCATCGTAAACCGACTCAAAATCCATCCTCCAAGAATCATCCAACATGCAAAAATAGAGGAAAATACATAAGTAACACCTCATAATAAGAAATATATCAATGAATAGAGGCAAATTATGATATAGAATGGTGATGCAAATCGGATGTATCAGATGCCTAAGCCCTAAGCACCCGATCAATATTCCACGAAACTGTCTGTAGCCGCCGCCACCATCGTCCCTATATCGGGGGGGTCTGAAGCTCTTCCCGGCACCCTGCCGAAGGAGATATCATCCTGGAGGCCTTCTTCATCATGCCAGTCTCCGGTATGAAGCGTGAGTAGTTCCACCTTGGACTACGGGTCCATGTAGTAGCTAGATGGTTGTATCTCCTCCTTGTGCTTTCATGTCTAGATCTTGTGAGCTCCGTTCATGATCAAGATCTCATCTATCTGTAATAATGCATGTTGTATTTGCAGGGATCCGATGGATATTGAGATTACTATGTTAGATTGATTAATGGTTTTGTCTTATTGATTCTATCATGTGTGTGTTGTTTGTGATCTTGCATGCTATCCGTTGTTAGTAGCTATCTTGGCCGAGTAGTCGCTAGTGACTCCAAGAGGGGGTATTAAATGCTCGATAGTGGGTTCATGCCTCTACTTAATCAAGGGAAGTGACAAAAATCTCTACGGTTGTAGATGTGTTGTTGCCACTAGGGAGAAAACGACGGTCTCTTGTTCATGGAACAAGTGGATTGTTTACCTTACACACTTTGCTTAAAGAAGTTGTCTATTGCTTGCAACTTAACACTAGAGGGGGTTCGGATGATAACCCAAAGGTGGACTTCTAGTAATAGATGCATTTGGATGGCGGTCTATGTATCTTGTTGTATTGCCCAATCGAATCTCATAGGATCTTTATGTCTAGTATTGCATTGTTATGCCTTGCTCAGTCCTGTCAATTTCCCTGCTGTAGTTTGTTTACCCAACATGCCATGTTTCTTTATCTAAGGAGAACACCTCTAGTGAACTATGTACCCCGGTCCAACCTTTACCATTGATACAACTTCCACTATTACTGTTTACTTACTGCAAACCATCATTACCTTCCACACCATATAGTTAATCCTTTGTTATAGCAACCGGTGAGATTGACAACTTCACTGTTAGTTGGGGCAAAGTCTTGAGTTTGTGTTGTGTAGATTTCCACGTTGCTTGCAACACCTTTGAGACGTTTCCTTCCTCCTACTGGTTCGATAACCTCGGTTTCTTACTGAGGGAAGACTTGCTGATGTGCTGCATCACACCTTGCTCTTGGAGTTTCCCAACGAAGCGCTCTCAGGCGCCATCATGGACATTCCTCAAAGATTGTGACACGATCAACTCACAAAGTTCATCATTGCAATAGTTAGAAACGAAGTCTCCCTCTCCTTGGACCGTGATCCCATATCAAATCACTGTCTCCCGAGGTTACTTTAATGGAACTTAACGTCACTTGGTGAAATGGTGATCATAGCGGTGTCGTTGGGTATCCGGAGGAACGGGTTGAGGAGACCGCGTCAAGAGCGGGATTTGTTCACCTAGTGACGGGTAAGATACAGTTAGACCAATTTGGTGAGATTACATCCATAAATGTTGCAACATGTGACTATGTGACGGGGATGTAATATCGCGGTAACAAGTAAACATTACTTGTCGATAACGATATTGAACAAGGTATGGAGATACCTTAATGATCGGATCTCAGACAAGTAGTATCGAAGAAACAAAGGGAGATGGACTTGATGTTTACGGTTCAAATGGCATTGTCAATCTGGCATCCCGGTCCCACTAGTGATCATTGACGCAAGAGGAGTCGGTCATGTATGTTCCATTCCCGAGCTGTGAGGGGATCCACTTAAGGGTGCGACAAGATGGAGATTATCCGTAAGTTGTGATCATAGGAGAGAAAGATAAAGTCGGAATTGTTCCATGGAGAGAGATCCGAAGTTGTTCAGAGAAATAAAGTAAACCGGAAAAGTTTCGGTGAGAGGACCGGAATTTTTCCGGCAGATTCCGAAGTTGTTCGGAGGATATAGAAGGGGAAACGAAAGGTGTTTAGGGTCGAATTGGATTTTGTAATATGTATTTACATATTAATTAATGTAATTAATATTAAAATCTAATTTGAAAGGGTATTTCGCTAATGGACCAACTTCCTTAGGGAAAAAGGGCTCATGAGGGAAAAACCAAGAGTGAGGGGAGGGCCCATGCGCCTAGGGCTGCCCCCTTGTCCGCAGACTAGGGTTAGGGTTTGGGGTGCCCTAGGAAAGCCTCCTCCCTCCCTTGGCTGCCACCCCTTGCCTTCTTAGCCGCCTTAGGGTTTCCTTGGTGGGGGTGATACCTTCGATCCGGATTCACGGATGTAGTATAATAGCTTTTTCCCTAGAAGATTAGGTTTAATCGAACCTTGGAAAGCAATGCTAAAAGGAAATAAATAAGGACACGTCTACAAGACTTTGTTTCTTAGTTTTACCTTTGTTTACCGGACCAATCTAGTTTACTTTTTATAGTGTGTTGAATCAATGGATGGAGATAGGCCAGGGTTGAAGATCCACCTGCAGCTGCACATCATATGGGATAAAAGATAATAATA
The DNA here is from genome assembly GCA_023614405.1 of Avena insularis. Lineage (NCBI taxonomy): Eukaryota > Viridiplantae > Streptophyta > Magnoliopsida > Poales > Poaceae > Avena > Avena insularis. The sequence continues at coordinate 93,519,538 of CM042693.1, read as the reverse complement.
AGCATAGTCTTGTGTAATGTTTGAACGGAGATAATCTCTTATGGGCAACACATCCTCATATACTAGAGACCACATGATGCAGCGGGCATAACAATAGTCTTTTAATACAACCGAGTGCACACCGAAGCCATGGGCTACAAACGATTATTAAGTGAAGAACATAGATTAAAGCATTAAGTGGTGATGTTGTTGTGATCCCGAATGGGGCGCTAAGCAAAGACCGTACTACCCTTTCTGTCACTAAGGTTCCTATGAGATTGCTGCTAGCCAAGTATCTCACCTCAAGCCTTTATCAATCTATGGGATCTTGGGTACCTAAAAGTCCACAGCGAGACAAGAGACAAAGAAACAAAAGTACAAATCTCAATTGAAAACAAAATACAATACTCCCATGATTAGATGCACATAGTTGCTGCGAGGTTTCTCCCAACCCGTAGCCCGTGAGTACTAATCACTCATAACAAATAGATCAAAGATAGAAAATATTGTGCAAAATACTTAGATTGAAATAAAATATTCTTATAATGGTCGCAAAATCACAAGGAGATCTAAACTACAAAGCAATGGTTATGGCTAGAGGAGGGATGGATGGTGGAGTGGATGAACAATGGATGAACAATGACGTGGATCTCCTTTGGTGGTGTTGTGATGAAATTTGAGAATGACGACTCTCTAGGCGGCGACTGGAGCCTCAAAATATATATGTGTCTTCATAAAATTTCTAGGGTTTGACGAGACAAAGCCGTCTACACCCCATATGGGCGGGCTGTACGGGCGGCCCCCGCCCGTACCGTAGGTCGTTACGCGCACTAACGCCTAGAATTTGCTTCCCAATTACTTGGTCATGTGGACTTCCTCAAATTCTTTCATTATGACTCCTGATTTCACATTAAAACCCGCGAGTTCATGTACAACATAATTCAAAGCAAGATTTTGCATATCTTTGCAATTATTAGTCATTAGTGGCAAGGATTGAGAGTTTCTTGTCAATTGCTTGACTAAAAAAATGCTTAAACATAGAGAAATATGGCAAATTTCTGAGCCATCAGGGGGTAAGGGTTCCCCTTCCCCTACATAAAGAGTCCCGCTCTCCCCTTTGAAGGACACACCAATACGGCAGATCCCATGAGTTGGGATATCTCGTCCTTCTCCTATCCAATCTCTATCTCTAGTTGTATCCACGCGTTGGCATGGCCCAGGGCTGTTCGCGCAAGAGATGACGCATCTGCAGCATGCCATTGCGCTGCAAGGATTCCATAGACAGAGATGTAACTTCCACATGTACTCCCGACGGGATCGAGGATACAGAGGTTCTTGTCGTACAACGTATGTGTATGAAGCCACGAGGTGCAACACTTGGGGCACTTTGGATGTCGTAAGCTGGACTGATGCATGGTGATGGAGCAAGGGGTGACCTGCGAGGAGCTTCACGACCTTGAGGTCGGCTACAAGTACGACTACTTCAACCACTTTCCTCTTGCAACGTTAACCGCTTTCGGAATACAAGGATATGTATCTGAAACCTCTCGGCCATTACTGCATTACTCATAGATAGAGATCATGGGCAATTGAGGTTTTCTGCGTAGTAATTTTTTTGATTTTTTGCAACGAACCCCAACAGTGGTATTAGAGCTGATCTATGTGTAGTAGTGTTATACGTCTAGTACGCACATGTGTTGTGCGGGCATTGGTGATATAGTGGTTACCCTCCCACGTGTACTTGTTTATATCGCGGGATTATTTGATGAGTCGGCCCATACCGACCTTATGCGTACTCTTACGCGAGACTGGTTCCACGCTAAACATACAGCTTGTTCCGTATAAAGTGGCTAGCGGGTGTCTATCTCTCTTACAATAGTTGAAATTGTTGGCATTCGTAGCATGGAAAACAAAAAAATTCTATCGCATAAACACACACAAACCAAGATCTAATCTATGAGATCGGTGCAATGAGTTGATAGAGTACTAACCCTCGTAGATCCAAAGCGTTTAACGGGATCAGATTCTCGTGGTTGATGTAGTTAATCACTTTCTGATCTCAAGATCGTGTAGACGATCCTTCCAGCGCCATGTTCTAGCAGTGCTCCCGTAGTCGGTCACACGTACGGTACTCGATGAAGACCTTCCTCTCCATTGTTCTAGCAGGCAGCAGAGGTTGTAGATCTCCTCGCGATTCCAGCAGCACGACGGTGTGGTGGTGGAGGTGGAGGAGTAGATCTCGCAGGGCTTCGCCTAAGCCGAAGCGGGTATGGTGGATTTAGAGAGGCCCTTCGTTGCTAGGGTTTAGATGCCAAGGGGAAGAGGGCAGCCGGTGGCTAGGGTTTAGACTAGACGGCGGCGGCGGTTTAGAGACTAGGGCGCTGGCGACCTGGGATGGGGCGGCGGCCTAGGGTTTGGGGTATGGCCAAGGGGCGCCCCACCCCCTCCTTTTATAGGTGGGAGAGGCGGATAGGGGAGGGGAGTCCTCCCCCAACTCCTCTTGCTTGGTCGGCGGCAAGGAGGGAGAGGGAAACCTCTCCCATGTAGGTTTCCTTCTCTCCCTCCACTTGGTTTTGACATTCATGTTAGGATTTGACTTTTTCAAACTAAAGTTTTATAATTCAAACTAGAGTTTGATTTCTCTCTTCCCATCACCCAACCAAGTGAGATAGGGTATGATGCAACCATTCCACACAATCATGGCACAATCCAAGTACCCATCCCCCGGGGGTGGTGGACCTTCCACAACCTTCTAGAAGCTTCCGGTGAAAACACCGAAAACATTTCCGAACCCCAGAAATTGACTTTCCTTATATGAATCTTATTCTCCGGATGATACGTCGTAAATGTATCTATAATTTTTGATGTTCCATGCTTGTTTAGTATCAACTTTGCTATGTTTTGTCTACACTTTGAGGTATTTTTTATACACTTTCTGGAACTAACCTATTGACAATATGCCACAGTGCTAGTTGCCTGTTTTCTGCTGTTTTTGGTTTCAGAAAGCTAAAAAAATGAATAATCTTGGAATTGGACGGGACAAAAGCCAAAGTTCATATTTTTCCCTGAACGATGTGGAAAATCGAAGACGAGACGGAGGAGGACACCAGGGTGGCCACACCCTAGGTGGGCGTGGGCCCACCCTGACCATGCCCACAGGGGGTGTGTGCCCCTGGCCCTCCACCGACCTTGCCTCCTTCGCCTAAGAAGCCCCTGACTTAGAAACCCTAAATCATCAACCAGAAGGCCACGAAAAGTTCCGCAGCGCCGCCGCCATCGAAGGGGAGATTCGGGGGACAGAAAGTCTTTGTTCCGGCACCCTGCCGGGACAGGGAAGTGCCCCAAAGCCATCTCCATCGATCTCCACCACCATCTCCATCGCCGTTGCTGATTCCCATGATAAGGAGGGAGTAGTTCTTCCTCGAGGCTAAGGGATCTACCGGTATCTATGTGTTCATCTCTCTCTATGCATGATCTTGTTGTGGTCATGAGATTTGTAATCAAGTAGATCTACCTTGCTACTCAAGTGCTTCATTAGATCTTTGCTCTCCCCATGTGTGTGAAAGTGACAACGTGCACACCATGGTGGCACTTAGGCTAGAGTCTACATAAATACTCATCGTGCTTTAATAGATCTATGCTTTTCCCCACGTGTGTGAAAGTGACAGCGTGCACACCGTGCGTGGCACTTAAGCTAGGTTACATATATATTTATTATGAGTTATATTTGGAGTTGGATGTCTCTATGAAATTGTGGTATTTGTTGGAACCATCTAGCGCTCAAGGTGATAGTGTGGGGTTATCTAGATTGGGGAAGGCCTTACCGTGGATTAGAGTGTCCAACCGGAGAGTATCTAAGAGTAGTATCATGAAGAGAGGATATTTATATGAGAGAGTGTTCACTAGTGAAAGTATGATCCCTAGGCCTTATTTCTAAACATTGAAACACCGTTTGCATCTAGATCTGTTGCATGTTTGCTTGCTTCCATCTTTATTTCAGCTTCACACACGTTACCCCACGTCAACAACAAGTCAGAAGCTATTTTCTGGCATCATTACCGCTTGTATTTCACTATCTCTTCGCCGAACTAGTGCATCTATACACCTGACAAATGTATTGGGTGTGTTGGGGACACAAGAGACTTCTTGTATCTTGATTGCAGGGTTGCTTGAGAGGGAATACCTTTGACCACTTCCTCCCTGAGTTTGATAAACCTTGGGTGATCCACTTAAGGGAAACTTGCTGATGTTCTACAAACCTCTGCACTTGGAGGCCCAACAACTGTCTACAAGAATAGAAGTGCGTAGACATCACCAGACCATTCTGGATCTCCTCATGAAATCCTAGATCCAATTCGAGACTCCGAACAACATTCAGTCTCCAACTCACATTCCATATCTACTAAACAACATCGAATCCTTAAGTGTGTCTCCCTACGGTTCGTGAATTATGTAGACATGATCGAGACACCTCTCCGATCAATAACCAATAGAGGAATCTGGAAATTCATATGGCTCCCACATATTTCTAAGATGACTTCGTGATCGAATGAACCATTTACATACAATACCAATTTCCCTTTATCTCGCAATACTTTACTTATCCGAGGTTTGATCGTCGATATCTCTGCATACCTAGTTCAACCTTGTTACCGATAAGTACTCTTTACTCGTTTTGTGATATGTGATCCCTTGTGATCTAGTCACATGATTGCAAGCCAATTGGATGACATTCCACTGAGAGGGCCCAGAGTATATCTATCCGTCATATGGATGGACAAATCCCACTCTTGATCCATGTGCCTCAACACATACTTTTAGAATACTCAATGCCACCTTTATAACCACCCAGTTATGAAGTGGTGTTTGATGTCATCAAAGCATCCATCCGGTGATGGTGATTACCATGATCTCATGGTCAAAGGATTTAGGTTACTATGTATTTGAAAGATTATAGCAAACGAACTATTGAATGACTTGATCTTATGTTATGCTTAACTATAGGAGTGTGTCCATCACATCATTCTCCTAATGATATGACCTTGTTATTAATAACATCCAATGTTCATGATCAGGAAACCATGATCATCTATTAATCAACAAGCTAGTTTAACAAGAGGCTTTACTAGGGACTCTTTTATGTTTACAAAACACACAAGTATTAATGTTTCCAGTTAATACAATTATAGCATGGGATGTAAACATTTATCATAAACACAAAGATATGATAATAATATATTTATTATTGCCTCTTGGGCACATATCTAACAGATATAGCATTTACAACGGAGGTCCCCGAAAGGGGTGTAGTAGAGACAACTTTATGGATCCATGTTGTGGTTGGAAAGTTTGTAGATTAGAAACGGTTCTGTTGCAAAAGCCATAACAACCACGTAAAACTTGCAATAGATAAAGTAGAGGCGTCTAACTTTATTTTGCTGGAGGGGCATGTGATTTTATATGGTCATGATTGTTATGAAGGTAAACTAGTTTACTTTTATGTTACTAAGTTGTGTAGTAATAGCCATCATTCCGATGGACGACCTACTGGTGGCGTCGTGGACTTAGCGTCAAAACCGGTGACACGATGGAGACCATGCCAATGGCATGATGAAGATCATGCCAGAGCACTTGATGGTGATCAAGGCGCAAGAAGGACCATATCATCTCACAAATATACATATGATGTTGATACCTGCTTTGCATCTTATTGTGTGCTAGTATTAAATACTCAATGGTAACATAAATAAGATGATACCTATTAAAACCAATATTGAATCGGCGAGCCTAGAATGTGTAGACATGGCCTAAAAATTCCAAGGATAGTGTTCCCCTTGTGTGTGCACCACAAAGAAAGTTCTTCGGTATGAGGCAGGACATGTTAATCGGGTTTTAGACATACCTACGTTCGCATACAATGGGTGCAAGGGTTGTACTGCAATACACACATGTTTAAATTGGCGAGCCTATCATGCCATACATGGGACTCAGAACACAAGAGATCAAAATATCGACCATGAGTCGCATGGAGATGTGATTGGCATTGGAGAATGTCTACCTTTGAAGCTATGTTGCCGGCCGTGTCAATTGGGGGTTGAATAGTGAATTGGGATCGTGTTATCGCTAAAATTTTCTAGGGGATGACGATTTTAGTGGGATCTCAATTATGAATTGAACTCATATTATGAACTAAGTCTAGATGTATGTTTGCAAATATCTTAGTAGATCATGGCCTATCTCACTGAGGTCCTTTGCGACCATGAGAAATTTCTTGTTAGAAATGGAACTTAGCAAAAGGGTCCAACTTCATGGATTAATACCCATGCTGGAGGGATATCCTCGTAATAAGATGATCTTCTCTTCTTGATAAAACAAGCATTATAAGATAATCCCATGACTCCATAAATATTGCATTTTATCCATAAATCGTCCAAAAGGGGCCATTCTCCATTCGATGGAGAGTTGGACTACAATTTTAAATTCTACAAGATCAGGCACATAGAGTATGCGCCACTAGATGAGTTTTCCTCCATGATGGACGAAAACAGATTGTTTGGAGAATCACAGAGAAATCTTGCATTAGAGTTGAGAACTCTTAGAGGGGCTTCATTGTAATGGAGGTCATGGATTAAAAGGCTATATGTCAGATATACAAAGTTATAAATATGATTCTTGCAGAACTCATTGAAGTTTAAAAAGTATTGGATACTTGTCCCGTTTTTGTGAAAACGGGATGGTCTGCTTGAGAATTGCTAGAAATGGGGCAATATAGCTTGATGACAGCAAGAAAACTAGTTGATGGCCGACATCACTCCTTTCCTCAAAGATTATCATTTGGATTGGTGGGCTTGAATATAATTTTGTAATCCTTGTTTGTGTGTCTTTCTTTTAGCAAGACGATTATTCATATGAATAAGTTACAAGCCAATTGTACTATTCTTATAAATAACACCTTTATGGTCACATTATGATTATAAATAAGTTATTCTCATCGCTTTGTTAATGATAATAGGTTAAGCATTTATAAAGGATTAGAATGCTAAAATATATCTAAGGTTTACAAAATGACAAGACACTATTGTTTAAGTCAAGATGGTTGTTGCATGTTTTTCATCCTAGATGAAGATCGGGGTCTTAGATATTTGATATAGAGACTTTGAAAACCCATGCCTCGATTGATGAAATGACTAAAACTCCGCATTCCGGTAAAACGGTGATATGCGAAGAAATGTTGAAATTTATACATAGTGATGTATCATTATTTCATTGTGGACTTAAGTGAATAGGTGTATTTACTTAATAACACAGAAGTTTTAAAAGGATTTGAATTGTTCAAATGAATTCAAAACAAAGTAGGATATGGAATTAACATGAATACAAAGTCTCTTCGATTTGATCGATATGACTAAATATTTAGTTAAGTATTGGCATGGAGGGATTTGTGAAAGATGTTTCACAAATCATGATAATTGGACAAATTCAAGGTGTTGATATGTCTAGATATCATAATCATGTTGTATTAGATACATATGGTCTAATATTATCACTTATCAGGGTTATAGTTATCGTTTAGAGTTAGAGATCGAAATACTCGTTTGAAATACAAAGAAACATATAAATATTCGTGGAAATAACACCATAAGGGTTATGTCATGTTCGAGTTTCTAGAGGTTTCGATGGTTTGAAATTGTAGCGAATAAACAAGTCTTTGTAGTGTATTCCTAGGAAACTATGAATACATGTTCCACAAAGGGCAAATTTGTTGTTGTCCTAAGGTTTGATGTATCTTGATGAAGATATAGGTGGAAGAAAGTAAAAGTCCAAAACAAGGTATTTTGACCTTACCTCCTAATTGTTGAGTGGTGCAGCGAAATTTATTTTGTGAAACCAAACTCTACAAATAAAGGAGAAACTAATGATAATGATCATAAAGTTTTAGTGAATACTTTTAAAAAAGAAAGTAGGGTTCAATAATATATTCTACAAGATAGCGGAATTATATTTTGATTCACTTGTCATGTTATTTGAACAAGACATACCTACGAACTACAAAGAAGCGTGATGAACCTAAATGCGAGAAATTACTAGCAGTCATAAAATCCTATATTAAGTTACATTTGATATTGAAAAGTAATGTGTTACTTGATCTTATTAATTAAAAGTCGTTTACTTGATATTTCTAAATGACTGCAAAGTCAAGAGAAGGAAATGAAACTTAATGGAAAGACATAAAGCTCAATTTGTCACAAAGGATGTTTGGACAAATTCAAGGAGTTGACTACAGATGTAGCGATGCTTAAGTCTATTGGATTTGCACCAGCAATATATGCATATTGGGAACTCGTAGCTGGAATTCTCAATTTGATAATGATCAAACAATTTTGGAATGTCCAAGATTGTTGAGAGGATTTTCATTTGAGTGGGAGTATATTGCCTTGGCTTGACCTTAATATGTAGGAGACATATTTTGAGTGGAACCTTAATGGCTTGGCTAAGACTCAATATGTAGGAGACATATTTTTAGTGGGGGCTAAGTGAAATCCCTAGATCTCATATATGGATGCCATTTTGAGTGGGAGCTAGTCCCTGGATCTCATATATGGATGCCATATTTGAGTGGGAGCGTGTTATCATTCTAAAATATGTGGATGACATATATGAATGATGTGATTGGTATTATTAACATTTAAGCTAGTAAATGTGAATAAACTTATTAAACAATGGAATCTATCAAGATAGATTGGTAAGTTTAATAAACATTATTGTTGAATGCTTCCCGGACTTGATTCTGAAGATGTTCAGAGTGTCCTAGGTAAGATTCTGAAGGAGTTCAGAATGGAACAAGATAAGAAAGTGGTTCTTACTTGTATGAAGCATTGAGTTAGTCTCAGTATTACAACTATGGTTAAAAGAAAGAAAGAGATGTGTTACATCTCCTATGACACAGTCATAGGTTCTTCCATGGAACCACATTGTATACTCGATGTAGTTTGACCCAAGGATCTGGTTGGAAGAACATGTCTTGAATTGATTTTGGAGTTAATCACTGAACCAGAGTTAAATTTTGTTCTTGAATGGCAAGAAGCGAAATTAGGCACTTAGTTGCATGTTATGCACTAGGATTTACATAAAGATAAAAGTATATTTTGGCTAAAGAAGTTTGACTTCTCTAAGTGTGTTTCTGGAGTTTACATGACAACAGTGAAGGTTAAATTGACTCAACGACCGTCATTGTAAACAATAGAAACAAAGTCTCACTCGCCAAAATGAATACTTCAAACCATTATGAGATAATGGAGGGAATGTCAAAATTAGGAGGATATTAATGATTTGCAAAATACATACCGATCTGGTAAAACAGAACATGGACATGATGTTTCTCATGAGCAGCATGATCAATAAATGCATATGGGGATATGGTTTATGGTTAGTAAATGCCAGCTAGATTATTTGTACTCTAGTGTAAGTGGGAGACTGAAGATAATATGCCCTAGAGGAAAATAATAAAAGGTCTATTATTGTCATATCCTAATAAGTTCGTAATAGTTTCCTGTTGTGCTATAACTGTATCAAGTGGAAACATTGATACATATGTGATATGAAACATAAGTCCCTAGTAGCCTTTATTGATACTAGTTTGTTGGGCAACTGATGATCAAGGTTTCTTGATCATGAGTGATAGGGTTGGTTGACAACGAGGCCATATCATTGGTGAATGATGTAATGGACATTCCTCAAAGATTGCGACATGATCAAGTCACAAAGTTCATCATCGCAATAGTCAGAAACAAAGTCTCCTTCTCCTTAGACTGTGAGACCATATCAAATCACCGTCTCCCGAGGTTACTTTGATGGCACTTAACTTCACTTAGTAAAATGGTGATCATAACGGTGTCGTTGGGTATCTAGAGGAACAGGTTGAGGAGATTGCGTCAAGAGAGGGATTTGTTCACCCAGTGACATGTAAGATACAATTAGGCCGACTTGGTGAGATTACATCCATAAATGTTGCAACATGTGACTATATCACGAGGATGTAATATCGCAGTAACAAGTAAACAATACTTGTCGGTAACGAGATTGAACAAGGTATGGAGATACCTTAATGATCGGATCTCGGACAAGTAGTAACAAAGAAACAAAGGTAGATGGATTCAATGTTTACGGTTCAAACGACATCGTCAATCTGGAATGCACAGGGGTCATTATGGGCATCCCGGTCCCGCTGTTGATCATTGACACAAGAGGAGTCTTACCATTCCTGAGCCGTGAGAGGATCCACTTGAGGGTGCGAGAAGCTAGACATTATCCATAAGTTGGAATCATAGGAGAGAAATAGAAAGTCAGAATTGTTCCATGGAGAGAGATCCTAAGTTCTTCGGAGAAAGAAAGGAAACCGGAAAAATTTCGGTGAGAGGACCAGAATTGTTCCGGGAGATTCTAAAGTTGTACGGAGGATATAGAAGGGGAACCGAAAGGTGTTTCGGGTCGATTTGGATTTTGTAATATGTATTTACATATTAATTAATATTGAATATAATATTAAAATCTAATTTTAAAGGGTATTTCGCTAATGGCCAACTTTTTTTTGAAACCCACTAATGGGCCAACTTCCCTAGGGAAAAAGGGCCCATGAGGGAAAAACCAAGAGAGAGGGGAGGGCCCAAGGGCTTAGGGTTGCCCCCCTTGGCCGTCGGCTAGGGTTAGGGTTTGGGGCACCCTAGGTCACCCCTGTCCCTTCCTTGGCCGCCTTAGGGTTTCCTTGGTGGGGGGTAAGGGTTCCCTCTTCCCCTATATAAAGAGGCCCCCTCTCCCTATTGGAGGACACACCGATACGATAGATCCCATGAGTTGGGAGCTATCTTCCTCCTCCTCTCAAATCTCTCTCTCTAGTTGTCTCCACGCATTGTCACAGCCCAAGGCTGTTCGGGCAAGATATGACGCATCCGCAGCATGCCGTTTGTAACACCCTTAAATCGGCCCTATGCAAGTTGGAGCGATTCCCACCAAGCATAGAAACGATTCAAAGGTGCCCACCAGGCACTTGCGTGTGGGTGGAAAATGAATTAATATCATTACACAATAGTCCACGATGGAACCCACATAACATATATAGACAACACGACTCCATGAGTCAAGAATACAGATATACAGTTCAAAGATCCAAATCACCTTGAAAATGATACAATGCTCGAGTACAGACAATATGCAAATTGAGCTAAGAGCCCTGAAGAATAACCAATGGCGTCCATAACCCTGCCCAGGCCAAGCCGGAAGGGTAACCCTGCTAACGACGTCGATCTCAACCTGCTAAAAAAGGGATGCCAACAAAGGGCCAAGAAAAAAGAGAGAGTGGTCAGTACTGAGGCCAGTACACGGCGAGTCTTAGAATTCGGCGATACTCGCCTACATAGGTCTGGTGGACTGAAGCGGCAACACAGCATGCACTAAACAACCTATAGAGTCTCGATACAACTATCGGCTATCAAAGAGGGATAAGAAGGACCTATTCGGAACCAGGCTGATACTACCACCAAACATACTCATCCTGGTATTCCCCCCTTGAAACCAAACGAGGAAGTCCTACCGAGGAAACTCACACGGTTGGTAGTTTTATTCATTCATTCCATGGTGGTTAACCAACTTACTAGTCATATCAGATACAAGTCAAATTATAACAGTAAACTTTAGTTATAGTTGTCTATGATCAAGAACTGTGCTCCAAGTCGTCCATAACCGTGGACACATCTTCTCGAAAAGATTTAACCCTACAGGGGTGCACCAAAGTTTCCACACGCACCTACACCCTTGTTGTTAGATCAGGTAGGTACAAGATCACAAAACATACACCCAACGGTATGTCGACGGGGTTTCAGACATGACGTTTCCCAGACCCAAAGCAAGCACATGGGGGCCACCCCACTAAGCTACCCATAACAAAGTCGGCCGGTCTCCGAGATGGACCCAGGGTTTGTGTCGACGGCTGTAAACGACTAGGAACCCGAAAGTGTGACTGGGCTTGTAGATACAGCAAAAACATATCACGAGGTTCCTAAATAGTACAGGCGCTCCATGCGCAATAGTAAATAAAGCAGTAAAGCATGGCATAGGTACAGGATAGTAATAACACCACAAACTACTTTGTGGCCCCCAGTACAGTACTTCGAAATCAGGTACTAAATCGATGGAGGTGCCCACACACCCACCTGTGGTTAGCCTTTTCGATCTCTAACAGTGTCAAGAACTCGGGTCCCACGGGACACCAAAGGAGCGTTAAAACCAAATATTGTCTATTACCTACCGGTGCCTCTACATTATTTACCTACTTTCAATTTTAGTTATTAAACAGTAATTAAATCCATGATCATCTCCACCATTAAGAATATGCCAACCCCCAACATCGATGGAACATCGACGATGCGAAGCAGCACCTAGCAAGCGACTGCGACTCACAAGGCTGACTATCTACCAAACAAAAAGTAATAGGAGGTGTCCATGGCAATATAGAGGCTGCAGGGAAGTATAAAGGGGTACGGAATCTATAGCATCGCAACACAGATAGCAATAGATTAGCAGGAGGAAATAAATACTATAAAGACAAAATAGGTAGAAAGGGGGAGAATGCTCGCCAACCACTGCTTAAGGTCCATCCGAAGATCGGGTCGACACCCGCATCAACTCATCGGCCTAATCCGTGAAGAAGCAAAGCACTAGAGAAACACCGGATACACTATTTAATACTACGACAAAAGATCGGGCATGATGCATGTATGATGTATGACAGGGCAAAGGTGCGATGCAATTAGGCAATATTAAACGGAACCGGGGTCCCGACAAATATTTAAGTGGTTCAAGTTATTTAGATACCCGCAATTTAAATGTTGCCTTAACATGTCAAATAGTGGCACCGATTCGCTACACAAATTTAAATGAAGGCAATATTAGACTAGATTCGCCTGCATATGGTCTCCATATTTAATTATGAGGTGAATCGACATAAGGCCCCCAAATCACATGATATGAGTGCAAACATGAAAAATTCAATACGCAACAATTTATAAGATAGCATTTATAAAATAGGGGTCTCGGACAGAGGGTCACACCTCGGGGCGAAGGTCTTGGTTCGCGGGTTCGACGGGGTTTGGTCTCGGCTTCCACGAGTCTGGGTTCCATTATGGAGTTCTTGGCGTCTTCTGGTTCTGTGAAGCCAAATCCGTGACGAAGATCTTGTCGTGGTGCTAGGTTCGGATTGCTCTTTGGATGATCTTGACATTGTGACAGTTCTCGTTGGGGGTTCCCCGGTTGCGGCGCTTCGGCGATGCCACTGACAGGGTTGGAGGTCTAGACACGAGCTCTCAAGCAGATCAGCAACAACAGAGGTTACACAAGTGTACATGATTCAACACAAGCAAACATATGTTGTAGGGGTGGCACAAGCACAATGCACACAGGACATACACGCGTGCCAGCAGAGAGGGCACGAGGTGACGCTCTCGGACATGGGGGATCGAGCAGCGAAGCCGCAGGGCCGAACTAGCAAGGAGGCGCTTGTCTGTAACATCCCAAAAATATTAAACTAGAATCATCAAACTCTAATAATCAAATTAGGGTTAACAAAAACTTTTCCAATTAAAATATGAAAGCATTCATATGTGTGTGCATTAAAATTTGGAGTCTTTTGAATTGACATGATTATGTGTTTCTTTGCTTGGAAAATGATTCTTAGGTGAATTAAACATCATCTAAACAATCCCCACACTTTTCCCAAAAACAAATAAATCAAAACAAACAAAATGAGTGAATGGTCACTTTGGCCAATTTAACTCCCATGCCTACTTTGGCTATCTCTAACTTTCAGAACTTAACAGAAACTTGTTTGGATCTTTGCACCCCTTGATAGTACTCATAACAAAGTATCAAGGCCCACCTTGTGATCATACAGAAACATTCAAATGCATAGTTTAAATGACAGTTTAAAATTGAATCTATTTCATATGAGAAGATCCCACTTTTTCAAAAACCACTCAAACAAGCTCAACTTTCAAAACCCAAGCATCCACAGACTCACCAGCACATGCCTAGCACACCCACCAAAAATCTTTTCAAAATTCAAAACTTGAATTCATGCGGCCATTTCATCAAACACCTTGCTGATTTAAATCAAACAAAATCAAAACACTATAGTGTGCAGTGTTTTGGGCCTAACTTGTTCCCTCTCTGGACACCACTAGCCTTAGTAGATCATCTAACGACCCTAACTAATCCCTAGCACCACTGTAAGCTTGACAATGTCATCAATGGTGAACAGCCGAGAACACCCATGTCACCCCAGTGTGGACAGCAGGCTAGAGGAAGAACTAGCCGTGCCAACCTTGTCTGGGAGGTAGCCCATGCCTCACCGCCCCCTCTCGACCAGCCACCCTGCCTCAGACAAGAACTGAACCGCCAGAACGCCCGCGCGTGCCGTTAATGACCATGCCACCCGTCTGCGCCGCAGAGCACGTCGTTCAACTCAACCGACCACCTTGAGCCTCGTCGCCGCCAGATGCTCCCCACCGTCCCCAGAGACCGCCGGACATGCCCATTTCACCGCCTGCACCGTAGCCACCGCCGCCGTCAAGACGCCGCCGCTAGAAACGCCGAGCGTTCTGCACGTTGCTGCCATCGCCCCTACACGCGCATTAAAGCCATAAAGCATCGCCAGGAGACCACCGATCAATCGCCACCCTTGGCCATGCCTCTAGCTGCCCGTAGCCGTGTCGCCACCGTCGCCTGCCCATCCCGTTCGGTCTTGCCGTCGAGCCTATAAAAGGAGGACTCCCCCGCTCGAATTCATCACACCATTCCACTCCTCTCTCACCCAGAACCACCCCGTCTCAGTCCCGAAGCAAGGCGAGCAACGCATCGCCAGAATTGCGCCGGAGCAGGCCGCCTCTGGAAAAGAAGGCGCCGTCGATTTCGTCCACCCCAGGAGAAGCTGCCGGTACTAGGAGGTTCGCCGTCGTCGACTTTGTCGTTCACCCACCTCGCCGACCCTCGCCTGAGCCCCGGTGAGCCCCCGACGACCTCCACCTGCCGCGTTAGGTTTCTGTCTCACCGGCGCTGCCCGACGTGGACGATGAGTAGCAGCCGTTCGATTACACTTAGATCGTGCGGATGAGATTGCCCCGTACCGCTTCACGTCTAAAGAGCCACTGACTGGTGGAACCCCCCTGTCAGTTGAGCCCCGCGCCACGGAGTGACACTGGGCCGGCCCACTAATAGTTCCCGCGCAGCCCACTCATTTGAATTTGGAATTTTCCATTTTCATTCAAACACAGTTTTGTACCTAGTTTCAAAAATCAACCCAGCTCGATTCAGTGAACCAAATTGAATGAGACCAATTTTGTTAGAAAGGTTTTGAAATGCTTAATCCAAGCCCGTTGGATTCAAATCATTTGAATCTATAGATCAACCATGGTAAAAATAACAAGGCAGAACCTTTTCTGCATTCAAACATTTTTCAAATTTAAACTATAATAGCTTTTGAGTTGATTCCAACTCTCAAAAATCACATTTGACCATACCTTTCAGAATATATGAAAACATTTGGGTTTACTTACAGAACTAATGTTCAAGTAATAAAAGAATGCCACATAGGCATTTCTAGTCATTTATTTTTTTTAAAATAAAAGGTTAAATCTTATTAAATTGTGACACCACTTTAAATCACATTCCCATGTACTGAAATGTGTGGTGATGACATGTGTCAACATGATCCCATATTTGGTTTGGAGAATATTAAATCTTAAGTAGTTTTTCAATGAGTAGAAATTACTTTTCTAAAAATGAAATCAATAAGACAAATGCTTTAATCTTGTAATGTTAATGATGATGCTAGATCATCTATATAACCATTGTGTGTGATGATTGAAAGTAGTTAAGTATTGTTTGGTGATTGTGTACCTCGTATTTATTCATAGACGCTAGTACCGACCAAGGATATGAGGAGGAAGGAGGATACTACGAAGAAGCCGAGGAGAACTTCAACCACTGCTCTGCACAAGGAAAGCTTATACTGATACTGATGCAAGCCAAATACTACTAGTTGGTTGTGCAAGTTAACACTTGCAAGATACTATACCTATGAAAGCCAATACTTGCTTGTTACCATGCTAACTATATGCCTTAAGCATATATGATATTACTCATTTGCTGATACCCCCTCCTAGTTTTACTTGCAAGCTTTCTACTTTATTTCTTTATCAAAGCTACTACTTAGAGTTTACTTGAGTAAATTGTAGATACTAGAAAGATAATTGAAGGTTGCATAAAGAGCCTAAAACTTGGCCTAAGCTAGATAATCTTGATGTCATCCCAAGGCATGAGATGGTACTTAGTTAAAACTCCACTTGTTTACCACCCCTCATTAGTACTCACCCCCACTTGTAGATGCTAGTGCTAAGCATAAAACTTGATCAACTTTAGATGGGAATACTTGGTGGAAAATGGTTATGAAAACCTTGGAATGATGGATCATTCTATTGAGATGTTTTGACATGTGTTGACAAACACCAGATGATTTTGATGATGAAAACGTTGGGGCATGAGCCTTAGCCCTTTTATAAAACTGATAGTTGTCTGGATGCGATACCATTCCAATTTTACCGTACAACCACAATACCTGAAAATTGGGTAGGGCTTGACTGGAAACTTATATACCTTAGTATGGGTTCCCTCACGGCCAAGGTCTGAGCTGAGGCTACCTTGTGAAGATTGTCCACCTGTGCAGTACCCAAGATGACAGTTGGTCATGGTTGGGAGGCCAAACTCACAGGAAAGGTGCCTATACTAGGGCGTGTAATTGAAAGGTTAGGATTGATTATCCGCATACTGAGTATGGTGAATTCAGGATTTGTTCCTGACGGATGTATCGAATGTTGTGGTGAAAGTGTACAATCTCTGCAGAGTGTCAAACTATTCGAATAGCCGCGTCCGTGGTTATGGACAGTTGGAGTGGCCATATTGTTCCCCCATCAGATGTTTTCAAAATGACTTGTGAAATGAATTGAGAATTTGACTTGACCACAACAGAGTTGTGGCATGAGATACAAGTTCCCACTTAGGTTTTATAAAATTTAACTATCTTTTCTTGCTTCTGAACTTAGGAGAGGTAAATCTGGCTTTTTGCAAAACAACCCTAGAGCTTAGTGTCCTATTACAAAACCCCCCTTCACTTGTTAGTCTTAGTTTGCGAGTACTTAAAGAGTACTCATGGCTTTGTCCCTGGCTATTCATGTGGCCAGACTATGAAGAGTAGTACCAGGAGGATGGACCCCAGGAAGGTTACGACAACTAGGATCATCTCCCATCGTCAGCATTGCCTATGACCCCGAAGATGGAGCTTCGCCTACGCTACCTTTATTATTACGTATTTCCGCTACTTGAGTTGTATTAAGAACTGGATCATGAGATCCTTATTTGTGTAAAACCTTATGTATCGTTTGTAATGGATGATGTACTATGGTATCCAATTCTATTATGTCTCACAAAAATGGTAAACCTGGGATTGCGATGTATTGCATAACAGGCATATGGGATTAAAAATCCGGGTGTTGACATTGTCCCAGGCGGTTCGTGGAGGAGCCGGAGCGAAGGGAGGTGGCCAGCGACATGGAGGACGGAGGTCGAGCGACGCGGGGTGGCCGGATGCAGAGGAAGTAGGCGACGGGGGCAGCTCAGGTGGAGGAACCGTCTCGAGAAGGAGGGGGCAGCCCCGGGGGCGCTGGATGTTGAGCGGCCCGATGGTGCTTGTAGGCGTCGGAGGGGAAGCAGAGGAGGCCGTCAGCGGCTTGAGGCGCTGGCGGACGTGCAGAAGGGGCAGCGGCCTTGGTTCGACGGCGACCGTGGAGGGAGGACCTCGGGGACGGCGCTTCGAGGGAAGAGGAGGACGGTGCATGGCCTTAGGCTCCTTGAGGTGGCGGGGATTGTGGTGGCGGCAGTCGCTGTGAAGCGGAGGAAGAAGCTGCAAGGTGGATCGGGATTGGGGTCACGAGGGGAGTGGAGAAACAGGGTGGGGTCAGGGGAGCGATCGAGAGGGCTCGACCGCGTCGGTGTGGTGGTTTGCGTTCCTGTGTGCGTTCGATGGGGCTAGGGGTTTGACTACGGGGTGGGGCCAGCAGGGCATGGGAGCGGGGATGGAGTAGTGGGGTTTGGCGTGTGTGTGCTCTGTGTGCGTCGCGTGTGGGGTGTTGTGTTTGGTCCAGGGAGAGGTGGCGGCGGGGAGAGGAAGTGGGGTGAGGGTCTAGGGACTAGGGATAGGCAGGATCTAGGATTAGGGTTAGGGTTTAGATTTGTATATGGGGTAGTAGGCTGCTGCCAGCTGGGCCTTTGGACCTGGCCGGTGGAGGTCTCCCCCGGTAAAATTGTTTTATTTTTGTAGAAGATTTAGGCGAACAAAATATCCGGAAGGGTCCAGGGTTTGATTTGAAATAAGACGGGGTATCTAGGAAAACAAAAATAGACTTTGTAAAATAATTTGAGGCAAAAATAATATGCATGATGATGCACATATAAAGACAGGCGATTTTCTAGTAGTGGTTTTACCTGGGATGCTACACCGTTGCACTACAAGGATTCCATAGCCATAGATCTAACTTCCACATGTACTCCCGACGGGATCGGGGAGACGGAGGTTCTCGTCATACATCGTATGTGTAAGAACCCACGGGGTGTAACACTTGGGGCACTTTGGATGTCGTAAGCCAGACTGCTGCATGGTGATAGAGCAAGGGGTGACCTGCGAGGAGCTTCGCGACCTTGAGGTCAACTATGAGTACTACTACTTCAACCACGTTCCTCTCGGAACGTTAACCACTTTCGAACTACAAGGGTATGTATCCGAAACCTCTCGGCTGTTACTGCATTACTCGTAGATAGATCTTGGGCAATCAGGGTATATAGATGGAATACAAATGTATTGATAAATACTTTTTCAAATCCACAACAAAGTCTGTGAAATACAACAAGATAAATGTAATGGAGATGAGAGGGTCGATGGTGATGGTGGAGTTGCAGCGGTTGATGGAGTCGATGATGGAGATGATGCCCAAGCCTTCAAGGATCTTCATAGCGGTGAGGATCAAACTCCCAATGCAAATCCCCCCCAATCTCTTCCGAAGGTGAGGTTTTTATGAATTGTGGTTTATCTAAATGTTGGATCTGAGATCCTTCTACATGGTTGAAAGTATTTGAAGAGGGCTCCGATGCCGCGAAATACGGGCGCACCGTTCGGGCAGGCTTTGCCCCCACGGGTGGCCGTCAAAGCCTCTGATTATCGTCAATACAGGGGTATTTGATTCTCCTTCCTCCTAAGTGCGAGGATATTTATTTATGTGGCTTTATTGGCTTTCAAATAGCATATTTTATGTCCATAGTTGACTTCTTCAATTGATTTATTCATCCACACCTTCAATTCCAGGATGCCGGTGAAATAAGCATAAAAAGGACACGCGAACATGATAAAATACCAAAATCTTATCACTACAAACATGCTACAAAAATGCACTCATCACTAGACATAGCATTTTTTCCATATAAAACTACAAGAGTACATGATATATAACACTAGAGCTAAAAATGTGCACAGGATATTCAAGCAACATATTTTTTTGAATGAGGAAGGGGTCTAGAAAGACCCCGATGCTGCCATTAATACCGAAGCGATGGGTACAATTCACAAACAAGTCCTTCACAAAGCTGGTAAAACAACAAGGACTTGTGAATATGCAAGGAGGACCCTAAAAGCTTATGAAGAAACGCAATCCAGTCCTTTGACCTCGCCACCGCCACTGAGCCTCTGCCGCCGGCCATCTCCAGCCCGTCGGGGACGAACCACTTGACAAGCTGCAAATGAGGAAAGCCGACGCAGAGCTCCCGAAAGGCCTCCGTCTTGGAGGTTGAAGACACGCCCTCCTGGCGTAGAAAAGGCCCATCTTGGCCATAGATGCCGGTGGCACTCATCGCCACCGAGCAAGAAGCTCGACAAACTGGCAGCAGGCCGCCACCCCGATGAATCTCACAACCACCTTTATCCCCACCACCCTCGCCACCACGGTGGGTCGGGTATAAGATAAAGGCTCCAGAGTCACCGGAGAGAAGCCACCAACACTTATTCAAGGGAGACGCCATCGGAGCACCCCATCCTCCTCCACCATAGCAGCAGGAAGAAGCACCTCGACGATAGCTAGCTTGAGCCGCGTCCGAGCAGCAAACCGGCCAAATCTCCGATGCCGCCTTCAGATCCGGACACAACCACGCCGCTCCTCTCATCCTCCTCGCCGCCACGGCCGGCCAGGATAAGAGAAAGCAGCGCCGTCATGCCACAGAAGAAGAAGCAGAGCACGATCTTATTGCGGAGATCCTCGAGATCTGCAGCTCCTAGACATGCCCTGACCTCCAGAGCCTTGCCAACATAACTCCTCCTTGAGCTGTTGGGGTTCCGATCGGAGAGAACCCCAGCCCTACTCCAAACTACCGGCCTTAGGCCAAGACACCTAGACCTATCCCTAAGAACTACACTGACGCCTCTCCTCCCCCATCTCCGGTCGGTGTCACCGCTAGAGATAGGCCGGGATCGGCCCGGATACCCAGCGACGACTCTCAAACAAAGAGAAGGGAGAGGGACAGAGGGGAGAAGGTGACTACCTTATCGCTCCCCTCAGTGTGAGGTACAGGCCAGGCTAGGCTTTGCTGTCTTCCAAACGATATATTTGACAAGGCCTGTTTCAACAAAGTTTATTGAATCTATCAAGGTAAGTGTATTGTGTAAAAATACAAGCACATATTGTGCATGTATTAATGAATTGCTTACATAAATAGAATAAATACTACTAGTTGTCTCCATGTAATAAGTATAACACACCTAAGGACCAGAGGAACATGAGCTACTAAGAGATTCACATGAGCAATATGACGAATATCGGCCCGCTTCACGTCGCTCTCCTCGTGAGCGACCGAAGCGGGTCCCCAACCCTAGCCCTTCCCCGCTCCCTCCTTCCCTTCCCTCCCACCGCCGTCGGTGTTGGCCGCCGAGCAAAGCTTGCATGGTGCCGGCGGCGGCGGACCCTTCTTCCCCGGTGCAAGGTCTCGACGAGGATGTCACTCTTGGCGCTTGAGTCGGTGGCGGCCGGCGTCGAGGCGCACCTCTGCATCTCGAGGCAGCGGCTGGTGGTGGGGTTCGCGGCGGCGGCAAGGGTTGCTCGGCCTGCAGTTTTTGGTCTCGGTGGCCTCTCTCCACCGGCGGGTTCCCGCGGACGGTGTTTCGGCGTGTAGCCGAGAGGGCGAAGAGGAGGGGGGAGGGGGGTTGGGCGAAAGTCGTCCTTTTACTGATTGTACCGAGTTGGCCAGTTTCAATAACCCGACATTAGTTCAGAAAATTCGGGCTTTGATCCCCATACCGAATAGCCCAAAAAATACCAAAATCCGCTAAAGCGTGAGGCCCCGTGACTCTTTTTTTTGAACATTAAAGGCCTCGAAAGGCCTGGAAGCTGTATTAATAACTCGGCGGGTACAAATTTACATTGAGGCTCCTCATCACAGGGAAAATAAAAGATAAGGCCTCAAAGTTTGCAAGACAGACCCTAAGACAAAACAGAGAAAAGCAATCAGGTCCTTGCCTCGCTTCCGCCACATCTCGATCGACCGTCACGGCATCGCACCACCACCGGGAACAAGCCACTTGGTGTAGAGCCGACGATGAATCCCAGCTTCAGTCGCGGAAAATCCTCAATTGGCTCAAGCACGGAGGAAAAGGATGCAGTGTGCTCACCTGAGCTCGGAGTGGCCTCTACGGCCGAGGATAGCGACGGCCAGAAACTGCCCTCGCTTGGAATCTCCGACGAAGAACACAACTTCCGCGTGCTTGACCTCGCACGCCTGTCCCCCGCCTGCCAAATTCCAGAACGAAGGATGCCCTGCCCTCTCCCCACTTCCTGTCTATCACCATGACCACAAGGAAGGGGAAGAGGGGCAAAACAAGTCCTCTCCTCAGGAATCAACACGCAGGACGACGACCACCATCCAATCAAAGCCGAGGAAGGCGCAGCGCGTCGTTCTTCCTCCTCGCCGCCACGGCCGGCCAGGAAGAACTCCACGCCACCCCATGCGATGCATCTCCACTCCCCCGCCCCCCGCTTTCACAGCCGGCCAGAAGGGGAGACGCGACGCAGCACCTCTGCTCCACCAGAAGGTCAGCGGCACCTTTATTTGCGGAGACCTTGGCCCTCCCCTCGCCGACGAGCTCCCACCATAGAAGCATCAACAGCTCAAGAAGGAGCACAACGCCTAGGATCCCGCCGCAAGAATCCTGAAACCTGCTCCAAAACTCCACTAGGGGACAACTCCTACCACTAACTAACCTACAACTACGACCAGCACCTCCCCCCCTCCAACCCTCACCGGCAAAGCCGGCGAGAGTGGCTTCGGTTCGGGCCGGAGCGACGAGAGGGCTCCTCGGGAACTTTAGCAGGGGATAAGGGAGAGGAGAAGAGTTGTCTCAGTCCAGGCCCCGTGACTCTAGAACAGCCCATTTATTCCCACGTTCCTAGCCCAACAACCAAACCACGTACTAGCAGTATAGCACGACCTCCCGAAAATCCCGTCCCCATCCTCTCGTCTTCTCCTATCCCGCCTCCAAGGCCTCTCCCGCAAGCGCCGCCGCAGGTGCGCAGCTACTCCAGCACTCCCTGCTCCCGCCGCCGATACTCCCGCACAGCCTGCTGCTATCCTCCCACCTCATATCTTCCTGGTAGCGCGGCAGGCCGGTTGGTCCCCGCATCGAAGCCGACCCTGGGCGAGCTCAGCTTCGCCTCGCGCCGGCGGCCAACGTCCCGACCACGCGAAGGCCTCCAAGCTCGACTGCAATCTCCCTCCGGCCGGCTTCAACCTATACGGTGCCCCGCAGCACTCCGGGAGCCGCGCAGGAAGACGATCCCCGACGGCGACCCCAGCTCCTTCCCGGCATCCCGTTCGCCGTTGGTCACCGCTGCCGTCGCCGCTCTCCGCTTGCCGCTCTGCTCGCCCGTCGGCCATCGGCCGTCGCTCGCCTTTCGGGATTACCCGAACACGATATTTCGGGTTTCCCCCGGTCAAATTCGGGTGTTAGTTTAAGAAATCCGAATTTCCCGACCGAACGGGTAAAACCTGAACGCCCACCACCACCAATCCACTCAGAGCCTCAGAGGCCACTGGCCAGTAATGCTAAGATCAGCCTTCCCGCTCGTGTTCCAATTCCCACACACCAAACTGCCCCCAATCCGTCCGCGCTCACCACCTGTTCGTCCGTATGCCTCTCCCGCCGCCGTCCTCCCACCGCCGCGGCCGCTCCCTCCAGCTTCCGCCTACGTCCACCTCCCCTTTTGCCGCAAGCGCTGCCACTACTGCGACTTCCCCATCGTTGCGCTTGGCTCCTCCTCACCCTTGCCCCGCGGCGAGGTCGAGGACCCGAGGATTGCTGACTACGTGCGCCTCCTGCTCCGGGAGGTTGCCGCCACGCAGCCCGTCTCTGATGACGGTGTGCCCCTCGAGACTATCTTCTTTGGCGGCGGCACGCCCTCGCTGGTCCCGCCGAGGCTCGTCGCCGCTGTACTGGACGCGCTGCGTGGCAAGTTCGGCCTGTCCGCGTGCCCGGAGGTGTCTATCGAGATGGACCCCGGCACGTTCGACGCAGCTAAGTTGAGGGATCTGGTGGGTGTGGGTGTGAACCGGGTGTCTCTCGGAGTGCAGGCGTTCCAGGAGGACCTGCTTCGGGCGTGTGGCCGTGCGCATGGGCTGCAGGAGGTGCACGAGGCGGTTGGGATTGTGACCGGGTGCGAGGGTCTTCAGAACTGGAGCATGGACCTCATCTCTTCGCTTCCCAACCAGACCGAGGAGATGTGGGAGGAGAGCTTGAGGTGCACCATCGATGCCCGGCCTACACATGTGTCAGTCTATGACCTGCAGATTGAGCAGGGCACCAAGTTTGGGCAAATGTGAGTTTATTCTGGTCATACTTATCTTGTAAACTTATCAGGTCTCAGAAAACTTTTTTCTCCTTTGCTGCGTGCTGTAGCCTCATGTTCTGATTCTGTTTGTGGTAGTTCAAAGATAATGAATTAAAAAGTTACACCAGAACCACCAGTCATATATTAGCTAGAAGTCCTGTTTCAGTTTGCACTTGTTGTGTTTAAGTTCAGTCTGTTTTGCGAACTCATGATGGTGATAGTTGCAAATTTAAAAGGCTTAACTATTTTTTTTTTTGTATTTTATAACCAATAGTAAAGCTTGACGATTTATGCATGGTCGTGCCCATGTTCTTCTCTGGCCATCTTATATCCATGTATCTGATAACTTTGAGAGATATTATTTTCAATGAGCTTTTTGCAACAAACATCGTATGATTATTTTTTCCGGGACCAAGATCAAGTGATTGTCGTGTGTGAATATGTGTCGCACTGATGCCAGTCTCATGTTAAATGTTGCAGATATACACCTGGTGTATTTCCTCTTCCAAGTGAAACAGACTCTGCAAACTTCTACAAGATAGCATCTAAACGGCTTTCTGAAGCAGGGTATACACACTATGAGATCAGTAGCTACTGCAATGCTGGCTATGAATGCAAGCACAATGTAACATATTGGCAAAACCGGCCATTCTATGCATTTGGTCTTGGATCAGCAAGCTACATCAATGGTGTCAGATTCTCTAGGCCCAGAAGAATGAAAGATTACGCAGATTGGGTTAGGAAGCTGGAAGATGGAACTTGGTGCCATGAGTCTAGTACCCCAGAGCTGAAGGACATGGCAATGGACTCCGTGATGCTATCACTGAGAACAGCTTGGGGGCTAGACCTGCATAGTTTCAGTAAATCCTTTGGGAAGAATCTGACACAGTCATTGTGTAACATGTATAGGCCTTTTGTTGAGAGTGGACTTCTAATTGCCATGGATACAGAACGACAGGTGCTGCAACTTAGTGAGTTTGATTTGGGTTTGGAAAACATGGGTGCGACTGGGAGCAGGGTTGCCTTCATCCGTCTGAGTGACCCAGATGGATTTTTATTGTCCAATGAGTTGATCTCACTTGCTTTTGGGATTATTTCGCCATAACAGTGGTTGGCTTTACAAATTAACAATTTTCTTCTTAAATTGTTTGTTTTTATCTGACCAAACTGACATGCACTGATATATATATAGACAACTATATATAATTTGTGTTTGGTTTCATAGACAACCACTGCTGATCACCTGAGATTCATAGCATCTTTTGTTCATGTCAGTGTAAATTGAAACTCATATTAGTTCCAAGACAAGTATTACACTATATGCACATAAGTTGTGTTGTGATCAACTATCTTGTGTTACTCCTCTCCCCGTTTCTAGGTGTTTTTTTTTGTCACAATCTCTAGTTGAACTTTTGTTTACCTGCAATCCTCATTGCTCTTTTACCCGTATATGTTATTATTGTTTGCCAACAAAGCATGCTCATGCCGGTAAGTTTGTGCCATTTAGGTTACACTGCAAAACTGTTTATGTACTGGAGTAGCTGTTAATCTGACGCTTAGTCGACATGAATTGATTACATTTACCTATGATGTGATGCTCTCGGAGATTTCATTTACGCGTTTCTCTGTGCAAATTCATCTTGGACGCTAGAAGCTGAGCTGATTCGAGGATAGTGTTTCTCCTAAATATCTTGTTTGTTACTTTGTTTGTTGGTTCCATATTGGGCTGCAGGTTCTGGGAATGTAAGTCAGGATACATTTTACTTTGTTTTGAGTAGAACTTTTGTTTGAAATAATTGATTAATAGGGATAGCTTCTGAATCATCTCAGTCACACATTATTACCAACTTGATACTGAGATTCATTATTTTATTACCAACTTGAGATGGCAGATTAAAGTCGAAAAGGGCTACCATATTACAAAGGGCTGAAACCTCTTTTTATCTGTTCAATGAAATTAGCAGAGATATAAAAATTAACTTGCATTTTTATGGAGCACTGGTGTACTAGATAGATGAACATGGACAAGGAATTTATATGCAACAAATGAATCCCTCATCCATGTTCATCTACCTACTCCATGTTGCATATAAAATCCACTCATCACTCTTCCCTTTCCCGGCTTCTGTCACCCAACGGCCACGCAGAGCTCCACTAGCCTAGCTCGCCCAAGGGTTGACCCATGTAGAAGCGAGTGGGGCCCTTGGCCCCCTCTCAAATATTGAAACTTCAATTTAGTTAGTTTATCTTTAGTACTCCCTTCCGATCCTAAATAAGTGTCACGGTTTTAAACTAACTCTAGTTTAAAATGGCGACACTTATTTAGGATCGGAGGTAGTAGGAAATACTTCAAAATATGTGAACTTATACAAGAAATGTGCCCCCCTCTAGTTTAAAATGGCGACACTTATTTATGATCGGAGGTAGTAGAAAATACTTTAAAATATGTGAACTTATACAAGAAATGTGTCCCCCCCCCCCCCCAATCAGATCATTTGCTCCTCTCAAATTATTTTCTGGGTCTGCCCCTGAGTCCACCCTCGACGGCATGCCCTCTCTACTGAACCCCAGTTGTGTCTGGGCACAACAAAGTTGATGTGGCATGTGGGCAAGAAAGTGTATTGTACAAACGAACCAGACGAGATTGTCTTCCTAACGTTAAATCTCTGAAGCATGTTTGTGCTAGATGAAACAAGTCAATGAAAAATATACATGGGCATGATAAACAATAACAAGTTATGACCAAAATGATTATATAAAATGTGTTCACCATTTTTTTTGGAAAAAATACACTCGTAAATGGAATATTCTATATAGTTGGCATTTTTTTTACTAAAGTCAGACAATGTAGCAGCATATTAAAATAAAGTTTGTGGAATAAAAAAATAGGTTAATGATACAAAATAAATAACAAATCTAGCTGCGCGGATGCACGTATCGTTACAAGTTACAAAAGGAAAATTTTCTTCTATGTACTATTAAGTTCTTATAGTGGATGAAGATTTGTGTTATTCAAACCACAAGATTTTGATCGAGCGACTATAAATAAAAAGATACGTACATCTCTGCAACAAGCGGCTACGCTTGGTTTTCTCTCCATCTTGCCCGTAGATCTTTCTGATTTCTGTTGGAGATGCTGTAAGGCGTCGCATCCTGCGTGACATTCATATACCCTTTTGTCGGATTCAGAGGATATATTAGCACTCTCTCCTTATCCTCCCTTCCTCTTTCTACAGGCCGCAACTGGTCGTCGTCCTCCTCCGGCCCTTCACTCCTGGCCGTCCCCCTCCATCCCCTGCTCTGCTGGTAGCTCCAGGGAGGCGCGCGGCCTGGTCCTCTCCCACCCTTCCCACTCCCTCCTCTCCGGACCTCACCCCACCAACATGGTCTCCTCCTCGCTCCTGCTCACTTGCGGCCACGCTCCCCGCCACCCGTTCCGCAAACCACCACGCCTAGAAGTCGCAAGAATTTCCGCCGTTGCCAGAACTAATTGCAATGCCCCTCCTCTTTTCACCTCCATGTACGGGTCTCCCTTGGGGCGCCGGGGCTGGGCCCACGTCTGCCGCGACTCCTCCCTACAGGACCCGCCGCCGGGAGTCGATGCCGCGGACGAGCAGGATAAAGACGAATTAGCGACGGCGACCGTCACCAAGACAGGAGGCGGAGGCGGCGGTGAGCAGCTGAGCGACTGGACCACCTCGGTGCTGCTCTTCGGGATATGGGCCGGGCTCATGTATTATGTCTTCCAGCTCGCACCAAACCAGACGCCGGTACGTTGATCCTCTCCATGGGAATTAACCAACTGTCATTGCTTTGCACTCTGGAGAATTTTGCAATTCCTTGTTTGTAGTATCGGTGACAATCCTAGGTATGTCTTTGACATGCTTACAATCCTGTCCTGGGTCCTGACGACATTGGCTAAGATTGTGTATGCCATGCTGTCTTTGCTCTGGCAATGTTGTCCCATAGAATACGCATCCGCCTGGGTTGAAAATTTCTGCCTGTTACTTGGCGAGCCGCGTGTATTCTTTGGTAAATGGAGATGGTTGGAACATTGGCTTCGATCAACGGTTCAGGTTTTACAATACTGCTGATAAATGTTTTGACTTGTGAGCATGTCTTTGCAGTACCGGAATACGCCAGGCTATGATCATGAGTTTCGTAGCCTAAACGCTAGTACCATTATTGAATTTGCATTGTTTATTTTCCCCTTTTTGTTTGCCTACACAATATCTTGTACTGCTAGATTAGTAAGGTCTCTGAATTTTCGTACTTATAAACTGCAGTTTTTTAGGAAAAAAAGGTATAAGCTGGTTAAACCAGCATTTTATTGAAATAAGTGAGCCATCAATAAATTTAAATACATCCAATGTGTATAGTATGTTCAACACTCTTCGAAATTTATCCCTCATTACTTGACGTGAACTTCTCTACTGCAGTATGTATAGCCATATAGGTTCACTCCCCATGCCATGTGAATGTGATCGACCAAAAACCAAAAAAGAAGGATGCTTTTGCAATTCACTATTGAAAACCCTTTGAAGTTATTCTTGAACAGTCCTGATACTTTTTGGGAGAGGCTGATCCTGCTACAAGTCTTTATCAGTCATTCGTACATTCTTCATATTATTACTGACAGTTGCTGCCATAGTTGGATTTTCAAAAATCATGCCATCTCACGTTTAGAGAAAATTGCTTCTGTACCATTGACAACCTCCACAATGGCTCATTTGCCATCAAACAAAGCTTCAGTTCTAATATATCAACGACAAACAAATTGTAGTGCTTATTTGCCATTGCCGTTAGTCTGTCATCAGCGTGTCTCCGTTTTACTGTTAGTATATTCAAAAATACCAACCTTACCCTCAGCTTAGAATGGAATAGTCCATAGTAATAGTTGACACGATTTGTTGTTAGCCCAGCTGGTCTGGTAGGGCTTAAGGAATCAGTCAGGATTCAGACGTGGAGCGTACAATGGCAAAGCAACAACGCAGGCTAGAGGTGTTGCTGCACTGAAAACTTCATGATGGACGTACTACTGGCAGGATAACCAACATGGTCTATAGTATTGGCTGGTTGTTAACACTGGAGTAGATAACGATCAAGGAAAATACTTTATGGTCTAGGGGATGCATGTATGGGTACGGTTCAGTCGCTTCAGCCATCAGAGAAATAGAAAATTCCAGAAAATAATCTAGACATGTTTTGCAATCGTTTGTAATGTGCCACTGAGGGCAAAACCGACATTTTGTCCTCTTAACACACTGAGATAACATCTGGCTAACAGCAAGTGGTATGTAAGCAATTTAATTTGCTTGTGTTTGGTATATAAGCACCGGAGCTTTGTTCGATGGCAAATGAGCCATTGTAGCGCTTTAATGGTATGGAAGCCATTTTCTCTCACATTTATGGTTAGCTTAAGGAGCAAGGGTAATGAACCATTTCCGGCATAACCGCTAACTTTTTTATCTTTTTTTCTGGTTTAGAGATATGATGTTTTCACTTACTACAGACCCCTATGGACTGTTTGTGTGGCAAGTGTTGCATGAAAGTACCGTGGTTGTGTGGTATGTGACTTTTAGACTAGTTTATGTTATTTCATCTAGAGATAAGTAGTTTGAGTTAGATTGCATCTTACCTTCGGATGATTAAATTGGTTTTTATCTACTTGGAGTTTGGTTGCATCTTATCTCTAGATTGTTTTAATGTGTTTACCACTACCATGTGACAATCACTTAATAATTCTGACCTTCGGATGATTAAATTGGTTTTTATCTACTTGGAGTTTGGTTGCATCTTATCTCTAGATTGTTTTAATGTGTTTACCACTACCATGTGACAATCACTTAATAATTCTTCACCCATTTTGGTTGCAGTACAGAGACACCTACTTCTTGCAGAAGCTTTTATATCTTAAAGGTGACGATGGCTTCCGAATGAATGAAGTTCTTGTGTCTCTGTGGTACATAATGGGTATCTGGCCACTAGTGTACAGCATGTTGCTTCTTCCTACTGGAAGAAGGTAAATGGATCAACAAATTTTCTAGTCATGTGCTTCCTTTTGGATATCTACAATTGCACCAAACAACAATACAACATTGCATGTGTAGTTTGATTTAAGCATTTTCTCAATATGTCTCTTATCTCATGTATTTTTGTTTATATGAAAAAAATTAAGTTCTGTTGCTGAACCAAAATGGTTATCTACATATTTACATCTTATAAAGTGTAGTTGCTCATTATGTTCATGTAACCATTTTCCAGCTTTCTCTGGATTTGAAGGTAAACATAGGGATGGAAAAAACTCAAAACGTCACGAGCTTCATGAGTTTATCTTGTTCCTTGAGAAAAAGATCGTATTGTGAGCTTGGATTGAAATCATGCCCTTACTAAACCAATCAGGATTTTTTTGCCTGTTCAGATACGTTCGATCCAAATATACGAGTAGTTCGTAAAAAACATGAGTCTCAGGTCCTGGCCCGGCAGGGACACTTGTTAAACCCATCTGGCTGCCCAAGTTTCACACAGCCACACCTCAAGGCTGAAGCTCATCAGACAGTAGATTCTAGATTGTTCTCATCTCTCAAGATTTATTCTGACAGTTTTTTAATCCAAAGTATGCTAGATTATTTGTAGATTTAGTAGAGTAGAAATCGAGCATATGTCAGGCTGTTATTTACCAATTTTTTGATGCATGCCTTTTCCATGTGGATTGTCTGATGAACCTGAAAATATCACATCGTTAACGAGCCTAACGAGTCATCCCAAGCTTAGCACGTATTTTTCTTGTTAAGCTGATGATCCTAGCCAAAGCTTGACCGAGCTGAGCCATTATGTACCCTAGCCACGTTGCAATCTGTTTCCTGAGAAATCCCGATGGTTACAATGCTCATGAGCAAGTGCAAGCACCAAAACAACCACATCTTGGCTCATGGATCTGCCACAAATCATGTGTTAGTCGATGCTCACGTGGCAGATCCATTTGCATTTTATAACAAGTATTATGATGTATCGTTGCAGTATTTGTTAGCTTTATTTTATTTTGGAGTTGCTGTGGCCACAGATGTAGCACGGTAGTGGTACAATCATTCTCCAAGAAAAGTGTTTTTATTTTTCATATCAGTCGGATGAATTGTCATTTTTTATACTAATGTGAATCTTAAAAACTTGATAAACCTATTTACCAAACTTGGGGAAGTCCACATTCTTTTGCATGGTATACTAATGGTTCTGCACTACCAGCGTTCTTGCTAATGCATTTCTTGATCTACATGTCAAAACAAACATAAAGATGTAACATTAGCAAGACCTGTCTGCTGTGATATGGTATTCTCTGTATAATTACATCACCGCAATATAAATGTTACAATAAATCTTTTTTTTTGCAGTTCAAAAAGCAATATTCCTGTCTGGCCATTCCTAGTCCTTTCATGCTTTGGAGGAGCATATGTGTTGATTCCTTACTTCGTTCTATGGAAACCCCCTCCACCTGCCATTGATGAAGACGAAATTGGACAATGGCCATTAAAATTTCTTGAATCAAAATTAACTGCAGGGGTATGCTCTAGTAGTAGTGTCTTTACATTGTCAAAATCTTGATTTAAGTAGCATGCAGTATATCTAGTTGGCCCACTTGCGTAATCATAACATGATTTTGTTCCAATCATGTTGCAGGTAACGTTTGCCGTGGGCCTTGGACTGATTATATATGCAGGCAAAGCTGGTGGTGCTGATTGGCAGGAATTTTTTCAGTACGCTAGAGAGAGCAAATTTGTAAGTTCTGCATTATTGTATGCTTGGCAAAGCATGAAAAAAAAATCATGATACCATATTATATAAGTGTTTGCGATGCCCATGCAACTTTCATGTTTTTACACCTATATGCTCGTCCTGTAATGTTAATTAACGGCTGCAAAATTGTTGCAAGGTTACTCCCTAAAAAATTGCTTGCAGTTATACATCGGGAAACCTAAAGCCATCAATTTATAATCTTTATTCTACTTAGTACTTACATTAGGTGCGTTAACTATTCTTAAACACAAAAAGAATGATGTAGGTAAATTGAAAAATTCATGAAAGCACATATGGGCATATGCAAAAAAGGAAGAAGTGAAAAAATTCATGCCCTCTTTTAGTTTTGTCTGTTTTCCACCATTCCAATCTTCTGAATGACTTGTTAGCTGGATCATTTCATA
Source organism: Avena insularis (assembly GCA_023614405.1). NCBI lineage: Eukaryota > Viridiplantae > Streptophyta > Magnoliopsida > Poales > Poaceae > Avena > Avena insularis. The sequence continues at coordinate 93,487,344 of CM042693.1, read as the reverse complement.
ATCTGATTTTATATGGTTGCTATATCTTGAAATGGAATGAATTTATGTTGCTTTAGAAAGCACAAAAGCTTTCGAGGCTGAACAAATCTCCCGCCTATGTTTTAGAAAGCACGAAAATGTCGAGGTGAACTAATTTCCTGTTTTTTCATGTCATCTATCAGATCCATGCCACATCTATTGATTTTACTTTGTTCTCGGCCTTCTCGCCATTTTGGGTCTACAATGACATGACAGCAAGGCGATGGTAAGAGTGCTAGTCCCGATGCTTATAAGCTTAACGTTAAAAAAATCACGAGCAACTTTACTCCTTGCCTGATGCAAACATAAGAAATGCATGCAACAGATGTCTCATTTGTTTCTCATTCCATTTGCAGGAAAAATGGCTGGATTCTTCCGCTGGCACTTATCCCTGTTCTAGGACCCTCATTGTATCTCTTGATGCGTCCATCACTCTCGTCTCTGCTGGGGGCAACCTCCTCCTCATCTGACAAACCACAAAATTAACTGGAATGTAGTTGTGTACTAATTTTGGTCACGAGGACATGATACAGACAGGAAGATCCGTTAAGAACAAATTCTGGAAATTTCATTGTATCCATCAACTTGACCGGGACTATTCTTCAGAATTGACACTCCAATACAGTATTTGCCTGGAGAATGAAGACATTAACCGGCACTACCGCAATTCGGAATGTGAATGCCTTGAAACAGCAAGTTCAACCATGAAGCTTGTCAGGCAATCACATCTGAACGCCTTCCAAAAAAGGTTCAAGGATCGAGGATGCCCGTCAGGTAACAGGTAATGTTTGTGTACAATGAAAAAGACTGTTTGGGTATTATGTTGACATACACTGTCTATGTATATAAATTTTTGATCTCTGCGAATAATGTAGGGTCCTCACTTGTATTGCAACCAAATGATGTTAATAGAAGTACTTGTGGGGAGCGATGACCCAACTTGGGTTTAATGTTCTCTCCTTTCATATCAAGTATAGTAGTCAATGTTAGCAATGTTTCCAAGGAAATGACACGCAAGTCCTTTTGCGTGTTTTGGGGGAAAAAATAGTACTTAGAAGTGAAATGATTTTGTCTTTGCATTTTGTTTACTGTATGTAAGACTGTTAGTTTGATGTTTCTTTAGTAGAAATCAGTGGGGAGGCCTGAGGCCATGTGCCGTGGCCTAGAAAAAAAACTCAGCATCACTGAAACATTCAAAGGGCGCGGGAAATGTCAACATAACCGGCCCAAAAAAGAATATCATTTGCATAGATCCACTGCTAAAGCATCTAAACCTCGCTTTCCATTTCTCAAAAAAGAAAAGAAAAAACTAGACCTGGCTTTCCTCTTCCGTTCTTTCCCCCTCCTTTTCATGGCATTTACATCTGCACAGCCCGTCAGTACAGTGCCTGCTGTCACCACCGTGTGCACCCTCCTGAGCCAGAGGTGTTACCTGGGCAGGTTTCTCCTCACGGCATGACAGCAGCACATGGATGGCGATGTAGAGCAGCACGGCGGCGACGAGCACGACGACATACCAGAACATCTCCCACCTACGGCTGCAGCCCGAGGCGTAGGCGACGAGGAGGAAAACAAGGGCCAGCAGGATGGAGGACTGCGCCACCCGCAGCATCTCGTCGGACTCGGGCTTGCTAGAAACTGTGGCTCTGGAAGGGGAACCAAACTTCAGCGCGAACAACGGCTCGTCGAGCTGTAGCAGGAAGATGACGACGATGGACGCCAGGAAGGAGACGGAGTTGCTGTAGAAGAATAAACTGTACCGGCGCTCGTTGCTGTCGTGCAGGACTGGGTCGCCGGCGGCGTGCCCCTCGACACTGTCTGGCCATACTCCACCTGGTGGGATGAGACCGGCCTGGTAGGTGACGCTTGCCACCAGGATGCTCACCAGCATCAGGTACTTCCGCGTGGTGTACAGCCGTTTCTCTGTCTTGTGAGTCGTCTCCCCCACCTTCTTGGGGCTGTGTCTGGGACTCCTCGTCGGAGTCGTCTCCTCCTTCCTGGGGCTGGGGCTGGGTCTCCTCGCCGGAGTCATTTAGCTTCGTTGCATCATCTTCTTCTTCCTTGGGTTGGGCGTCCTTGTCTCCCCCTTCTTCCTGGGGCAGCGATGGCAGCTCGTTGCTTCCACGGCAGAATATCTTGCATCTACTGAGAAACTTGAGCGCTAGGAGCAGCAGGACGATGAAGACAAACACACCGGCTGCCAGCACGATCACGGAGAGAGACGTCCCCAGGCGACGGGAGCTCCCGGCGGCATAAGCGCCGATGAGACCCAACAAGGCTGACACTGCGCACAGGTAGAGCGCCTGACACATGATGCCCAGCTCGTACATGTGCGGGTTCACCAGCAGGATGATGATCGCCACCGAGGACATGAAGCTCGCCGTGTTGCAGTAGAAGAAGGCCCCGTAACGGTGTGGGTAGGTGTTGGCGAGCACGGCGTAGCCGGCGGCGTGGTGATCAGCGTCGTCCTCCAGCCAGAAGCCCCCAGGCGGAGTGAGCCCGGCCTGGTAGGTGATGGTGACGACCAGGATGGCGAACAGGAGCAGCAGCTTGCGCTTCTTCTTCAGCAGCTCCGCGTCTCCCTCGCGGACTTGAGCGTGAAGAATACGATGTGGATCACGACGCAGGCCAGGATGCCGCCGCCCAGCGCGATCACGGGACGGAGGTGTTCACGTCGCGGCCGCAGCCGACCGCGTAGGCGACCACGAGGCTGAGCAGGTCGATGATCATGGCGGCCTCCAGCGCGTGGTGCCTGTGTACGGCGCTCGATGCCTGCCTGGTCAGGACCATGGCGATGACGACGATGGAGGCCACGAGCGCGAGGGAGTTGAAGGCCAAGAAGACTTTGTAGCGTTTGGCGTGCGTGGTTAGGAGGATTGGGTCGCCGCCGGCGTGCCCGTCGCGGCTGTCCGGCCAGAAGCCGCCCGGTGGGTTCATCCCTGCTTGGTACGTGATGGTCGCCGCGAGAGTGGCAAGAAGCAGCACCGCCGTGTGGGCCCTCTTTACCGGCGTCGTCTCTGCTCCAGGAGGGGCATCTTCCTCTATCGCGTTTTGCTCGTCGGGGTCGATCAAGCAAGAGCACATGCTGCTCCACCATGACCGCAACCTCAATCTTAGGCTGGTCCAGTACGAGCTTAAACGTCTGTAATGCAAAAAATATGTTTATAGAAATTAGGGAGTGCCTAGATCAGGTGCACGAGAACTTCTTACGTAACCTAGTTGTCATAATTATTAGTTGCAACTTCTTTAAATTCTCGGTTACAATCTAGATGCAACTTACACGTAACTCATACATTGCATGAATCGCGAGATAAATCTAATGATAAAAGAGGTGATCGAGACAAAAAATTCTCATCAGGTGACCGACAACCAGCAAATCCGTAGATTAATATCATGCAACGGATAAACTTATAGCTTGTTATGTTATTGCTATAGTGATTATGTACTCTCTACCTTTGGGTGTACTCCCTCTATTTAGAAATATAAGATGTTTTAGGTTTGTGAAAGAGATGTATCTAGACACGTTTTATTGTATAGGTTCAAATGAATCTAGACACTAAAATGTGTCTAGATACATCTTATTCACAAACCTAAAACATTTTATATTTCCAAACGGAGAGAGTACAAGGCTTTCTAATCTTATGCTAAGTCAAACATTTTATGTTTGACCAAGTTCATAAGACATCAACATCTACAATGCGATCTCTTTTTATGCTGTGAGAGAAATCTACAAAGTGACCTATGTATCAATAAATATGCCATGGATTCGGGTTTTGCTAATTCTCAGTCGATCGAGCATTAAGTTAGATGTCAACCGGGTCTTAATCCACTAGGATTACAACCGAAACATTTTAGTTTTAAATGTGGTTGTAACTGAGATATTTCTTGTTGCAAATGGGTTTGCATTGGAGGATTGTAAGACGTCACCATTTTCTTTATAATTAAGCTAATTCTCTTAGTTGCAAGTAACTAAATCAGACAACACTAAAAAGAAAGAAGAATCCATACATAATAACAATAGCAAGGGAAATTTGTTTACTCGATTCCTGTGCAAGGCAAAATACTCCCTCCGTCTAGAAATAACTGACTTGAGTTTGTCTAGATATAAATGTATCTATATACTAAAACACGTCTAGATATATTGAATCTAGACAAACCTAAGTCAGTTAGTTCTGGACGGAGGGAGTATATGCTTTAGATCATGGAGGGTTTAAAATGGCATCATTGAGTTTTACACATACATAGCTCAAATATTATTATGAAAATATTTTTCATTAATTAAAGTGCCTTTACTATATGCATATAATATGATGATATTACAGATTTTGAAACTATGGGTGATAATAAAATTCCCCTCCGTTCTAAAATATAAGATGTTTTAGGTTTTTTTTGAAACAACATGTATTTAGACATTTTTCAGTATGCTGGTTCAGAGCAAATAAGTAAACCTATACACTAAAAGACGTTTAGATATATGAGTTTCAGAAAAACTAAATCATCTTAGTATATTTTAAAGCAGAGGGAGTAGTTCAAATTAAATGTCACTTCACCATCTTCAATTCTATTTTGTGGTACGTTTTACCACCATTTAACAGGCCAAGGGGAAAGTCACGTGCAAACTTGCTTTCACATGTACTCCCTCCGTTTTAAAATATAAGATATTTAGCCTTTGTGAAGCAAATATATTTAGACTACTTTTAGTACGTAGCTTCACTCAAGTTTGAAGTGAATTTACACACTAAAATAATCTAGATAAATTTTCTTCACAAATCTAAAACATCTTATATTTTAAAACGGAGGGAGTAGTTAGGACTGATAGCGGGGTTAACAGATGAGAACTAGATAATAAGATGCAAAAAAGGGTAAAACATGGTAGTCAGTTTGTTGAATTTGGATCTAAAAAAAGTTCATTAAATGTGCAATTTAGGGTTTTAACTTTCGGGTCGAGTAAATTTTTGAGGCCCCGACAATAAACAAAATCTCAGAAATTTCAAAATTACTTCAGAATTATTTTGTCAATTTCATGTAAATTTAAATAACATTTGAGCAAATTTGAGTCTTATTTATTTTCTAAATGTAGTCGAAAAATTATTTCATGCAGGTTTTTCAAAGGCATGTTTCATCTTTACATTTTATTACACACACACATATATTTACATAAATTACCAAAAATTTATAAGAACGTACTACATATGTTTAATAATTAAAATTACCTTTTTATTTGATCCGCACGGTCCACGATCTTATCCCACCAGTATCTCTGGATGAACTTTTTTTTTTTTGAACAAGAGCCAATATATTAGCAGCTAAAGAGTACATAACAGCTCTTACAAAAAGATCTCTGAAGATCAAAGACGATCCTAAAGCCTACAAGCACACAAAAAAAAGATGAAGCTGAAAACACAGGAAGTCTACGCGGAAGAACACAAAAGGAGCCTGTCAGGGATTCCATCGAGAACATGGAATTGCCACACCTGCAAATGTGTTCTTCAGGGGCCTCACAAAGCCCAACCATCCGTAGAACCAGCGGCTCAACCAGCAATCGAGATAGTACAGGCAAACGAGGTTGAAAGTTGAGCTGTAGATAAAGAGGCTGCGTCACCGAGCTCAACCCACGAGGATCTTCACCGCTGAATCTGGGGAGCGACAGCAGAGACAATCTCACCTGTCTCCGGCGCACACACCCGAGCGACATGAAGATCGCGAAGACAACCTGAACAGCAATTCTCAAGAGATCCTTAGTGAAACTTGAAGGCCCAAAAACTGCATCCCAAGATAAGAAAATCTGAGATAAACTAGCTGGAGCAGCCTGGCAAGGAAGCACCATCGCTTTGAATCTCCAGATCCAATCCAAGCCCAGTTCATATATACTCCATCCATCACCACGCTGGCCAGAGCAGATCAAAGTTCGAGCAGCACTGAGCTCAGAAGATCTCCAAAGGATAACAGCGGCAACATGCCACCGTTCAGGAAGGCCAAGATCACAAGCCCCCAACGCGGGGGGCCCAGGCCACCAGGACGAAGACGAGGCCGCAACACCGCCGGAGCACTCCCCCACGCCACCACGGCCGGCCGGGAGTGTCCCAGAAGCGAAGCAAGCTGCAGCAACACCTTCTTCCCCCTCGCTACCACAGCCGGCCGGGAAGAACACAAGCTCGCAGCACCACACCCTCTCTAGGTGAACCACGCCACCGGAATTATTCAGAGAAGCGCCGGCCTTCTCCACCACTCCCCACACCGACCGCCGGAGGAACAACAAAGGGAGAAAAGGCCCTAAAATCGCCGAGATCTGGGCGCCTAGATCCGGGATTTCGCTTCGACTACCGGGCAAACTGCCCACAACCGGCACAAAGCCAAACCTACACCTAATCCTATCTACTCCGGCGCCCCCCCTCTCCCAACTCCGGCGAGCAGCGCCGCCGGAGAGGGCTTGGGGACGGCCCGGTACCTGAGAGTTGACTCTCAACGGGAGGGGGGTGGGAGGGGAACGGGCTGTTGGGGTTTTTTTGTGGGAAGATAGTGACAGACAAAATTGGGTTTCGATCCTCTGGATGAAGAATTGGACGGCAGTGTAGGCGAAAACAGGGAAGACCAGCCCAAAGACGTAGACGGTGGAGTGCGTGTCCCTGCAGGTTCCGAAGCCGTATGCGACGAAGAGGCCGGTGAGCGCCAGCACGATGTGGCCGTAGAGGACGTACCACCACCGCCCGTTCCCGTCGCCGTCCTTGAACTTGCTTCTGATGGTGGTGAGGAGCATGATGCCCCTGAGCGACGCGATGAACGCGACGGTGTTGAAGACGAAGAAAGCGATGAAGCGCCACGAGTGGTGTCGGTCCTCCAGGACCGGGCTGCCGGCGCGGCTGCCTTCCCGGCCGTCAGGCCAGAAGCCGCCCGGCGGGTTCAGCCCCGCCGTGTAGGTGACGGTGGCCGCAAAGATGCAGAAGAGCATCAGGGTCTTTCGCCGCCGCTCGAGCCTGAGGTCGAGCGACGCGTCGCCGGGGGACTCCGGTGGTTGTCTAGGCCTGAAGAGCGCGCGGTACGCGGCGTAGCCCGTGATGTAGACGGAGACCGCGGAGACCAGCAGGGAGGCAACGACCGTGGTGGCGGTGCCACGGCTGGCCCCGGCGGCGTAGGCCACCAGGACCGCGAAGAAGTCGAGCACCATGACCACCCGGAGCGCGGCGAGGATGAGCAGCTTGTTGCTCTTGCCGATGCTGCGCTCCATGAGGAGCAGGAGGAGGATGACCACGACGGAGGTCATGAACGCGGCGGCGTTGCTGTAGTAGAAGGCGTTGTAGCGGGGGCGGCCTGTGAGCACGAGGACCTGGTCGCCCGTGAGGTGGCCGTCCTCGGTGCGCAGCCAGACGCCGCCCGGCGGGTTGAGCCCGGCGACGTAGGTGACGGTCGCCGCCAGGATGGCCATGAGCATGAGGTACTTGCGGAGCTCCAGCATGATGCTCGTGGTGGCCGTGGCGGTAGGCGCCATTTTTGCGTACTTGGGCCGAAGCTCGCTCGCTCGCTCGGATATATATAGCTTGGATGACGGAGGTGCTCGTCACCACGACTCCACGAGAGCGCGTTGGCAAAGCGTGACAGAAAATACGATTTTGCATGGTAGACATATCAACGATCGTGGCACAGGTCCTAATTCCCTGGATTATTTAATGATAAAAGGAAACCAAGTTTGACTCCATGTTTAGCGCGCAGCCAGCGACTCCCAATATGCGCCTACGATCGACCACGACGTGTCTAGTCTGCAGTTCCTCGAAGCTGCACAGGACACACGTACGACTTCCAAGGCCAAGATGCGCTACTAGCCACTGTAGTGTCTGGCATAGTATTTGCTTTTCATCCTAAATAAATGTTCCGTTTGAGCCGAGGTCCGGTTGATCTAGTCTAGAGAGAGAGGGTCTGACCTGTCCAATCGACCGTGCACAGCGATTCGATCCATTTATCCGTCTTCCTTCTGTTGTTATGGTTGACACCCTCCTGATGGGACATTAAGGACGGCGCGACATCGGCTGTCAACGCCGGCGGCTTCCCACGCGGCCGGCGTTTCCCGCCATCGTTTCCTGCGCGCGCCTCGCTTTCCGCGGCGAGAAAACTTCCCGCGCATCCCAGTCCATTTCCTGCCTCCGCCGCTGTCTATAAAAGACGGACGCCGATGCGGCAGATACAACAAGCCCCAAAGCAAGAGAAAACCAGCAGCCGAAAAAGCTCCAGCAGCCATGCCTCGCCGCAAGATCGCCACATGGTCCAAGATCCGGCAGATGTGCCACGCCCGCTACCCGAACGTGGAGGTCGACGAGGTCCACCTCGAGGCCATAGTGCTGGCCCGACGCATGGGCGAGGCGCAGGTGCTGGTCTTCAAGAAGGAAGGCGAGATCGCCGAGTGTGCGCTGCAGCAGGTGGTGGAGGCGGCGGCAACGGTGGCCGCCCAATGGGCTGTGACCGATGAACACCATGTCGCCGTCAAGGAGGCGGTGAAGGCGGTGGCCATGGAGGCCGCATCAGCGGCTCTTCGCGAGATCCGCCATGAGGCAACCATGAACATGCCGCAGGAGGTGGCCAAGGAGGCCGCCAAGTCCGCCATCCGTGAGCTCCGCCACGCCGCCAAAGCGTGCAACAACGCAAAAGAGGCGCGGCACGAGCACGTCGCCGAATCGGCGGCGGAGGAGGAGCGCGTGGCTCTGGCCGCTGAGGCGGCGGTCGCGTGGTGTCTCGTCGACGCCGACGACACGGAGGAGGCGGAGGACGACGACGACGAGAAGGGGGAGGAGGTGGACCAGCTGGAGGCGCCGCTCACCATCCCCGTGCAGATAACGCAGGCGCTAGGCTGCTGCCCCAATGGTGCTCCGATCCCGGCTCTGGCTCCGACTCCTTCTCCGGCGGAGTTGCTCGCCCAGTAGGAGGCGAGAGACCACTGGGCCGTCGAGATGGACAAGGCCCTGGCGAACCAGGCGACGGAGGACCGACAGAAGATGGAGGGCAGGGCGGCGGCTTGCGGCCATTCTTGCGGCTGTCTCCGCGAACGCGTCCAGCAGCGGGCCATCTGGGCTGCTAGGGCGGTGCTCGATGCACTAGTGTAGAACGGGGCTTTAGTCCCGGTCCTAGAGGGCCTCTAGTCCCGGTTTTGCAACCGGGACTACGAAATCGGGACTAGAGGTCCCAGCCTCTAGTCCTGGGTCAGTTACGGACTGGGACTAGAGTCTCTGCACCTGGCCGCGCAGGGGAGAAGGGGTGGAGGATCTCTAGTCCCAGTTTGTAACACGAACCATGACTAATTATTCGCTGCCGCGGCAGCATTTTGGGGTCGTTTTCTATCGCGGCAGCCGATGGGGGTTTCTACCGCGGCAAAAATTTTGGGCTATTTTCTGCCACGGCAGCTGATTGGGGTTTCTGCCGCGGCAGGAATTTGGGTCGATTTCTGCGGCGTTAGCCGAATGGGGGGTTCTGTGGTGGCAGGAGGATAGGTAGAGGAGGGGTTGCGTTTGGCGTAAAGTGAAATGCAACGAAAGAACCCATTATACACAACATTGTCATGATTATATAGATATAATTCTACATTACATATATATACAATTTGATTATATGGAGATCACAGCCCATCTATTCGATTACACGGAGATCATTAAATCACGGGAGTCCCGAGGTATGGTATTTTCCTTCTGGGTGTATGGCATAGTGAACAATAAATCCCGCCAATTCCTCTTGAATTGCTACCAGGCGCTCCCGTGGTTAGAGATTCTCCCGCAATCTTTTCAACTATATATAAAATAAGGAGATCAATATGAATATCAATAGTCATAAATAATATTATGAATGACAAGTTATGCATGATCAATATGAATGTCACGTACTTCTACAAATGTCCCTCCGTCCTGCTCACTGACCTTCGAGCGAATATACTCGCACACGATGTATCCGCACAAGTTAGTCCCTAGTGGCTGCCTCTCGCACTTTACGAGAATACAATTCAATCAAAATAATCAAGCATTATATAATGGTATTGAAACTAGAATTAAAGAGATGCGCAGATCTAGCTCGTACTACTTACTTTTACATGATGAAAACTAAGCTCATCTTTAAATTCACTAACTGTAGCATTGGTGAAAGCTTTCCAAACCCTGTCTGGCAAAAAATAAAGAATAGATGAGTTATTAGTTACTTGATATCTCGGAATATATATGAACTAAATAGACCGATATAGTGCGGTAATGACTAAAATTACCTCTAGAGCATATATTTAATGAATGCATACTCTGATTCGTCTCTCATTAGTGAGTCCTTAATTTCAACTTTTCCAGTGTCAACTTCAATGATTAGAAGAATCCAGTGATAGCTGTCCACGTTTATATACGTTAATAACTCATCAATTACACTTAGCAGAATCAAGTGAATGTGTACAAGGCAGTAACACTCTTACTTGTAGTTGTAGGGGAACAATATTCTTCGTTTGTAATGTTGTCTCAATAAGACCCTTAGCAAGTTACGCTCCGTGTCCTTGGGGTATTCCTTTAGCAATGCTTGATTAAACCGGTGTGGGTCAATGAACCCAGTGTCAAATATTTTCTTTCGGTCACATTGATCGCTCTTCATTCTGCATAATAGCATAGTGAAGATAATTACATGCAATGAAAGAGATGAGTTAGAGACTTTATCATAGAAATAAGTGAACCACTTATAGACAATAGGTAGCGAGGAGACTCAAGTCGAGGACATCTTGTTTGAATAACATATAGAATTCCTCAAAATAAATTTGCAACTGGTCTTCACCATTAAAATGATCACTTGTAATTCTCACAAGCAGCGCTGACAATCGATCTTCTTCATCACATGTAGAGATTTTCTCGTACCACTCATGCAGTCTTCGCATTTGAGTTGGTAGAAGGTCGACCTCATTAGGTCTGACCAGAGTCTTCCCGTATTCATATCTCCATGCAAATTCCTCTTGTTTGGGGATATGCCCGCCTAGCGCTTGATCAACTGTAATACTAGCACCTTTGGCAAATTCCATTGCTATAATATTCTGATGATCAATATTGGATAGCACCTTGAGCGGGGTGATCGATTTGTTTGCCTGCATTCTGAGTTGCGCAACATCTCTTTTATCGCTGCTTGCAGTAGTATTTCCTAGATTCTTCCTACGAATTCTCATCAGACAGCGTTTGTAGTCATCAGCCTTATTTATCTCATATTGCGATGGTTGCTCAAGAAAACCCTTAGCCCACCTTTTGGCTTTCGGATCAATTATTTGCTTTGGCTCGAGAACTTTGGGTGCAAAGAAGGCTTTCACTTGGGCATCGTTGATCGCTTTGGTTTCCTCATCAGTAATCTCGTAAGGTAACTTGGGAGGAGGCGGCGGGATTTTATTCACCTTTTTTATCTTTGGCTTTCTTCTGACTGAGAGACCGCCTTCTTCGTCTAACACACAGGCGGCAAAGTGGGTTGACGTGGCGGTGGACTCGCACTATGGTGGCCGTCCCACTCCTCATGTGGACTTGCTGGAGGCGGCAGACTCGGCTGACGCGGAGGAGACGGTGGTGGCCTGGGTGTAGAGCCTGGAAACACGATGTATTTCTTGCACCATAGAATGATAGAGCCCCTGACTTCTTCCAACGTGCTCTCATCTTCAGGTCCAGGGATGTCAAGTTATAGTGATTCATATTGAGGTAGAACCTCATCTACCCCGACACGAGCATAGCCATCTGGAATCTCTTTGCAATGCCAGCGTGCTTCAGGTTCACAAGATAAAGCAAAGCCGAGATCCGCCTTGAAGAAAAAGTTGATGACTCCCACATGCAGCTCATAGCTTGTCTTCTGAGTGATATTATCCACCGGATAGCGATCTATCAGATCGGCCTCCGTGGAAGCGATACTGCTTCTCCGATGAGATGGGCCACTGACACTTTCTTCTAGCCGCTGATGAGTTGGCCCTTGCTGGCGCATTTCGTCCAGTTGCTTATGTTGCTCCTTTAGCATGGCATATATTTCATCATTCTTTCTTTCTATGCTACGCAACCGGTCTGCCTCCTCTATCTCCTTTTGCTTCTTTGCCCTCGCTCGGCTTCTATAGGATTCAATGTCCTCAGGAAACCTAATCTTCCACGGCACAGAAGGTCCAAAGCCTCGTGTTCGTCCTGGTTTTTGGGATTCTTGAGGGCCTTTGCTAGCTCGTCGTTCTCTCTGTCGGGTTTGAAGTTACCCTTTTTAACCTCCTCAATTGTTTTAACAATTTCTCCATGGGGTGTAGCAACATTGGACTTTTCATCGAATATTAACTCCCCTGTTTCCATGTCATACTTTGCCCCATGGGCAAGTAACCAATTTCTTACTCTGATGGGCCAGTCCTCTGTAGCTGGAGTGAGCCCTTGGGCACACATGGCTTTCTCGGCTTCCTCCCACTTAGGAACGAAAGTTCTGTAGCCACCTGTCCCCATCTTATGGTGATATTTTTTTGCAGCATTTTCTTTATTCTTTTCGGACCTTTGTTTTGCTATTGCTGTTTTCTTGTAGTCTAGAAATCTTTCCAAGTGAGGCCGCTGCTTTTCTAGTGAGTCCGTGAATTCTGGAACTTTGCCTTCCTCGAGATATTCATAGTATAATCTTTTCTTATAGTTATTGAACTGTTCGGCCATCTTCTTAATAGCGAAACACTTGACTTTGGACCTCATATCATCTGTGGCCTTCTTAGACTCTAAGACTGGTAGGGTGAAATGTGAAATGAGCTTCTCCCATAGTGTGTCTTTGTATCTGTTCTCGACATAACTCATAGAATTTTCGTCTCCCTTTGCTAGCTTATTCCAATTGATAACGATGATCGGGACGTTGTCCCTAACAACAAATCCACATTGATGAACAAATGTGTTTGCATTTTTATGGGAAGCAACGGTTTGCCCTCCGGAGAGACCTCATCAATTGTGGCATGCACATCTTCGGCCATCCCTTTAGCCGGTCCTTGTTTACTATTTTTAACTGACTTGGTCGATGTGGAGGTCTAAAATAAGAAACAATATTCGTTAATATATATATACACACAAAAAAATTAATTAATGCATATATCTAGTGATCAAGAGGCTTAATAATATACCTCGCCAGACTTTGTCAAGGTTGGTCCATCATTTTCCAAGCCATCATCGAAATTAAAACTAGTCTGCGCTTCGACTAGAGGTTCTATCTCTATTCCCTCACTGGACTCATTCAGAAACTGTGAGCCATCTTCTACTCCACAGTATTCTTCTCCACCCTAATCGATGAGCGCTCCATCCTGATAGGAGAGCGGTTCATCACCTCGTATCATATCGAATAAAGGCTCTTCACCTTCTCTACCGTTGAAGTCCATAAAATAACTGCTATGACATAATGTGCAGATGAGTAATAAAATTAAATATGTATCATATATATCACAGCAAGTAGTAATAATACATCTCGAATGACAACAAAGTATTAATATCATATAACATCTCGAATAACATCTAAAAAAACAACAAAATAGTCAGAATACATCTCGAATAACGACAAAGTAGTAATATCATATAAAGAACAACATCTCGTCTGATAACATCGCTCAAACTCAACGTCGACTCCCGGTTCCTGAGCCGCGGGATGTGACCAACCAAATAGTCGGAACCATCACATGAGTATAACTAGGGTGAGATCCCTGAATAACCTGCCAGGTATGGGAGGCCACCCTGGCGTCCAACATCACCATATAGCGACGGATGTGCTCGTCCTCCTCCCTGACACGACGTCATACCACCTCCTCGGGGGCCGGCTCCCTCTGCACACTTCCTGGACCACGTGACCTCCACCAAAGAAGATCCGGGTCGACGACGACACCTGGATTCCTCACCAAGATACGCGTCCGTGATGGTAGCACCTCCTAGTGCCAGCCCAACGGAGCCTAGTCTTGTTCAACTCCAGTAGAGCGTAGTACTCCCTCGTTGTCGCCGAGTCGACTATGAGAATACGGTATGGACATATCCTAAAGTAGGTATGTATTTGACCGAAATAATGCTAAGTAAATAATTATATTCTAATAATAGTAATAATTTCCTAAATATTAGCAATAATATCCTAAATACTAACAAATATTATATACAAATCCCTAAATATCCTAAATATTAACAAATATTATATACAAATCCCTAAATATCGCTAAACTAAATAATAATATGTCTAAAGAAAATTATATATCAAAATAAAATATCCTTAAATATCTATATTAAAAGTATGTAACAATATATATGATACTAAACAATATACTAACAAATTTTTATCTAACTAAAAATAATGAAACTACATACTAACAGATTTATATCTAACTAAACAATATACTAACAATATATATGAAACTAAATTATATACTAACAAATATTAAAAATATACTAACACATTTATATCTAACTGAACAATATACACTATCATTATAAACTAAAGTATATACTAAACTATATTGAAAAAACAGAAAAAACCCTTACGGTGAGGGGGGGGGGGGGGTGACGAGAGCACCACGGGAGGCGCGGGCGGCAGCGCGGGGACGGGTCGGTGAGGGGCGGCCGCGAGAGCACCACGGGTGGGGCAGGCGCGACGCCGTCGTGACTGGCAGCGAGCACCATGGCACGGGCGGAGGTGAGCTTCAGGGGGCGCGGGCGGCGGCCTGGCGGCATCTAATTTGGAGAAGAGGAGGCATCCCGGTGCGTGGCTCGGGCCGGGAGGAGGACGGTGGGTATTTATACCCACCACCTCTAGTCTCTGTTGCAGCCTCCATCCACGACTAGAGGGGGGGCTCTAGTCTCGGTTCCAGCCACGAGCCGGGACTAGAGGTCTTTTCGTCGTGCCGTTTCGTTTGCGCGCCAAAAACCTCTAGTCCTGGTTTGTGGTATAGGCCGGTACTAGATATTTTAATTAATTATCTTATTAATTCAATATCTTTTTATTCTGTAATGATAAAAAATATGTATAATATATCAAATTTTGCAGAAAAAAATCTATAATATAAATCTATTAGCATAATTTGTTATAAAACTAATATTTTGTTGAATTAAATAATATCTTTTGTGGTATGGGCCGGGACTAGATATTTTAATTAATTATCTTATTAATTCAATATCTTTTTATTCTGTAATAATAAAAAATATGTATAATATATCAAAATTGGCATAAAAAAGATCTATAATATAAATCTATTAGCATACTCTATTATAAAACTAATATTTTGTAGAATTAAATAATATCTTTTGTGGTATGGGCCGGGACTAAATATTTTAATTAATTATATTATTAATTAAATATCTTTTATTCTGTAATGATAAAAATATATATAATATATCAAAATTTGCAGAAAAAAGATCTATAATATAAATCTACTAGCATACTCTGTTGTAAAACTAATATTTTGTTGAATTCAATAATATCTTTTCTATACTAGTGTTTGAATTTCTTATGCCCGTTTCGAACTAAGGTCGAACCGACGTGCATGAAGATAGGGGACGAGGATCGTTAGAACTTGCACTAGATCTTTGAAGAAACTACATATTGTGAGTCTAAAATTGATTTTTAAAAAAAATCACGGGCATTAGATCATGTACATGTAGTTCAAACTAGACCCACTGCCTACCGATTCGGCAAATATTTGTCCTTTTTCACTTGGGAAGGACGGAAAGGTTTGAGATCTTCCGGTTGGGAGATTATTCATGTAAGGTGGTCTAGTATTTTATAAAAATGGGACAGTATCCTTCGGAAACAGCATTTTGGTGGTTGCTTCACAAAATGACCCGTTTTTTGCGCTCGAAAAATGAAAAATGTATTTTCCATGCGACAAAAAGGAAAACTTCCTCCTACAACATCGTTCTCCATTCCAATGTCCACATTCATTCATAATATAGGCACAGTATCACAAACTATGCCGCGATTCTGCACATAACATCGGTCATATGGACCGAAGGCCATGAAACCTCGAACATGATATGTCATTTTGTGAAGGATATTTCGAGACATAATCAATATACCAAGTTTGGTATTTTTTTTGCAACTATGTCAGATAATATGGCACCACGCGAAGGATTTACATTGTTCGGACCTTTTTTGAATTGTTTATGCCTGTTTCGAATTTTGTGAGGGTTTATCTTTAGTCCCGGTTGGAGAAACCAACCGGGACTGAAGGAATAGCAGCAGGCTGGGGCAAGCAGCACTAATGATAGGTGTGAGTGTCGACATTATGTCGTGCTGCTTGTATATTGTCTCGGATGGTGTCGCCAACCAGGACTAAAGATGAACCTTTAGTCCCGGTTGGAGACACCAACCGGGACAAAACATGAGTCAGCACTAATAATAGGGGTGAGTGTCGACATTATTTCGTGAGTGTCGACACTATGCCGAGCTGCTTGTACTATAAATAGGCATCATTGTGAGTCCAGTCCTCCAGCCAGTTTGAGGCATCTCTAAAATGGTTTGCGAGAGCAGGGACACCACTACGGCCAGTTTCAGGAAGATGCCGTCGGAGCTCAGTCCTCCGGCATCTCCAAGAAACTGGTCATAGATGCACTCCCTAATATGTGAAATTAGTTAGCTCCCAGGCGTATTGATCTAGTTAGAGAAGTTACAAGCTACAAGATGGTGTGCGAGAGCAGGGACACCACTACAGCCAGCTTTAGGATATGCAGCCGGAGCCCAGTCCTCCGACATGTCCCTAAAGTTGGTCATAGAGGCACTCCCTAATATGGGACAACAACTTCATAGTTTGGGAAAGTCGTTCTACGAATCGGAACTAAACTCCTCCCTTTAGTCTCGGTCCAGCAATAAAACGGGACTAACACTCAAGACATTTATTAATTTAAAAAAACCGAGACTACGAAATCGGGACTTAAGGCCCCCTTTAGTCCCGGTCCAGCGACAAACCAGGACTAACACTCAATACATTTATTATTAATTAAAAAACCGAGACTATAGAATCAGGACTAATAAAGACCCCCTTTAGTCATGCTCATATCTAGCCCTATAGTATTCAACTTCTGGGTCATCTTCGTTGTCGTCGTCGTTATCATGGTGTTGCTAGGCGCACGCGGCTAGATGCTCAGCCTAGCCATGCCATATTGTGGGGGCACCTGCCACTCCGTCCTCGGATTCACGACACGTGGGGGAGGGGGCTCCCGGATGACGACGCCGCTACACCCGCGACCCTCACCACCGCCACTCTTCTTATGGCTATGTGGAGGCTGCGGGTACCTCAGGCGAGGATGGTCTCCCCCGGTGATGTAGCGCATCACGGTGATGATAGTCCGGTTCGCCCACCACAGGCGGCGACCGGCTTCGTTGTGGTTCACCGGGGGAGGGCCATCACCCTCGTACCTGGCGAGCTCCCTTTCCTGTCGGTTAGCAAAGAAGGCATTTCAGGTGTCATAGTTGTCGGGATCCCACTAGGGATCCATCTGCTGCTCCGACGTGAGCTCGTGGTAGAAGTGGTTCGTGATGGCCGCCTGGCATGTGGAACCTTGAGGGACAGGAGGGACAGGAACCCCTCCAGCGTCAGCATCCAACCGGCAGGTGGCCGGTAGCCCAGCGAGCAAGGGTAACTAGAGGCCAACAGCGCCTCGGTCTCCTCGAGGGTCAGAATGGCCCAGTATGTGTTGTCCATTGTTGTGAGAGAGGAAGGTGTGTGGATGTGTGGATATACATGGCGTGTTTGGCCTAAATATAGAGGGAAAGGGCAGGAAAACATGGCGGGAAGCGGTGGGAAATGGCGGGAAATATTTGTAGTCCCGATTAGTGGCTACAACGGGGACTAAAAGCTTCGGTCAAAGGGAAAGGGTGGGAAAACATGGCGGGAAGCGGTAGGAAATGATGGGAAATATCTTTAGTCCCGGTTAGTGGCTACAACCGGGATTAAAAGCTTTGGTCAGAGGGAAAGGGCGGGAAAACATGGCGGGAAGCGGTGGAAAATGGCGAGAAATATCTTTAGTCCCGATTAGTGGCTACAACCGGGACTAAAAGCTTCAGTCAGAGGGAAAGTTAGTATAATTATTTTTATAAACCAGAAAAAATAACAAACTTGGTAAAATCTTCACAAAATGATATACATATATACATATTGATTGCATCTAAAAAACCGCCAAAGGAAAAATTCAGAATACATCATATGCCTTGCTTATGACCGTGTGGCCTTAACCATGGAGCATCTTCATCAAGTAACATGATGTTTGGGTCATCCTTCACTACAAACGGCCGAATTTCATGAAACTTGTCATAATCTTCTGACATCTCTGTCTTCTCCTCCACTCCTGTGATGTTTCTTTTCCCTAAAAGAACTATGTGGCGCTTTGTCTCATCGTTTGATGATGTATTCGTTTGCTTATATTTTTTTTGGTTTGGTAGACATGTCCTTCACATAGAAAACCTAAGCTACATCATTGGCTAGGACGAATGGTTCGTTTCTATACGCATTATTGTTGAGATCCACTATTGTCATTCCATATTTTTTGTCTACCTCAACCCCACCTCCTGTTAGCTTGACCCATTTGCACCAAAACAAAGGGACCTTCAAAGCAGGTCCATAGTCAAGTTCCTATATCTCCTCTATGTAACCATAATATGTGTCCTTTGACCCATTTTCGTTTGTTGCATCAAAGCGGGCACCACTGTTTTGGTTTTTTTATCTTGGGCAATTGTGTAAAATGTATTCCCATTTATCTCGTACCCTTGGAAAGTCTATATAGTCGAAGATGGTGAGCTGGCCAACAAGTACAGCTCATCACAAACAGTGTTGTTATTCATGAGATGTGTTTGCAACCAACCGCCAAATTTTTTCATGTGTTCATCTCTAATAAAGGAGTTAGGCTTTCCCGGGTTGTTTGAGCATACAATATTCTTGTGTTCCTTGATATACGGGGCTGACAAGGTGGAATTTTGCAGGACCGTGTAGTGTGCTTGAGTGAAAGAATATCCGTCCCTATATATTATTGATTTCCTTCCTAGTGTACCTTTTCCACTCAGTATCCCCTCATGCCATGATTCAGTAACACCAATCGACTTAATGTCAGGAATAAAGTCAACACAAACCTCAATGACCTCCTCTATTCCATAGCCCTTTGAGATGCTTCCTTCTGGCCTAGAACGGTTATGAACATATTTCTTGAAGACTTCTATGAACCTCTCAAAGGGGAACATATTTGTAGAAATACATGACCCAAAATGGTAATCTCGTCAACTAGGTGTACCAGCAGATGCGTCTTAATATTGAAGAAGGATGATGGGAACACCATCTCAAAACTTATGAGACACTGGACCACATCATTTTGTAACCTCGGTAGAATTTATGGATCGACTACCTTATGAGAAATAGCATTGAGGAATGCACATAGCTTCACAATGGGCAGTCAAACATTTTTCGGTAGAATCCCCCTCAATGCAACCGAAAGAAATTGCGTCATAAGCACGTGACATTCATGGGAGTTTAGGTTCTGGAATTTTTCTCTGCCATATTTATTATTCCCTTTATATTCGACGAGAAGCCAGACGGGACCTTCATACTACTTAGGACTTCAAAAAAAATTCCTTCTCTTCTTTGGTAAGAGCATAGCTGGCAGCACTTAGACGTCCTTTATCTGTCTTCATTGGATGCACGCCGTCTCGGTCTTTCATACCTTGCTAGTCCTACCGTGGTTATGATGTATCTTTTGTCTTTCCATACACGCCCATAAAGCCTAGCAGGTTCACGCAAAGATTCTTCTTCACGTGCATCACGTCGATTGTAGAGCGGACCTCTAGAACTTTCCAATAGGGTAGCTCCCAAAATATAGATTTCTTCTTCCACATGGGCACATGTCCGTCAGCGTCATTTGGAACAGATTGACCGCCAGGGACCTTTCCAAAGATTACTTCTATATCCTTGATCATACCAAATATATCATCACCAATACGGCGGATAGGCTTCTTCCGATGATCTGCCTCACCATTGAAATGCTTGCCTTTCTTTCTTGCAGGATGCCTGGCCGAAAGAAATCGACGATGCCCTGGTACACATTATTTCTACCTTTATCCAAATATATACTTTCAGTATCATCTAAACAATGTGTGCATGCATTGTATCCCTTGTTTGACTGTCCTAAAAGGTTACTAAGAGCAGGACAATCATTGATGGTTACGAACAACAACGCCCGTAAGTCAAATGGCTCCTATTTGTGCCCATCCCACATATGAACACCTTCGTCGCACCACAACTATAGTAGTTCCTCAACTAATGGCCTTAGGTATACATCAATGTCATTGCCGGGTTGCTTCAGGCCTTGGATGAGCACTGACATCATAATGAACTTCTGGTTAATGCACAACCAAGGAGGCAGGTTATATATACATAGAGTTACAGGCCAGGTGCTATGACTGCAGCTATGCTCTCCAAAAGGATTCGTGCCATCTGTACTTAGACCAAACCTTAAGTTCCTTGCGTCATCTGCAAAGCTCGGGTACTCTCGATCGATTTTTCTCCATTGCGACCCATCAGCGGGGTGTCTCAACATCGAGTCTTTCATGTGCTCTTCTTTGTGCCATCGCAACAACTTGGCATCCTCTTTGTTTCTAAACAAAGGTTTCAACCGTGGTATTATAGGAGCATACCACATCACCTTTGCAGGAACCCTCTTCCTGGGGTGCTGCTCGCCCTCAACATCACCAGGGTCATCTCGTCTATTCTTGTAATGCAATGCGCCGCATACCGGGCATGCATCCAAATACTCATACTCCTCACCGCGATATAGTATGCAGTCATTAATGCATGCATATATCTTCTGCACCTCTAGTCCTAGAGGGCAGACGACCTTCTTTGCCTCGTATGTACTGGAAGGCAATTCTTTATCCTTTGGAAGCTTCTTCTTCCAAATTTTTAGTAGCTTCTCAAATCCCTTGTCAGATAAACCATTCTCTGCTTTCTATTGTAGTAATTCTAGTGTGGTACCGAGGTTTGTGTTGCCATCTTCGCAATTTGGGTATAACAATTTTTTGTGATCCTCTAACATGCGCTCCAACTTCTTCTTTTCGTTTTCATTTTTGCATTCGCTCCGTGCATCAAGAATGGCCTGACGAAGATCATCAACAGTCTCATCTAATGCCCGTTCTTCACCTTCTTCTTTTTCATTGTCTTCTAGTGTAGTACCACCATATTCAGGAAACATTGGATAGTTGTCATTGTTCTGTTCTTCTTCTTTGTTGCCTTCCATCATAACCCCGCTTTCTCCATGCTTTGTACAACAAATATAGCCGGACATGAAACCTGATTGAATCAGGTGGATGTGAATGGTTTTGGATGAAGAGTAATCCTTCTCATTCAGATAGACACGACACGGACAACACATAAAACCATTCCGCTTGTTTGCCTCAGCCAAATCGAGGAAAGAATGCACGCCTTTAATGAACGCGTCAGACATTCGGGGAGCGTCGTACATCCATTCTCAGATCATCTGCAGTATAATTAAAATTTTCTATCATATAAAAAGTTTGGATCATTTTTACTACAAGTACTTTTACAAATCCAAAATTTTACATGCACTATTTTTGAATTGGACAAAACTGTTAACATAAAAAATGTTTACTATTTAATTATTGCTCTAGCAGTGAAAACCTTATCAATTATGAGATCCAAAACTCTTAAAATCCATATCTGAACTTTTAGTTACATTTTGTATAATCAAACTATGCTTAAAATTACACATCTAAAATTCCCTCTACACTTCTAAGCATGATCCCTCTCTACTTCTAGAGCATTGAGCTAAACTATAACAATAAGAGATGAAAGATTGAAGTTGCTAACCATTTTAGAAGCATGGATTGATAGATGATGCCACCAAATCTTGACAAAGCTTGGATTGAAATTTGCCACCAAATTGGACAAAAAATGAGGATGAACTTGAGCTACCTTGGAGGAAATGGCCATGCTTTTGTGCAGGGGTCAAAGGAGGGATATATAGTGGTAATATATAGTCCCGGGTGGTAACAAGAACCTAGACTAGATATTAATCTCTAGTCCTGGGTGGTAGCAAGAACCCAGACTAAATATAGCAACGGGTCCCACAATAGCTCTAGTCCCGGCTTGTGTTACCAGCCAGGACTAGAGGTTCTCCACGGACCGGGACTAGTCATGTGGCGCCATCTAGCCATTGCAAAGTTTACAGATGGGACTAGTGCTACCACTAGTCCCGGTTCCAGACAGGGTCGGGACTAGAGGCTGGAGCAGCTCTAAACGAAAGGTCGTTTTTCTACTAGTGACGGGGCCAGAGGCCGCGGCAATGGTGGCCGTGGAAACGGCGGCGAGTAGCCGCCGCGCCGTCCTCCTCTAGCAGTAGCCATAGCAGCAGGAGCAGCAGTAGCAGTAGCACCCCTAATTAGTTTAAATGGCCTTTTTGTAACTAGCAGGGCTTAATCTAATGAAAAGCTATCGTCAAGTACTAATGTCTCTCTTACATATGGGCCTGGGTGGCCAACGAGCACGACGTCCGTGCTGTCCGCGTGTGTCCGGGCCGACGCAACCAGGCCCAGGATTAGATGCATGGATGGGTCGAGACGGACGCGTTTCGCCGGATGGGTTGGCCCGCTGGAGCGCCGCTCACGCCTCGCGCGTTCGCGTGGACAGTTTCGGACACACGCAGACCGTTTGGGTCGGCCCGGTGAAGATGCCCTTAGAGCATTTCCACTCGCCCAAAAGGGTCCCTGGGTGAAATGAGGCGCCAGTCATAAAAAAACCCGCTTAGCCCTCCCTAAACTGAAATTGTACCGGCATGGTCCAACTAAACATCTGGCGCCCCTAGTCCAAACCCAACCCGAGGGGGTCAATCGGGCGCGCTAGCGCAACTTGAAAAAGTTGATGGGCCAACCCTGTTGGCAGGACATAAAAATCTTTCCTCTCTTTTCCCTCATCGCCTCCCAGCCCTGCCATTCCCCCCTCGTCGCCGCCCACTCCCGTTATTTCCCCGCCCTTCCCACCTCTCCCCTCCCGAGCACCACCCGTCGCCGCCACCATGCCGCCGAAGAGGTACCAAGCTCCCCACGTGTTGGCACCTCAAAGAAAGGGAAGATAGACAAGCAGCGACCGAAGGGGATGACAACCGCAGAGTGGGCGTTCGACCAACGTCGACAGGTGGAGAACACTAGCCACTGGCTGAGGGAGAAGAACTCGAGGCTGCACCGGGCGGCGGAGGCGCAGGCAGAGCAGGCTCATGCGGTCTCTCTTTTGACGAAGCGGGCATCGAACATGGCGGGAATGGTGACTTATAGCGCTGGCCTCCACATCCTTGGGAGCCAGAGCAGCGTCTCCTCCCCGTTGCCGTCTAGTGATACGCCGGAAACGTATCTATAATTTTTGATGCTCCATGCTTGTTTAGTATCTACTTTGCTTTGCTTGTCTACACTTTGAGGTGCTTTTTACATGTTTTCTGGTACTAACCTATTAACAAGTTGTCACAGTGCCAGTTGCCTGTTTTCTGCTGTTTTTGGTTTCAGAAAAGCTAGTAAATAAATATTCTCGGAATTGGACGGGACAAACATCAAAGTCAATTACTTTCCGTGGGGAACAAGAAGTCCAAATGGGAGAAGGAGAAGCAGGTCAGGGAGGCTAAACCCCCCTAGGCGCGGCCAGGGGTGGGCCCGCGCCTGGGTAGGGTTTGACCCCCCTGGTCGACTCCTCGGCCTCCCCCTTCGCCTATAAGAAGCCCCCATGCAGAAACCCTAAGCACCCGATCAAATCTCCACGAAACCATCTGTATCCACCACCACCATCGTCCCAAGATTGGGGGGATCTGAAGTTCTTCCCGGCACCCTGCCGGAGGGGAGATCATCCCAGAGGCCTTCTCTCCGGTATGATGCGTGAGTAGTTACACCTTGGACTATGGGTCCATGTAGTAGCTAGATGGTTGTATTTGCTCCTTGTGCTTTCGTGTTTAGATGTTGTGAGCTCCGTTCATGATCAAGATCTAATCTATTTGTAATCATGCATATTGTGTTTGCGAGGATCCGATGGATATTGAGATTATTATGTTGGTTTGATTAATTGTTTTGTCTTCATGATTATATCATGTCTGTGTTGTTTGTGATCTTGCATGCTCTCCGTTGTTAGTAGCTATCTTGGCCAAGTAGTTGCTAGTGACTCCAAGAGGGGGTATTTATGCTCGATAGTGGGTTCATGCCTCTAGTTTCCAAGGGAAGTGACAATAATCTCTTCGGCTGTAGATGTGGTGTTGCTACTAGGGAGAAAACAACGGTCTCTTGTTCATGGAACATGTGGACTGTTTACATTACACACTTTGCTTAAAGCAATTGTTTGTTGCTTGCAACTTAATACTAGAGGGGGTTCGGATGATAACCTGAAGGTGGACTTCTAGTCATAGATGCAGTTGGATGGCGGTCTATGTATCTTGCTGTATTGCCCAATCGAATCTCATAGGATCTTTCTGAATAGTAATTGCATTGCTATGCCTTGCTCAGTTCCTGTCAATTGCCCTATTGTAATTTGTTTACCCTTCATGCCATGTTGTTTATCTAAGGAGAGCACCTCTAGTGAACTATGGACCCGGTCCAATCTTTACCATTGATACATCTTCCATTGTTAATTGTTTACTTGCTGCAAACCATTACCTTCCACACCATACGTTTAATCCTTTGTTACAGTAAACCGGTGAGCTTGACAACCACACTGATTAGTTGGGGAAAAGTGTTGAGTTTGTGTTGTGCAGGTCTCCGCGTTGCTAGCAACACCTGTGTGACGTTTCCTTCCTCCTTCTCGTTCGATAACCTCGGTCTCTACTGAGGGAAGGTTGCTGTTGTGCTCATCATACCTTGCTCTTGGAGTTCCCAACGAAGTCCTCTTTGATAGGAAACAAGCTTTCTGGCGCTGTTGCCGGGGAGGCTAAGGACGTCTTCACTAGGGGAGTCCTCCACTTCCTTTCTCTTTACTTTGTTTTTAGTTTGCTTTGTTTATTTTGCTTGGTTTTGTTTGTCTCTTTTCAAAAAACACAAAAAATTAGTCTAGTTTGGTTTGCTTTCTTTATTCAAAAACACAAAAAAAATTAGTTCCTGCTCTAGATGCTGCTGTTTTTGGCTTGCCCACCTTTGCCAAAATGAACTCTGCTGAGAACACCAAGTTGTGTGACTTCACTAGCACCAACAACAATGATTTCCTTAGCACACCTATTGCTCCACCTGCTCCCGATGCTACCTTTTATGAAATTAAGCCTGCTTTGTTGAATCTTGTGATGAGAGAGCAATTTTCTAGTGCTGGTTCTGATGATCCTGCTGCCCATCTCAATAGCTTTGTTGAACTTTGTGAGATACAAAAATATAAGGATGTAGATGGAGATATTATTAAGCTCAAGCTTTTTTCCTTTCTCCTTGAGAGAGAAAGCTAAAGAATGGTTTTTTTTTTGCCTAAAAATAGTATTGATTCTTGGACTAAGTTGAAAGATGCTTTTATTAGAAAATACTATCCTCCTGCTAAGATTATATCTATGAGAAGTGACATTATGAAATTTAAACAACTTGATAGTGAACATGTTGCTCCAGCTTGGGAAAGAATGAAATCTTTGGTTAAGAATTGCCCCACTCATGGACTCACTGCTTGGAGGATTATCCAGACTTTTTTTGCAGGTTTGAACTTCTCCTCAAGAAATCTGTTGGATTCAGCTGCTGGAGGTACCTTCATGGGCCTCACTTTGGGTGTTGCAACAAGGCTCCTTGATAATATGATGGTTAACTACTCTGAATGTCATGTTGAGAGAGCTCCACATGGTAAGAAGGTAAATTCTGTTGAGGAAACTTCCTCTTTGAGTGAAAATATTGATGTTATTATGGCTATGCTTGTTAATGGGAAAGCTCCTCTAGATCCTAATAGTGTTCCCTTAGCCTCTTTGGTTGCTCAAGAAGAGCAAGTTGATGTGAACTTCATTAGAAACAACAATTTCAACAACAATTATAGGCCTTATCCTCCTAATAATGGCAATTCCTATGGAAACTCCTACAACAATGCTAGAAGTGCCCCCTCTGAACTTGAAGTCATGCTCAAAGACTTTATTAGTAAACAAACAACCTTCAATAAGACTAAAGAGGAAAAGCTTTTAGCTGTTGAGAAAAATATATCCTCTTTGTCTGAAGCTCAAACTTCCTTGGTTAATAAAATGACTGCTAAACCTAAAACTATGGAAAACACCTTTGCTACTGCTCATGCCATACAAGTTACTATTGATGAAAATGTTAGGTTGTTAGCTCAACTCCATGCTAAGTGGGAAAGGGAAGCTGAAATTGATAGAAAAAATAGTGTGTGCACCATCACCACTAAACCACAAGTAGTCACGATTCCTCCTCCTACTATGCCTAAGCCCATTGAGCCTACTTATAGTGATGCTAAGTTTGACTTTGATATTGATGGTTGCAATATTTCTGAAGTGATTATGTTCCTACAAAAGCTTGCTAGAAGCCCTGATGCTAGTGATATGCATGTTGCTTTCACCAAACATATTACAAATGCTCTTGTGAAAATAAAGGAAGAGAAGCTAAAAGACAAAGCTTCTATTCCTAGGAAAGTAGAAGATAGTTGGGAACCCATTATTAATATGCAAGTGAATGACTTTGATCTCAAAGCTTCATGTGATCTTGGTTCTAGTGTCTCTATTATGCCTAAGAAGATTTATCAAATGCTTGATTTGACACCATTGGAAGATTGTTATTTGGATGTACCACTCAATGATAATGCTAAGAAGAAACTCATGGGGAGTATTAATGATGTTATCATTATGGTTAAAAGTGCTTATGTCCCTGTTGATTTCTATGTTTTGGATGTTGAATACAATGCTTCTTGTCCTATTACTTTGGGAAGACCTTTTCTTAGAACAGTTGGTGCCATCATTGATATGAAAGAAGGCACCATTAAATATCATTTTCCATCCAAGAAAGGTATTGAGCACTTTCCTATGAGGAGAGAGAAGTTGCTTTTTGCTCCTCCTTTGAAAGAAATGTTTGATGTGAATGCTTCTTCATTTGAAAATACTTGATTCTTCTTGCTTCTTGTGCCTAACTTAAAGGCGTTAAAGAAAAGTACTTATTGGGAGATAACCCAAGAGTTTCCTTGCGTCTTGGAAGTTATTACTTCAATAATTACCTCTCCTTATCCTTTTTGTTTGCTTTTTGTGCCAAGAATGACCTCTAATGAAAGGGAAGTAAGATTTGGGGAGTTGCTGTCCCGAAACAGATTTCTGTCCTCCACCAAAAAAAATTCGTGAGGAGTCTTTGTAACTCGGATTGAGCTCAAAATTGATGAAGAAATCCCCCAGTATGTTAGATAACTTTCTTAGTTCTTTTTGATTTGAGCAACAGAAGATGTTCGAAAAAATCGGTTTCTACCTGCTGGTCTGTTTTGACAGATTTCTGCCATTATTTGCATTTGCTTCTTATTGATTCATTTTTGAGTTCTCTTTAGTAAATTGAGATTTTTGAAGGAGTTACTATATTAGCTTGTGTTTTTGGTGAAAAGCCTTGCTGTTTCAAAGCTTTGCCAGAGGTCTAATATCTTTTGAATAAACTAATGTTGCTAATGAAGATTGTGTGAAGTTTTGTATGAAGGAAAAATTTCAGGTGTAGAGAGAGAATGATGCAATGAGATGAAGAATGGACAAAATCTCAAGATTGGGGATGCCACCATGGTGTCACCCCAAGAAATATCCAAGAGGTACAAGCGTCAAAGCTTTGGGATGCCCAAGGCATCCCCTTCTTCATCAATAAAAAGCTCAGGTATGTCTATACACTTCATTTTTATTGTTTCATGCATAATTGTGTTGTTCTTGGAGCGTCTTAGTTTTCATTTTCTTTGCTTAGTTTGTTTAGTTTGCTTAAGTAGTTTGGCCCCCCGTTCTCGCTGTGTTGTTTTGCAAATAAGTTTGCTTGGTGTTGGAAAGGAGTAGTAAGTTCTTGCTTGTAAGTGCAAGATGAGCTTGCATTGACCGTGAATTAGACTTTAGCATGACATGCTAGGTGTTGTTTTGGAATTATGATTAGTGATTATTGCTGTAGCATGTCTTTTTCCAAACATTCAGGATTTCTTAGTTTGCCTTGAAGAGATTATGCGTTGTTTTAGCATGCAAAAGCATAGCATTGCGGTATTCTCCTTTGATGCTTTGTTTGGGTTGACTTGGCACATGCTTACACCATGTTATGACTCTCACAAGTCACCATTAGCCTCTATGATCATTTAGTCCTTTACTTGTAGTACCACTCTATGCTTTGATTAGTATGCTTTGTTGCACTGCATGATTATGGCCATTATGCTCTCTTAGTTGGTTGCTCCCAGTCTTTTTCTAGCCTCCACTTGTATGAGTAAGCTCTACTCATGGTTCCAACTACCAAGAAACCAAGTTATTCCAAAGTGTCCACTATAAACTCCTATGCATGGTGTGTTACACCATTCCAAGTATATTCTTGTTTTCAGCTATCTTCCAATTAAAAACTATTTTGTTATGTGAAAACTTAGTGATTAAATCCCCCACGAACTTGATGGCACATTTTATATTCTTTGACCCTAATAGACTTGAACCATTGTGTCATCTATGTTGTATATGCTTGCACTTATACGTTGGAATTAGCAGAATTGTGCTGTCACGGGGAATGTTTTCAACATTGCACTTGTACTTTGTACTCAGTTGATATCATGATATCTTGTCTATGGATGTCACCGGTGTGAAATAAATAGGGAACTTGTAAGTCCATGGAGTTTGTATCCTGTGTTAGAGAAACGCCTAGGCTGCTAGCCTAAGCCATGCCTAATCATGGTGGAAACTTGCAGCATCACCATAGTGACATCTATGAAGCATTCTTCTTATTAAAAAAGAGACACATTGAGAAAAGAGGAAAGAGAAAAAAGCACCATATTCCCATGGTAAATAAGAAGATTGCTGAGATGCTCATTGTCTGCTTGCCTTGTCATTTTGGTTATGGGATAGCTCATGTACCATGTGCAAGGGGTACCCCGTTGGCGGTTCGCAATGATATGCAAATAACTACAATGACAAGAACTTACAGGTGACTAAATTTGAGTAGCATGAGGTGTGGCCCTCGTATTCAAAGGACTTGAGATTGCCAACTTATACTTCGTCAAGCATATACTCCATCTTTGTCACTTTAACCTTAATCACTTCAAGATGCTTATGATAGGGGCAATGAGGGCTGAAAGCTAACAAGTATCATAATTTTTGGAAGCTCTTTTTGAAACTTGAAATCCCCACTTCCTTTACAAAAAAGGCCTTTCTTCCACTACTATTGAGTCTCCACCTTCTACCTTTAGGCACCATTAAGAGAGCATAGTTGTCATTTTGTGTGCAGTGTTCCAAAGCCTATTGATTGATGCATATTGTGATATTACTTGTTCTTGTGCTATTTGTTTCTAGTCACCCTTGTGAACTTTGAAGGTGTCCTATGCATCTATTTGCTACTCTATGAGGGACAAGCTGAATGCCATTATGCTATGTTTTCTGTATGTGAAACAAACAAATGTTTTTCAATGCATGTTATTCATGATATTTGTTTGTATCCTTTCATGTTGCATGCATAGTTACTATGTCCTATTGTTAGAACTCCATTTTTCATGCACATGTTTAGAGTTCTTTGATCCCAGCTTTCAATGCTTGCAAATGGTTGGATCTTTATTGTGAGGGTGCATGTCACCTCAATAATCATTCTTTTTTATCACTTACCTACTCGAGGACGAGCAAGATTTAAGCTTGGGGATGCTTGATACGTCGGAAACGTATCTATAATTTTTGATGTTACATGCTTGTTTAGTATCTACTTTGCTTTGCTTTGTCTACACTTTGAGGTGCTTTTTACATGTTTTCTGGTACTAACTATTAACAAGTTGCCACAGTGCCAATTGCCTGTTTTCTGTTGTTTTTGGTTTCAGAAAAGCTAGTAAAGAAATATTCTCGGAATTGGACGGGACAAACGTCAAAGTCAATTACTTTCCGTGGGGAACAAGAAGTCTAGAGGGGAGACGGAGAAGCGGTCCAGGGAGGCCAAACCCCCCTAGGCGCGGCTAGGGGTGGGCCCACGCTTGGGTAGGGTTTGACTCTCCTGGTCGCCTCCTCGGCCTCCCCCTTCGCCTATAAGAAGCCCTCGATGTAGAAACCCTAAGAACCCGATCAAAGCTCCACGAAACCATCTGTAGCCGCCGCCACCATCGTCCCTAGATAGGGGAGGGGGTCTGAAGTTCTAGCCGGCACCCTGCCGGAGGGGAGATCATCCCGTCGGCCTTCTCTCCGGTATGATGCGTGAGTAGTTCCACCTTGGACTATGGGTCCATGTAGTAGCTAGATGGTTGTATCTGCAGGGTTCACAACATAGAAAACAAAAGTTTTCCTACGATGGGAACAAAGCACCAAGATCTATCTACTAGATAGAAGCAACGAGTGGATATACATCCATATAATACATACCCTCGAAGACCGTATAGAGTTAACGAGGTTGTACTCATGGATGATGTAGTCGAACGCTTGCCGATCTCAAGATCGTGATGAAGTCCATCTGGTCCAGCCGGTCCAGCACCATCACGTCCAGCACCGCAAATCAATGGTGCATCCGTGATCGCACACACGTCCGGGTACACCGAAAACCTCCGCACTCTCGCTCCGGCGAAGCAGCGGAAGCAACAAATCCTTCCAGGAAAAGCCACCGGGAACATGTATCTCGCTGATCCGCGACCATGGGGAAATTCTAAAGGGGGGAGAGAGATCCTTTGTGAGGAGGTGTGCTTCGAGAGGAGGAGAGGGGGGCCTTTTATAGGGAGAGGGGGGCACCCCAAGGGGCATGACGCCCAGCCATGGTGGATTCCCTCACCTATTCCACATTCATGTGGGTGGAGCTCCCACTCAAAATGAAAAGCCTCCACTCCCATAAAAGAGCCTCCACTCAAAAATCCACTCACATGCATTAAATTTCTACCAAATTTAATGCAAGCTCTCATTTAAATAAAACTCTTTTATTTATTTATTCATAATATTGTTAATTACTTTAATTAAAAAACATTCACATAAAAACCCTTGCTAGTATTCAATTTCACATGCAGAACCAGTTTCAGCAATTTCAACCGAAATAGTTTTGGTGTCTAGTGAAATAAATTCCTGCGCTTTCCGTTTTCTTTCTCTGGCATATTATTTGCTCCAAATGGTGTCGGTATCCCTTAAGTGTGTCACCCTATGGTTCACGAATAATGTAGACATGATCGAGACCCCTCTCCGATCAATAATCAACAGCGGGACCTGGAGATCCGTACAGACTCCCACATATTCAATGATGACTTCTATGATCGTGTGAATCTTACACACATGTAACTCAATCCCTTTGTCTCGCGATATATTACATTTCCGAGATTCGATCATCGGTATCTCCATACCTAGTTTGATCTTTTTACCGACATGTACTCTTTTCTCGTTCCCGTGATATAATATTCTAGCGATCAAATCACTTGCTTGCAAGCTAACTAATGTTATATCACCGAGAGGGCTGAAAGGATACAGATGTCGCCTAGAGGGGGGGTGAATAAGCAATTAAAACTTTCCTAGAGTGGCTCAACAAAGGCAGAATAAAAATAGTGTTTACTTTGTTAAGCACAACCTAGAACAACTAAGGTTCACCTATGTGCACCAACAACTTATGCTAAGCAATACAAGCAACAAAGTGATAGCAAGATATATATTACTTCAAGCATGAAGGCTATCACAATGTAAATTGCATAAGTAAAAAGCTCGTGGATAGAGATAACCGAGGCACGCGGGGACACCGATATTTTACCGAGTTCCTCCCAACATGGAGTACGTCTCGTTTGGAGAGGGGGTGGTATCAAACCACCAACGCCACAAAAGGTCTCCCTTATTCTCCAGTGAATCTCACCCTAACGGGATCGATCCACGCTTCCATTATCGGTGCACTTGTCGGTGGCAACCGGAACCTCTCACAAGGTTGGGGCACTTCTCCACAACTTAATTGGAGGCTCCCAACAAATGCCACAAAAAGGTCACAATGCCACCAAGGCCACAAACCGTCTAGGGTTCCAAGAACCCAAGAGGGACAAGCTCCAATGAGCAACTCAAACCAAATCCTCCGAGGAGAACTCAAACCGATGCACCAAATGCAAATGGCAAGAACACCACAAAGATGCTCAAATCCCTCACTCTCAAGTTCCACCAAAGCTAATAAAGCTATTGGGGGAACAAGAGATGAGGAATCATAGAGAGACACAAAATCCCCCAAAATCTAGATCCCCAAAGATACACTCACAAAGAGATGTTTTGGTTTGGTCAAAACGTAGATCTAGATCTCCTCCAACAACCCCTCAAATATATGCAAGAATCAATGGAGGGGTGTGTAGAAATCAAGCTTAAAGAGTAAAGCAAATGGGGGCAAAGCTTGGACAAGAAAAGGAGGAAGAAGTAACCCTAAAAGACAAGGGGGCAAAACTATTTAAAGAGAGGGGCCAAATCTGCTCGTTGGGGCATTTTTCCTGGACGGACCGGTACTACCGGATTTAACCATAATGCCCAAACCAAATGAGCAGCCAAGAAAGCAGTCCACAAGCCAGCTGGCCCCTTCCTCGCAGTGAGCAAGCGCCAGGCAGGGCCCTGCGTCTGCCAGTGATCCTGGCCAGCGATGCAGTAGCGATCTGGCGCGTGAAACCCGGTATGAAGGCGGGCCTAGCGTCAGCTGACCAGCGCCGCTGTGCGGTAGCGAGTGAGAAGTGGGCGGGCCCAGCGATGCGAAGCGGCACACCTGAGCCAGCGCAGGCGGGCCAGGCGGGAGCGCGTGGGCGTCTGCGAGGCGACATCTGCGGTCATGGGTCAACGCAGGGCGGTCTTGCGAGGAGTAGATCGAGGCTGAGACGGGCGACGCGAGGGAGATCTGGGCAGGTGTACCTGGGCCGGCCCGGTACTACCGGCCGCTCGGGACGGTAGTACCGCACGGGCCGGTAGTGCCCCCCTGGACTACCGCATGGGCCAGGAGTTGAGTAACGCGCTGCCAGGCGCGACTGGTACTGGCCCATGATAGTACCGGTCGGCCCAGCCAAACCCTTTTCCCTTTTTCTTTTTTCAAACCGAATAAAGCAAAATACAAACTGTGATAACTTTTGATTAGTAATTCCGATTGACCTGATTCCAGTTGCGTTGGATAGAGGACGACAAGGGCTTCCCAATAAAAAGTGGAAATATTGGTTATCACCAAGTGAGAAAGTATCAAGTAATATAATGTGAGATACCTTACTTGGTGATACACCAGAAAACCGCATAGATCAAAATCGCAACAAGATATAAAAGGGAGATTCAATTTTGATGAACAAGAGCTTGTTATGGAGATTACCACAAGATCTAAATCCTCACATGGATAAAACCAAATAGCAACCAAATACGATGATGCAAGTATGCAAAGGTTTGAGCTCTCTCCGAACGATGTGACCAAATTACTCATACGAGAGCCCCTCTTGATTGT
This sequence comes from Avena insularis, assembly GCA_023614405.1. Taxonomy (NCBI): domain Eukaryota; kingdom Viridiplantae; phylum Streptophyta; class Magnoliopsida; order Poales; family Poaceae; genus Avena; species Avena insularis. Next base: position 93,453,831 of record CM042693.1, on the reverse strand, counting down.
ACGGTTATCTATCCTAAACCCGGTCTCCTACACACAACAAGAGACCGGCAAAAGGGAAAACCTATCAAGATTATACCTTTTCCTTGAGCATTCCACTTGAGCTTGATGTATACGATCTTGCCCTTCTCAAGATGGAACGCCTTTCTTAATTCCTCATCATCGACCTTGCATATTGAACTGGCACAACATATCTTCTTTATATTTCATCGACCTTGAAGCCAACACATGCTCCAAGCGATGCCAATGGACAAATCCTACAAGTATAACTTAATACACACATTAGTCCATAAAGACTGTCATTAATTACCAAAACCACACATGGGGGCCCAACATGTTCTTTCAATCTCCCCCATTTTTGTAATTGATGACAATCCCTTTAAGAGGGTTTATATAGGGAATATTAATGAATAAAAATGCTAATACCAATATCAAATACTACAAGAGTATGTGATATTGGTACCACCACCATATATAGAGCAAACTCCCCCACAATCTATGCATGTGTGATGAACTTGAATTTCATTGCATATATTGTCAATCATTATCATTGGTGGAGTTTCCTCTATATATACCACATGCTAAGCAACAACCAAGATGCAAGAGAATGAGAGGCAAATGCACAAGAACAAACTCAATGCATAAACCAACTTCCTTTAAACCCTCTAAAACTTCTCCCCTATTGGCATCGATTGCCGAAATGGGTGACAAGTTCTAGAAGGCAAATATAGTAATAATTCCTCCAAAGGTGTGCTTTCGCACATATCCAATGATGAATACTTGGGAGGGAGTAGAACTATATCGAAGACCCGAAGATTGCCAAAATAAAGTCAAATGATGCAAGCAACTACAAGGTCCGACAAACCAATTTGAAAACAACAAATGAGTCCAAATGAAACTTACAAGATATTATGATATGAGCAAAAGTGCGCTTTAAATAACAAATAGAGAAGCTCCCCAAGATTTGTGCATAATTAAAAATAAATGCATTAGAATACATAGTGCACAAATATGGAATCCTCGCTCCCCCATAAGCATTTAAAACACACTATAAGAGAAAGGAGACAAATGAGCATTATTAAATGAATTAGATGAGCTCCCCAAAGATAATGCACCAATTATGATAATTGTAATTGGGAACAAGGTGCATAATCATGGAATCCTCACTCATCCGAGTTCATTTTAACAATACAAGGCATGAGAGAACAAATATGAGTGCCCCAAAGATGCAAACAAGAGGAACAAGCACTCATAGGCAATTAAATTTGGAAGCCACCGAAGAATCAAAAGAAATAGAAAGGTGGTCTCCAAGGATTAAAAATCAACTAACATTATCTCCTCGTATGTGTATATGTCTCTAAATGGAAAACATCACAAAGACATATGCCAAAAAATAAATATTCACACATAAATAAGATTATACAAGAAAGCTCATGAACGCAAAAATGAAGTCACAACATATACCAATAAGATTTTTGCTTCAACGCATGGCCAAAGGCTCACATATATCTTATTGTACATTAATGAGCTTCGAACACCAACACACTACATATATTACAACTATCACCAAGGGAAAAGGAGAAAGTTGGAATATATGGAGAAAGGCAACAAGTATCATAAGATAAAATAGACTAGCAAAAATCTCACTATTGCACATGAGAGAAGTTGATGAAATGATAGGCAATAAAATTGCTAGATTGACATATTTGGGATTGGAGGATCATATGCATGATTTTGTATAGTCCCAATTATATGAACTCATCTCAACTTAAACACATATACAATAGAGTCCTCTAAAAACCATGGCTAGAACTACAACAATTACAAATACATTAATTCATGCTAGAAGGCAACCGACAAATGGTTGGAATCAAGATATGTGAGCATGAGAAAGAGATACTTGTTACCGAGATATAATTGGTAGGATGTAGAGGATATGAATTCGTTGGTCATCCTATAGCTTGCCTCAAATTTTCTTCTAAGCATCACTTCTTCAAAATTGAGAGACAAGCGTCCAATATATCTCAAATGTACCTAAAACACATTTAAGTACAAAATGGTCCCCAAACTAATTGGGTTCAATGTAGTTAGTACAACTACAATACATAGGAGAGACTCCACTTAACTATGTGCATATTGATATGAAATTGAATTTTATGCACAACTTAGCCGATGGGATTTGGTGGAGTTTCCCCTATATATTGGATCAAAGAAAGCAAGCATGCCATAATATAGATATGTAGTAAATATGCATGCACAAGGCTTTCAAGAACCAAAAGTGAGATATAATTTGAACAAAAACACCAAGTAAACCGAGATGACACACACAAGAGTGTGACAAGACAAGCGATGTCCAAATTGTATCAAAGAACCAATTCAACACATGAAATATCACAAGTTCAACAAATGAACTAGGCTAAGGCCAAAAGAGCAAACATAGATAGAAATAACAATGCTCAAGGATTAATCTCATTCTAAAATGGTCAAATCAAGAAACAAGGAATGAGACAAAACCAACTCCCAAAAAGAGCAAGGTTTCAACAAGAGACCAAACTCCCCAAACTTCTCATGATGGCACAAAATACCAAAATGAAAAGATTGAGGTTCCAAGCACATAAAACCCGGTATGGATCAAACAATGAAGCATAAATATGAGTGTTCTAAATAATATAGTAGAGCTCCCCCATGGATAGTGCATTATGTAGGATTTTCCTTTTAATTGCAAAATGCACACAAATGGGATCATCACTAGTACCTACACTAAGTAAAACACAAGAGGATAACCATAACATAAGAAGATCCACACGAAGCAAGGAATACATGGGAGCACACAAAACATTTACATGGCCAAGGATAGGACAATATTAAGCAAAGGCCAAAGTGAATATGATCAATAAATTCTACCATAAATTGGGTACTCATTGTCCAAGGACAAGAAATATTAGGAATAATTTTCCCAAGGTAGCTTTCATGGATATCCAAGATCATAGTCACAACAAGAAGCATATAACAAAGGATAAGAATTAAGCATGATACTTCGAACAAGATTCTTGGTAGCTTCTAATAGTCACACAATCACTAGAGATTAGAGTAACTTGAAGCAAATGGTTTCCATGAGGATATATATATCTAAATATGAGAAAACACATACCAAGAAACACTCTCATATACAAGATCCAAAATAAGATCAATAAAGCCATTCAAGCAAATTGGAAATTGTATGAGAAAATGTGTCACATAGGTGCTAGATAATTATCAGTATCAATTCTAAGTGACACAACCTCAAATATTCACATTTTCTAGGATTGTAATATGCACTAAGAATATGACTCCCCCATAATGTGATACTACCATAAAACCAACGTGAGGCAAAATAATACAAATAGAGATAATTAATAGACATTATAAAACTTAAATTTCTCATGAGAATTATACCACATAGAGACTAGACAATAATCCAATATATATACTAGGTGGTATTCCTCATGTACACACAATTTTAGGATTGTGGAATGCCCAAGCATAACACTCCCCCAAAATGGGATAATCCATTAATTTCTCACAAGATCCAAATAAGATACCAAATATAACCAAGCAAGGCTCAAACATAAGAAACACACATACCTGGTGTGCCACCTAATCATACACAAATATGCTTGATACCTCAAGATAATTAAGTGGATAGCACAACATGTACAAAAGCATGGAAGATACAAAACCAACACATGCACAAGGGGGAGAGTAACTTTCAATGTAAAGAGTTTAGCATATGTTACCGCAAGGAGGAACATTGTAAATATAATAGGAGCAATATAATCCACATGACTTGGCTAGACAAAAATAATAATGAAGATCCTTTAATTCTTTATGATGTAGTCAATTCTCCAATGCCCTCCAACAACACCTATTGATCAAGTTTTGGCTTGTTGGTCCCCAACCAAGTTGGGTCCTAAGAGGTTAGTCACAATAGGCTTGGCAACCCAAATGGTTCTTTTCTTGAACCCACATTGAGCACCAACAAATTTGGCAAACACATTGCCAACCTCATCCTTACAAAGAGAATAAGCATCATCAATAACGATAGGGTTGGATGAGGAGATACCGATAGTGCATGAGGAAGAAATATGCCCCTTCTCACGACATATGTAGCAAGTTCTACTCTTGCCATATTTCTTCTTAGGTGAAGCCACAACTTGAGGAAGAGCTCGAGTAGTCCTCTTAGGAAGAAGCCCATTAATGACTTGAGGTGGAGCTTGAGGCCGCTTCCCTTGTTGCTTCACACTAAGAGGCTTTTTCTTCAATGGGCAAGATCTAACGTGGTGCCCTTCTTCCTTGCACTTGAAGCAAACAATGTTGGCCGGATTCTTGACTTGATCTTGGACATTCTTCTTATTGTCCTTGTGCTTTAACTTGATAGTGGACTTGTTCTTGACATTGGAGTTGAATCCAAGCCCACTCTTGTCATTGGGGGATTTTTGCACGCTCAAGATTTTGTTGAGTGTGACCTTCCCTTGATGACCCTTTTTCAAGTCATTTATCAAAGAAGTGACTTGAGCCTTGAGCTCTTTGATTTCCTCTACATGGTTAGTTTGAACACAAGTACAAGAGGAAGTAGATGCTACATTGTTAGAGCAACAAGGCATGGAATGTAATTCATCACGAGATATAGCATGGTTGTGAGAGGATGAATTACAAGGACTAGCACATGACAATATAACATTTGGAGTAGATATAGTGCTAATGTCCACATGAGGCCCACTAGATGTTACCTTTGACATGATGGCCTCATGAGCCAACTTTAGCCTACCATGGGAGACTAGGAGATCCTCATGCGAGCTTGAGAGCTTAATATGGTTTTCTTCTAATTTCCCATAGTTGCTAGTTAGCAACGCAAGTTGAGCTTTTAGCTAAACATTATCCGTCAAAATAGATGCTTCACAAGAAATAGAGTTAGTAGCACAAGCATCATTATTATTAGCAAGAGGCGAGGGCAACTTGTCAAGCTCTTTTAAATATGAAGCTTTAAGTTGCTCATGTGACTCAGTGAGTTTGATGAGCTCCCTCTTAACGACCCGAGAGCCATTTTCAAGGTGCTTAAAATCCTCAACAAGTTTAGCATAAGCAACTTCAAGTTCATCATTTTTAGTCTTGAAGGAGTTAGCCACCGCAAGTTCTCTATCATGGTATTCCTTTACTCTAGATAATTCTAGAGTAAAAGTATCCTCAAGAGATTCTTTGGTGGTTTGTTCTTCTTCAAGGGAGTCCTTTACTTGAGCAAGTTCATTAGCATATTCACGCTCAAGTGCAAACTTTTCATCAATTATGTTTTCTTGCTCCTCAATAAGATCATTGCCTTCTATAGCATAATTCAAGATTTCAAGAAGGTTGGAGGAAGCAATTTTATTTTTGTAGAGAGCACTATAGACAACCTCTCCCATTTTCTTAATAGAGGTAATATCATACTTACCTATATAATCATCATTATCATTCTCAACCTCATCATCATCATGAGATATAATGGGATTCAAAGAGGTTACCTTTGTTCCCTTAGCCATTAGGCACATGTGAGAACCGGAGGACGGTGATGATGAGATTGCACTTGTAGCTCTCTTCAAGACCTTGTCTTGGCCCATAGAATCTTCATTTTCCTCTACATGGTTAGCAACACAAGCACTAGGGGAAATAGAAGCATTTTTATCATGGCAACAAGACCTTGTTTTGGCTTGTTAGTACCCAACCAAGTTGGGTCCTAAGAGGTTAGTCACAATAGGCTTGGCAAACCAAATGGTTCTTTTCTTGAACCCACATTGAGCACCAACAAATTTGGCAAACACATTGCCAACCTCATCCTTACAAAGAGAACTCAAACCGATGCACCAAATGCAAATGGCAAGAACACCACAAAGATGCTCAAATCCCTCACTCTCAAGTTCCAACAAAGCTACTAAAGCTATTGGGGGAACAAGAGATGAGGAATCAAAGAGAGACACAAAATCCCCCAAAATCTAGATCCCCAAAGATACACTCACAAAGAGATGTTTTGGTTTGGTCAAAACGTAGATCTAGATCTCCTCCAACAACCCCTCAAATATATGCAAGAATCAATGGAGGGGTGTGTAGAAATCAAGCTTAAAGACTAAAGCAAATGGGGGCAAAGCTTGGCCAAGAAAAGGAGGAAGAAGTAACCCTAAAAGACAAGGGGGCAAAACTATTTAAAGAGAGGGGCCAAATCTGCCCGTTGGGGCATTTTTCCTGGACGGACCGGTACTACCGGATTTAACCGGTAGTACCGCTCCAAACCTGAGCAGCCAAGAAAACAGACAACACCAGCAGTGAGGCGGGGGTGGGGCGACAGAAGCGGGCTGCTCAAAGGCGTGAGGGACCCAGCGCGGGCGGGCGCGCGCGAGTGAGAAGCGGGCGAGCGCGCGATGCGAGGCGAGCGGCGCGCGCAGAGCCAGCGCAGGGCGGGCCCAGCATGCAGCGACCCTGCAGGCGCGCGGGCGGGCGCGCGCGAGTGCCAAGCGGGCGAGCGCGCTATGCGAGGCGAGCGGCGCGCGCAGAGCCAGCGCAGAGCGGGCCCGGGCGGGGAGCGCGTGCGGGCGCGCGAAGCGAGGCGGCGGCATGCGGGGTCAACGCGGGGCCGGTGCGCGCGAGGAGCAGATCGAGGCTGAGACGAGCGACGCGAGGGAGATCTAGGCTGGTGTACCTGGGCCGGCCCGGTACTACCGGCCGCTCGGGGCGGTAGTACCGCACGGGCCGGTAGTGCCCCCTGGACTACCGCATGGGCCAGGAGTTGAGTAACGCGCTGCCAGGCACGACCGGTCGGCCCAGCCAAACCCTTTTTTCAAACAAAATAAAAAGTGGAAATATTGGTTATCACCAAGTGAGAAAGTATCAAGTAATATAATGTGAGATACCTCACTTGGTGAGACACCGGAAAACCGCATAGATCAAAATCGCAACAAGATATAAAAGAGAGATCCGATTTTGATGAACAAGATCTTGTTATGGAGATTACCACAAGCTCTAAATCCTCACATGGATAAAACCAAATAGCAACCAAATACGATGATGCAAGTATGGAAAGGTTTGATCTCTCTCCGAACGATGTGACCAAATTACTCATACGAGAGCCCCTATTGATAGTACGGTTATCTATCCTAAACCCGGTCTCCTACACACAACAAGAGACCAGCAAAAGGGAAAACCTATCAAGATTATACCTTTGCCTTGAGCATTCCACTTGAGCTCGATGTAGATGATCTTGCCCTTCTCAAGATGGGACGCCTTTCTTAATTCCTCATCATCGACCTTGCATATTGAACTTGCACAACATATCTTATTTGTATTTCATCGACCTTGAAGCCAACACATGCTCCAAGCGATGCCAATGGACAAATACTACAAGTATAACTTAATACACACATTAGTCCATAAAGATTGTCATTAATTACCAAAACCACACATGGGGGCCCAACATGTTCTTTCAAGGGCCTAAAGTATATCTTTCCGTCATCGGGATGGACAAATTCCACTCTTGATCCATGAGCCTCAACATAACACCTTCGTAGCACTGAACCCATCTTTATAGTCATCCTGTTATGATGTGACGTTTGATGTTATCAAGATACTCTTCCGGTGTTAGTGATTGACATGATCTCATGGTCTAAGGACTAAGATTACTCTGTATGATGTTATAGCAATATAGACACAATAACCTTGATCGTAATGCTATACTTTGGATGAATGTTCATCACATCATTCCAATAATGTTGTGACCTCGTTATTAACAACATCCAATGTCCATGATCAGAAAACCTTTGATCATCTTGTTAATCACGAGCTAGTTTATAAGAGAGGCATAACTAGGAACTTTATTTTTGTTTATTAAACACACATGTATTAACGTTTCCATATTAATACAATTATAGCGTGAAAAATAAACATTTATCATGAATAAGGAATACGATAATAACCACTTTATTATTGCCTCTCGGGCATATTCCCTTCAGTCTCCCACTTGCAATAGAGACAATAATCTAGTTTGAAAACTTTGCGTATTGAATACCTATGGCTTTCTGGTTTTCCATATACGCAATTGCCAGTGGTTAACATAATCTACGAATCTGACGCTTCAGGTCCGTGTGTATTTGCATGTTTGCGTCTTCACGCATCATTCATTCTCCAATGAGATGGAATTGTATAAATTTGGTCTTTTGGTGAGACCTTTAGTTCCTTGGGGTTAGATCATGTTGATAATATTGTCGTACAATATATCTTTAGTGTTAGCCCATTGCGAACCACAACTTAGTTTGATAACAAACTGCTTGACACAAATGCCCTCCTTTGCTGCTACTATAGCAGTCATATACTTAGCCTTTTGTTGTAGTATCCGTCATAATGTCTTAACTTTGGAATTCATCCAAATCCGTCATGGAAACTCCTTTCCATTTTATTGTGCCACCCATAGTTTAAATTGAGATAAACTTAATTTGTATCTTGTGACAAAACTAGTATCAATGTAACGCTTTACAATGAACTATTTGAATTTGTTTGTCACCTCTACACAAATATATTCTTACTTCTTCCAAAAAATCATAAGAATATCCTCACTATCGTCCAATGATCATTTTATGATTCATTCTAGTATATGCTCATAACACTTAGAGCATAGGACATATCTAGATGTGACCATATCATGGTATGATTGATCAAAACATTCTTGTGATTTCACTCATCAAGTGTCAAAGAACTTGAATCTTGTTTCACTTATCAAGTGTTAATACACTTGAATCTTGATTCAATTCTTTTCCATGCGACAAGATCCTTTTCTCATCGTTTATATATTGAACCCCTTCAATATCTCATATATGTATGTTTGGGATAACCATATTAGCGTCACAGTCTATCCATGTAGACATTCATGCTAAATATTCGGGTTTTGCCTAAGTCTTTCATCGAAATGAAATTCTTAACCTTTGTCAATAAAAGATACATCATTTCCAATCAACAAGATGTCCTCCACATAATGTATTAGAAATATGTCTCAACGCTCCCACTTAATTTCTTGCAAATGCAAGCATCTTCATCGTATCCTGATGAAAACTCCTTTAACAGTTTCATCACGGTAAAGATTCCAACTCCGCGATGCTTACTTCAACCATTGAAGTTTGCATGCCCTTTTTAGCATCCTTTGAATTAACAAAACCCTTTGGATCGTGTCATGCACACGTCCTAGGTAACCATTCTATTAGAAGAACTTTGTTTTTTTATTCATCTACCATATACCAAATTATATGTAGTGGTTTCTACTTTAATCCGTCCAGACTAACTATGAAAGATCAAATCTTGTCATAGTTAACTCCTTGAACATTGTCGTAAAATAATTTACGACATGTCGACTATTTCATATATGTGAAACATCCATGTCTGTTTCTTTATAGATCCAAATACGATCAATAGGTTTTTACACCTTTTCGGAGGGTCTTCCAAGTTTAAAACTTGATTTCTCGTGTATGGAACTATCACGGATTTTATGGCTTCAAGCCATTTTACGAAGTTAGGGCCCATCATTGCTTCTTTGCATGTAGTCGGTTCATCATTGTGAAACAATAATAATTTATTCTCAAATCTTAGTATTTTATTATTTATCCGACCTACTTGGTTCAATAGGAACTTAGACCTCCGTGACCACAACCTTTGAGGCATGTAAGCCATGAGCATTCTGGCTGCCTCCGGAACATTTTCCGGCGCTGTGCAATTCATCACGACATAGTCAAGGTGCAATCTTTTCTTCCAGTTGGTGAAACACTGGGCCATCTTCTTCATAGCCCACTCCCTGACCTTAGCCTCCATGGCTCTCCCATGTTCTAAGGTGTCCTCAATTGGATCCTCCGCATTTGGATCCAGCTCTATCTTTGGTAGTTTAAAATTAAACATGAACCTTGGCCTTGGCCATCAAATCTTCCACAGTAAATCTTTGGCCTTGTTAGGGACAAATAAACATGTTCCCTCTTCTTCCGCATCAGCAGGCCTATTCCAATTTCGAATGGTAATCGTGATTAAGTCCCTAATGATTACTCCGCATTGTGCCACAAATTTGTTTGCCACAACTTCGGGAGCCGTCGATTTGCCGTTGTCACTGATATCTTCGATCCTGAACCTCTCATGGTCTTCCAAATCTTTGGTTGGGCCTCGTCTGCTCTTTTTAGTATATTCCTTCGATCCGGAGGGCTAAAAGAAGAAAGATTGTCGTTACTATTTCTATATAGATAGCAGATGATTAATTAATGGATTAATTATATTACGTGCACCTCGCCGGAGCGGTCGTCTTCTCTATCACACAAGGCATCGCATTCTCCCTCACGGAAGGCATCACCTTCAACCTCAAACAAGTCGTCTCTTCTGGCAAAAAGAGGATCACCCTCACCGTAGTTGTTCAGAAACATCGATACATCTAAATTTTCTTCCCCACAGATCACACCTTGGATCAACTCTTCCTTTTCTTCGTCTCTGTCGTGTGGGTCCATATTTTCTGCATAGGTGGAAAAACGGATAAGTCAAAGCGGCTAAGGGAGAATGTTAGGTACGGTGTTGAGAGATATAAACCCTAATTTAGAGAAACCCTAATATATACATACACAATAATAAAAATGAATTTACAATATCAGAAACCCTAATTCGGAGAAACCCTCGGGCTCGGATCCTATCATGAAGAACCAATACCGGAAAGAAAGGAGGCAATCAATACATGGCATAATACAATGTGCAATCAATATGTATGACATGTCAGATTTAGAGATCCTACACTAACCCTAGGTGCAACATCGATTTAAAAGGGTTCGGGATGCTCTAGCAAGTACACACCGGCGAACCCACATGTACATAAGGGGTGTCGATGTTTCTTTAACTAAACCAGGGTTTAAAGTTGCTTGACAATGTATTATGATTGCTTAGACACATAGCTCTCAATTTTCTGAACATTTTAATATATTATTTGTATTTTTCTGACTTATAAATCATTAGTTATTGAATTTACAAGTTTATATCAATTTCTGAAAATATTTAACCATTTTAAAACATTTTTTGTGTCACTTTACATCAGCACAGGGGGGTAGTTTTTCATCGGGTCTGGGGCTACCCACAGTGACTGACCAGTGGGGCCGAAGACTAATAATACCTAACTAATTAATAAACCTAATAATACCTAACTAATAATAAACCTAATAATCCAAACTAATAAACCTAATATGCTAGGAGTAGTAGATCAGGTAATATAAGCTCAAAGGGAGTAAAGCAACAGATAGGACACTCTATCTATCGATAAAAGACCATAGTAGAATTGTATGCATCATGGCAAGAATTGAAATGCTTTCGAAATCATAGGATTATATCATGGTGGGGCTATGCTTGCCTTTGCCTATTGATAGCTGAAAGCAGAGCTTCAGGATCCTTGTACTTGACTTGATTACAGTTGGTCAAGTATTTGTCTTCGAGCTTCGACGGTGTTGATCTCTGGCTTCGATCTCGCTCTCGATATCGTATTCTACCGAGAAGAACCAAACACCGGAAACAAAGGGAAACAATCAACACATGGCATCGATGCAATGCTCAAGCAAGTATGATGATATTACAAGTTGAATTTCATTTAAATGTAACCCTAAAGCATGCTCTACAATTAATCGAGGTTCCGAGGGGTGAAAACCCTAACTCGGAGAAACTCCGGAACACAGGAGAGGGGTGGATTTGTTCTTCTAATTAAACTTGTCATTTAAGTTGTTGAACAATGCATGATTATAGCTTATATATCTAGGTTTCATTTTTGTGAACATTTTGATATATTATTCATATTTTTCTAACTTATAGATTAAAAGTTATTGAATTTATAAGATTATAATTATTTCTGAAATTATTAAAAGCTGGTTAAACTTTTTACACCGCAGGCATACCTATACACAGTGACTGACAGAGGGGCCCGGAGCCACCTTAGCAGCCACACAAGCAAAAGTGGTTCAGGGGCATTTTTCACTCGGGTTGGGGCTAGCCAGAGAGGCTGAACTGTGGGCCAGATGCCACATAGGAAAGCCACGCATGCAAAGTGGGTCACTGGCTGGGTTTGACCGGTTCTGCGCGTGCGCTGACGCACGGGTGACGTCAGGATGACATCATGCCGGCGGTGGCTTGTAGGACGGTGACGGGGAACGACGTTAGGGGGCGATCTAGGGCGCGTGCGTGCGCGCGTTAGAGAGAGGAAATGGAGGCGAGCCAAAGAGTAGCGGCGCCGCCTCGAAAAGGTCAGAGCGAGAGGGGGCGAGAGAGAGGGTCCACGAGGACCAGCAGCTCACCAGGTGTGCGGTGGTGGTGTCGGGGAGGCGAGGGCGAGAATCGAATCGATGACGGCGGTCGTCTGGCTCTAGGGAGACATAGTATTTGGCGACGATTGGGAGCGAGCGGTGACGATTCCTTCGGGGAGAAGCCTCGGGGCGACGGTTGAAGCGCTTGCGCTTGGTTGGGAGGCGGTGGCGTGGGCGGGTAGCGGGGCAAGCAAGCAATCGTCAAGCGGCGGGGCCGATTCTTGAGGGGAAGCCTTGGATGACGCAAGCGCTTCTGCACCCGGTTGGGTGGGGCGGGGTAGGCGGGCGCAGCACAGGCGGCGCAAGCGGGCAGGTGAAGAGATTGTGAGATGGGGAAGAAGAAGAGGAGGGGTACCCAGTTATAACCAAAGGACCTTTTGTCCCGGTTGTTGGCTCCAACAGGGACTAAAGGGTCATACGTTCCAGTTGGAGCCACCAACCGGGACGTATACTCCACTTTTTTCAGCAGACCATGGGGCGCGCGCAGGGGTCTTTAGTCCCGGTTGGTGGCTCCAACCGGGACATATGACCTTGTTTTCAAAAAAATTCAGGAATTTTCTCTCTGTTCCCGCCTTATTTTTTTATTTTGGGGTTTAAATTTGTAATGTTTTTAAATGATAATTACTTTTGAATTTAGAAAAACTTTAAACATAAAAAGTGTTTGAATTTGAATAACTAATTCAAAACCATTTTCTGTTTTTAAAAGAAATTAATGTAACCATTTAAACTATGAACCATTTAAAATTAAAAATGAATTAACTTATATTTTTTGAATATTAATTTGGAATTTAGAAAAACTTTAAACATAAAAAGTGTTTGGATTTGAATAACTAATTCAAAACCATTTTCTATTTTTAAAAATAATTAATGCAACCATTTAAAATATGAACCATTTAAAATTAAAAATGAATTAACTTATATTTTTTGAATATTAATTTGGAATTTAGAAAAACTTTAAACAAAAAAGTGTTTGGATTTGAATAACTAATTCAAAACCATTTTGTAATTTTAAAAATAATTAATGCAACCATTTAAAATTAAAAATGACTTAACTTATATTTTTTGAATATTAATTTGGAATTTAGAAAACTTTAAACATAAAAAGTGTTTGAATTTGAATAAATAATTCAAAACCATTTTCTGTTTTTAAAAATAATTAATGTAACCATTTAGACTATGAACCATTTAAAATTAAAAATGAATTAACTTGTATTTTTTGAATATTAATTTGGAATTTAGAAAAACTTTAAACATAAAAAGTGTTTGGATTTGAATAGCTAATTCAAAACCATTTTCTGTTTTTAATTTGGATTTGAATTAACTTATATTTTTTATATATTAATGGGCGGGAAAAAAAGGTCGGGAAATAATGGGCGGAAAGAAAATTTTATTAGGATAGAACTGGAATTAAAGTACATAAGGCAACTAACACAAAGTTACATAGAAGAACTGGAAAATTAAGATACATGGCGAGATTAAGCCACAATCGGCCGAACTTGTTTTGCAATGTTGGAGTGATTCACTCATGCTCCTGCCTACACCTGTAATACTCGCCACTGTAGTCGTCATACTTTCATGCGGCCGTCATTGCCGTTGTCGGGGTCGCCGTAGTTGAACCTTGAAGGCTGAGTACGAGTGTGCTGGACTTGAGGGTAGCGCAGGCGGGGGTTAGAGTCGGCGGCCGTGTCGTAGGCCATGACGCTCTGGAGAGTTCGACCGCGCCACCACAGCCGACGGCCGGCCTCGTTGAAGTTCGGAGGAGGTGGGCCGTTCTCCTCATGCCTGGCGAGCGCCCTCTCACGCCGATCCACAAAGAAGGCTTCCCAAGTCGGGAAATAGTGGGGATGCCATCTGGGATTCCTCCGCTGCACCGGCGTGAGCTCGAAGTAGTAGTGGTTCGTGATGGCCATCCGGCGCGCCACATCTAGAGGGATAGGAGGAACCGGCACGCCTCCGGTGCTCAGCATCCAGCCGACGGGGACACAGTAACCCGACGGGCAGGGGTAGTTCGAGGCGCAAAGCGCCTCCACCTCCCTAGGGGTTAGTGCTACGGTGGAAGTCATGGGAAAGAGTGATGAGGTTGCATATATGAGTCTAGAGATGTGCAATGATAATGGAGGCCAACCCTACATATATATATAGTGAGAAATGGCAGGAAGATAACTGGAGGGAAGAACTGGCGGGAAGAACTGACGGGAAGAAATAGCGGGAAGAACTGGCGGGAAGAAAAATGGCGGAAAAAATGGCGGGAAAAAATGGCGGGAAGAAAAATGGCTCATTTAGAACTTGCATTGGATCTCTGAAGAAACCACATATTGTGAGTATTTTTTCAAAAAATCACGGGCGTTAGATCATGTATCTGTAGTACAAACCGGAACCACTTCCTTCCGATTCGGCAGACATTTGTCCTTTTTACCCGGGATGGACGAAAAGGTTTGAGATGTTTCGGTTGGGAGATAGTCCATGTAAGATGGTCTAGTATTTTAGGAAAATGGGACGGTAGCATTCTGAAACAGCATTTTGGTGGTTACTTCACAAAACGACCGATTTTTTGCGCTCGGAAAATGGAAAAGGGCTTTTTCGTGCGACGAAAAGGAAAACTTCCTCCTGCAACATTGTTATCCATACCAATATCCACATGCATGCATAATATGGGCACAACATCACAAACTATGCCGTGATTCAGCACATAATATTGGTCATTTGGACCGAAAGCCATGAAACCTCAAACATGATAGGTCATTTTGTGAAGGTTTTTTCGAGACATGATCAATATACCAAGTCTGGTATTTTTCCTTTCAACTATGTCACATAATATGACACCACGCGAAGGATTTTCATTGTTCGGAATTTTTTTGAATTTTTTAAATTTCTAACTATGGTCGAACCGGCGTGCATGAAGATAGGGGACGAGCATGGTTAGAACTTGCATTGGATCTGTGAAGAAACCACATATTGCGAGTCTAAAAATGATTTTTCAAAAAAATCACGGGCGTTAGATCATGTACCTGTAGTACAAACCGGACCCACTTCTTGCTGATTCGGCAGACATTTGTCCTTTTTACCCGGGATGGACAAAAAGGTTTGAGATGTCCCGGTTGGGATATAGTCCATGTAAGGTGGTCTAGTATTTTAGGAAAATGGGACAGTAGCATTCTGAAACGGTATTTTGGTGGTTACTTCACAAAACGACCCGTTTTTTGCGCTCGGAAAATGGAAAAGGGCTTTTCCGTGCGACGAAAAGGAAAACTTCCTCCTGCAACATTGTTCTCCATACCAATGTCCACATGCATGCATAATATGGGCATAACATCACAAACTATGCCGTGATTCAGCACATAACATCGGTTATTTGGACCGAAAGCCATGAAACCTTTAACATGATAGGTCAGTTTGTGAAGGTTTTTTCGAGACATGATCAATATACCAAATATGGTATTTTTACTTTCAACTATGTCACATAATATGACACCAATTGAAGGATTTTCATTGTTTGGATTTTTTTGAATTTCTTATGCCCGTTTTGCATTTTTTGAATTTCTAACTATGGTCGAACCGGTGTGCATGAAGATAGGGGACGAGCATCGTTAGAACTTGCATTGGATCTATTAAGAAACCACATATTGCGAGTCTAAAAATGATTTTTTTTCAAAAAATCACGGACGTTAGATCATGTACCTGTAGTACAAACCGGACCCACTTCCTGCCGATTCGGTAGACATTTGTCCTTTTTACCCGGGATGGACGAAATGGTTTGAGATGTCCCGATTGGGAGATAGTCCATGTAAGGTGGTATAGTATTTTAGGAAAATGGGACGGTAGCATTCTGAAACAGCATTTTGGTGGTTACTTCACAAAACAACCCGTTTTTTGCGCTCGGAAAATGGAAAAGGGATTTCCCGTGCGACGGAAAGGAAAACTTCCTCCTGCAACATTGTTCTCCATACCAATATCGACATGCATGCATAATATGGGCACAACATCACAAACTATGTTGTGATTCATCATATAACATCGGTCATTTGGACCGAAAGCCATGAAACCTCGAACATGATAGGTCATTTTGTGAAGGTTTTTTCGAGACATGATCAATATACCAAGTCTGGTATTTTTACTTTCAACTATGTCACATAATATGACACCACGTGAAGGATTTTCATTGTTCGGATTTTCAATATACTAAAGGTTCATCTTTAGTCCCGGTTGGAGGGATTTCGGCAGGCTGGGCCAGGCAGCACTAATGATAGGGGTGAGTGTCGATATTATGTCGTGCGGCGTGTACCTTGTCCCGGATGGTGTCACCAACCGGGACTAAAGATGAACCTTTAGTCCCGGTTAGAGATACCAACCGGGACAAAACACGAGTCAACACTAATAATAGGGGTGAGTGTCGACATTATGTCGTAAGTGTCGACACTATGCCGAGCTGCTTGTACTATAAATAGGCATCCTTGTGAGTCCAGTCCTCCAGCCAGATTGAGGCATCTCCAATATTGTTTTCGAGAGCAGGGACACCACTACGACCAGTTTCAGGGAGATGCCGCTGGATCCCAGTCCTCCGGCATCTCCAAGAAACTGGTCATAGAGGCACTCCCTAATATGTGAAATTAGTTAGCTCCCAGGTGTATTGATCTAGTTAGAGAAGTTACAAGCTGCAAGATGGTTTTCGAGAGCAGGGACACCACTACGACCAGTTTCAGGGAGATGCCGCCGGATCCCAGTCCTCCGGCATCTCCAAGAAACTGGTCATAGAGGCACTCCCTAATATGTGAAATTAGTTAGCTCCCAGGTGTATTGATCTAGTTAGAGAAGTTACAAGCTGCAAGATGGTGTGCGAGAGCAGGGACACCACTACAACCAGTTTCGGGGAGATGCGGATCCAGTCCTCAGATCTCCAAGAAACTGGTCATAGAGGCACTCCCTAATATGTGACCACGCGCGTTTGGAGATCAGATCTTAATGGTAAGTACGAATCGGGACAACTTCTTCATAGTCCTGGTCCAGCCACAAAACGGGACTAACACTCAAGACATTTATTAATATTAAAAACTGAGACTACAAAACCGGGACTAAAGGCCCCCCTATATATATGAGCATAGTCCCGGGACTATAGTCCCGGTCAAGCGACAAACCGCAAAAGATATCCCGGCCAGACATGAACTAGAGTTACATAATATGAGCATGAACTTCTTGGCATATGTCCTTCCTTATGATCGCTTCAGACGTAACCATGGAGCATCTTATTTACTTAACGGAATGCTTGGATCAGTTTTCACTGTGAAGGGCGGAATTTCATCAAACTTATTATAATCTTCTGACATGTCTGTCTTGTCCTCGATTCCCACGATGTTTCTTTTTCCTGAAAGAACTATGTGACGCTTTGGATCATCATATGATGTATTCGTTTGCATATTTTTTTCTTTTTTTCGGTATGGAGGACATGTCCTTCACATAGAAAACCTGAGACACATCATTGGCTAGGACGAATGGTTCATCTCTATAACGAAGATTGTTGAGATCCACTGTTGTCATTCCGTACAACTGGTCTATCTTTACCCCTTCTCCATTCAGGTTGACCCATTTGCAGCAAAACAAAGGGACCTTAAAAGAGACTCCATAGTCTAGTTCCCATATCTCCTCTATGTAACCATAGTATGTGTCCTTTTTTCCATTCTCGTCTGTTGCATCAAAGCGGACACCACTATTTTGGTTGGTTCTCTTTTTATCTTGGGCGATCGTGTAGAATGTATTCCCATTTATTTTGTACCCTTGGAAATTCAATATAGTAGAAGATGGTGACGCGGCCAACAAGTATAGCTGATCTCCAACAGTGGTGTCATTCAAGAGATGTGTCCGCATCCAACCACCGAAAGACTTCATGTGTTCATCTGTAATCCATGATTCAGGCTTCCCCGGGTTTTTGGAGCGTACAATATTCTTGTGTTCCTCGATATACGGAGCTGCCAAGGTGGAATTATGTAGAACTGTGTAGTGTGCTTTAGTGAAAGAATCCCCTTCCCTACATATCATTGCTTTATTTCCTAGCGTGCCTTTTCCACTTAGTCTTCCCGCATGCCGCGAGTCAGAAACACCAATCGGCTTAAGGTCAGGAATAAAGTCAACACAAAACTCAATGACCTTCTCTGTTCCATATCCCTTGGAGATGCTTCCTTCTGGTCTAGCACAATTATGAACATATTTCTTTAAGACTCCCATGAACCTCTCAAAGGGGAACATATTGTGCAGAAATACCGGACCGAGAATGGCAATCTCTTCCACTAGGTGAACCAGGAGATGCGTCATAATATTGAAGAAGGATGGTGGGAACACCAACTCAAAACTAACAAGACATTGTACCACATCCTTCTGTAACCTTGGCAGAATATCTGGATTGATTACCTTCTGAGATATTGCATTGAGGAATGCACAGCTTCACAATGGGTACTCGAACATTTTCTGGTAGAAGCCCCCTCAATGCAATCGGAAGCAACTGCGTCATAATCACGTGACAGTCATGAGACTTCAGGTTTTGGAACTTTTTCTCTGTCATATTTATTATCCCCTTTATATTAGATGAGAAGCCAGACGGCACCTTGATACTGTAAAGGACTTCAAAAAAGATTTACTTCTCTGCTTTGGTAAGAGCATAGCTAGCACGACTTAAGTGATGCCCTTTGTCCATCTTGTTCTGTGTATGCATGTTCTTTGGGTCTTTCATAATTTGTTGGTCCTCCCGTTCTTCTGGTGTATCTTTTGTCTTCGCATACACGCCTAGGAATCCTAGCAGGTTCACGCAAAGATTCTTCTTCATGTGCATCACGTCGATTGAAGAGCGGACACGTAGGACTTTCCAATATGGCAGCTCCCAAAATATAGATTTCTTCTTCCACATGGGTGCGTGTCCTGTAGCGACGTTGTTCAGAACTGATTGACCGCCAGGACCCTTTCCAAAGATTATTTCTATGTCCTTGACCATACCAAATACATCATCACCAGCAGGGAGTTCAGGCTTCTTCCGGTGATCTGCCTCACCTTTGAAATGCTTGCCTCTCTTTCTTACGGGATGATTGGTCAGAAGAAATCGTCGATTCGCCAGGTACACAACCTTCTTGCATTTATGCAAATATGTACCTTCAGTCTTATCTAAACAGTGCGTGCATGCCTTATATCCCTTGTTTGTCTGTCCTGAAAGGTTACTAAGAGCAGGCCAATCATTGATGGTTACGAAAAGCAACCCTCATAGGTCAAATGGCTTCTGTTTGTTCTCATCCCACGCATGTACACCTGGTTTGCCCCACAACTATAAGAGTTCTTCAACTAATGGCCTAAGGTACACATCAATGTCGTTGCCCGATTGCTTCGGGCCTTGGATGAGCACTGGCATCATAATGAATTTACGCTTCATGCACAACCAAGGAGGAAGGTTATAGATACATAGAGTCACGGGCCAGGTGCTGTGACTGCAGCTCTGCTCCCCAAAAGGATTCATGCCATCCGTACTTAGACCAAACCATAAGTTCCTTGCGTCACCTGCAAAGTCCGAAAAGTCTCTCTCGATTTTTCTCCACCGTGACCCATCAGTAGGGTGTCTCAACTTCCCGTCTTTCTTACGGTCTTCTTTGTGCCATCGCAACAACCTGGCATGCTCTTTGTTTCTGAACATGCGTTTCAACCTTGGTATTATAGGAGCATACCACATAGCCTTAGCAGGAACCCTCTTCCGGAGGGGCTCTCCCTCAACATCACCAGGGTCATCTCGTCTGATCTTATACCGCAATGCATTGCATACCAGGCACTTATCTAAATTCTCATACTCCTTACCGCGATAGAGGATACAATCATTAATGCATGCATGTATCTTTTGCACATCTAATCCTAGAGGACAGAGAGTCTTCTTTGCTTCGTAGGTACTCTCGGGAAGTTCGTTATGTTTTGGAAACTTCGGCTTCATTATTTTTAGCATCTTTTCAAATGAGGAGTCAGTTAGATCACACTCTGCCTTCCATCGCAGCAATTCCAGTGTGGTACCGAGCTTTGTGCTGCCATCTTCATAATTTGGATACAATAATTTCTTGTGATCTTCTAACATGCCCTCTAACTTCAACTTCTTATTTTCTGTTTCATAGTCTCGCTTTGCATCAGAAATGACCCTACCAAGTTCATCAGCCGGCTCATCTGATGCCTGTTCTTCACCTCCTTCCTCTTTATTGTCTTCCATTGCAGTATCACTGTATTCAAGAAACATATGATGATAGTTGTTATCATCATCTTCTTCTTCACCATCTTCCATCATAACCCCTCTTTCCCCGTGCTTGGTCCAGCAATTATAGTTGGGCATGAAACCTTTCATAATCAGGTGGCCGCGAATGATTTTCGAGGAAGAGTACTCCTTGTTGTTCCGACATTGAACACATGGACAACGTATAAAACCATTCTCTTTGTTTTCCATAGCCATATCGATAAATTTATCCACGCCTTTTATATACCCGGGTACACGCCGGTCACCGTACATCCATTTCCGACCATTCATCTGCATCATATAAGTAAGTTTATCAAAAACAGGACATCATAAATAGTGAAATGACCAATTCACATCGACATATGCATTGTATCAATGACAGAGAAAAGATAAGATTGCTAACATCGATCGAGAGAAATAAAGAGGGGAAAGCTCAAGTGCGTCTCGGACACCTTCTATATTTTTGTTCTGTGAGAAAGTGAACGAGATCATTCACTCAAACATTTCATCAAACACCTTGAATGCATGCATAAGAAAAAATAAACTAGTACACCTCTCACACCTTCCACCAAGAAAAAACAGAGGGAAGGCAGAGGGCTGGGACATCGTATTTATAGAGGGCGGGATCATACGTCCCGGTGTGTGCCAGTCCTACGTGACTGACGCCCAACCTTTACGCATGCCCCCCTACCAACCGGGACGCATGCCTCCGGCCTCCGTGCCCGCTCGAACCGGGACGCGTGCCAGTATTAGTCCCGGTTCGTGGCGGAACCGGGACTAATGCTGTTAGGAGGCACGAACGAATGACCTCTTTTCTACTAGTGATAGAGACGCTGTGGTACTAAAATTCCCGGTGCCTTCTAATCCCAGCATTCCCAACTGGCGAGTCTAACTAGAGTTTGAATTTCATGAACCGACGAGTACACCAACGGATGACGCACGAGTCATCCATCTATATGCTGTCACCTCATTAGCTATTTTGATACGTCTTTTATAGCCTCTCTCGAGAAGACAATGCATCTTAGTTTGATTGTGCATGTACTATATCCAAATTCGTGAATGCTTCCTTGGTTTTAATTATGACTATGCATGTACTATCACTTCAATGCCACATCAAGTAACACCAACTTCACCCGCAAAAAAAAAAGTGACACCAACTTCAGATCCGATAAGTAATATATATATAGGTAAATAAGTTGACAACGACATGTCACATGTTTGCCTCCAGCCGTACATACAAATACTCCATTTCTTATATGTATCGAGTGGCAGATCATAGTGTCCGAAGCTATTCGACCAAGCTACATAAAGCAAATTCAATACATCTACATATGGTAGTTAATTTAGATAAATTTGTCGACCGTGATGACCATGTGAGTTCAAACTCATGCCGTGTATACAACTTTCTTACCCATAGCATACACTCCGTATTTTACCGTGTTTGAAAGCCACAACCTACAATGTGTTACCCATAGGATACACCCCGTACTTTACCCCCGTTTTGGAAGTTTAGATTCAAATTATCCACTTTTTGTACTGGTATTAGAGCATCTCTAATGGCTGGCCTATAAATCGCTGCTGCCCAAAAACCTGTCATATAGGGCATGAAATCGCAAAAACGCAACTCTAGTGGCAGACCTAAAACGCCTTTGCCCTAAATTTTTTTTGGGCAAGCCATAAAAACACCCCCTATTACCCCATATATAGTGCAGACGAGCTCTGTTCTAAAATTGCTGAACCACGCAGGGACCACCCAACTGCCGCACGGGAACAGACGGATCATATTTTGGTGCCCCATTTTAGGCAGCCAGAAAAGTGAAACCTGATTTTGTACCCTAAAAGAGTACAGGGCAGCTGTTTTGATCATTTAGGACACAAGAATTATAGGGCGGCCATTAGAGATGCTCTTAACATTTCCGGGTGTGTGGGTGGTGGTGGGGGTTGGGGGCAACAATGCTAGACTTATGGAAGATTGCTACGGACTGAATCTATGGGCTGGCATGTACGAGGGTGGTTGTTGTGGATTTTTTTCTTTGCTGAAATTTCGAAGCACGTACTGATCGTGTTGTTCTTCCCCTACGCCGTGTAGGACACCCTTAAGAATTTTTTGTAGGTTTTATCTTGCTTATCAATATGTTGGCAGAAATTTTCACCGAGAAAATAAATCTATGGACATATTTATTTTTCCGGTTAGAAAAAACTTTACTAAGGAGGAAGGGATACCAGGCAATCATGTTCAAAAACCTAAAGGACATCATCCCGCCCAGAGCCTAACCAGGTACCGTGTTCTGTCCTTCCAAAATTTGCAAGGCGCTGATTTTGCTCTTCTATCCCAAAATAAGTGATTTAAAATTGTCTAGATTCATATATATCTACACACTAAAATGTGTCTGGGTCTATACGAATCTAAACAAATCTAAGTCACTTACCGAGGAAGTACAAACTCACATGCTGGTTCAATGATAATTGGCCGCTACTCTGCTTCATATGGCAATTGGGGATTCACAGTCTGTTATAAAAATACACAAGCACAGAAGACCGTCCAGCCTCCTTCATCACGCAGGACTACCCGCTCCATCCAGGTGATCAGACTCACAGAAGGATCCGTCAACAGTTAATTTTACCCACCCACTGGTGGCTTAGTCCAAGGTTTAGTTAATACTTTTTCCGTTTTAATATAAGATGTTTTAGGTTTGTAAAGCAAATGTATCTAGACTTGTTTTAGTATATAGGTTCACTCAACTTAGGGATGAATCTACATACTAAAAGAAGTCTAGATTTATTTTCTTTATAAATCTTATATTTTGAAAGGGAGGGAGTATCTGTTTCTTTTAGCGAGGCACATGGAGGGCCCCTTAGTCAACGGCTGGTTGCTTGCCTTTGATCAATGTATCAGTAGGAGTGTGTTTGATATCACACTATCACAGATCAGCCATAGTTAGATGCTGAGAAAAATCGCTTTGATCCTTCAGTAGCTGGGAGTGGTTTATCATGAGTTGCTCCAATCCTTCCAAAACATGCTCTCCAAGCAGACAGCAGTAACGACGTATCCACCATGTGGTATGGGATTTCAGCAAGAACTGATCTAAACCAGTTCATCGATGGCACAGATAAGTCGGCATCAGATGGCAAGCTCCACAACGTCCTTATATTTACCCATAAGCGATGCACGTGAGGACAACTAAATTTTGACCCCTGGTGGGACTGAAGATCCCTAGGTTGTCATTTTGTCCATTAGAGTTACTACTGTTAGAGAAACTCTAACTGATCTCGTAAAAGTGGTCAAACCCTTAAGATAGCAGAAATTTACAGTTTTCGTCAAAAATGGCATATTCTAGATCCCGTAAAAACCTAGCTGACCTGTAAACTTTTTATAGGGCACCAAGAATCCACGTCGAAGAACCTTATATTTCCATTTTCAGAGAAGATTTTGCCAGTGCCCTGCAAACCGGTCTATACGTTGGCAGAAGGAAGTTACAACCCAACTGTCACTGGATCAGCGCCGGAGTCGCAGGAATTCGGCCAAATTTTGCAAAATGTCTGCAAATGAAAAGTATCTGCAAAAGTTGGTTATCTGACGGATCAGCATTCACGACACCATTTATTCGTGGCGGACACATATACGTCATGACGGACTCAATACTGGCGGATTTCTGTGCCATGGTATGTGACCGGCAAGCCCTCGACGCTAACTAATGGCTGCATTAGATCGATGGAGGTAGTTAAGTGCATCGTGGACGGTAATCACTGTGTTGACTGGTCAAAGACATCACATTGAGTGGTAAGACCCACCACTAACAAGTTGTTGGACTGAGTTGTTTATATTTTACAGAGTTCTTTTTATTAACCATAGACCCGGAGCGCAATATTTAATTCGGATGGTAGTCAATGTCTCATGATCATGTTGCTAAGCCTTCTGGTAAATCTCAACCATTGTGAATTCTTTCGTTTTTCTCTCCCATAATTAAAGCATGACCATGTGGCTCCTCCCATCGTTTGCGTGTGTGGTTACATAGAGAGGGAAAGTGTTAAGAATTTTTTTATAGGCCCTTCGAGGAAATAAGGGCTAAAAAGATAGATGCCTGGACCATAATTTATCAAATGGCCTAGAGTTTCCACTCCCCATTTCCCACTCTCTATATAACAGAGCAAACTCTAGCCCCACTTTCCACTACAATTCCCCACTATCGATCCTCACCCCCTGCCCAACACAGATGAAACCTTGATCTGACTTGGTAGCTAGTCCGCTAGATCTCGCGTGCTCCTAGCCACGCAGGATCTCGCGGTCTAGCCGCGCCGGATCTTGCATGGCCCATGAGCCCCCGATGTACTCTTGTATTTGTGTTTCCGATATGCATGTTTGTTCATCCTCCTCTACACATGTCTGCTCGTATTGTTATTAGATCCGCCTTTTCATTCTTTCTTATGTTAATCATCTCCGCTATTTGTGTTGCAGTTTTAAGTGAAGTTATTAGTGGATGGTGTTTTCTCGAAGGTGTCCTGACGATGGCCTGCAGATCCGTTGTGTTGATGTTGGCGCACATAGGATAGCCTGTTGTTTTAGCTGCCCCGACCTGATGTTGATTTCGTATGGAATAGATAGACGCTCAAGAACTTTGGTAGTAGATAGGATATTTTTGTAATTAGGAGTAGTTTTACTTTTTGTAGGTATTACTTCTGAATAGAGAGGGGCTCGAGACCTTCTATATTATTGC
The DNA here is from genome assembly GCA_023614405.1 of Avena insularis. Lineage (NCBI taxonomy): Eukaryota > Viridiplantae > Streptophyta > Magnoliopsida > Poales > Poaceae > Avena > Avena insularis. The sequence continues at coordinate 93,428,527 of CM042693.1, read as the reverse complement.
AGATACTATCTCCAATCTAATACACAGAGAGGGGCTTAGATTCTATGTAATGTGATATAATGGATAATTTTTTGTGTAATGTGATGTAATGAAGAAAGTATTCTATCTCGATAAAATAAAGTTTTTGATTTGATTGGAATTAGCAACCTAATTTGATTACTGTTACTGCAATCAATTTTCTGTATCGTTGATGGTGTACAAATCAAGGCACGCACGATAGGTGACACGCCACTAAAATTTTGCCATCTTTTGTAATGCACTAGAGATGCATCCGGTCTGTTGTCGCGGAGGCGCTAGTTCGGTGGATAACGATATGCCGAATGAAAAAGTAAGCCATCATCATTATAGATGACGGGTTTTTCTTGCCACGCGACACAGTTATTCCTGGCGATTTTTTACCATACAAGCGCAAACGCAGCGATTAGACGTGTGCCTCTGCTTCTATAAACGCCCAGTGTCCTCCCTCCGCGTTGTAGTGGCGGGAGGCGTGGGGTGACGTGAGGCCAGCATGGGGCAGTTGTGCGTGTTGGATTGAGCCTAGGTTGGAGGACCAACATGACCTACACGAAGAAGGGAAGAAATAAGAAAAGGAGAAAAAAGTGGATCCCACCTAGTAGATGCTATTTTAAGGATCAGATTTACATATCTATTCTATCGGAACCAATTTTGCACTGCAAAATGGTTTTTCCTCGCCCTGTATTCTCATTTTAAGGGGTAAGTTTTTACGAAAACTGTTAGAGTTGCTCTTAACCACTATGTATTATTTCAGTATGCACCTACGTGTCTACCACTCTCCAAAAGTATGTCCATACTCTCGAAAGCTTTCTCTCTCTAAGATAGTTCAGTATGCACCTGCTACAAGATGGTTATTTCGTTTGTACAGCTAGCGTTTTATATTTATTCCTATTGGCGGGGCCTCCAAGCCGCCTGATGCCATATGGTCGAAATACATGGGTATCAGCCTATCAGGTCAAACCATGTGGTTATTTTGAATGTATTTTTTTTAATCTTGTGGAGGTTCTAGATCCCTCCGAACGTATCTAAAGTAACATGAATATGTGTGATCGTAGAATTATTTGAAGATCATTTTTGACACACGATATACTATAACAGGTATGACTTTTGAAACAAACCATTGATAAAAAAATAGTATCGTCAAATTTTTTGAAAATATGCTTCACGATTCCTTCTGCTACTTCTTAGCAATGTAATAATATGAAAAACCGTTACAAATTTATCCAAGTTTTTTGCATGTGTTTTCATTGAAAAGGCAAATGCAAGGAAAAAAATATGTAAACAAGATAAATATGGAGACTTGACACTTTGTGATACTAACTATGATGCCCTCGCATTTGCGAGAGCCACTATGAACCGTTACAAGTTTATCCAAGTTTATGCATGTGTTTGAATTGAAAATGCAAAAGCAAGGAAAAATATGTAAACAAGATAAATATGGGGACTTGACACTTTGTGATACTAACTATGATGCCCTCGCATTTGCGAGGGCTACTATGCTAGTTATATACTTACTAAAATCAATATAAGGATGTTTTTCGAGACACTTGGTTGATCCACATCACTCTAATTATATTGACCGCTAGATCTATAATTTATGGTTACAATTGAAAGATAAAAAGTTACATAGAAAACGCTTGCTACAAATAGCAATCAACAATGTCACGTATGGCCACATCAAAAGAAAAATTGCCGGACATCTAGCTGGCCACGAATCTAACATATTGGTCCAAATTGGTAGGTGAAGCACTCACCTGTGATGATGGAGTCCAGTTTAAAAAGTAAAAATAAAACAATGTCACGTAGTACTCCCTCCGTTCACAATTAGATCGCATTCTGGGTTTAGTCAAAGTCAAAAAATTTAAAGTTTGACCAAATATTTAGCAAAAAATAAAAATATCTATGATATAAAACTTATAGTATTGAAATCTTTGTAAGTTATATTTTCATAATATATGTATTTAGAATAATGAATGTTTATATATTTTCCTATATTCTTGGTCAAAGTTAAAAAAGTTTGACTTAATAAAATCCTAGAACGCGAAGTAATAAAAAACTGAGGAAGTATGAGGCATGCATGCTCCAAACCGATTTGACCACAGGAAAAAAATACTGCCTGAGATCTAACTGGCCACAAACCAACAAACCGATCCAAATTGATACCCGAAGCATTGACGATAAAGCCAATTTAAACAAAATGGAGACGGAGGCAGCTATAACATGGGTCGCTAAGACTCCTTAAAGGACATGTCAAAAAGAAAAGAAAAAAGTCCGTCAAGGTTTGATCACTATGAATCCGGAGGACAACACATCCATACAAATAATATCAACTAATTAATAATGGGAAAATATTAGATAAATAATATCCACTAGAAAAATTAACTAATTTGACATGGATAATTGAAACTAAACTGGAGACACCATGTTAATCTACATCACTTAAGAAAGATTAAAAGATCTAATCTGGAGACATCATGTTGATCCGCGTCACTTAAATTAATTAGATTTGTTAGATACATAATAGAGGACTATGATTTAATAAAGACTCAGACATATAATTACATAGCACACTTGATGTGTAATACAGAAAACCCTCATCCGAGGCGTGTAGTTCATGGACTATTTAAACAAACAAACAAAATTGTTTGACACATAAAGTTCTAGGCACATAAAGAAATTTGGTGTGTCATAACTGTCAAAGATAAAATGGTGTACCAGTATAGAAGATAGGAACAAGAAAACGAGGCCATTTCTGCTGCAAATAGTTTTTTCCTCATGTGGGGCCTCACGTACGAATTGTGTGTAAGATTGAAGCACAAAACCAAGCTAATGGTCAATTGTCATTAGCTAATCAATCTTTCAGTTTTTTCAATGAAAGTAAAAGACTAATCATGTGTATTTAAATCTTGAGTCGAATAGATATTACATCGTCTATTGTAGCAATTTTACCATTCAGATTGTTTACACAAAAGTATGTGAGAAAACCCCTGCTCTATCATTTTTACATATTTTAAAGGGATAGGAATAATTACATTATTCAATAAAAGGATATATTATGATTGATGTAAACAATAATGCTATTTTCGCAGCACTTTTCTTAAGCGAGGAGGCACAATCAAATTTATATTTCTAACAATGATAATAATAATAGCAAGGATAACCACAACAAAAAAATACAATAAAAATAAATATGATAGTAGATTTATCATTTATACATACACAAAAAATGAGGTTTGCTGATAAAACAATTTGATCACACGTGGTGAAAATATTGCATATTCGCAACGATAAAAAGTTGGCATGACTGTCTCTTGCATTTCGATATGTCCACACCGAGCATATCGACAAACGGACTTGAACATAGCAAGTCACTTGATATTTCTTAAGTATGGTATTTTACCCACGAGTATAATTTATAATGCAAGGTGTCACTTCCGTTTATATGTAAGAACATTTGACTTGTCAAGTGATATGATACTATAAAATAGAGCTCTAAAATATGGAACTTAAGATGATGTGGGTCATAGAACTACGAAGTGTGAGTTATTCCCCCAGTTATATTGTTAATGTTTCTTTCAAGTAACTATATAAATTTTAATTGGCAAGGATTTTTCATATAGATTGATAAATACTTTGAACCTTTGAAAATCTAAGCAACTAATCATTGCAATCACACACTAAATTGAGTACTTTTCACATAAGAAACTACATTATTCAAGTTGGCGCGGTCATGTTACATGGCATGAAAAGTACATGATACATGCCTCTTCTTCTGAATAATTGATGTTGTACAAATTTGCATTTGAATTTCCTTAATTTTTTACATATGTAAAAAATAGTGGAAATACTAAATTTTAATGTATTTACAACAAATGTGATATATTTTTCATTAACACAGAATCATATTATTTCCTACCCCAAAATTCAAATTTTGTGAATACCCACAAAATATAAAATTAATTTCGACCACTATCGAAAAAATGAAGATGTCGCACTCGCATTTTCTGTTATATGTTGATTCAAATTCTACAAAGTATATGCCAACTTCTGACGAGTGGAGCGAGGCCCGTCGCCAGAGGCTTGGGCCGAGGGTACGGTACGGATCGTCAAAGACCTAGGTTTCCATCTATATATAAACCCCTTGTAAGCCGTCGGTTGGGATGAGTTGCATCTGTGAAATCCTCGGAGTTTGTAAAAACTCCTCGATATAGTGAAGTTTCACTGGCTGGCACCCGTGGTTTTTTCCTCTCTTTGTTAGAGAGATTTTTTCAAGCTAAATTTGTGTCCCCTTGCTGTGATTTCTTTTTCGTTCTTCGTTATCTTCTTGTTACAATTATCTACTTGGATAGAAAGGAGTGGGATGCATGTCAACATATTATGTGCATGTACTAGTACATTGAGCAAGTCGGATTTCCGTAGTTCGAAATCTTCTTATATAGAGTAGAAACATAAAAGGAAACTTGAATTCTAAACGGTGCACATCTCCAAATCGGTTAATAGTTCAGGTCCACCCAGCCTGCGAAATATAAGGAGCCGGGTGGAGTCATGTAGAGGCCAAACGCCAAAGAAGAGGAGAGAAGCTCTCAACCGTAAGCAAAGCAGCAGGCAATTAAGCAAATAGGTCGAGGATAATGGCTGACATCGAGAATGTATTAGAGTATAGGTCGGTGCGACTAGGGCATCGGCCGCCTCTCCCCTCCCTATTCGAATTGTAATTCTATCTCTATTAGTCTTGGAGTCCAAGCCAGTTGTAATCTATATAAAATTTCCACCATGGTTGAAATCAATACAAGTTATTATTCTCTCAAACTATCATCGTATCAGACGCCTAGGTTTTCCGTATCTGGGATGGCGCCTCCACCTGCGCCGCCAAAGCCGCCGCCGCTCCCATCTCGGCCCCTCTTCTCCATGGCCGAGTTCCGTGCTGCTGGTGTCCCTCCCTCCCCCTTTTCCTCCTCTACAACTACAACCACACATCCACCACCTCCCCAAATTCCAATGATATCTCTAGCCGACACCGTCGCCGATGTCTCCCCCTTCATACCGATCTCGCTCAACCTTGGCGCCCACAACTACTATCACTGGCGCCACCTCTTCACCATCCACCTCGGCCGCTGCGGCCTCCGTCACCATATAGATCCCTCCTACCCTCCGCAGCCCGCCGATCCCCGCTGGGTCAAAGATGATCTCGCCATCATCCAGTGGATCTACACCCGCATCTCCACGGAGCTCTTCAACCTGGTCTCCTCCGATGACGCCACCGCCGCCGATCTATGGGCCTCTCTCCAGCAGTTGTTCCAGGACAACTCCAACGCGCGCATCAACGCGCTCAATACGGAGCTTCGCACGACCACCCAAGGAGACGCCCCGATCACCGTCTTCTGCCAGCGGATCAAGGCCATCGGCGACAAACTCCGTGAGCTTGGTGATCACGTAGACGACCGTACCCTCATCAACTCCCTCCTCGTCGGCCTCGGAGATTAGTTCAAGAAGCAGCAGTCCTTCATCCCCATGCTGAAGCCCTACCCCACCTTCAAGGAGGTGCGTGCCCTCCTCGCAAGGCACAATGGGCTCCGCACGTCTTCCACGCCATCGCCCCTGCCGCGGCAGGGAATGCGCCCTCTGGACTGCCACGGAAGCCGCCCGCGCAACCACCTCCTGCCGCACCAGCCGTGGCCCCGACCCCGCCTCCTGGATGACGCCCAAACCCTAATTACAGGGGCAAGAACCCGATCTACAGGACTCCCACGACGCGCCCCTCCGGTCCTGCACTCGCTTCGTCATTGACTGCTTCTTCGCTGCACGCGCCACCGTCCTCGCCTCCTCAGCACGACCCTTGGACTGGCCTTGTGCAGGCTTGGTCGATGCCATGGTCGGCCCCGTCTCCGTATGGCGCCCCTCCTGCATACACAGGCGCATGGAGTCCCGGTCTTCGTCCAGCCACGGGCTCTCCTAGCCTCCTCAGCCCTCGGCCGTCGGCTCACGTCTACACCGCGACTGCTACACCAGCATCCGGTGTGCCCTACTACCACATGTCGGCCTCCTACGGCACCATGCAAGCTCCATACGCGTACAACCAGCTACCACCCTTCCCCTACGTCAACATGCCAGCTCCCGGCTCCTCTGCTCCACCCTAGCAGTCGACCAGGGACCAAGCCGCCTTTATCAACGCCATGAACAACTTTACACTAAATAACGAAGGTACGGATTGGATTTTCGATTCTGGTGCATCCTTGCATATGTCTTCAAATATGAATTTGCTGTCAGCTTTTCCCCTCTGCTTTTTCCATAAGCACTATTAGCGATGGCTCCACAATTCATGTCTCTTGTGCCGGAAATTCTCACATCTCTTCATCTTATGCTAATTTTCTTCTACGTAATATTCTTATTGTTCCTTCCTTAATCAAAAATCTTATTTCTGTTCGACAATTTTGTATTGACAACAAAGTTATTCTGGCTTTTGATCCTTTTGGTTTGTCTATGAAGGATCTGAAAACGGGGGAGGTCCTCGCTCGGTACAATAGCACGGGCGATCTTTATCCACTTCATGGCGCGCCCACATCCACCCCCCGCGCCATGCTTGCATCCGTTGATTTATGGCATCGTCGTCTAGGCCACCCCAATAAAACCACTCCGTCGTCTTTGCTTCAAGAATTTTGTATACCTAGTTCTAGTTCCTCTCATAATCCATCTCTCTGTAGTGCCTGTCAATGCGGCAAACATGTTAGATTACCTTTTGGTACCTCAACTACCGTCAGTAATTTTCCGTTTGAGCTTCTTCATTGTGATTTATGGACCTCTCCAGTTCCTAGTGTTTCTGGTTATAAATATTATCTTGTGATACTGGATGACTACTCTCACTATATTTGGACTTTTCCTCTTCGTGCAAAATCTGATGTGCATACACTCTTCATAAATTTTTGGCAGTATGTTCTTACTCACTTTGGCTTGCCTATTCGATTTATTCAATGTGATAACGGACGAGAATTTGACAATACTCAAAACCGCAGTTTCTTTCTTTCTCAAGGAATTCTTCTCCGTTTTTCATGTCCTTACACTTCTTCTCAAAACGGTAAAGCTGAATGTTCTCTTCGTTCTATAAATGACATTCTTCGCACTTTACTTTTGCAAGCCTCTCTTCCTTCTCATTTTTGGGCTAAAGCTCTTCGCACTGCCACATTACTTATCAATGTTCGCCCCACCAAAACTTCTCCTCTTTATTCGCCCTTTTAATATTTGTTTTTATCTCACCCAGACTATTCTTTCTTGCTTTTTTTGGTTGCCTTTGTTTTCCAAACATTGCCTCTACAGCCTCCAATAAACTCGAACCACGTTCCCTACATTGCATTCATCTTGGTCTTTCTGATGATCACAAAGGATATCGTTGTTTTGATTACTTTTCTGGTCGTGTTATTGTTTCTCGCCATGTTACTTTTGATGAAAATACCTTTCCTTATGCTGCCACCAAACTCACGCCCCAAACCGAACGCCAGTCCCTACCACCACCAAAACACCCTTCATTCAACCCACTGTCACCCCTGCCGCGACAGACTTTTGCCCCATTTCTCTGCCGCAGCAGCCTGCCGCGGCAGGTTTTTCACCGGTTTCTCTGCCACGGCAGCCTGCCGTGGCAGACTTTTCGCCTATTTCTCTGTCGCGGCAGAACTCTCACCCGATTCTCTGCCACGGCAGGAACCTATCATCACCCCCACCACTGACGTGTCCACCCCTCGTAGCACCACTTCCCCTACCCCTACCATCGAACCATCTACCCCATCACCCGAACCACCAACACCTACTGTCGAGTCTTCCTCCACACCCCCATTACCACCTAATGATGTTCCTATTCAACCACCTACAAATGATCATGTCATGTTCACTCGTGGCAAATGTGGCTTTCTTCTCCCTTCTAAATGTCTCAATCTCACAGCCACAACCACAATTTCTCCTGTACCCACATCCTACAAATGTGCACTTCTTGATACTTCTTGGTTTTCAGCTATGCGTGATGAATCTAATGCTCTTCAACAAAACAATACATGGATTCTCGTTCCCAAACCTTCTGGTGTTAATGTTGTTTCTGGCAAATGGGTTTTTCGACACAAATTTCATTCTGATGGAACTCTTGCTCGTTACAAAGATCGCTGGGTTTGTCGAGGTTTTTCACAACAACATGCCATTGATTTCGATGAGACTTTCTCCCCTGTTGTCAAACCAAGCACTATTCGCGTTGTTCTTAGTCTTGCTGTTTCTTCTTCATGGCCGATTCATCAACTTGATGTTAAAAATGCTTTTCTCCATGGTACTCTTAATAAAACTGTCTATTGTCAGCAACGCTCTGGTTTAGAGGATCCCTCTTCTCCAAATCTTGTTTGTTTACTCAAAAAATCTCTTTATGGTCTCAGACAGGATCCTCGTGCCTGGTTTCAATGTTTTGCTACTTTCATTCAAACCATTGGCTTTATATCTTCTAAATCTGATTCTTCTCTATTCATTTTTCGTTCCTCCGAACATACTGCATATCTTCTCCTTTATGTTGATGACATCGTTCTTACTGCTAGCTCTGACTCTTTTCTCCAACATATTATTTCTTCTCTTAATCGTGAATTTTCCATGACTAATTTAGGGCCTCTTCAGCATTTTCTTGGCATTAATGTTTCTCGCACAAAATCCTCTCCTTTTCTTTCTCAACGACAATATCTTTTGGATTTGCTTTCACGGGCTGGTATGTCTGATTGTCAACCTTATCGCACTCCGACCGACATAGGTGCCAAACTGTCGGCTGATGGTGATCCTGTTTCCGATCCCACTTTTTATCGTAGCATCACTGGTGCTCTTCAGTATGCCACTCTCACTCGTCCCGACATATCTTATTCGGTTCATCAAGCCTGCCTCGTGCTCCTCACCTTGCTCATGTAAAACGAATTCTTCGATATTTAAAAGGAACTCTTGATCACGGTCTTCTTCTAAACTCTTCTTCCCCTACAAGCTTGACAGCTTATTCTGATGCAGACTGGGCAGGTTGTTCAGATACTCGACGGTCCACATCCGGATTTTGCGTTTATTTAGGAGATAATCCTGTTTCTTGGTGTTCTAGAAGGTAGGTAATAGTTTCCAGATCTTCTGCCGAGGCTGAGTATAGGTCGGTTTCCCATGCCGTGGCGGAGGCGGTGTGGCTGCGTCAGCTACTCGTCGAGCTTCATCGACCCCTGGAGCGAGCCACCATTGTTTATTGTGACAATATTTCTACAGTCTACATGGCATCCAATCCCGTTCAGCATCGGCGCATGAAGCATATTGAGATTGACATTCACTTTGTTCGTGAGAAGGTGGCTCTTGGCGAAGTTCGAGTTCTTCATGTTCCTACCAGTGCTCAATTTGCTGATATTTTTACTAAAAGACTCCCCACTTCATCGTTTACAGACATTCGCTCCAGTCTCAACATTGTTACTCCCGACGTTGAGACTGCAGGGGATATTAGAGTATAGATCGGTGCGGCTAGGGCACCGGCCGCCTCTCCCCTCCCTATTCGAATTGTAACTCTATCTCTATTAGTCTTGGATGTTAGTAAGCTTGTGCACATAATAAACCTGTCACGTTGTGTTAGTAGAGTCGTATGCCTCTCCTGTCTGCGTACAAGAAGGATACTTAGTTGTTGGGCTTATCCCGTAGTATCAGGTGGAGCTACGATGTGCACAAGCTGGGTCGTGGGATGGCGCGATCGGATCGGATCGTGGCACAGCCAGTCTCTCCACTCTTTCCGTTAATTCTGTTGTAATCTGAATAAATGGAGAACGAAACAGAAAAGCCGTAGAGGTTTTACACGGCACAAAATTCTTCTCTGCTCTAACCTCTGAACTGCTCCACGCTAGTGTCAAGTTTCAGGTTTAGAACTGTCAATTGGTATCAGAGCCTCGTCGGAGCTCTGGTGGGCATGGCGACCAAAGGAGGTGGTGGTAGGTCGGCCCCGACAACGGCAGGTAGGGAGTCTGCAACGGCGGCACGGCGATCTGAAACGCCACCAAGGTCACGTGATCCGAGCCGTGGCAGGAGTCGCTCGCGGCAGCACGGAAAGGAGGTCGTGGTGCGCGAGACCACGATCCAGGAGAGGCCGGCGGTGCAAGCCGGCGTGCTCGTCTGGCCCATGCTAACCTCCACCAACTACATCGAGTGGGTGCTTCTTATGCAGAGCAATCTGGAGGCGTGCGTGCTCTGGGACGCGGTGGAAGGCAACGCTCCAAGCGTGCCCGCGGACAAGGCCGCCCTCGCGGCCATCCTGCTAGCGGTGCCGGCGGACCTACAGGCCACCCTCGTTGTGAAGCGCACGACGAAGGAGGCATGGGACGCCGTCAAGCTGATGCGTGTGGGTGTCAACCGAGTCCGCGAGGCGACGGCATAGCGCTACCGCAAGGACTTCGAGGATATGGCATTCCGCAACGGCGAGACGCTGGATTCGTTCGGCATGCGCATCACCACGCTCGTGAACAATCTTCGCTCCCTCGGCGACACGGTCGATAAAGTGAAGGTGGTGCAGAAGATTCTCCGCGAGGTGCCAGCCAGATATGCCCAGATGGCATGTTCCATCGAGACGCTACTCGATCTGAACACCATCTCGGTGGAGGAGCTCCTCGGACGGCTGCGCTCCTCCGAAGGGCGCGGCGGGACCACGACGGCTGCATCTGGAGCCGGCGGCAGCCTACTTCTCACGGAGGAAGAGTGGGAGGCACGCCGTCGCCAGCGCGAACAAGAGCAGGGCTCAACCGGTGGCAACACGAACAATCACCAAAAGGGAAAGGGCAAGAATCAAGCCACCAGCGGGAACCATGGCAACGCCGGCAAGGAGCGCGACATGTCACAAGTGAAATGCTTCAATTGTAAAAAGTTCGTTGGGCACTACTCGAGAGAGTGCCCAGAGCCACGCCGGGAACGCAAGGCCAAGGTGAATCTGGCCAAGGCCGACGAGGAGGAGCCCTCTCTGCTACTTGCAGTGAGCTGTGGGCGGACGGTGACCACCGCGAGCGCGCCGGCCTCGGAGCACGTTCTACTGAACGAGGAGAAGTCGCTGGCTCGCTCCAACGACAACGATGACGACTGCGACAGCTCCTGGTACCTTGATACCAGGGCGAGCAACCATATGTCGGGGCGGCGCGAGGCGTTCAGTGAGCTGGACACTGGCGTGACTGGCTCGGTAAAATTCGACGACGACTCCAACATTAAGATCTGCGGCATCGGCACCATCGTCTTCACATGCCGCAATGGTGAGCATCGCACTCTGACGAAGGTGTATTTCATTCCTCGTCTACAAAGCAACATAGTGAGCCTTGGACAGCTGGACGCGATCGACTACGAGACGCACATCCACAGAGGGTTCCTACATCTATGGGACCAAGCTGGGCAGCTACTAGGCCGCGTTGAGAGGAATCGAAGCCGCCTGTACGTGCTGCACCTCGAGCTGGTACGACCAGTGTGCCTCTCTGCACGAACGGAAGATGCAGCTTGGCGCTGGCACGCGCGCTACGCTCATCTACACTTCGACGCCCTCCGTAGGCTCGCCCGTGACGACATGGTGCGAGGCCTGCCCCTGATCGAGCGCATCGAGCAGCTATGCAACAGCTGCCTGGTGGGGAAGCAAAAGCGATCCCCCTTCCCGAAGAAGGCCAAGTACAGCGCCACCGACCCGCTCGACTTGGTCCACGGTGACCTTTGCGGACCGATCACACCGTCGACGCCTGGAGGGAAACGCTACTTCATCCTCCTCGTCGATGACCATAGCCGGTACATGTGGGTCAAGTTGCTGGCCACCAAGGACGAGGCTAGCGCAGCGATCAAGCTCTTCATCGCATCTGCAGAAATGGAGGCAAAGCGGAAGGTGGGTGCACTGCGCACCGAGCGCGGTGGCGAATTCACCTCCGGTGAACTGACTGCGTATTGCGAGGAGCTCGGCGTCAAACGCCACCTCACGGCGCCATACTCCCCACAGCAAAATGGCGTCGTGGAGAGGCGCAATCAGACGGTGGTGGGCATGGCCCGCGGCCTGCTCAAGGCGAAGGGAGTGCCGGCATGCTTCTGGGGCGAGGCGGTGACGACAGCAGTCTACCTGCTAAACCGCACACCCACGGCGAGCCTCTCTGGGAAAACTCCGTTCGAGGAATGGTACGGGTGGCGACCTAATGTCCACTACCTGCGTACCTTTGGCTCTGTCGCTCACGTCAAGGTGGTGAAGCCAAATTCAAGTAAGTTGGATGTTCGGAGCCATGCGATGGTGCTGTTTGGCTATGAGCCAGGCTCCAAAGCATACCGCGTATATGATCCAACCGGGAAGAAGATCCGCGTCACGCGCGACGTAGTCTTTGATGAAAACTCCCAGTGGAAGTGGGAGGAGAGCTGCAACGAAGAACCTGCTGGTATGATAGAAATATTCAGTGTTCAGTTCCCTGTTTTTCAGACTGCAGAGAGTTCAGAAGCAGGGAGTGCCAGGAGCAGCTCGCCGTCAGAGTTGGGAAATCCCGTGCAAGGCTCCCCGCTGACACCCGCAACCCCAACCTCAGCGCCACCATCACCTGCCTCTCCAACTGTGGCACCTCAGAGAGAGGTGGAGTTCGTTACTCCGCCCCCCAATGCTGGAGAGCTCGTCGACAACGATGACGACGAATCTGTACCGCACCGGTACAGGACGCTCTCCAACGTCTACGATGTTGGTGCGGCGGGCGTTCTGCACTTACTGGCTGATGAGGAACCAGCAAACTTTGCTGACATAGAGCGGCACGAGTGGTGGCGGCGAGCCATGCTGGAGGAGATGCACTCCATAGAAGAGAACCAGACATGGGATCTAGTGGATGCACCGCGAGGCGAGCGCCCTATTGGCCTCAAATGGGTCTACAAGGTCAAGAAAGACGCCCAGGGCAATGTGTTGAAGCACAAGGCCCGCCTCATTGCAAAAGGCTACGTCCAACGCCCTGGAGTGGACTATGACGAGGTGTTCGCACCAGTGGCCAGGCTGGAGTCCGTGCGGCTCGTTGTTGCGCTTGCCGCACACGAAGGATGGGCGGTGCACCACATGGATGTCAAATCCGCTTTCCTCAATGGAGAACTCGACGAAGTGGTTCACGTTATGCAACCTCCAGGATTCGAGGTGATCGGGCAAGAACACAAGGTGCTAAGACTGAAGAAGGCGTTGTACGGCCTGAAACAGGCCCCGAGGGCGTGGAACGCCAAGCTCGATGGTGAGCTGCAGAAGCTGGGCTTTCACCGCAGTGAGCTGGAACATGGAGTGTACGCGCGCGGCTCTGGATCGGAAAGGCTGCTCGTCGGCGTTTATGTTGATGACCTTATTATCACGGGGTCAGACAACAACGAGCTAGCTCGATTCAAGGAAGAAATGAAGCATCTCTTCAGGATGAGCGATCTGGGAATGTTGAGCTTCTACCTGGGCATTGAGGTGCGCCAGGAACACGACTCCATCACGCTCAACCAGGCAGCCTATGCTCGCAAGATTCTGGAGAGAGCGGGCATGGAAGGGTGCAATCCATGCCATGTTCCAATGGAGACACGGCTCAAGCTGAGCAAGACAAGCTCTGTTGCACCAACAGACGTCACTGAATATTGCAACATCGTCGGCTGCTTGCGGTATCTGGTGCATACTCGCCCGGACATATCGTTCGCAGTGGGGTATGTGAGCCGCTTCATGGAAAAACCAACTGTTGAACACCTGGCGGCAGTCAAACACATTCTCAGGTATGTGGCTGGGACTTGCAACTTTGGTTGTCGCTATGCACGAGGATCAGTGGAAGCTCGTCTTGTTGGGTTTAGCGACAGTGACATGGTGGGAGACGATGATCGCAAAAGCACTAGCGTTGTCATTTTCTTCTCGGAACCATTCCGATCAGCTGGCAATCCACCAAGCAGAAGGTTGTCGCACTGTCGTCCTGCGAAGCTGAATACATAGCAGCGACGACGGCAGCTTGCCAAGGTGTCTGGCTAGCTCGACTTCTTGCCGATCTGAAGGAACAAGAAGCTGGAAACTTCACTCTGAAGATCGACAACAAGTCGGCGATCTCTCTCAGCAAGAATCTTGTGTTCCACGACAGGAGCAAGCATATCGAAACTCGCTATCATTTTATACGCGAGTGCATCGAGAAGAAGCAAGCTGAGGTGGAGTTCATTCGAACGGAGGAACAAGTGGCTGATATACTGACAAAGGCTCTGGGTCGCGTCAGGTTTCAGGACGTTCGATCTTTGATTGGAATGATCGAAATAAAATAGGTGCTCAAGCTTAGGGAGTGTTTTGTTAGTAAGTTTGTGCACATAATAAACCTGTCACGTTGTGTTAGTAGAGTCGTATGCCTCTCCTGTCTGCGTACAGGAAGGATACTTAGTTGTTGGGCTTATCCCGTAGTATCAGGTGGAGCTACGATGTGCACGAGCTGGGTCGTGGGATGGCGCGATCGGATCGGATCGTGGCACAGCCAGTCTCTCCACTCTTTCCGTTAATTCTGTTGTAATCTGAATAAATGGAGAACGAAACAGAAAAGCCGTAGAGGTTTTACACGGCACAAAATTCTTCTCTGCTCTAACCTCTGAACTGCTCCACGCTAGTGTCAAGTTTCAGGTTTAGAACTGTCATTGAAGTCCAAGTCAGTTGTAATCTATATAAACAGCCCACCGTGGCTGAAATCAATACAAGTTATTATTCTCTCAAACTATCAGAATGGTCTCCACGACTCCCTCATCGCCATGGCGGAGCCAGACGAGGAGGCCAACCGCCATCGCAGTCTCCAGAACGCAACTATGTTGGTTCTCGTCTTCACCGCGATGTAGGCTGTCGCCTCGCTGATGTGCATCTATTACGGATTAGGAAAACGATGGGGCTCCCCCGGGATCGCTGGCCGCGCGTCCCCCGCCTCGAGGGCCTGTCACGCGTCCCACGAACGTGAGCAGCAGTAGTTGGGGCCACCCAGGTTTCTGTCCCCTTTCGTGAACTTTTTTGGTACATTCCCTTTCGTGATTTTTTTGCTCGCACGTAATTTTTCCAGTCGACCGTATTCTCCCGCACCGCTGCTCCCCGCCGTCTGCCTCCGTTTCTCTCCCAGGGCCAGCCCTGGGGCAGGTCTAGCGGGGCAGCCGCTCCGGACCCCAAAAATCAAGGGGCCCCTGCTGCTGGCTATACTTATATACTTAGAGCAAGTCCAGGAGATACCTTAAAACGCCCCCGATAGCAAATATAGGGGAGAAAACGGAAAAAACACACTCTAGCAGGCACCCTACACATCGCCCCTCTCCTTCCGCGTCCTCGACCCAGGCCCTCCTCTCCCCTACACATCGGGGTGGTGGAGGCCTCCCCTATCCATCCCCGGGAGCAACCGCCTGCTCCGGATTCTTCCTTCCCGCCACCACGCGCGTCGCCCAGGTTCGTACCCGTGCTCGTTTCTCTTTTATTTCGCACGAATCAAGCTCGAAATCGAGCTCCAGATGCACTGCTATGGCGGGATTGGAGAGGAAGAAGTAGATAAGGTGTGGGAGGGGTGAATCACGGCCGAGAGAGGTGGGAGGGGACCTCACAGCAGGTGGCATGGGGCATGGTGAGGGGACCTCGCGGCGGCCGCGGAGAGGGATCAGGGAGAGGCCGAAGATTGGGAGTAGGAGAAGGACGTCTGTCTCCTGCTTGTGCGCTCTGACGTCCCATGCCTATGCGATGCGCTGAGCGAGCAGACTAAGTGGGATTAGGGAATTTGTCCAATTGGTGCAGATTGCTAGGAATTGATGTCCAATTTTCTACTGCTTTGCTACTGTCCAATTTTGCTAGCTAGCTGAAACGAGTATATTGCTTTGCTACTGTCCAGTTTTGCTAGCTAGCTGAAACGAGTATATTGATATATGATGTTCTTACTCCGGACCATATTAATTGACTCAAATTTGTCTAGATTTAAATGAATTTAGACACTATTTAGTATATAGATTCATCCAAATTTTGATAAATCAAAGTCAATTAATATGGATCGGAGGGAGTATATTATTGTTGATTGTTGTTTGTTGTTGTGTAATTTTCTAGCTGAAACAACTTGTCTAAACAGTAGCATATTGGTGTAGATTGTCCGATGGAGGATTCATCATTTATGGACATGTTGAATGGTGGTGTTAACTTGAATGATGCCGATTTGAGTTGGGGAGAGACACATCATACTGATAATCTCGGTGTAGATGATGAGCATGTCCCTCTCGTGAAATCAAGCTCAAAGAAAGGAAAAAATTTCAGTTCACAAGAGGACTTGGTGTTGTGTGACGCATACCTAACCATTACTCAAGATCCGATTATCGGGACCGAACAAAAGGGCAGCTCCTATTGGAAAAGGGTCCATGATTACTTCCATGAGCACATAGGACGCAAGTCGGATCGTAACCAAAACTCTCTCCAACACCGTTGGGCTTATATTAATGAGCACGTTGGCAAATTTTATGCAGCAATGGCGCAGATTGAGAGGAGAAACCAAAGTGGCAGTACACAAGTTGACAAGGTACAAATTATTTTTATTCTTTTCACTTACTGTGTTCTGTTCATGTTGTGTGGTGAGCTCATTGGTTGTTTGCATTTGTTGTCTAGATGAAAAACGCACTTATTAAATACCGTGAAGATGAGAGTAATAAAGCTTTCGGATTGATGCATTGCTATGAGAAACTACAAAGTAAAGAGAAGTGGAAAAATAGAGTATCCAACAAAAAACAGAAAAAGACCTATCATTCTACTCCTAGTTCATCTACTCCTAGTACCAACACAATCAGGTTCGAGGATGAAGCTACATCTCCAAACAAAGAAGCTTCTCTAACAAGACCAATTGGTAAGAAGGCTGCAAAAGTACTACGTGCTAAAGGTTCTAGCTCGACAAGTGATAGTACTATAATGGAGACATTGGGCAACTTGTTTACATCAAAGAGAGAGGAGGCACTCTCGAGAGAGGCGAAGAGACAAGAACGGTTTAATATATCCATTGCAAGAGAAAAGGAGATGGAAGAACAAAGGTTGGAAGAAGAAAGGAAGAAACTAGCAATAAAAGAGCAACACTTGGCACTAGAACAAGAAAAGGTGAGACTGAAGACTGTTGCACAAGACCGTGAGATAATGAGCATGGACATTAGTGGTATGGATGAGCAACAAAAACAATACTACATGCTACTGAGGAATCAGATCATCGCCCGGAACTCATTTGTTTGAGATTCATGGTTGGATTAATGTGTTGTATGAACTATTTTCCGTACTCCTTCATCTTTAGTTTGGATTAATGTGTTGTATGAACTATTTCCCGTACTCCTTCATCTTTTGTTTGGATTAATGTGTTATATGAGACATGTGATGTATTGGAAAGATATTACATATATTATTTAGAAAAAGATTACATTGCGTGCATCATCTTCATACATAATTTAAATTACAAAATAGATGTACTACTGTACTAAGCAAGCTAGATCATGTTTCCTCGGATCTGCCATTGGTGCTCAACTAGGTCTGCTTGAAGCTGGGAGTGAACTTGTTTGTCTCGGATCTCTCTATGGACCTGAAGAAACTGAGAAAAGAGCTGAGAGTGTTGGTGAGAGACTGTCACCCTTTCACCCATATGCTCATAATTATAGTCTTCATGAGTGTGAAGCTCATTCTCAATTATCATATTATGCATGATGACACATGTTGTCATAATATCTCCAAGTGTCTCTTGATCCCAAAATCTTGCTGGTCCACGAACAATGGCAAAACGAGCTTGGAGAACTCCAAAGGCTCTTTCAATATCCTTCCTAGCACCCTCCTGAGCTTGCGCGAAATGTTTCTTCTTTGGTAGTAATGGACTTGGTATTGTCTTCACGAATGTTGCCCACTCTGGATATATACCATCTGCAAGGTAATATCCCATTGTATAGTTGTGTCCGTTGATGTTGTAATACACTTCTGGCGCTTCACCTTCGGCTAGCTTTGCGAAGACAGGGGAACGGTGAAGAACATTAATATCATTCAAAGAACCCGGCAAACCAAAAAAGGAATGCCAAATCCAAAGATCTTGTGAAGCAACGGCTTCAAGAATGATTGTGGGCTCACGAATATGGCCCTGAAAAAAGCCTTGGTGTCCACTTGGGCAATTTTTCCACTTCCAGTGCATGCAATCTATGCTCCCTAGCATGTCTGGAAACCCCCTTTGCTCTCCAATAGCAAGTAACCTAGCAGTATCATCAGCATTTGGGGATCTGAGGTACTCATCACCAAAGATCTCAATAACAACTCTCACAAACCTTCTAAGACTTTCTAAAGTGGTGCTCTTCCCTAGCCGACAATAATCATCTGTAGCATCAGCTGATATTGCATAAGCAAGCATCCGAAAAACTGCAGTGATCTTTTGTAAAGGATGTAATCCAAGAACACCAGCACTATTTCTTTTCTGCTCAAACCATCTATCATGGCGTCGACAGCACCCGCTATGCGCAAAAACAAAGGTCGATGCATTCTAAACCTACAAAGAAATAAAAGGAATGAGACCCGTATGAACAAGACAAGTAAAAAATGAACATTTTTGACAATCTCATACCTTTGACGAAATAGCCTTGCGGGGTATCCCATATTCTCTGTAAAGTAGTCTCTATGGAGTCTAATACAACCCTCGGCTCTCTCGCGATGAATAACTTGGCGTCCTGGCACGGAACCACGATGGCGTGGGGCATTCAAGCGCTCCTCTTCTTGTTGAGCTACGACGACCGCCATCACATAGAGCTCCTCATCATCGGACGACGACGACTCCTCCATCAACCTTCGCACGGTCGAGCTCCGGCGGAGACTCATTTTGTTGTGGGCGAGGATACAGAATGAGAGAAATATATAAGGAAGATCCAAGAATGTGTGAGAGATCTGTGAGGGATGGAGCTATATATATATATACCTGAAAAACTAGCCGTTAAAAAACTAGCCGTTGAAAATAAAGTTGTTAAAAAGTAGTCGTTGGAGATAGTCATTTGAAATATGGCGGTTATAGAAATATTCATTCATGAAGTTAGTTATGAATATTGATAAAATATATGTGAATGTGATATAGGGAAGAGTATATAGGGGAACTGCTGGAAATAGACAAAATATAGGGGAGGTATCTTTTTAGGGAAGACCCCTATAAGAAGATATAGGAGAGAAATTTTAGGGTATCTTCTGGACTTGCTCTTAGACCCTTGCTTCCGTGTCACCCCCTAGACAAAAAATTCAGCCGGCTTGCGGGTTTCGGGCGCGTGCTTGGGGTGGAGACCGGGTGAAAGTTTGAGCCCGTACTAGTTACGTAGAGATCTCGGGCATACTCGGGCATACAAGGCCAGGCGGGATAGTACGAGGTAGAGGCGGTTTGTATAGGCTGGGTCACGATCATGTATGAGACCAGTTGTGAGTCGTACGACGCGTGGATGTAGAGGCGATCGTTTAAAATTAAAAAGGAAAAAAATTTATTAACAAATGCTTGGAAGATACGCGTGTGTAATTTTTCTAATTTAACATACTTCCTCCGATCCTAATGAATATTCCTAGATTTGTCTAGATTCGGATGTATCTAGTCATGTTTTAGTACTAGATATATCCGGATCTAGATAAATCTGAAAACAATAATTAGGATCGGATAAAGTAATATTTTTTTATATTATCTAATGTTTTAATTTTTTAACAAACACCAACGATGCACCTAACATGTTTGAACAAACTGTCTCAGCTTACGTGTATTGCATGGAAAACTGAAGAAAAAATATATTTCAATAAATTGTGAAAAAAAAAAATCAGTACCAGGAGCTAGACATTGCATCTACGGACATTTCAGCACACTTGTGGACATATGCTAGGGTCTAGATGGAAATTTTCGATGGATTCCGTCTTAGCAGATCTATGGGCTCATAAACTAGAGTTTCGCTAAAAACGGACTACCCACAAATGTGTTGGAATATCCGTAGATGCAATGTCTAACTTCCGATTTTGATTTCTATTTTTTTTAGTTCATTGAAATACATTTTTTCTTCAAATTTCTACTCAACACACATGAGCTAAAACTGTTTATTCAAACACGTCAGGTGCATCATTGGTGTTTGTTAAAAAACTAAAATATTGAATAATACAACAAAATATTACTCCACATAAGGAAATTGATACTACTCCTCCGAGGGATGTCGATTGCATCCCCTGGTTCCTTCCCGTGACACGCGCGACACAGTGGGCCTACCATGTGTCCTTTTTGTTTTCTCTCCATTAGCCATCGGGATCTTGCTGCACGCTGTCGCCATTAGCCATCGCCACCACCGCGGGGATCTCCACCGCCGCCCACTACCACCCCCATGGGGATCTCCACCGCCACCCACTCCCACCACCATCGGGATCTCCACGGCCACTCACTCCCTCACACGTCATTGGCCTCATATATCGCACCGCAGATGGCTGGCCGCTCTTGCCCCTCGTTCTACTACTCGCTGCCAATCGCAGCATCTGCCGTGGCCATTCCCACCACAGTGGTGCCCACCGTGGGGCCTGGCCGGCCAGGCCTGTGTTCTGCAGCGAGACCCTACTTGCCAATCAACCAGACGATCGCCACCGACCGCATGATCGCCATCGGCAAGATCATCTAGATCTTTCCGAGCAGCTACGTCACGGCGGCGCGCCCGGTCACGCACAGCGTGATCATGCCGGTCGGCACGATCATCCTCTTTGTTGGCTTCACCGACGTCATTATCTCGGAGGACTCGGCGCGCATACGCGAGTCGCCACCGCGCGATTGGCTCTCTGAGAGTCAGGTCCGCACCATCCATCGCCTCGCCTCCGAGTACGGCTCGGCCAACAACAACATGGCCGAGACCAGCGTGGCCGTGGACGACGTGGCCCTCAACGACGACGCCGACTCGGCGACCCCGGCCTCAGTCGCCGGATCCATCACCGCCGCGTCGCCAGCCGGCTCCATCACCCAAGTCTCCAACGTCGGGGATTTCGAGGATATGGATCACCCAAGCCTCATTCGCCGGACCCAAGTCGGCGTCGTCGTTGAGGGCTGCATCATCCGTGGCCACGCTGGTCTCGGCCACGTTGTTGTTGGCCGAGCCGTACATGGAGGCGAGGCGATGGATGGTGCGGACCTGACTCTCAGAGAGCCAATCGCACGGTGGCGACTCGCGTATGCACGCCGAGTCCTCTGTGATGATGATGTCGGTGAAGCCAACGAAGAGGCTGATCGTGCCGACCGACATGATCATGCTGTGCGTCACCAGGCGTGCCGCCGGGAGGTAGCTGCTCGGCAAGATCTGGAGGATGTCGTCGATGGCGATCATGCGTCCGGTGGCGATCGTCTGGTTGATTGGCATGTAGGGTCTCGCCGCAGAACACAGGCCTAACCGGCCAGGCCCCACGGGGAGCGCCACTATCGTGGTAATGGCCACGGCAGATGCTGCGATTGGCAACGAGTATTAGAACGAGGGGCAAGGGAGGCCAGCCATCTAGGTGTGAGATGAGGGCAAAGACACTGGGTTTTACCGAGGTTCGCCCCCCGGAGGGTAAAGATCTACTCCTGCTAGATTGTATTGATGAGAGAGTATAATGGGCGAGCTCGGCAGCTAGGCGACAAGTCAAAGGGGTGTATGATGGAACGTATGTTCTATGCGTGCCCTAGGGAGGTTTATATAGTCACCTCGCTAGGGTTTACAGATCTACAACCGAGTTGGATAAGGACTCGGAGGGTTTTGACCTAATCCGACTGGGCCTAGCTACGCTTCTGGCCCTTTAGCATCTAGTCGCATGGTTTCCTCTTGGATCACGGTCCAGTCGCCGTCTTGCAGGCCCACTCGCTGGGAGTATGATCCAGTAGGGAACGTCCTGCTGGGTATACCCCACTCGGCATATCCCCATCATCCATGGCCACTCACTCCCTCACACGTCGTTGGCCTCACATCTCCAACCACGACAGGCGTCATCCCTTGCTATCTCCATGAGAGTGCCCTACCGTCGGACCTCCATGAGAGCACTCCATCGCCGATCGACGCCTCCATGAGAGGGCCCGCGCCATCCCATGTTGGTCCTCTCTCTCGTCTCCCACCTCATGAGCTTGCCTCACCGCTGGCGACACCTCCTGTGAGCACGGCGCAACTCTGTGGCGGTGTTGCTGTGTTGCTATCGACGGCGGCCGTGCTCGGCCTCGTTTTCTTCTGACGGCGGTAGCATACTTTTTTTACTTTGGTTTTTCTATGATAGTGTACATTTTCTGCCACGAGGCCTCAGACAAATTCTTCGGCGAAATTGGGTTTTTGCTACATCAGTGTATATTTTTTGCTACATTATTGTCGCTCGCCGTAGAGCCGCCCGCGCATTTCACCTTCCGGGGCCGCCGCCCCGGCCTCCACGAACTCAAACTCGAGACCATGATCCAACTAACATTGCACTGAAAAGCCGGAGAATTGGACTAGGTAGGTCAACACATAGACTATAGTCATCAGGCCACACGATAGCCTACGAGAGGGGATCCTCCCTCCACCACCCGAGGTGATCACTATCCAGGTGTAACATTAGGGTCAATTAGTGCCAAATCAAGCCCGGCCGCCTGCCAGGCACAGATCCGGCCAATTAGCACCGTCGTCATGCTGCTGCGCCATGGTTGTCCCTTGTCAGCACCGACCGAACTCGTCACCGTGCTATGTCAGTTGCCGCCATGAGCTGCGTCGCCGCCACCTTACTCCATGCAAGACGGCCCTCAGTCAAAACCGCACGCCGCTGCATAATAGCACCCTAGCCACAATGCCAGGGGACGGGCGTGCTGTTACCACCGCCACACCAGGAACTCTCTGGCGAGGTCTAGTCTGTCTAATCTTTTTTGAACCGAACCGTTTTCTGCTACATATAGCAAAAACGCGACTATTTATAGCAAAAGCAAGACTATTTGTAGCAAAAGCGAGACTATTTAAAATAAAAGCAGGACTATTTGTAGCAAAAGCGGGATGAAAAGATCGGAAAAAGACCTAACCATTGATCTGGTTCGATCGGACGGCTGGGACCCTAGGCACTGTCCGAAGCTGAGACTGTTTGTTCAAACTTCAAACATTATCGTTTGTTATAATATTATAGAGTATGTTAAATTGGAAAAATTACACAAGCATATCTGCCATGTATTTCTTAATAGTTTTTTTTCTTTTTATTTAAAACGGTCGCCTCTACGTCCACCTAGTAGTACGACTTGCAATTGGTCTAGCACACACACGATCGTGACCGTGACCGTGACCGTGGCCTGTACAAAGTTCTCTGCCTTCACCTGATCGTACGACTCCGTCCTATGCCCAATCGTAGCTAGTACAGACTCTAAATTCCACCCGGTCTCCACCGAGAGCTTGCACCCGATACCCGCTAACAGGCTGAATTCCATGTCTAGGGGGGACACCGAAGCAAGGGTCTTCGTCATTTGATGGTTAAATTTTACTTGTTTTGTAATTCAGGGACCAAGAGTGAAAAAACTTCTGTTCAAAAAAAAAAAAGAGTGAAAAAACTGTTTTGACTTGTGGCCTCCCAGGTCGCTTCCGGCTACTCCGGAGGTGCCGTCGCCACCCTAGGGGGCCCTCTCCAGCCACCACGTTCACCTCGCCACCACCGGAGGATGCCGTCCGACGACAGACGGCAGCGACAAGACGTCTCCACTAGTTTTTTTTCTTTCGATCGCCTCGTGGTCTTCATCCTCCGCCCTGCAGGTCATCTTCTGATATGGGCTGACGCCTTTCTGTGTCGCTGCCTCGCTGGCTTTCCAATCTAGCCCCTTCCTGTCGCCGGTCTACCGGTATCTGGCCTCGTCGCTTTGCATAGGCAGCGTTGGGGAAAGGCTATTCCAAGCAACAACAGAGCCAGGAAACATTGATCATAACTCTATGATGGAGCAGCATGGAATATATATAGGTTTGAAACTAGGAATCATGGTTATAGCTAAATGTGCACTATTATACCCCATAAGCTCTTGATTACATCATCAGGCATCTACAAAAGAGATGGTATAGAAGCAAAATCTACAATTGGATGACGATGAACTAACAATTTTTAGCTGAATGGCACACGACGTGTCTCCATATTGAACTTATCAATAATTTCATCCATCGAGAACCCTATTGCAGTCTCTTTCTCGATATATATCAATAAGCAATCTCTTAAAAACCCATCTTCCATTTTATTTTGAAGCCTTGTTTTAACTAGATTTATTGCCGAAAATGCATGTCTGGTTGTTGCAGTCGAGACCGGTAAAGAGTGCAAAAACATTACTTGTTTTGTAGTTGTATTTTACTTGTTTTGTAGTTTGATGGTTAAATTTTACTTGTTTTACTTGTTTTGACGTTATTTGATGGTTAAATTTTACTTGTTTTGTAGTTGAGGGACCAAGAGTGCAAAAACCATTTAGACATGGCCTCCCGGGTCGCTTCTGGCGACTCTAGAGGCGCCGCTGCCACCACGTTCACCTCACCGCCACCAGAGGATGTCATCGTGGGCCAAGTGGGCCCCACCTGGGCTAGGACGACGAAAAAGATACGCTGGCGACGCCGTTTGGCCGTCGGCACAGCATACGCCGACGGTACCGTGTGTGAGATAGGGGAAACCACACGTTAGGTGGCCTTGTATTGCTCATTAAATAGGAGGATTACAAGGAGTCTCGGTTGCATACAACACGGACTATACATAAGGAATACACACGCATATATATCCTAAACCTATACAAACACGTCTAGGATATGTATTCTAACACCCTCCCTCAGTCGAAACTGGACGTCTTATGAATGTTGAGACTGTTCCGAAAGTCTAGGAAGAGAGGCGATGGTAATCCTTTGGTGAAGATGTCCGCAAACTGAGATGAACTGGGAACGTGTAGCACCTTAACCTCCCCAGTGGTCACGCGATCTCTGACAAAGTGTAGATCAATCTCCACATGCTTGGTGCGCTGGTGATGTACAGGATTCCGTGTCATGTAAACAGAGCTCACATTGTCACAGAAGACCACAGAAGCATCATGCAACGGCTGATGAAGCTCTAAAAGTAGTTGTCGAAGCCTCTGCCCGATACTCTGCCTCTGCACTCGATACTCTGCCTCTGCACTCGATCTAGAAACAGTGTGCTGCCGCTTAGCCGACCAAGACACCAAGTTCGCGCCGAGGAACACACAGTAGCCTGAAGTAGACCGTCGAGTGTCTGGACAACCTGCCCAGTTAGCGTCAGAATAGGCCAGCAATTTGTTCGATGTACGTCGATACAAAGTGAGATCATAGTCGGTGGTACCGCGGATGTAGCGTAGACCACGCTTCACAAGGAGCAAGTGATTAAACCGTGGATCATGCATATAAAGACATATCTGTTATACTGCATAGGAGATATCTGGCTGAGTGAAAGTAAGGTATTGGAGACCTCCTGCAATACTGCGATACTCTATAGGATCAGCCACATGATCACTAGACTGAGCTGCAAGCTTAGAAGCTGTATCAACTGGTGTGGAGATGGATTTACACTGCAACATGCCCGTGCACTCAAGGAGCTCCAGAGCATACTTCTCCTGCGATAGAAAGAGACAATCCTTGGTGCGCCTGACTGAGATGCCCAGAAAATAATGTAAGTCACCCATATCCGTCATAGTGAACTCAGAACAGAGTGAGCCAATTAAACTCTGCAGCAGTATCGATGAAGACGCAGTCAAAATTATGTCATCCACATAGAGCAGTAGATAAGCCATATCAGGACCACGAAGATAGAAGAACAAAGAGCTGTCGGTCTTGGCACTCAAGAACCCAAGTGATGCAATATACGAGGCAAATCATTGAAACCATGCCCGGGGAGCCTGCTTCAAACCATACAAAGATCTGTTCAGGCGGCACACCTTCTCAGGAGCATTGGGATCAATAAAACTTGAGGGATGTCGAGCATATATTGTCTCATCAAGTGTGCCATTCAGAAAAGCATTCTTGACGTCCAATGATGAATAGGCCAATCACTGGAAAGAGCAACCGACAAAACTGTCCGAATTGTGGCGGGTTTGACCACCGGGCTGAAAGTTTCATCAAAGTCAATACCTTCACGTTGCGTGAATTCTCGCAAGACCCACCGTGCCTTGTATCGATCAAGAGAACCATCAGACTTCAACTTGTGACGAAAAATCCACTTGCCTGTGACTATATTTGCATTGCGAGGTGGATCAACGAGGTCCCAAGTGTTATTTGAGAGAAGTGCACTGTACTCATCGATCATCGCAGCGTGCCAATTCAGATCCTTGAGCGCTCCACAGTACGTCTTCGGAAGAGGAGAGAGACCCTCAACATGAAGATCGAATATGGTCTTCGGCTGCACCACTCCGGTCTTCGCACGCGTGAGCATGCGATGCGACGGTGGTGGAGGCGGAAGTCACGGTCGGCGGACCGGAGGTGGAGACGGCGGTGGAGGAGTCGGTGCAGCGGCCGCATGTGGCGTGGATAACTCCCCAGCAGACATGTCGGATGGCGAGGCAGACGACGGTGCGAGCGCATGCGACATGGCAGTCGTGGGCGTCGGCAGTGTCGGGGGCCTGGCAGGGGAGGCAGCCACGGAAGGGGAGGAAGCCGCGGCAGGCTACCGTGTGCCCAGCGAGCTCGAGGCTGTGGCAGGCAGCATTACCGTGCGCCAGCGGCGGAGAGACCCGACGAGGGGGCCTGCGGATCCGAGCATGACGCGGTGAATGGCGTCGCGAGGGGGTGCGGCGGTACCAAGTCCTGCAAAAAATCATAGTGTTGCATAGATACAGGAGTAGACGGCGATGCACTCGTGGACGCGAATGGAAAGCTGGACTCATCGAACACAATGTGTCGAGAGATGATGATCTTCTGAGTGGACCGATCGAGGCAACGATATCCATGATGGTTGGAAGGGTACCCAAGGAACACGCATGCGACGAAGCGCAGAGCAAGTTTATGTGGCGCGGTTGCGGCGGTGTTGGGATAGCACAAGCAACCAAAAACACGAAGATCAGCATATGAGGGATCAAAACCATGGAGAGCACGGAACGGAACGTGCTTATCTATGGCCTTGGATGGTAGCCGATTGTGAAGAACAACGGCGGTGTTGAGTGCCTCGACCCAATAACGCGGTGGCATGCTAGATTGTACCAAAAGAGTACGGGTGATATTGTTGAGAGTTCTAATAATGCGTTCAGCTTTCCTGTTTTGCTGCGATGTATATGGACACAAAAGCGGAGTAGTATTCCATGTTGTTGGACAAAGGAGTGGAGAAGGGAATTATCAAACTCACGATCATTATCACATTGGATAGATTTGAGACACGCATCAAATTGAGTTCGGGCAAGCATGTGAAGGGCGGACAAGTGAGAGAAAGTTTCAGATTTACGTCGAAGAGGATAGACCCAAGAATATTGCATAAAATCATCAAGACAGACAAGATAATACTTGAAACCAGAAACACTCTCAACGGGTGATGTCCACAAGTCACAATGAATAAGTTGAAACACTTTGGTGGTTACACGAGAAGACGAGTAAAAAGGAAGACGAACATGATGACCTAATTGACAAGCATGACATAAACTAGATTTGACTTTATTCTTTTCTAAATGAACTACTTTGGCGCGAACTAGAGACTCCATGACAGGCCGTCTGGGGTGCCCAAGACGGCGATGCCAAAGCGATTGATCGACGACGACATGTGCTTGTGGAAGACTCGAAGAAGGCTGAACCGAGTAGAGGGGACCCGAACTATTGGATCTGAGAATCTCGTTCTTGGTTGGAAGATCCTTCACAGAAAAACCAAACGGGTCAAATTCGACGGAAACATTATTATCGGTGGTTAAGCGACGAACTGACATGAGATTTTTGATGATATTAGGAGCTACCAAAACATTACGGAGATAAAGGGGACGATCCAAGTTGGGAGAAACAAAACGTGCATGTCCGGTGGCGGTGATGGGAAGGGTGGAACCGTTACCGACAACAACAGCACGATTAGAAAAGGAAGGAGACACGGAAGTTAGCATACCGGGATCGGAGGCGAAGTGAGATGACGCGCCGGTGTCCATGACCCACTCGCGGGGGGGGGGGGGGCGCCTGCAGGCCCATGGTCTGGAATTGCTGAAGTAGCGCCGCTTGGTCCCATGATGCAGCCGGTGTTGGTGTCGCCATCGGCATATAGCCGTTGTAGCCGTACGGGGCATAGCCATAGGGCGACGGAGGTGGCGGCGGAGCGACGCCGTAGGGGCCTTGCGTGTAAAACGCATGAGACGGGGCTTACGTGCGCCGGCGTAGCCGGCTGAGCCGTACGGCCACATTTGGATGGTGCCGTTCCATGGGTGCTGCGGCGAGGGCCACGTGAGAGGCGGCGCGGCAGGTGCCGGTGCCGCGGGGGCGGGACCAGCGGGGGTCGTCTCAGTTTTGGTGGGGGCAGCGTCCTTGGCAGCATCTTCCTTGGCTTGCTTTTTCTTGCCTCGACCGTTGCCGCGGCCATTGCTTGTGTTGTTGGAATAGAAGGCGGAGTCGGTAGCGCGGCCGCGGCGACTCTTCTTCTTCATCTCCTGCAGCTGGAGCATGGAGCGGCACTGGGCGAAGGTCGGTGTAGGGACCATAAGGGAGATGAGATCGGAGGAGCCCTCGTACTTGCCGTTGAGGCCGTTGAGGCGTTGAGGCAGTGGATGACGAGCTTGGCCTCGTCGACCGGTGATCCGAGATCGGCGAGGCCGTCAGCGATGGACTTGAGCTTCTGCAGATAGTCCGTCATGGTCATGTCGCCCATGCCGATTTCGGCGAGTTCGGCGGAGAGGAGGAGCTCGCGGTTGGTCTTGTGATCATTGAAGAGGTTGTTGATGGCGACCCAAAGCTCGGCGGCAGAAGGATCTTCGCCCGTGGTCATGACGGCGTCGAGGATCGGCAAGGAGACCGAGCCGTAGATCCATGACACCACCGTGGCGTCGAGGAGGTTTCACTCCGGCGTTGGAGAGGACGAAGAGGCACCGTCGAGGTGATCGAGGAGCGCGTACTTGCGGACGGCGGCCCGAAAAAACGTGCTCCACTGGCGATGGACGCCGGTGTCGAGCGCAAGTTCCACGGGTACGTGCCCCTTGATGCTTGAGAGACCAACGGCCTGAGCGTGCAGCGAGGTGAGGGAGAATTGCCCGGCGGCGACCGAAGTGGCGGCGGGGGAGATCTCCTTGTTGGCGGCGGCCTGCGAGATCGCTAGGGCATCATCGCGCGCCTTGGCTGCGTCGATGTCGCGCTGCCTGGCAGCAGCGGCGTCGCGCTCGTCGTCGGAGGTCGTCATGGCGTCGACGGTAGGGAAGAAGGGGGTAGGGTTGGGCGGTTTCGGAGAGGCAGCGGAAGTCGGCGTCGGCGCAGATCCTAGCTAGGGTTTGCGTCTGATACCATGTGAGAGAGGGAAACTACACGTTAGGTGGCCTTGTATTGCTCATTAAACCCTAGCTCTGATACCATGTGAGATAGGGGAAACCACACGTTAGGTGGTCTTGTATTGCTCATTAAATAGGAGGATTATAAGAAGTCTCGGTTGCATACAACACGGACTATACACAAGGAATACACACGCATATATATCCTACACCTATACAAACACGTGATATGTATTCTAACACCGTGTCTGCGCCAAGGCGGTGCTACGCCAACGATTTTTTGGTCTATGCCAACAGGTTTAGGCCATTCCTGTAGTGGTCCGACAACAGACGGCGGCTGCGGGATGAATCCAATAGTTTTTTCTCCACACTAGTGATCTTCATCCGCCGCCCTGCAGGTCGTCTTCTGATCCGGGCTGCCGCCTTTCCGTGTCGCTGCCTCGCTGGCTTTCCGATCTAGCTCCTTCATGTCGCCGGTCTTCTGTCTGGCCTCGTCGCTTTGGATAGACCGCGTTGGGGAAAGGCTATCCAAGGCCACGTCTTCGGATGCAGTGACCAAGACTGTCTTGCATGCATTGATGGATTTCATCCTCCACCTGCTGATGCATATGCGGGTAACTAGTCTACGCTTATACATGCCAACAAGATCGGTGGTTGGTCGGCCAGCTGGCTGATGCTAGACACTACATGAAAACTGCACTACGCCGCCGAGGGCCAGCTATCCTCGGTACAGCCCTGAAATGCCGTGGCACAGGATGTGTCGAGGATAGCCCTTGGCGTAGGAGTCCGTCGGCGTAAGGGCTACGCCAACAGCCACCCTCAGCATAACCTGTGCCGACGGCTTTATCCTCGGCGTAGTCCTCTCGGCATAACCTGTGCCGACGGCTTTATCCTCGGCGTAGTCCCCTTGGCATAAACTGCCATTCATTGGTATTTTAAAAAATCATTTTTTTTATATTTTAGAATTGTTTGAATCTCTTTCATTTTTGAATTGTTTGAATCTCTCTTACTTAGGATATTTTTAACTCTAAGTACAATTAATTTTAGGTCAAATTGCTTAACTTCTCGGTTTCTTTCATATGAGCTCCTGCGAAACAAATTATACCTTGATGTCAATACTACCATATTAATCATCTTAACTTTTATACCACTATGTCACACGTCTTTATTTTTTAAAATTCCAAACAATTATTTAAGTAAACAACAAAATACATAATAATAATAATATTGAATTCCAATGAAATAAAATAAGTAATAAAATAATATTCTATTCATTTTTTTGCCATTATTATTATATAATATGGCATAATTACTATCTTTAAATCTGTAAATTGAAATTCGACAAATAATATATCCATTATTATCAGAAAAATGTGAGGAATCCAAATATATAAATAAATAAATTTTATAATAAAAAATTAATTTCTAAAATAACTTTTTTATTTTTGAATTTTGAAAATATAAAATAATCCAAATTAATTAGAAAAATGAGAGGAATCCAAATATGACATCCATATCACATTCCAAAATGAAGCTAGGGTGAATTTTTTGAATTCTTTCATTTTCAAAACTCTAAAACCTCTACTAGCTACTTTGAACTCTCTACATTCAAAACTCTAAAACGACATGTATGAAGATTCTTAGATCGGGGCTAAGCCTCGGTAAACTTGCATTGGATCTTTGATAAAATAGCATATTGTGAAACTAAAAATGATTTTTGTAAAAAATCATGAGCATCAGATCATGTACCTGTAGTTCATACCTGACCCACTTCCTACCGATTCGGCAAGAATTTGTCTTTTTTACCAAGGATGGACGCAAAGGTTTAAGATCTCCCGGTTGGGATATTATCCATGTAAGGTGCTTTAGTATTTTAAAAAATAGGGTGGTAGCATTTTGAATTATCCATTTTGTGGTTGCTTCACAAAACCCCCCGTTTTTATGCTCGAAAAATGGAAAATGGCTTTTTGGTGCGGCGAAAAGGAAAACTTCCTCCTGCAACAGTGTTCGCCATCCCATGATGCACATGCATGCACAATATGGGCACATTATCACAAACTTTGCCTTGATTCTAGCCATAACATTGGTCATTTGACCCAAAAGCCAGGAAATCTTGAATGAGATAGGTCATTTTGTGAAGGTTTTTTAGACATAATCAATATACCAAGTTTGATATTTTCCTTCCAACTATGTCACATAATATGACACCACACGAATGTTTCACATTGTTTGGATCATTTTTGAATTTCTTATGTCTGTTTTAAACTATATGTAATGTTTTTATATTTTACTTAATTTTTATTCATAAATGTGTAATATTTGAGTGTAGATAGATAGATCTTATTTTTATACAAATTTTGATATATTATTTGTATGTTTGTGAATTAGAATGATTTAGTTATTATTTTTCTAAGATTAATGTGGTAAACTGAAAAATAACTATGTCGAGGGCATTCCCGTCGGCATAGCTGTGAAACCTATGCCAAGGGCAATGCTGTCGGCATAGCCTTAACTCCGTTCCGTGCACGGTAGCTATGCCGAGGGCCGCCCTCGGCCCAGCTAGGCTACGTCGATGGCTTTCCTCAACCCAGCTAGGCTACGCCGACGGCTTTTCTGTGCCGAGGGCCGGCCTGCTGGCCTGGGCTGTGAAGGGGCCTACACCGAGGGTCCCGATATTTGTCCGTCGACGTAGTGACCTGGCCCTCGGCGCTGTGGAGTTTTTCTGCAGTGAGGTGTATGTCCTATACTAGGTGCTCGGTAGTTACCGCATGCACCTCCAATGGATGAGCACGAGATGCGTCTATAGATTGACGTTGTACTTGTGCCCGGAGCTGTGCATATGCAAGCGGTCGCACATGACGCCCAACGATTCATTCGCTGAGGACATCGAGTTATTCTTTGGTTGGAGAAGAAGGGCTTTCCTCCGACTTACACCGGAGGCTTGATTGGCCTGCCTAGCAAAACTACCAGGGAGGCATGTCTTGAGGACCCGCTTTTGTTGGAACCACCGTGCACACCGTCCATACCTTTAGTTGACGATTACCATGGTGTTGAGAATGAAGGGGGAATATCAAGACGGTTGTGCCCGAAAGAGCAATGGATCTCGATGGCTCATGTTGAGTTCGAGATTTGAAATGATGATAGAGGCAAGGTTTGGAATATGGTGAAGAATGAGCCGAATGATCGGTGTTTTGCGGCAGGTTGGCAAGAGGGGGCGACAACATAGATGGACTTCATCCTCGGTGGTGTTCTTTGGGAAATAAGCCTCGATTTTTTGAGGTGAAACCCCTAGGACTGGCCTTCACTTGTTGTACATGGCAATGACAGATCTTTGTTTGTCTGCTTGTTGAAAGCATTGACTAGAGTTTATCAGACTTTCTTCAGAGTGAAAACCCATGATATGTTGAATAGGTGACAATAGTGTTTGTGCACTGTTCCCTTTCTGGAGGCGTCATTTTTGGAGAACCTTTTTCTCTAGTCTGAGTGTGACCGTGGTAGTTTCTGCTGCTTCGTTGATCAGTTCTATGGAGATTTTTTCTTTCTTCTTTTCATTATCTAGTTGCATGCATCCTTGATGTCTACTAGACATTATGTTGTTGCAAAGGCATGATGTAATTGATATCCTTTTGATATTAATATATTTCCTTTATAAAAAATGGACAAACTCAGTAAATTTAGAGGTGAAAAAGTATTTTTCTCATTTTTTTCATATTGAAACCATGAGAGACTTTCTGGTGGCGTCTTAACATGGAATGGAACCCTGATCTACCACTCATGGACATCTTAATTGATGGGAAACAGAGCGGAAATTTAATCTTCTGCAAGGAAGTTATCATAGCTGGGTGCTGGAATATTTGGATCCATCGTAAAAAAAATCATATTTGATAACCAGGCCTTAGATGCTAGAGAATGTTTCAGGTCCTTCAAAGAAACCTTTGAGCTCATTAGACATAGGGCCTGGGTTAAAAGAGGGCATGGAGGATTGGCTTGATAGTTTGTAATCTTTTCCTTGACTTTTAGTGGTACCCAACCCATGTGTATATTTGTTCCATTTATAAAGAGAAAATGACACAGTAGCGGCCTATGCTACGTTTTAAAAAAAAAACATGAGACTATTGGATTAAAAATCATGCAGAAGTAAACATTTGTAACTTCTTTTAAGATTGCTTATGGATAATTATGGTTATTATTTTCGAATAAAGTGTCCTCTTTTAATGATGATTACTATTTGCCTATGGATAAGTATGGTATAATATTGTTTGCTCCCACATAAATATCATCTATAACAATTTGTTAAATACACATAATGTTAAAGAAGATTTCCACATAACATGTAGTAGGATAATCACATATAATTAAAATTTGCTATGATCTCTATACTCTCCTTTTGTTATAGAAGGTTGCACGTACTCTAGTATCGGCTCATTTGTTGGTTAAATGCAATGTAAAGATAGATGTTCCTGCTATATTCACAATACAGTGCTTTTATCAATATGAATTTAGTGCATGAGTTCTCAATTAACCGACAAGAAGAAGATCCCTCTCGTGGCGACCCCCAGGCGCCGTCGGAGGGCCCCTAGATTCCATCGCCGTCGACCTCCCTCCTACAGATCCCATCCCTCTGTCGCTGATGCCGGCGTCAGCCGCGGTGGTAGCGGCCCCCTAGTACCTTGATGACCCACAACTATAGGGGGTGTATCACAGTACTTTTGATAAATAGGAGTGTTGATTCCAACGAGGAGCAGAAGGTGTTGACTAGTGGTATGGAGAAGGAAATCTCTGTAAATACTTAGCAAACTGATTTTTAGGGGTTTTCGGATAAAGCAACAAAACAAGATGCAAGTAATCAAAACAACGAACAACTGCATCAAGTGGCCCAATCCTTTCTTAGCAAAGGACAAGCCAGTGGAAATACTTATAAGGACCAAACGTTCTCGAGGATACATGGAAATTCTGTCAAGTGCTTTCGCTTTAAATAACTGAGTACTCTTCTTTGGTGTTGTAAGTGTTGTGTGGGTGAACCTGTGCTAATGTACCGATCTTACTTGGACTAATACATGATTGTGATTAAATCCTCTGCAAGCATCCGCAACTATAGGAAGTAATTAAGATATAAACTTAACCATAGCCTTAAACTCTGAGATCCTACACTCCCTTGTGCAAAGGTGTCCTAACAGGGGTTCAGGTTTCTGTCACTCTGGCAACCCCATAATTAGTAGCCAAATACACAATGCATTCCCTAGGACCATAAATGGTGAAGTATCATGTAGTCGACGTTCACATGACACCACTAGAAGAATAGCACCAAAACTTAAATAATAAACCATTGAATAATAACTCAACACAAATCCACTACTGACAACATGACTTCTCCCATGTCCTCAAGAACTAAACGAACTACTCACGAGACATCATATGGATCAAGATCAAAGATGATATGGTGATGTATAACAATCTGAACATAAACAACAATCCAATGGTTCCACTCACAAGCATCAACTATAATAGTAATTAACACCGGGAAAGTTTCCCCTACGAACTATGCAAGTATTCAACACGATTGTTACAGCGGGATGGAGTGGTGATGATGGTGCTGGTGGAGATGATGGTGTGGATGATGATGATGATCCCGATGAAGTCTAGCTTGATGATGGTGTTGATGGTGACGATCTCCCCTCTCCGGAAAGGAATTTCCCCGATAGAAATCTGTCTGCCGGAGAGCTCTTTCTCTCTCGGTGTTTTCTGCCCCGCAGAGGCAGCGGAAATCTTTCTATGGTCGCTCCCCTTGTTTTAGGGTTCCGAGAGGAAGATATAGGCGAGAGGGCAGAGTCGGAGGCCGGCCAGGTGGGCCACACCTTCCCTAGGCGCGACCTAGGGGGGATCCGCGCCTAGGGGGTCTGGGCCCCCTGTGGCCCAGCTACGCCTCCCCTTCTGGCTTCCTTCGTCTTTTGGGAAAATATAATTTTCCAATATTTTTCCGGTATTTTTCCGATCTTCGCAAAATTGCATCAAAACACCTCTTTTTCCATCAAAACCCTGACTCCGGCAGTTCATCCTCCAAGAATCATCCAACATGCAAAAATAGAGGAAACGACATAAGTAATACCTCATAATAAGACATATATCAATGAATAGAGGCAAATTATGATATAGAATGGTGATGCAAATTGGACGTATCAACTCCCCCCAAGCTTAGACCTTCGCTTGTCCCCAAGCGAAAACTGAGCTCAGTAAACATGTCCACAGATTTATGGAGTGAAGTGTCGATATTAGAATACGGACAAGAAGCATCACACTTACCATTACACAACTCATAGAAGAAAACAACTCACCATTATATAACCTAGCTTGCAACAAGTACATGAGTCACAATAGAGATGCATAAAGATAAATCATAATTGGAATTGGCAAACTTTGTTCTTGGTCAGAGAACAGCTGGCAAACAGTTTCACAAAAAGATTTTGAAGAAGTTTTATAACAGGAGCACTCTTTGCTCAAAGAGGTTTTTCACAATGATGGCTTTCAAAGTAATACTCAATAGATAAGAGTCTTGTGAAAACAAGGAACATAAAGAACATGATTGAATAAATCACCATATGAATGCTTGAAACACAACAACTCAAATGCTTGCTAGAGATAGAGAGGAAATAGGTCTGTGACTCAACTTGGAAGTAGGAGAAAGGTCCCTTCATAGAGGGAAACAGGGATTACAAGTCATAAAGAGCTTCCAAAAGATTATGGTACTTACTATCTTTGAGCCCTCATTTCCCCTATCATAGGCATCTTGAGATGATTAAGGTTAAAGTGAACAAGGATGGAGTATATGCTTGACGAAATATAAGTTGGCAATCTCATGTCCCTTGAGTACGAGGGCCGCTCATGCTACTCAACTTTGGTCACCGATAAGTTCTTGTCATTGTAAGTACATGTGTATCATAAAGAACCGCCAACGGGGTACCCCTTGCACATGGTACATGAGCTATCTCATGACCAAAATGACAAGGCAAGCTTTTTATGGAGGATGCTTCACAGAATGCTCATTATGGTGACGCTGCAAGTTTCCACCATGATTAGGCATGGCTTAGGCTAGCGGCCCCAGTGTTTCTCTAACACACATACATTACTCCATGGACTTACAAGTTCCCTCTTTATTTCACACTGTCGACATCCGCAAACAAAAGAGCATGATATCAACTATGTACAATGTACAAGTGCAATGTTGAAAGCGTTCCCCGTGGCAGCACGGTTATTCTAATCCCAACATATAGATGCAAGCGTATACAAATTCGGTGACACAATGGTTCAAGTCTGTTAGGGGCAAGCAAATAAGGTGTGCCATCTAGTTCATGAGAGCTTTACTAACTAGTTTTCACATAACAAAATACTTTTTAATTCGAAAGATAGATGAAGCTTGAAAATTTTCTTGGAATAGCAAATGATGTTAATAGGTAGATATGGTGGACACAAATGGCACAAGTTTTGGTTCAAAGAGATTAGAAACATGAGAAGTATGCCTTCTCAAAACAGGTTTTTGGCTAGCAAGACTGGGTAGCAAGCAAAAGAGTTGAAGGAAACAAGCAAACCTAGAAGTGATAAAGCCAAACATGCAATCTTCCTTGAAGACACAAAAGATCTTAAATAAAGAATACTAAGCTGATGAGCCAATCAAGAAAGAAAATAAATGATACAAAATACCTGTAAGCTTTTTCTCTTTTCCTTTCAAACCTCAAAAAGTGTTGCTACAGACCAGAGCTCGGTTTGACAAAAACAATTTAGATTTACTTGATGCTCCCAAAGTGATGTCAATACTGATCAACAACATAAATCATATAATAGAGATTGCAAACTAAAATAAGAAGTGCAAAAAGTAAAAGATGAGACTTCTCATTAATATTCCATAAAGGCACTCACACCAAGGGATACATAGATAATCAACTAAAGGACAGATACTTCCACATGCAAACCAACCTATAAGATAACTTCTCTACCAAAGATATGAATCCTAAAAAGGTAAAAGATAAAAGATAATTATGGTGATACCGCGACACTCGCCCAAGCTTGGAACAATCCATGGGGATACCAAACCTGATGATGAATTCCTCCTTTGGTAGTGGTGGTGTTCCCTTGTTTAGGGTAAGAAAACCCTCCAGCATCTTACAAAGCCTGTTGTTCTCCTCTTGAAGTATATCCACCTTCATCCTCAAAGCACGGTACTTTTCACAAAACTCATTAGTGGTTCGAAGTGCTTCCACTACCTCAGGGCAGGATATGAAGTCTGGAACGGAGGATATAATCCCCTGCATGTTACGAGAAAAAGCATGATATGTCGGAAATGTATCTATAATTTTTTATGTTCCATGCTTGTGTACGTAGTATCTACTTTGCTTTGCTTTGTCTACACTTTGAGGTGTTTTTATATCTTTTCTGGAACTAACCTATTAACAAGTTGCCACAGTGCCAGTTGCCTGTTTTCTTCTGTTTTTGGTTCCAGAAAGGCAAAAAATCAATATTCTCGGAATTGGACGGGACAAAAGCCAAAGTCAATATTTTACCGTGAGAGACACGAAGTCCAGAGGAGAGACGGGGAGGCGCCATTGGGCGGCCACACCCCCCAGGTGCGGCCAGGGTGTTCCCAAGCCTGGGCAGGGTGTGGGCCCCCTGGGCACCCCTACCTCGCCTCTTCGCCTATAAGAAGCCCCCAATGCAGAAACCCTAGGCACCCGATCAAAACTCCACGAAACCGCCTGTAGCCGCTGCCACCATCGTCCCTAGATCAAGGGGGATCTGAAGTTCTTCCCGGCACCCTGCCAGATGGGAGATCATCCCAGAGGCCTTCTTCTCCGGTATGAAGCGTGAGTAGTTCCACCTTGGACTATGGGTCCATGTAGTAGCTAGCTGGTTGTATCTCCTCCTTCTGCTTTCATATATCTCCTCCTTCTGCTTTCATGTATAGATCTTGTGAGGTCCGTTCATGATCAAGATCTAATCTATTTGTAATCATGCATGTTGTGTTTGCGGGGATCCGATGGATATTGAGATTACTATGTCAGATTAATTAATGGTTTTGTCTTATTGATTCTATCATGTATGTGTTGTTTGTGATCTTGCATGCTCTCAGTTGTTTTTTTTGAATATTTACTGTAGGGGATCCCCCCACAGTCCTTTATTAAAATAAACCAAGAAGTCTTATGTACAAGATACCAAACTAAAACAAAAAGTATATACAAAAAGAGAAGAAAACTATACATAATTTACAATAAGGCATCAATCCAGGAGTTAAGATCTGTGATGGTCTTCTTTCTGACTCTGTATTTTAGTAGAGAAACATTACAGATAAACCCTGATTTCCAAGAGCTGAAGGATGGTCTTATTCCTTTGAAAATCTTGTCATTTCTCTGCTTCCATATATTCCAACAGGCCAGAAGAGCAATCTCAATGAAACATGGACCTTTGAATTTCTTTTTTGCATGTTTCAAAATCTCTGGTCCAAATCCTGTACCCCAGTCAATCTGAAGGTAAGTCCAGATTCTCATACTGAAATTGCATTCAAAAAATAAATGTGACCAGTCTTCCAAGGTGTGACAAGGGCAAAGAACACAATTATGATTGTTAGAAACATTCCAATGTCTTCTAAGCAGCATATCTTTAGTATTAATGCGGTCATGGATTATCAGCCAGGAAAAAACTTATGTTTGGAAGTGCATTTACTACTCCAGATCCACTATGATGGAAAATGATTTGGTATGTGATTGAAATATCTCTTGTACATATCACTGACAGAATAATCCCCTGTTTTTGAATTCAAACTATTCCATTCATCATGTTTAGTTTGTTGAAGAGTGACTTGAGCCAGCTGCAACTGTAAATGTTGTAATTCAGTACTAGCTTCAGCAGATAATGGCAATGCTCTCCATTGCTAGTAGCTATCTTGGCCAAGTAGTTGCTAGTGACTCCAAGAGGGGGTATTTATGCTCGATAGTGGGTTCATGCCTCTAGTTTTCAAGGGAAGTGACAGAAATCTCTTCGGTTGTAGATGTGTTGTTGCCATTAGGGAGAAAACAACGGTCTCTTGTTCATGGAACAAGTGGATTGTTTACCTTACACACTTTGCTTAAAGCAGTTGTCTGTTGCTTGCAACTTAATACTGGAGGGGGTTCGGATAACCTGAAGGTGGAATACTAGTCATAAATGCAATTGGATGGCAGTCTATGTATATTGTATTGCCCAATCGAATCTCATAGGATCTTTTTGTCTAGTATTGCATTGTTATGCCTTGCTCAGTTCCTGTCAATTGCCCTGCTGTAATTTGTTTACCCTTCATGCCATGTTGTTTATCTAAGGAGAGCACCTCTAGTGAACTATGGACCCCGGTCCAATCTTTACCATTGATATATCTTCCACTGTTTACTTGCTGCAAACCATTCATCACCTTCCACACCATACAGTTAATCCTTTGTTACAGTAACCGGTGAGATTTAAAACCTCATTGTTCATTGGGGCAAAGTCTTGAGTTTGTGTTGTGCAGGTTTCCACGTTGCTTGCAACACGTGTGTGACGTTTCCTTCCTCCTACTAGTTCGATAACCTCGGTTTCTTACTGAGGGAAGACTTGCTGCTATGCTGCATCACACCTTGCTCTTGGGGTTTCCCGACGAAGCGCACCTATATCAACTAGGCGCATCAAAGCACGTCCAGTGTTAATTGCTCCCACAAAAGTA
This sequence comes from Avena insularis, assembly GCA_023614405.1. Lineage (NCBI taxonomy): Eukaryota > Viridiplantae > Streptophyta > Magnoliopsida > Poales > Poaceae > Avena > Avena insularis. The sequence continues at coordinate 93,388,435 of CM042693.1, read as the reverse complement.
GGTTTCCTTGCCCTTGTCGTTGGCAAAGACCATGGTGCTCTAAACTTGAGAAGATTTCCTGACAGAAATAGATCGAAACGAAAACACGACGAGAACACGATGCATGAACCTCGGGGGATCCGGGGGGTTATATATTACGAAGTTTCAATGCATAAGGAAGGTACTGGTACGAACACGAGGCGAAGACAGAGCTCGGGGGGCTCACACCCCCTCCAGGCGCGGCCAGCTGGGGATCGCGCCTGGGGTGGGTTTGGCCACCCCAGACTCCGTTTCCTCCTCTGTTCCGTCTCGTAATCTTCCATATGTATTAAAAACATCAAAAATATAAAAAGATAGGGATTTCAAAGATGAACTCTGCAGATTCATTTCCTCCTTCTCCTGGAAATTCCTTTTCTCACAAGGCAATACACAAAATTCATTGGCAACATTAGTGCAAGCAAAAACAGTAAACCTTTAGGTGCACAATTCATCAAAACAAAAGCTTCTATAAGAGGCAAATGCAAATGATGGCAAAAATCTGTCAAAACAGACCAGCAGGTAAAGATTGATTTTTTTGAAAACCTTCTGTTGCTCAAATAAAAAATTGTAGAACTAATGGAAGTTGGGAAATAACTTGGAGAATAAGCACAGAAAAATACAGCTCCATCCGAAGGACTGAGCTTCCTCACAAATTTTTACAATGCAGCACAAAAATCTGTCCCAGGACAACAACTTTTCACAACTCCTCTACTTCTCAAAAGTAGTTGAACTTGCCACAAAAACCAAAACAAAAAGGATAAGCAGCGGTTATTACAGGGGTAATAACTTCCAAGACTCAACCAAACTCTTGGGTTAGCTCACAACAAGTACTTTTCTTTAATGGCTTTAAGTTAGGCTTGAAACTTTCAAAGATGCTCACATAGGAGATAAATATTTGAAGTGAAAGAGAGCATTAAGAAGAAAATAACCAACACATTTGAGTCTAACCCACTTCCTATGCATGGGGGTATCATGAGAAAATAAATTTTTGAAACAAAAAGCCACTAGCATAGGAAGACAAAACAGATGCAACTTCAAAGCTTTCAACATAAAACGGGGAAACTTAACATTATTGAGATGCATAGAACCATGTTTCCCTCTCTCATAATAACTTTCAGTAGCACTTTGAATAACGTTGACAATATAACTGTCATCGGCAACAACTTTATCATCGGAATGAGCATACTTACAGTCATCAAAAAGAGGTCCAAGGTTATAAACTGAATCAATAGAAGCAAGTTGTTCCATCATGAAATCTTCATTAGGCAAGCTATTTTCACAAGGAGCTTTAGAAAATTTGGAAAAGTTAAACTCATAAGAATCTGCATCAAACTTAGTTAAAACTTTTTCCTTCTTACAATCTATAATAGATCCACAAGTGTTCAAGAAAGGTCTACCAAAAATGATAGGACAAGTTTTGCTAGCTGCTGAATTAAGCACTAGAAAATCAACATGATACTTAATCTTACCACAAAGAACCTCCACATCTCTTACAATACCAATGGGGCAAATGATTTCCTTATTAGCAAGGTGAATAACCACATCAATGTCCTCAAGCTCACAAGGACCAATCTCATGCATAATTTCCCTATAAAGCTCATAAGGAATAGCACTAGAACTAGCACCAATATCACATAAACCATAGTAGCAATGATCACCAATTTTAACAGAAAGCACATGAACACTAGCTTTTCTAGCTTTACTAGGATGAGAGATAATATTAGAAGCGTCTTCACAGAAGACAATGTGCTCATCCTCTATATTTCTAGTGACCAGATCTTTCACAATAGCTACCACAGGTTCAATATTCATTTGCTCATCAGGTTCCACAGTTTTCTTTGTATCTTTGTTATTTGCACTAATAATCATAGAATATTCCTTTACCTTAGCTGGGAAAGGAACTTTCTCAACATGAGGTTCAGGCAAAATATGATTAGTAGTACAAACTTCAGTACTTCTAACAGGAACATGACTAACAACATCTTTATAAGGTGCAAGGTACTTATTCCACTTCTTATTGGGGAGTTCTATGTAAGAGGCAAAGGCCTTAAAACAGTTGGCAATACTTAGGGAATCAAGACCAAACTCATTACTAATAACACGGAAGTCATTAGTTGTAGCTCCCCGGGTAAAACCACTACTAGAAAATCGCTCGTTGTTGTACATCATTATGACTGCATGCTCATGTCATCATGCCACATTGCATTTGAGCATCATAATGTATGCATGCATTGTTTGCCTAAATCTATTTTACAAAAGCCTGTTTTGTTTTCTAGATATTCCCTTCTTTATTCAAATCGAAAACCCTAGATCCGTCTGAATCTTTTATTTGTCTAAAACCTTTTTGCAAATGTTTTATTTTAAAATAAAGAAAAATAATAAATACAAGACTATTTTATTTAGCGGGGGAGACATCTCAGCCAGCCAGGCCCAAAGGCCCAGTAGAACAAAACCTACCTAATCACCCAAACCCTAGACAAACCAATCCCACATCTCCATCAGCCGCCGCCACCCATCAGCCGCCACCCACGCACTCCACCCATGCATGCATGCATGCCCCATGCCCGACTTGGTCCCACCCCACCCCGCGTCGCTCACCCCGGCCCTACCACTCCCCACGATCCCCGCCCCCTCTCTCTTGTCGCACTCCGCGTGACCCCGACGCGAGCCTCGCCTCTCTCTGCTACCCAGTCGACGCCGCTGCATCCCCTCCAACCATCGAGCGCGCCGCCGCCCAGGAACCCCCGCGTCGTCGGCCGCCCTATGCCTCAGCGCAAGCCGCCGCGCGCCTCCCTCCTTCCCCTGGCGCCACCCCAAGCTCGCCCCGCCAGCGACCGCCGCCGTGGCTCTTCTCCATCGCTGCCACGTCCTCCCCTATCTTCATGACCTCACCTCCCTCCCCGTCGACCTTGTCTACCCCGTGCTTGCCGGTGACCGCCGGGCTGGCCGACCGTGCTCAGCGCATCCGGCCTCTCCTCTTCGGCCGCCGCCTCGAGCCCGTGCCCTGGCCACCTCCCTCGCCCTGCAGAGCATCACAACTGCCCTAGCGTGCCTGAGCCACCTCCTCCGTCTGCAGATGATGACCCCGTGACCCCTGTTTGTCTCGAACGACCCCAACAACTGATGTTCCGATGCGTGTCCTTCTGGTAAGAGGTGTTGGAAGATGCTATATTGAATTGCTGGTATTGCCATAGTCTTTGGAGTCGTTGTTATGTGGTTGGTGTACTACTACAGGTGCGGAGATCGCGTGACCGACGTTGCACGAGAGCCCGAAGAACTAACGACGAGAACTATACCAACGCCAAGATCTTCCGAAGATTTTATCGTCAACCAAAATTGACCACCCGACGATGATGAAGATGCCCTAGAAGACCATCGGAACACGACGCTATTTGAGGACCACAGACCATGGAACCAAGTCCGTCACCGACCATCAAGACCAAACCCAAAGGCCCCAATCTCGGAGTCCGAAGGCCGATCCCTCCGGAACACTAAGGTTTCCTTCACGGATCCGATGGCCAAGACCCTGAAGACCAATCCCCCGAACCCTCGGAACCCCAAGATCGCCATTCGATGTGTGACCCCTATCTGAGACCCCTCATATTTTTATAATATATGATATTGATCTTGTTGCATATTAAATGAACATGTTTGCATACATATTGTCGGTGTTTGGGGGTATCTAGATGATTCACCTAAATTAAATATAGAGACCATACGTGGGCGAATCTAGTCCAATATTGGTCCCATTTTAATTTGTGCATCGAATCGGTGATATAATTTTGCCTTGTTAAGACAACATTTAAATTGCGGGTATCTAAACAACATGAACCATATAATAAATTGTCGGGACTCCGGTTTCGTTTAATATTACCTAATTGCATCGCATCCTTTCCATGCCATACATCATACATGCATCATGCCCGATCTTTTGCCGTAGTATTAAATAGTGCATCCGGTGTTTCTGCTAGTGCCTTGCTTCTTCATGGATTAGGCCGATGAGTTGATGTGAGTGTCGACCCGATCTTCGGATGAATCTTCGTTAATGTTTTTAGGCGAGCATTCTCCCCCTTTCTACCTATTTTACTTTATAGTATTTATTTACTCCTGTTGATCTATTGCTATCTGTGTTGCGATGCTCTAGTTTTCATACCCGTGATATCCCTTGCAGCCTTGTATTGCCTTGGACACATCCTATTACCTGTTGTTTGGTAGATAGTTGGACTTGCGTGTCGTAGTCGCTTGCTCAAGTGCTGTTGCGTGTCATAAAGTACCATAGTTGTTGGAGTAATGTCGCATGTTTAATGTTGGAGATGATCATGGCTTTAATTACCGTTTAATAACTAAAATTGAAGTAGGTAAATAATGCAGAGGCACAGGTGGGCAATAGATGTTATTTGGTTTTTAACAGTCCACTTGTGTCCCATAGGACCCCAAGTACTTGATACCTGTTCTTTGAATATTCGCACTATCCGCATGTGGGACCATGAATCCCCCTAACCCTAGCTTGAGTCATATTTAATTCCTTAGGGCCACAAAGTAGTTTGGAGCTTTATTACTATCATGTACTTATGCCATGTTTTACTTCCTTATTTACTATTGCGCGTGGAGCGCCTATGCTGTTTAGGAACAAATGTGGAATGTTTTTGCGGTATCGACAAGCCTAGTTACACTTTCGGGTTCCCGGTCGTTTACAGCCATTGGCACAAACCTCTGGGTCCGTCTTGGAGCCAGCCAACTTCGTTGCGGGTAGCTTGGTGGGGTGGCCCCCTGAAATCAAATATGAATCTTGTGAATGTTCTGTCGTGATGCCTCGCTGGGTTTTCATTTGGTTTTTTCCGAGGTTGATCATGCGTGTGTTGTTATTTGTGCCCCCCTGCAGGGTAAAACTTTCTAAAAGACGCGTCCGCGGTTATGGACGAATTGGAGCACAGTATCTCGATCATAGACAACTATAACTAAAGTAGTGCTATAAATTTGACTTTATAATGAGTAGTAATCAGCTTCACTACAACGGAATAGCTAAATAAAAGTACCAGCAACTGCTGGTTTTGGGATGCCTCATGCTATATGTATCTGACTAGTAAGTATTGCAACTACAATGGAATGGTTAACTAAAACTGCCAATTGTTTATAATATCAGGATAACTCATGCTATCTATATCTGACTAGTAATTGCCACAACTATAACGGAATGAATAAAACTTCCAACTGTGTGAGTTCCTCGGTTAACTTCCTCGTTTGGTCTTAAGGGGGAAATACCAGGATGGGTATGCTTGGTGATAGTTTCAGGTTGGATCCGAATAGGTCTTTCTTATCCCTATCTGATAGCCGGCAGTTGTATCGAGTCTCTATAGGTTGTTTAGTGCATGCTGCGCTGCTGCTTCAGTCCACCATACTTATGTAGGCGAGAGCCGCCGAATTCTAGTCTCGCCGTGTACTGGCCTCAGTACTGATCGCTCTCTTTTTCCTTTGCCCTTTGCCGACACCCCTTTTGTTTTAGCAGGTTTTGAGATCGACATTGTTAGCAGGGTTACCCTTCTGGCTTGGCCTGGGAAGGGTTATGGACGCCATTGGTTATTCTCTAGGGCTCTTAGCCCCATTTGCATCTTGTTCGTAGTTGGACGTTGTATCGTTTTCAAGGTGATTTGGACCTTTGTATTGTATATCTTTATTCTGGACTCATGGAGTCGTGTTGTATATATCTGTTCTATGGGTTCCACCGAGGACTATTGAGTAATGATATTACGTCGTTTTTCACCCGCACAAAAGTGCCTGGTGGGCACCTTTGAATCGTTTCTATGCGGGTTTGGCGGGAATCGCTGAAACTTGCCTAGGACCGATCCGAGGGTGTTACATCAATTCCCATAAAAGATTTAATACATTCGTAATCATAGTTTATACCTGACTTTCTTTCTTTGTCATTCTCCCAAGCTTCAGCGTTCTCTTGAATACGGTCTAGGAGATCCCATTTAGCTTCTTCCTTCATACATGTGAATGATCCAGCATAATAAGCATCTAGTAAATCTTTATCATGAAGAGAAAGCCTAGCATAAAAGTTATTGATAATAATATTGTTAGGGAGTTCATGAATAGGACATTTAAGAATTAATAAATTCAGTCTCCCCCAAGCTTGAGCTGTACTCTCTCCATCACGAGGCCAAAAGTTACATATCAGATTTCTATCCTTATGAATCTCACTGGGAGGATAAAATTTAGAATAAAAGAGAGATGCCATCTCCTCCCATTCCATGGATTGCCCATTCTTCAGCAGCTTATACCATTCTTCAACTCTCCCTTTTAAGGATATGGAGAGTAACTTCTTCTTCACATGTTCAGTTGTGATACCTGCACACTTAAACAACCCGCATAATTCATGGATAAAAAGCAAGTGATCACCAGGATGGACAGTTCCATCCCCTAAATAATAATTATCCATAACACGATCAACAATACTTGTAGGTATCTTAAAAGGATCTATCTCAATAGGTGGTGGTTCATCTACTACCCTAGCAGTGGCAGTAGTTTTCCCAGACAGAAAACCAAGCGGGTTATCCATATTGGAAACAAAGCAACAAACAGAAACAAAAAGCAATACTCACAATAGAAGTTTCTTTTACCAGTTCCACTCTTCAATAGCGCTTCACTCCCCGGCAATGGCGCCAGAAAATAGTCTTGATGACCCACAAGTATAGGGGGGGTATCGCAAAACTTTCGATAAATAGGAGTGTCGATCCCAACGAGGAGAAGAAGGTGTTGACTAGTGGTATGGAGCAGGAAATCTTTGTAAATACTTAGCAACTGGATTTTTAGGGGTTCTCTGATAAAGCAACAAAACAAGGTGCAAGTAATAAAAACAACGAACACCTGCAGCAAGTGGCCCAATCCTTTCTTAGAAAAGGACAAGCCGGTGGAAATACTTATAAGGACCAAACGTTCTCGAGGACACACGGGAATTCTGTCAAGTGCTTTCTCTTCAAATAGCTGAGTACTCTTCTTTGGTGTTGTAAGTGTTGTGTGGGTGAACCTATGCTAATGGACCGACCTTACTTGTACTAATACATACTTGTGATTAAACCCCCTGCAAGCATCCGCAACTATAGGAAAGTAATTAAATATAAACCTAACCACAGCCTTAAACTCTGAGATCCTACACTCCCTTGTGAAAAGGTGTCCTAACGGGGGTTCAGGTTTCTATCACTCCGGCAACCCCACAATTAGTAGCCAAATACACAATGCATTCCCCTACGCCCATAAATGGTGAAGTATCATGTAGTTGACGTTCACATGACACCACTAGAAGAATAGCACCACAACTTAAATACTAAACCATTGAATAATAACTCAACACAAATCCACTACTAACAACATGACTTATCCCATGTCCTCAAGAACTAAATGAACTACTCACAAGACATCATATGGATCAAGATCAAAGATGATATGGTGATGTATAACAATCTGAACATAAACAATAATCCAATGGTTCCACTCACAAGCATCAACTACAATAGTAATCGACACCGGGAAAGTTCCTCCTACGAACTATGCAAGTATTCAACACGATTGTTACAACGGGATGGAGTGGTGATGATGGTGCTGGTGGAGATGATGGTGTGGATGACGATGATCCCAATGAAGTCTAGCTTGATGATGGTGTTGATGGCAACGATCTCCCCTCTCCGGGAAAGAATTTCCCCGGCAGAAATCTGTCTGCCGGAGAGCTCTTTATCTCTCGGTATTTTCCGCCCCATAGAGGCGGCGGAAATCTTTCTGTGGTCGCTCCCCTTGTTTTAGGGTTCTGGGAGGAAGATATAGGTGAGAGGGCGGAGTTGGAGACCGGCCAGGTGGGCCACACCTGCCCTAGGCGCGACCCAGGGGGACCTGCGCCTAGGGGGTGTGGGCCCCTTGTGGCCTAGCTACGCCTACCCTTCTGGCTTCCTTCGTCTTTTGGGAAAATATAATTTTCCAATATTTTTCTGGTATTTTTCTGATCTTCTTGAAATTGCATCAAAACATCTCTTTTTTCCATCAGAATCCTGACTTCGGCAGTTCATCCTCCAAGAATCATCAAACATGCAAAAACAGAGGAAAAGACATAAGTAATACCTCATAATAAGACATATATCAATGAATAAAGGAAAATTATGATATAGAATGGTGATGCAAATTGGACGTATCATACCTAAGGTGCCAGGGGTGGAGGCCGTGTCGGTCTTCTTCGGAGGGGCGGTTGGGGCGACGCCGACGGAGCGGGTCGGGGGCGGTGGTCGAGGCAGCAATCTCAGCCAGGTGGCAGCGGGTTCTCCTGCAACCGCGTTGCAGGCGGCGGCATCACGCCGTGGGCCTAGGCGTCCTCCTAGGGCCGTCATCTTCCTGGGCGACACAAATCGAGGGCTTGAGGAGGAGGAGGTATCATGGTGGCAGCATTGGAGGCGATCTTACGAGGACATCCTCGGTGGCGCTGTCGTGCGGCCTCCATGGCGGGCGGTGGTTGCATCGGGTCTAGCCCGGATCCGATCTGGACCTATGGCTGCGGAGGCAACTGCACGCCGGGTTCTAGCGACCCGCTTCAGTGGCATGCTGGACTGTTTTCTCCTCTACCTTCGGCTGGTGGCGAGGGGTGATGTCTACGCACTTCTATTCTTGTAGACAGTTGTTGGGCCTCCAAGTGCAGAGGTTTGTAGAACAACAGCAAGTTTCCCTTAAGTGGATTAACCAAGGTTTATCGAACTCAGGAAGGAAGTGGTCAAAGGTATTCCTCTCAAGCAACCCTGCAATCAAGATACAAGAAATCTCTTGTGTTCCCAACACACCCAATACACTTGTCAGGTGTATAGGTGCACTAGTTAGGTGAAGAGATAGTGAAATACAAGTGGTATGGATGATTATAAGTCGTAATGGTGCCAGAAAAGAGCTTCTGATGGGGAGAAAAAGACTAAAGGAAAAAAGATGGAAGCAAGCAAACATACAATAGATCTAGATGAAAATGGTGTTTAAATGTTTAGAAACAAGGCCTAGGGATCATACTTTTACTAGTGAACACTCTCAATAAATATATTCTCTTCATGATACTACCCTGAACTACTCTCCGGTTGGACACTCTAATCCATGGTAGGGCTACAAAAGCACACCTCAAAGTCCGCCTTCTCTATCTAGATAACCCCACACTGTCACCTTGAGCGCTAGATGGTTCCAACAAACACCACAATTTCATAGAGACATCCAACTCCAAATATAACTCATGATAAATATATATAATCTAGCTTAAGTGCCACACACGGCGCGCATGCTGTCATTGTCACACACGTGGAGAAAAGCATAGATCTATTAAAGCAATTGAGTATTTATGTAACATCTAGCCTAAGTGCCACCACAGTATGTACGCTGTCACTTTCACACACGTGGGGAGAGCAGAGATCTATTAAAGCACTTGAGTAGCAAAGTAGATCTACTTGATTACAAAGATCATGATCTCATAAAGATCACGCATAGAGAGAGAGATGGACACATAGCTACCGGTAAAGCCCTTAGCCTCGAGGAAGAACTACTCCCTCTTCATCATGGGAATCAGCAACGGTGATGGAGATGGCGATGGAGATCGATGGAGATGGGTCCGGGGGCACTTCCCCGTCCCGGCAGAGTGCCGGAACAGAGACTTTATGTCCCCCGAATCTCCCCTTCAGTAGCATCGGCGCTGTGGAGGTTTTCGTGGTTTTCTGGTCGATTGTTTAGGGTTTCTGAGTCGGGGCTTCTTATAGGCGAAGGAGGCAAGGTCGGTGGAGGTCCACGGGGCCCACACCCCCTGTGGGCGCGGCCTAGGGTGGGCCCGCGCCCACCTAGGGTGTGGCCAACCTGGTTTCCTCCTCCGTCTCGTGTTCGATTTTTTGTATCGCTTCGGGAAAATATGAACTTTGCCTTTTGTCCCGTCCAATTCTGAGAATATTCATTTTTTAGCTTCCTGAAATCAAAAACAGCAGAAAACAAGTAACTGGCACTGTGACATCTTGTCCATAGGTTAGTTCCAGAAAGTGTATAAAAATACCTCAAAGTGGAGATAAAGCAAAGCAAAGTAGATACTATACCAGCATGGAACATAAAAAATTATAGATACGTTTCCGACGTATCGAGGGGGCTGCTAGCTCGGTTTGAATAAAGGGGGTGGTCCTAGGGTTCATCTCACGCCAAGACAAAGACCCGCATGATGTTTGTCTACATTGATCTGGTTGTAGTGGCATGTTTCGGAAGGCTCCGCGAGCAAACTCCACACTGCGCATATGCCGAGAGATCGCTGGATTAGGTAGGATTCGGTCATGCGCACCCATGTTTTTACTCTAGCCGTTTGGGTTCAGAGGAAACGCTTTGAAGACCTATTGGCTGTTAATATCATGGGACATGTTCTCGTCCCATGGTGCCGACAGAGAATGTCATGAAGACCGAGATCTGAGGACAAACAATGGTGGTTCGAGTCCGGGTGGTGATGAGGAATTGGCTTGATGACTCGTGACTTGGAGCAGTGGTATGCAAGCGGGGGCGACAATATAAGTAAAGTTCATGATCCAATCATTCAGGTTGAAAACCCAGGGTCTGGCCTTAACTGGTTATGCCTGGCAATGGTCTTGTTGAAGGTATTGTTTTGAGAGCGTAAACTTTCTTCGGGGTGAAAACCTAAATATTTGATCTGAAAAAATAATAATTTCAAATGCACCACGTTGATTTATGGTACTCTTTGGTGTTTGTTGTGCATATACATTGTATACAAATACTTTGTCATATTGTGTGTGTTAGAGCAGACGCAGAGTCAGTGGAGAAGGTGTGAACTTTAGTGATTTCAAAGAGCCATGCTCAATCTGGAGCCAATTTTTTTGCTGCTCCACGCATCGATGGCCCTTGCGCTGAGGCGAATATCTGTGCTAATGGCAGTCATATAGTGCATCGTCAACTGCTGCGTCGCTTCCAATCCTTTATCGAGGAGGTATGACAATTCCCAAGGCCTCCTAAACCTACTACGAGGACCAACAAATTTTGAGTTTATTCGCTTTCATGTGAATATTCTAACGTATCGCATTTCAGAATTAAACTTTCTACAGCATTGGAATAAGTCTTGAGGTGCTCGTGCATCACATCTGTGCTATTTGGAGCTCTTTTATAAGCCGAAAGAAAACAATTTTTTCACACTAGTTGTACTCACGTACGTCCCTGTATCACTGCAGTTAATGGTTGGAAGCCGTGGCAACCTTTCATTCTATTCAAATCAGGATTTACGCATTCGCCCGCAATGTGGGACGATTAGGCTGATCTGAAATGTTTTAAATGTAAAACGAAATGCTAGCTCTGCTAAAAGAACATGTTCTATACCTTTTATATATTAATAACTAGCATGAGGCCCTCGCAAATGCGAGGCAGCTCTTTAAAGTTTTGAACTGACTTGAGAAAACTTTTCTTAGTTTATAGCATGTTGTAGGATTCTATGATTGCAGATATTTTGTGCTCATAAATACTCCATAATGGAATAAATAAAAAACTGGAAAATTTAGTTGTTAACAGTATTACTAACCATATGTCATTTTAAACGATCTTAAATTAGTTCCTATATTTGAAATTTAGACCGTAAGATGGATGATACTTTTTTTTGCAATCTTAAATAACTACGTTATGTTGTGAGTCATCGGTATTCTATATAGTTATGCATTTTTTCATCCAAGTAATAATTATAGGTCCACCTGATAAATAGTAAGATGGTGTTTAGAGGATATATAGAAAACCAAAAATAAATTTTCATATCAAAGTAACTATCCTTGTTAACCGCTAGAACAAAGTAAGGTTAGATGATTTTCTTTTTTCCAGATCTCTCTGTTCTCACTTAGTGGTTCTTGAATACATGACATTCTACTGCTCTTTTGAAAGCTAGTCATCTAGACGTGAAAATATCCAATGTGCGATTTTGGCCATTACTTTGGTTGTGAATAATTCCTTGGTTCACCGTTTATTAAAAAAAATTGATAAAATGAAATATAGGCAACATTTGCATTTTGATTATCAAGGTTAGAGAGCTGGGATTGCATGTTTTCCAGAACCTTATACTTTTTTAAGTTGGATCAAATAATTTTTCCTTACCTCTCTGCATGCTATGATCCACGCAAATCCATTTTTTTCTCCGCTCTCGCTTTCATGCATGTGTCGTGTTGTGTAACATCATTAGATCATTACGGATGCTATAGTTTTGGCTAATGAGTCATTTACATTAATCCATATGACCAAATTTTAAAAGTATAGAAACCATGGCAAGTAGAAAAAAGCTACGTGTTTATCACATCGTAAAAAAGAATAGTTTCTCAGGACCCTTATATATTTTATCTAACAGGTTACATTAAGAACTTTTCTTAAATTAGTAGCACTACATCAAAATAAACACTTAGCATATAAAACACTAAGACAATCTATAATGTTTTCAAATTCTTTTGAGGAAAACATTGCATTTGGGTTACCGATGATGAGGAGGAAATTCTTCATAGGCTGCTAACACAAAACCATGTTACCTGGTAGTTATATTTCCTCGGAATTCTTTTTATTTCGCATGGTTGGAAAACATAGAAAGTGAAAGCATATGGTCGCAGTGGCACGTTCTCTGGTTAGAAACTATAGATATATCATCACCATGAGTTTGTAAGCTCACGGTCTTGTGGTTGATAGTCCCATGCGCAATTCAACATTTCCGATCAAGATTTATAGTTAAAATAGAGGAAATTTTAACATGTCTACACATTATTGTAAAATTAGTCAATTTTTCATAGTTAAAAACATTCTTGGCCAATATCCCATTCTTTTACAAACTTGGTCAAATTTTACCTTATTTGACTTTTGTACACGCCTTACATTTCAAAATAAAGAAATTTGTAATATCTAAACTCATTTCTTACGTAAATAAGAACATTTACATAGTCGAGTAGGTACCTTACTTGTCACGTTTAGGATGTACCCCACCTTGCAAGTTGTCACTATAGGGGTTCGTAGCATGGAAAACAAAAAAATTCTATCGCATACAAACAAGCCAAGATCTATCTACTAGATTGTAGCAACGAGTCGATGGAATAACTCACCCTCGAATATTTCAAAGTGTTTAACGAGAGCGGATTCTCGTGGGTGATGTAGTCGTGCTCTTGCCGATCTCAAGATCGCGTAGACGATCCTTCCGGCGCTGCGTTCCGGCAGCGCTTCCATGGTCGGTCACACGTTCGGTACTCGACGAAGACCTTCCTCTCCCTTGTTCCAGCAGGCAGCGGAGGTTGTAGCACTCTCCTCGCGATTCCGGCAGCACGACAGTGTGGTACCGGAAGTAGAGGGAAGATCTCGCAGGGCTTCGTCTTAAGCCGGAGCGAGTATGGTGGACTATGAGAGAGGCCTCGGTGATCTAGGGTTTAGACACACCAAGGAGGAGAGGCTAGGCCGGCGGATAGGGCAAGGGGATGCCCCAACTCGGCGGCTAGGGTTTTGCCCTAGGAGGCGGCAGCAGGAGGTGGCGCCGGCGGCGGCTTGGGGCTAGGGTTTGCGGGGTGCAAGTTGTGTGCTTGGAGGGGCAGCCCTGCCCCTCCTTATATAGGTGGAGGGGGCCGGCCAAGGGGAGGGGAGTCCCTCCCCAACTCGGCTTCCAAGGCCGGCGGTGGAGGGAGAGGGACTTCCTCCCCAAGTAGGTTTCCTACTCTCCCTCCACCAAACAAAATAGCCGTTTGACTTTTCAAAGTAGGATTTAATTTATCTCTTTATTTTGTTCAGCGATGACACCTAGTACATGATGCAACCATTCCAACTTGGTATGACACATTCATGTACCCTTCCCCTCCGGAGTGCCGGACATTCCAGAACCTTCTAGAACATTCCCGATGAAAACACCGGAACCATTCTCCAACCCCGAAACAGGACTTTCCTTATATGAATCTTATTCTCCGGACCATTCCGGATCTCCTCGTGATATCCCGGATACCATCCGAGACTCCGAACAACATTCGGTCTCTTACTCATCATTCCATAACTACTCAACAACATCGAATCCTTAAGTGTGTCTCCCTACGGTTCGTGAATTATGCCGACATAATCGAGACACCTCTCCGATCAATAACCAATAGAGGAATCTGGAAATTCATATGGCTCCCACATATTTCTACGATTACTTTGCGATCGAATGAACCACTTACATACGATACCAATTTCCCTTTGTCTCACGATATTTTACTTATCTGAGGTTTTGATCGTCGGTATCTTTGCATACCTAGTTCAACCTCGTTACTGATAAGTACTCTTTTCTCGTTCCCGTGGTATGTGATACCTTGTGAGCCAGTCACATGCTTGCAAGCTAATCGGATGACGTTCCACCGAGAGGGCCCAGAGTATATCTATTCGTCATATGGATGGACAAATCCCACTCTTGATCCATGTGTCTCAACCCATACTTTCCGAACACTCAATGCCACCTTTATAGCCACCCAGTTACGGTGTGGTGTTTGATGTCATCAAAGCATCCTTCCGGTGATGGTGATAAGCATGATCTCATGGTCAAAGGAATTAGGTTACTATGTATCAGAAAGCATATAGCAATTGAACTATTAAAATGACTTGATCTTTATGCTACGCTTATCTATAGGAGTATGTCCATCATACCATTATCCTAATGATATGATCTTGTTGTTAATAACATCTCAATGTTCATGATAGGGAAACCACAATCATCTATTAACCAACAAGCTAGTATTATAAAGAGGCTTTACTAGGGACTCTAATTTAGTTTACAAATCACACAAGTATTAATGTTTCCTTGTTAATACTATTATAGCATGAATGCAAACATTTATCATAAACACAAAGATATAATAATAACTATATTTATTATTGCCTCTAGGGCATATCTCCAACAGTCTCCCACTTGCACTAGAGTCAACTAATCTAGATTACATGGTAATACACCGAACACCCATGGCAGTTTGGTCTTGGTCATGTTTTTCCCTCGGGAGAGGTTTAGTCAACGGATTCGCCACATTCAGATCTGTGTGTACTTTGCAAATCTTTATGTCACCATCTTGGACATGTTCTCGAATAGCGTGAAAACGTAGCTTGATGTGCTTCAGCTTCTTGTGTGACCTTGGTTCTTGCGCATTGGCTATGGCGCCCATGTTATCACAATAGATAGACATTGGGTCCAGCACACTTGGAACCACACCGAGCTCTGTAATGAACTCCTTCATCCATGTCGCTTCTTATGAAGCCTCTGAAGCAGCTATGTATTCCGATTCAGTTGAAGATCTCGCCACAACGCTTTGCACTCCTCCATAAGCGATGCACCATTCAAAGTAAATACGTATCCAGATTGTGATTTAGAATCATCCGGATCGGTGTTCCAACTAGCATCGGTGTAACCATTAACAACGAGCTGTTCATCACCTCCATAAGAAAGAACCATATCCTTAGTTCTTCTTAAGTACTTAAGGATGTTTTTAACCGCTTTCCAATGATCCACTCCTGGATCACTTTGATATCTTCTAGTTAAACTAACAACATATGCAATGTCGGGTCTAGTACATAGCATGGCATACATTAGAGATCCTATGGCTGAGGCATAGGGAGTCTTACTCATCCTTTCTCTATCTTCTGCCGTTGCTGGACTTTGAGTTTTACTCAAGGTCGTATTGGGCAACATGGGCAAGAACCCTTTCTTGCTATCTTCCATTCCAAACCTCTTTAGAACTTTGTCCAAATATGTACTTTGTGACAATGATATTAGGCGTCTTGATCTATCTCTATAAATCTTTATGCCTAATATGTAAGCTACTTCGCCAAGATCTTTCATTGAAAAACTATTATTCAAATATTCCTTGACACTATTAAGAAGGTCTACATCATTCCCAATCAATAATATGTCATCTACATATAGTATTAAGAATGCTACAGAGCTCCCACTCACTTTCTTGTAAATACAAGCTTCTCCATAAGTTTGTATAAAACCAAAACTTTTGATCACCTTATCAAAACGTTGATTCCAACTTCGGGATGCTTGCTTCAATCCATATATGGACCTTTGAAGTTTGCACACCTTGTTAGCATCTTTAGAATCGACAAAACCTTTGGGTTTCATCATATACAACTCTTCATCAATGTCTCCATTGAGGAACGCTGTTTTGACATCCATCTGCCATATTTCATAATCGTAATATGCAGCGATTGCTAACATAATCCTCACAGACTTTAGCTTCGCTACTGGTGAGAAAGTCTCATCGTAGTCAACTCCTTGAATTTGTCGAAACCCTTTTGCGACAAGTCGAGCTTTATAGACAGTAACATTACCATCAACATCTGTTTTCTTCTTGAAAATCCATTTGTTCTCGGCAGCCTTCCGGCCATCCGGTAAGTCCACCAAAGTCCATACTTGGTTTTCGTACATGGATCCAATCTCGGATTTCATGGCTTATTGCCATTTATTGGAATCTGGGCTCATCATCGCTTCCTCATATGTCGCAGGGTCATCGGTGTTGTCCACCAACATGACACTCATAACGGGATCATACCAATCAGGAGTGGTACGAGTTCTCGTTGACCTGCGAGGTTCTGTAGCAACTTCAACCGAAGTTTCATGATCATCATCATTAGCTTCCTCTCTTACTGGTGTAGGCGCCACAGGAACTACTTCCGGTGCTACGCTACTCGCAAGTTTGAGAGAAGGTTCAACAACCTCGTCGAGTTCTACTTTCCTTCCAGTCACTTCTTTCGAGAGATATTCCTTCTCTAGAAAGGATCCATTCTTGGCAACAAAGATTTTGCCTTCGGATCTATGATAGAAGGTATACCCAATAGTTTCCTTTGGGTATCCTATGAAGACGCATTTTTCCGCTTTGGGTTCAAGCTTTTCCGGCTGTAACTTCTTTACATAGGCTTCGCAACCCCAAACTTTAAGGAGCGACAACTTAGGTTTCTTCCCAAACCATAATTCATACGGTGTCGTTTCAACGGATTTAGATGGTGCCCTATTTAAAGTGAATGCGGCTGTTTCTAATGCATAACCCCAAAACGATAGCGGTAAATCTGTAAGTGACATCATAGAACGAACCATATCTAAGAGAGTTCGATTACGATGTTCGGACACACCTGACATGGTTATACCCTACGGGTACGTAACTTCAGCATACCCGGTCCAGCCCAAGGAAGGCCCACGGCAAATATACGCTGCCCCATGAAGATTTTCGGGTGGCCCAGGCCCATGACGCCTTCGAGTCCTTGGAGAACAAGACTAGAGTTTGAATACAACTTGTAACCTACTCGTATCGGTACCTGAGACCTAGCCTCCCCATATATAAAGGCTAGGAGGGTCCAACGAGAGGGAGAGAGAAACACACAACGCAGCGACTAGATTACGACATACACACCTCCACGCCAGATCTAATCTGTGCACCCCTGTAACCTTCGGTTCCGCCGTAATCAAAGAGCAGACAAGCAGGAGTAGGGTTTTCCCTCCGGGGGCCTGAACCTGGGTAAATCTCGTGTCCCCTGGTTGCTTGTCTGTTAACCGTGCCACGATCTCCAGCAGCCCCATCTTCTCCAAAACCCAAGTCCATAACAATGGGCATTGACGAGATTAAACCTCGTCAATTGGCGCCGTCCGTGGGAAACTGGGGCTGCTGATTGTGCGGTCGTGACGGTTCCGACCCGATCAATCTACAACTCCGCGGCGACGGAGAATCACCTCCTCTTCGGCGCTTTCGACTTCACCGCCCACTCGCCGGATACCATGAAGGATTTTGAGCCCGTAGGCGACGGACTCGAAATCTTGTTCGGGAGTTTCTGCTTCGAAGTGGGACAAACTGGCACCCTCCGCCTTCCTGAGCGGGTGCCCGTGCCGTCGATCAGGCCCGCTTCGTGGGCTCCACACCCCGTGCTACGCACGTCACCATCAACAGATGAGTTCTACAGCAGCAGCTGCTGCAACTCCGATCTGTGCGATCCACCTTCGGATGAAGGGACCTACGGTTCCGGATCCGAAAGCTGCGGCAGCAGCCAACCAATCTGCAGGCACTCTCTGTGCGCCGCATTCATCCATAACCAACAAAGCTAAGTTCTCTACTCAGAGTTTATATTTTTCTTTTATCTTTAACTCGCACTCGAAACACTCGGGGGCTACGCCCTCTTCGAGTAACCTAATGTGCCATCGGCTCCACGCACTCGAGCACCTCGAACGCGACAGCCCGAGTAGCTGATTCTGCCTGATCGTCGAATCCTTGAACTCCGAGTGCCTCGGCAAGGTACTGAGACTAAGGGTAATCAGGCTAACGAAAAGGCCTAGCATACAGTGCAAAAGTGTCGACTCGATCGGCACCAGAATCTTACTGTACAAGCCGACAGGCAAATATTCTTTACAAGATACAAGTACTTCACAATTCTTTATGTTTTCTGCAGCTTACAAGGACATCGACCGCGTCGAGCTATTCTATTAGGTCCTTCAACAGGAGTCGACAAAAGAGCTGGCTACGCCATACAATCAAGACCCGAGTCGAGTCCCTCCTTGGATGGTTGCATCGCTTGATGCTACGAAGACACGACATTGGTCGCTCACCCGACAGAAGCAACGGTGTTGACTTCATCCGCAACGTCGAGTCCTTCCGGCTAAACGCCGCACGACTCCGCCACGTCAACTCCGACTGCATCATCGATTCTTGGCTCCTTATGCATGAGACGCTGACTCGATGCACTTCCGGGTCAGTGATTTGTCCTCGCATGCGTCTCCACTCGAGTCTGCGACTCGACTAGACACTCGGGGGCTACTCCTATCAGGAGCGCTGGTCGCGCACCCGATGTACTTCCGGGTCAGCGGTACGCCCGCGAGATTGTCCACTGCGTCTACAAGATACAAGACTCGAGTCTCTGCCCGAGTCTACGACTCCGCCAGACACTCGGAGGCTACTCCAAACTAGAGCGATGGTCGCGCACACACAAGATCTTCGAGTCCTACGCCGAGTCTACGACTCCACTACGGACTCGGGGGCTACTCCCATAGGGAGGATTGATTCAAGCATCCGAAAAAATTGTGTCCTACGGGCCTAAAGCAAACAATGGCTGAATTAAAGTCTCTGCTCGAGTCTACGACTCGAACAGACACTCGGGGGCTACTCCCATAGGGAGCGCTGGTCGCGCATCCTATAGTCCATTGTGTTGACTACGTCCATGATGTCGATTCCTTTACAACAGCCGAACAAATTCAGCTGACCCGATGAACTTTCGGGTAAAGTGCTTCGCACTCGATAGAACTTTCGACTCCGACATCCAAATACAAGGTTCAAGACAACTAAGTCTCCACCCGAATCTATGTTTCGGATGGACACTTGGGGGCTACTCCCATAGGGAGCGCTAGCCGCGCACCCTATGAAATCTTCGACTGCGATCTTCCGGTTCCGCATGCAAAAACTTTTCGGCAACTCTGCCCCAATTAATGCTAAGTGAGTAACATCCTCCTTGGCCACCCGAAACACCTCCGCGGTGATAAACATTCGGATGCTGCGTCTGCGACGCAAGGATAAGACCTACAGATATCATCTGATGGCCTGGCAACGCACCTGACTGCGCTCTGCTAGTATGAATCCGTACCAGCAGGTACGATGAAAAATCCCGATGGACACGTTGGGTACATCATTTAAAAATACTGGAATTCCACTCCTATAAGTCCTCCACGGCCTGAGTCGAATTACGCCAGCATATGTTCCGGGTTCGAGTCGAGGGACTCGCACCCGAAGAAGATCGTGTTGTTTTGTCCTAAGACGATTAACTGACCCTGATCTGTCGGGTGAGTCAGGCACACGCATCAACAATCCCTATACATTCTCTTGAAAGACAGAGCTGCACCCGAAAGACTGAAGAGTCCTCAGCCGAATCTACGATTCAACTGATCACTCGGGGGCACCTGACATGGTTATACCCTACGGGTACGTAACTTCAGCATACCCGGTCCAGCCCAAGGAAGGCCCACGGCAAATATACGCTGGCCCATGAAGATTTTCGGGTGGCCCAGGCCCATGGCGCCTTCGAGTCCTTGGAGAACAAGACTAGAGTTTGAATACAACTTGTAACCTACTCGTATCGGTACCTGAGACCTAGTCTCCCCATATATAAAGGCTAGGAGGGTCCAACGAGAGGGAGAGAGAAACATACAACGCAGCGACTAGATTACGACATACACACCTCCACGCCAGATCTAATCTGCGCACCCCTGTAACCTTCGGTTCCGCCGTAATCAAAGAGCAGACAAACAGGAGTAGGGTTTTCCCTCCGGGGGCCTGAACCTGGGTAAATCTCGTGTCCCCTGGTTGCTTGTCTGTTAACCGTGCCACGATCTCCAGCATCCCCATCTTCTCCAAAACCCAAGTCCATAACAATGGGCATTGACGAGATTAAACCTCGTCAACACTATTACGCTGTGGTGTTCCTGGCGGTGTCAATTGTGAAAGTGTTCCGCATTTCTTCAAATGCTCGCCAAACTCGTAACTTAGATATTCACCTCCACGATCAGAACATAGAAATTTAATCTTCTTGTTACGTTGATTCTCCACCTCACTTTGAAATTCCTTAAACTTCTCGAAAGTTTCGGACTTATGTTTCATGAAATAGATATACCCATATCTACTCAAGTCATCCGTGAAGGTAAGAACATAACGATAACCACCGCGCGATGCTACACTCATTGGTCCACACACATCGGTATGTATGATTTCCAATAAGTCCGTAGCTCGCTCCATCATACCAGAAAAGGGAGTCTTAGTCATTTTACCCATCAGACATGCTTCGCATCTTTCAAGTGATTCGAAATCAAGTGATTCAAGAAGTCCATCGGAATGGAGTTTCTTCATACGCTTCACTCCAATGTGACCAAGACGACAGTGCCACATATAGGTCGAGTTATCGCTCAATTTCAAACGTTTAGCTTCAATGTTTTTAATGTGTGTATTTCCACTATCGAGATTCAATAAGAATAGACCATCTATCAAAGGTGCATGTGCATAAAACATATTACTCATATAAATCGAACAACCATTATTCTCAGACTTAAACAAGTAACCGTCTCGCAATAAACAAGATCCCGATATAATGTTCATGCTTAACGCAGGCACCAAATAACAATTATTTAAGTATAAAACTAATCCCGATGGTAGATGAAGAGGTAGCGTGCCGACCGCGATCACATCAACCTTTGATCCATTTCCTACGCGCATCGTCACCTCGTTCTTCGCTAGCTTCCATTTATTCTGCAGCACCTGTTTCGAGTTACAAATATGAGCAACCAAACCAGTATCAAATACCCAGGCACTACTACGAGTACTAATGAGATACACATCAATAACATGTATATCGGATATACCTTTCTTCTTGATGTTGCCGTTCTTCAAATCTGCCAAGTACTTTAGGCAATTCCGCTTCCAGTGACCTTCTCCCTTGCAGTAAAAGCACTCAGTATCAGGCTTAGGTCCATCCTTGGTCTTCTTCGTCGGTGCGGTAACTTTCTTACCACCCTTCTTGAAGTGTCTCTTTTGCTTAGACTTGCCTTTCTTGAATTTGGTGGTCTTATTGACCATCAACACTTGGTGCTCTTTCTTGATCTCCGCTTCTACAGACTTCAACATGGAGAAGAGTTCTGGCAACATCTTGTCCATGTTTTGCGTATTGTAGTTCATCACAAAGTTCTTGTAACTTGGTGGTAGTGATTGGAGGACACGATGTATCCTCAAAGAATTGGGAATCACTATACCCAAACTTTGGAGTTTGTTTGCGTGCCCAGATATCTTAAGCACATGCTCACTAACGGAGCTGCCCTCTTCCATCTTGCAGTTAAAGAACTTTTCAGAAGCCTCATAACTCTCAACTGCCGCGTGAGCCTCAAATATCATTTTGAGTTCACGGACAATATCATGTGGGTCTGAATTCTCAAACCTTTTCTGAAGCTCCGATTCCAAACCATACAAGATAGCACACTGAACTGTGGAGTACTGATTCTTCCGAGTGAGGTAAACATTCTTTACTTCATCGGTAGCATCAGCTGCAGGCGGGTCACCCAGCGGTGCATCCAGCACATAGGTCAAATTACCAGCATTGAGGACAATCCTCAAATTAAGGAACCAATCCATAAGTTGCTTCCATTGTTTTTCAACTTTTCTTTCTCTAGGAACACATTAAAATTGATGGTAGGGGCCGCCATTGATCTACAACATATTTGCAATAATTTAGACTAAGTTTATGACAAATTGAGTTCTAATTAATAGTTAAATTAATCTAGGTGAACTCCCACTCAAAACAATATCCCTCACATTGTTTTAGTGATCACATGAACCAAATCCACCACACCAAAACCGATCATCACGAGAGTTGATGTAGCTTCAATGGCGAACAATCGACATGTTCATCATATCTACTATATGATTCATGCTTTACCTTTCGGTGATCCGTGTTCCGAGACCATGTCTGTACATGCTAGGATCGTCAAGATCAAACCTTAGTTTCCGCATGAGCAAATCTGGCTTGCTCACGTTGTATACACTTGCAGAATCTATCACACCCGATCATCACGTGGTGCTTCGAAACAACAAGCTTTAGCAACGGTGCTTACTAAGGATAAACACTTTAGAACTTGAAATTTATGTGCATGAGGGATCATCTTATAATGCTACCGTCGTTAACTAAGCAATACAAGATGCATAAAGGATTAACATCACATGCAATTCATAATATGTGATATGATATGGCCTTTCTTCTTTGTGCTTCCGATCTCCATCTTCAAGCACGAACATGATCTCCATCATCACCGGCATTGCATCAAGGTCAATGACGCTGCTCCATGGTTGTCGTCCACCAGCTTCAACTATTACAACTACTTTGAATAGACACGCGGGTATTAACATAAATTAAAGACAACCATATGGCTCCTGCCGGTTGCCAACTTACAATAAGGAACATTGCATACATCAAATATAATCACAATCATGGCCATATCACACCACAGCACACCCCTGCAAAACAAAGTTAGACGCCTCTACTTTCTTTGCATATTTTACGTGGTTTGAGGCTTTCAATAAGTGTCGATCTAACTTACGAACAAGAACCACAACGTTGATGTTTGAACTATCAAGTGCCTGTTGTAAATTGGATCTATACTATAATGGGAGAGACAGACACCCGCAAAGCCACTTATGCAATACAAGTTGCATGTTGAGCATGGAGCAAGTCTCATGAACGATGTCATGTAAGGTTAGCCCGGGCCGCTTCATCCCATCATACCGCAAGATGAAAAGTACACAAGAAGCAATTGATAATAAAAGCACCACCGCCCATAATGACCATTGTGTTCTACTCGTGCAACAGATCTACGTATAGACACGGCTCTGATACCACTGTAGGGGTTCGTAGCATGGAAAACAAAATTTTTGTATCGCATACAAATAAACAAGCCAAGATCTATCTACTAGATTGTAGCAACGAGTCGATGGAATAACTCACCCTCGAAGATTCCAAAGTGTTTAACGAGAGCGGATTCTCGTGGGTGATGTAGTCGTACTCTTGCCGATCTCAAGATCGCGTAGACGATCCTTCCGGCGCTGCGTTCCGGCAGCGCTTCCGCAGTCGGTCACACGTTCGGTACTCGACGAAGACCTTCCTCTCCCTTGTTCCAGCAGGCAGCGGAGGTTGTAGCACTCTCCTCGCGATTCCGGCAGCACGACGGCGTGGTACCGGAAGTAGAGGGGAGATCTCGCAGGGCTTCGCCTTAAGCCGGAGCGAGTATGGTGGACTATGAGAGAGGCCTCGGTGATCTAGGGTTTAGACACACCAAGGAGGAGAGGCTAGGCCGGCGGCTAGGGCAAGGGGATGCCCCAACTCGGCGGCTAGGGTTTTGCCCTAGGCGGCGGCAAGAGAGGTGGCGCCATGGGCTTGGGGCTAGGGTTCATGGGTGCAAGTTGTGTGCTTGGAGGGGCAGCCCTGCCCCTCCTTATATAGGTGGAGGGGGCGCGCCAAGGGGAGGGGAGTCCCTCCCCAACTCGGCTTCCAAGGCCGGCGGTGGAGGGAGAGGGACTTCCTCCCCAAGTAGGTTTCCTACTCTCCCTCCACCAAACAAAATAGTCGTTTGACTTTTCAAATTGGCGTTTGACTTTTCAAACTAGGATTTGATTTATCCCTTTATTTTGTTCAGCGATGACACCTAGTACATGATGCAACCATTCCAACTTGTTATGACACATTCATGTACCCTTCCCCTCCGGAGTGCCGGACATTCCAGAACCTTCTAGAACATTTCCGGTGAAAACACCGGAACCATTCTCCAACCCCGAAACAGGACTTTCCTTATATGAATCTTATTCTCCGGACCATTCTGGATCTCCTCGTGATATCCCGGACCCCATCCGAGACTCCGAACAACATTCGGTCTCTTACTCATCATTCCATAACTACTCAACAACATCGAATCCTTAAGTGTGTCTCCCTACGGTTCGTGAATTATGCGGACATAATCGAGACACCTCTTCGATCAATAACCAATAGAGGAATCTGGAAATTCATATGGCTCCCACATATTTCTACGATTACTTTGCGATCGAATGAACCACTTACATACGATACCAATTTTCCTTTGTCTCACGATATTTTACTTATCCGAGGTTTTGATCGTCGGTATCTTTGCATACCTAGTTCAACCTCGTTACTGATAAGTACTCTTTTTTCGGTTCCGTGGTATGTGATCCCTTGTGAGCCAGTCACATGCTTGCAAGCTAATCGGATGACATTCCACCGAGAGGGCCCAGAGTATATCTATCCGTCATATGGATGGACAAATCTCACTCTTGATCCATGTGTCTCAACCCATACTTTCCGAACACTCAATGCCACCTTTATAGCCACCCAGTTACGGTGTGGTGTTTGATGTCATCAAAGCATCCTTCCGGTGATGGTGATAAGCATGATCTCATGGTCGAAGGAATTAGGTTACTACGTATCAGAAAGAATATAGCTATTGAACTATTAAAATGACTTGATCTTTATGCTACGTTTATCTATAGGAGTATGTCCATCATACCATTCTCCTAATGATATGATCTTGTTGTTAATAACATCTCAATGTTCATGATAGGGAAACCACAATCATCTATTAACCAACAAGCTAGTATTATAAAGAGGCTTTACTAGGGACTCTAATTTAGTTTACAAATCACACAAGTATTAATGTTTCCTTGTTAATACTATTATAGCATGAATGTAAACATTTATCATAAATACAAAGATATAATAATAATAACTATATTTATTATTGCCTCTAGGGCATATCTCCAACAGTCACGCCATGGTGGAGACACATACATAAACATAACACTGAAACATGTTCGTACTTTAAAGAGTCTTTTCTCTCTCTTTTGAATACAATCCTTGGACCACAAGTTTCATTACTTGTATTATGATATTATAGACATTAAACATACCACATGATTTATTGCATGTTCAGATGAGCAACACAACTATATGGTAAGATTACACATTTAACAGTCTAAATAGTCTAAATAAATTTCAGCCTTTTTTACTTCTTTAAGTAACAGTCCCGGTTCCACATAAATCTTGCACGTCAAAGCGTAATTATTAATTTCAGTTACCTATATATTTAAATATTTTTTCTTTTCTTTCTGGACCAGTCCAACGTGAACTTTTCCACATCAAAGCATGCAGTCACAACCTCGGAGTTCCTGGTCACCGAACCTTGACTAAGTCCTGGTTACTCAGGGTGTAGTTGGCTCCGTCTTCTTTTTGTTTTTTCCTTTTTAAACTGGACTCCATCTTCACATATAAACTTTGATCAATTTGTTGGTCCGTGGCCAGCTAGGTCTCCCGCATATTTTGTTGTGCCGTTTTGAAGCATGCATGTGTCGGTCCCGTTATCAAGTTGCACGTGTGTCCTATTTTTTTTCAGGTGAAATAAACTTTATTAAGAGGTGGGGTTACATCACGATCATGGACTAGCTCCTGAAGAATAGCTTCAGGTCCCGACCCTAACCAAGTAGCTGTACAGCGTTTTACTCTCGCAAAGTTTGTAAGAATATGGCTAACCCTAACATGCGATTGATCCACTTTTACAAAGGTGCATTCGCTACATAACCTTTTATTATCTTTTAATCGTACGTGACACTATTGACCGAGTTGTTTGTACCAACAGTTTTACGTAACCTTTTATTATATTTTAATCGTAGCCGCCAATAATAGATCTAACAGTTTATAAATTTTAGATGATGTTGATTAATATGGTGTCTCGAAAAACAACCTTATATTACTTTTAGTATATAATAGAATAGATAGGCACCTCTCCACCAATTCCATTTCATTGGTGCACAATTCGTCTAATTACATGATGCAAAATTTAAACCTATAGCGAGTGAAAGAAGTAAAGGTACCAAGTATCAAGCTGGTTGTTACAAGTTTCTCAAGGGACGGTAGCTCAAGAAGTTAAGAGAACATCAGTTGCGCTCGCTCATTTTTCACACACCCATCATGAAATGTATCTCCTCATGATGCATCTTCATATATTGCAACGTCTCCCTGCCTCCATGAAAAAAGACGTTGCATGTTGAGCTCCAGGAAGAGATCCAACCGAACTAAGAACTCATGCCGACATCAGGGAAAATGTTTTCTTGAGCTTGAGCACCATGAATTGTTAGAACTGAGCCATCTTTCCCCCCTCCAGATCCTTGTAGGGTAACTTCCAGTTTTCATGTATATAAAAGTATCAGATGCCCCACCATTTTAACATTATTAAGCCAGGTTTTCTTATTAAAAACATTATTTTCCAAGAGTTAGACAACCCCAACAGGATTGCAGCAGAAACAATATTTAACTGTATATAAACCTTCTAGTGCAAAGCCATCTAGTTGCTAGAGCTGTGCAGTCGGTGTAAATCATCCAAATATTTCATGTACATCAGCCCAAATAAGTCTGGCAACTAAGCAACCAAAGGAAAGGTGTTCAAC
This sequence comes from Avena insularis, assembly GCA_023614405.1. Classification (NCBI taxonomy): domain Eukaryota; kingdom Viridiplantae; phylum Streptophyta; class Magnoliopsida; order Poales; family Poaceae; genus Avena; species Avena insularis. The sequence continues at coordinate 93,361,400 of CM042693.1, read as the reverse complement.
ACTTTAATATCCAACCAGAAATTGCACTCCAAACATTTTGGGATACCTCTCCTTGTAAGATTGTCTCTAGTCATAGTTTGATTCTGCATAAACACACAAAAAAGCCTGCACACTTGGTGGAATTGTTTAGGCTCCATATAGCTGGAAAATAAGCATGTGTACTCTAAAGTTCGCTGTCGGATATAGTGATTTTAAGGAGTAAATACCTTAGAATTCATACATCCAAACTAGAGTATCTTCATCCTCGGTGAACTTTAAACTTTTAGCAATTTCTACCAGCTCAAACTAATGAAGCATTATAGCAACATACAAAAATCTTATAAAAGTGAATTATTACTGATGGTCATCCAACACATCAGGCACTGACAGTCTTGAACTTTCTCATGGACCTAGCACTAGCAGCATTATCTTTTGGAAGCAAAGTAAACATAGAAAAATTTCTCTAAACCAAGCATTCAACATATCAATCAAGTCTTTCTTAGTTATATGCCAAAAACTATGATAAAACATGAAGGAGAGACCATCGGATCCGGGAGCTCCATCAGAGCAGAATCCAAAAACTACTAGTCTAACTACTATTTCAGAAAATTCAACTTTGTAAAGTTAATTTTCACTAGGTTTAACTTTTTCTCACCTGAGAAAAAATTTCTTCCTTAAGTCGAATGTTAGTCCTATCTTCCTAGTTCAAAATACATAACATATAGAGAATATTTGCGGTGGATAATATCGTTTCTAATGTGTATCACAACAGAATGAATGTTTGCCCGCGCCCACCTAGGGTGTGGCCACCCTGGTTTCCTCCTCCGTCTCGTCTTCGATTTTCTGTATCGCTTCGGGAAAAATATGAACTTTGCCTTTTGTCCCGTCCAATTCCGAGAATATTTATTTTTTAGCTTTCTGAAACCAAAAACAGCAGAAAACAAGTAACTGGCACTGTGGCATCTTGTCCATAGGTTAGTTCCATAAAGTGTATAAAAATACCTCAAAGTGTAGATAAAGCAAAGCAAAATAGATACTAAACCAGCATGGAACATAAAAAATTATAGATACGTTTCCGATGTATCAAGGGGGCTGCTAGCTCGGTTTGAATAAAGGGGTGGTCCTAGGGTTCATCTCACGCCAAGACAAAGACCCGCATGATGTTTGTCTATATTGATCTGGTTGTAGTGGCGTGTTCCGGAAGGCTCCGCGGGCAAACTCCACACTGCGCATATGCCGAGAGATCGCTGGATTAGGTAGGATTCGGTCGTGCGCACCCATGTTTTTACTCTAGCCGTTTGGGTTCAGAGGGAACGCTTTGAAGATCTATTGGCTGTTAATATCATGGGACATGTTCTCGTCCCATGGTGCCGATAGAGAATGTCATAAAGACCGAGATCTGAGGACAAACAATGGTGGTTCGAGTCCGGGTGGTGATGAGGAATTGGCTTGGTGACTCGTGACTTGGAGCAGTGGTATGCAAGCGGGGGCGACAGTATAAGTAAAGTTCATGATCCAATCTTTCAGGGTGAAAACCCAGGGCTTAGCCTTAACTGGTTATGCCTGGCAATGGTCTCGTTGAAGGTATTGTTTTGAGAGCGTAAGCTTTCTTCAGGGTGAAAACCTAAATATTTGATCGGAAAAAATAATAATTTCAAATGCACCACGTTGATTTATGGTACTCTTTGGTGTTTGTTGTGCATATACATGGTATACAAATACTTTGTCATATTGTGTGTGTTAGAGCAGACGCAGAGTCAGTGGAGAAGGTGTGAACTTTAGTGATTTCAAAGAGCCATGCTCAATCTGGCGCCAAATTTTCTGCTGCTCCACGTATCGATGGCCCTTGTGCCGAGGCGAATATCTGAGCTGATGGCTCTCATACAGTGCACTATCCAGCCCTGCGTCGCTTCCAATCCTTTATGGAGGAGGCATGACAATTCCCAAGGCCTCCTAAACCTACTACGAGGACCAACCATGTCTGAGTTTATTCGCTTTCATGTGAACATTCTACTATCTCGTCGCATTTCAGAAATAAACTTTCCACAGCATTGGAATAAGCCTTGAGGTGCTTGGGCATAACATCCGAGCCATTTGGAGCTCTTTTATAAGCCGAAAGAAAACAATTTTTTCACACTAGTTGTACTCACGTACGTCCCTGTATCACTGCAGTTAATGGTTGGAAGCCGTGGCAACGTTTCATTCTATTCAAATCAGGAATTACGCATCCACCTACTCCCTCCGTTTCAAAATATAAGATGTTTTAGCTTTGTGAAGCAAATGTATCTAGACTATTTTTAGTATGTAGGTTCATTCAGATTTAAAGTGAATCAAGACACTAAAAAAAGTCTAGATACATTTTTTTCACAAACCTAAAACATCTTATATTTTGAAACGGAGGGATTACATTGTTGGACCATTAGGATGATCTGGAATCAGTTGAAAACTTTGAAGAAATAAGTTAGCCTGTATGGCATGTTTTAAATGTAAAACGAAATGCTAGCTCTGCTAAAAGAACATGCTCTCTACCTTTTTTATATTAACTAGCATAGTTGCCCTCGCAAATGCGAGGACATCATCTTTAGTACGATGAAATAAAGTTACTACTTAATGAATATCATATTTGTTAATAAGAAATAATATTGTTTTCTGACTATAAAAATATTTAGGGAAATGAAATATCACAAATGTGAGTGACGTCTTTAACATCCTTAGTTATCTGTTAAAACACAAATTATTTTTTGTTTGTATATTATATTAGATCAGTAAATAAGTATTATTATATGTCATGTTATATCTATGTGAGGTTAACTGACAATGATAGTTCTCTTCATGAGCTGAAAGAAACCTAATAAAATAGTTAGAATTGTTACCTAATTCTCTATTTATTCATCATGTTGATTTAAATAGTTTAAAAATGTGTGAATTCTTTTGATAGTAATACAATCTCATGGTGAAAATTAAACCAGGTGAAAATTAAACCATTACTAGCATGCTGCTAAAAATAATGGTTAGTACAAAATCAACTTAGTTCAAATCATATAATTATTGTTTCAACAGATTCATTAATATGTAAGTTCGATCGCATTAAATTTCTAAAAGTATCATATTTTGATCTATTATTTTTTTATATATTTTTTATAATGTATCCATGCCATTTCAAGCTTCAATCCGGTCTTCTACACACTCGATCACATGTATTTGTTGTGCCATGTACTATTATGTGGATTCGATGGCATAGTTTCAATGCAGTTAATGGTTGGAAGCCGTGGCAACGTTCATTCTATTCAAATCAGGAATTACGCATTCACCTACATTATTGGACCATTAGGCTGATATGGAATCAGTTGAAAACTTTGAAGAAATAAGTTAGCCTGTCTGGCATGTTTTAAATGTAAAACGAAATGCTAGCTCTGCTAAAAGAACATGCTCTATACCTTTTTATATATCAATAGGCACCTCGGCACCAATTCCATTTCATTGGTGCACAATTCGTCTAATTACATGATGCAAAATTTAAACCTATAGCGAGTGAAAGAAGTAAAGGTACCAAGTATCAAGCTGGTTGTTACAAGTTTCTCAAGGGACGGTAGCTCAAGAAGTTAAGAGAACATCAGTTGCGCTCGCTCATTTTTCACACACCCATCGCGAAATGTATCTCCTCATGATGCATCTTCATATATTGCAAAGTATCCCTGCCTCCATGAAAAAAGACGTTGCATGTTGAGCTCCAGGAAGAGATCCAACCGAACTAAGCACTCATGCCGACATCAGGGAAAATGTTTTCTTGAGCTTGAGCACCAGGAATTGTTCGAACTGAGCCATATTTCCCCCCTCTAGATCCTTGTAGGGTATCTTCCAGTTTTTCATGTATAAAAAATTATCAGATGCCACACCAGTTTAAGATTAAGCCAGGTTTTCTTATTAAAAATATTATATTCCAAGAGTTCGACAATCCCAACATGATTGCAGCAGAAACAGTATTTAACTGTATATAAACCTTCTAGTGCAAAGCCATCTAGTTGCTAGAGCTGTGTAGTCAGGTGTAAATCATCCAAATATTTCATGTACATCAGCCCAAATAAGTCTGGCAACTAAGCAACCAAAGGAAAGGTGTTCAACACTTTAATATCCAACCAGAAATTGCACTCCAAAATTTTTGGGATACCTCTCCTTGTAAGATTGTCTCTAGTCATAGTTTGATTCTGCATAAACACACATAAAAGCCTGCACACTTGGTGGAATTGTTTAGGCTCCATATAGCTGGAAAATAAACATGTGTACTCTAAAGTTCGCTGTCGGATATAGTGATTTTAAGGAGTAAATACCTTAGAATTCATACATCCAAACTAGAGTATCTTCATCCTCGGTAAACTTTAAACTTTTAGCAATTTCTACCAGCTCAAACTAATGAAGCATTATAGCAACATACAAAAATCTTATAAAAGTGAATTATTACTGATGGTCATCCAACACATCAGCCACTGACAGGCTTGAACTTTCTCATGGACCTAGCACTAGCAGCATTATCTTTTGGAAGCAAAGTAAACATAGAAAAATTTCTCTAAACCAAGCATTCAACATATCAATCAAGTCTTTCTTAGTTAGATGCCAAAAACTATGATAAAACATGAAGGAGAGACCATCGGATCCGGGAGCTCCATCAGAGCAGAATCCAAAAACTACTAGTCTAACTACTATTTCAGAAACTTCAACTTTGTAAAGTTAATTTTCACTAGGTTTAACTTTTTCTCACCTGAGAAAAAATTCTTCCTTAAGTCGAATGTTAGTCCTACCTTCCTATTTCAAAATATATAACATATAGAGAATATTTGCGGTGGATAACATCGTTTCTAATGTGTATCGCAACAGAATGAATGGGATTCAATGATGTGTCAATCTGCACATGCACATGAGTCGTTGGAGGAATACCTGGACGACTTTCCACTTTGCATACTGGTGGTTTAGCTAGACTGGCCAAGCATTTTTTTGTATGTATGACCAATACGCTACAAACAATCAATCCAAGGGCATGAAGTGTCGCATGTAGCATCGCGTGCATCGTATTCGTTCAGTCATTAACGTGGAGATGGAATCTACTGACGTATGATATACTCACAAGCGAAGGTTTCTGCTTCACAAATAAATACATCACGGTACTTTTTGTTCGCACCGATAATTATGTCACTAACTCCAACTCTTTTGCATCATTCGCAGCCTAGTTCTTTGTTCTAGTGATAGGAAAATTCCAGATGCCTCCTAGTCCTACTACTACTACTAGAGCTTAAATTTTAGATCCATATGAACTTGTAGTCATATTGAGTATTTCTGCCGGTCGCCTGTAGTCTCTTGTCTTTTTATAATCTGCTTCCATTTATTGCCTGACACAAGTGGGATTCTGAAAACTAAGATGTACTTTCAGGTTTTAGTTCAACATATATGCATCTATATATCACTGAATTAAGGTGGAGTGTACTACTTTTCCCTATTAATAAATAATTTTTTTCTTGACATGTACAATAGTAGTACATCATAAATTTAATCAGCATTTTCAGCTAGTTCATGATCTTCGCATTTCATTGCATAAGCTATGAATGGTCGAAGGTGTTCACACTGTCAGAGAGAAAATAAGTGAGGAACTGAGCAATAGCCCAATGATATTGAAGTGCCATGGCTAATATTTCTGCTGAACTTTTTTTTTGAGATAAAGAACTTCGACGCTTTATTGACAAATGAAAAACAATACAAAGTACTCCGCGGATACACTTCGGGATTGAAAAAATACAAGTGACCAGAGCAGTGTAGGTTCTCTGAAAGATGCTCCAAACACCTATTGTGCATCTATGTGACATAAGATGAATATACAAAAACCGTCAACAGTATTGTTTGGCAACAACTGCCATGATTATATTAAGCATGCAATCAAAGTGGCTCTGGAGGTTGAAAGTGTAATTCTGCAAGACACTTATTCAGATATGCTTAATGAAAATTCTAGGCCTTTCTCGTTGTTCTTCAACTTACTCATGACCGGATGTGGAGGGCTGTCGGATGTGGAGGATTATGAACAGCTCGAGTGATAGACCGCTAGCACGAGCTAGCATAGAAGCTTGATACCCTTATACTTATGTGATGAGATGCTTCCAAGTTCATGTTGGTATTTGCAACAAGATTAAAACAAGTATTGCCAATCACTAGTGGGATTTTGAATATGGCAAAAGGAAAATGCATTGCGGTCGTGGGAGAGGATGTCGGTGCCAAAAAAACTGTAGAGTATGTTGATCACTTGGTGAACAAGACTCCGGAGGAGCTTCACTTTTGGGTTTTAGCTAGGCGTGAGACCGGTCTTTTCAGAGATAATATGAGAGAGTCGGCATCATGTTTTTTTATTCTTTGGTGTTTCATGTCCTATATCATCGGAGATTTGGCAGATTTTTGTAATTATGTATGCCTTCTATAAAGTTAATTTTTACCATTGGCATACTCTTGAAAGAAAAACTGACACATATATGCATCCATACCATATACAAGGCAGGGCCAGGACTCTCTCTCTGTCCCACAGGATGTCATTATGAGCATGAGAGAGTAGTTGTTAGAAATAAAACTAAGGTAACCAGTGTCCTCCGCCTTATTGGACTCCTTTTCTCAACATAAATGTGTGACTGTGAGAAACTATCACAATTGTCCGAAGCAAATGGAAACAAGATGTTCGTTGCATTATAGCTACTTTAGTACAATAGTTCTATGTTGCTCAGTTATGTGTACAAACTTGACCTTGTTTGAATGTAGGATGGACGTCCAACTCAGAAACAACTCAAGAGGAATTAGTAGCAGCACATTGTATTAAATTGTTTATGGTGACAAGCATGCGTACCATCTTACTTACACTAGTATAGATCGGGTCTTGTGAAAATGTCCCTTCACACATGAATTTTTTATCGTTGTTGTAGATGAGTGTGCGATGCGCTTCTAGTTGCCCACACGATTTATATAATCGTGCGCGAATGGGGCATACGGTTCCATGATTCCAACCATCTGCGAACTTTTAGAATATCGCAAACGATTATTCCTTCCTGACCATCTGCTTTTTCTGACGATTGCAAACTGACTTATGTTGTTTCATCATATGTGTCCATATCAATTCACAGTCGATAAGTATGAACCATTAGTATGCTTATTTCAGACATTCCAAATGTTTTTACTCTGAACCGTCACTAGCCTAGGATGCTATTGGATGTATGCAAGTATAGTACCAAAAATCTTAATTTTATTTGATTGCACATCAGATACATCATATGTTTACATATATTTGCGACATAGCTTCAATTGGTAGGTATCCATAGGAGAATGATACACAAAAAAGAAGAGAATATGTATGTTTTCTTGATTACATTTTTGTCTTTGTGACGATGATGTACCTTGTAAGGCTAAAACAGATAGGTTTTTCCATTTATCGTTGAGTCACCATCGCCATGTACCACGTTGCAGCTAAGAGGAAAGTAATTAACATAGGTCGGCCTAGTGCATATGTAGATCTAAAAAATACAACCAAGCTAAGAGGAGAGTAATTAAAAAATCCACAGTGCATTGAATGTATTAGAGAAAATAAACATAAGGTCGTTCTAGTGCATATGTATATCTATAGTACACAACCACACTAAGAGGATAGTAATTAACAAATCCACCATGCATTTGAATGTATTAAAGAAGATAAACATAAGGTTGACCTAGTGCATATGTAAATCTAAAGTACACAACCACACCAAGAGGAGAATAATTAACAAATCGATCATTCATTTGAAAGGATTAAAAAAGACCATGCATATGTAGTGCATGTGAAGGAATTAACAACCTTTGGGAAGGAGCCGTTGTGGCGCCGTTGACACCTTTCACCGTCCTCCGTGGATGAAGGGGATGTGCCTGGTCAAGACGGATGTACACATCGCACTGGAGAAATGCCGGAGAATAGCTGATGTAGCGCCTCGTCGACATAGCTCCGAGTAGGTGTGCTTCCTGGGTGCAGATAAACACAAAAGAGGAAGGGACGCCGGTGGTGGGGAGTGCGGTCGTATTCTCTATGCTTGTTTACTAGTCCCCTTTTATAAGGGTAGGGTTGTAGGGGTTCGTAGCATGGAAAACAAAAATTTTCTATCGCATACAAACAAACAAGCCAAGATCTATCTACTAGATTGTAGCAACGAGTCGATGGAATAACTCACCCTCGAAGATTCCAAAGTGTTTAACGAGAGCAGATTCTCGTGGGTGATGTAGTCGTACTCTTTCCGATCTCAAGATCGCGTAGACGATCCTTCCGGCGCCGCTTCCTCAAGGCGCTCCATGATCGGTCACACGTTCGGTACTCGACGAAGACCTTCCTCTCCCTTGTTCCAGCAGGCAGCGGAGGTTGTAGCACTCTCCTCGCGATTCCGGCAGCACAACGGCGTGGTACCGGAGGTAGAGGGGAGATCCCGCAGGGCTTCGCCTTAAGCCGGTGCGAGTATGGTGGAGCTTATGAGAGAGGCTATTAGTGGTCTAGTAATTAGACACACCAATTAGAGGGCTCTAAACCAATTAGAAGGCTCTAAACCGAAACAGCTCTAAACCGGGGTCTAGGTCTAGTTTCTAGTTTAGAGGATAGGAACTTGTGTGTCTTAGGAGGGGAGCCCTGCCCCTCCTTATATAGGTGGGAGGGCTGGCTGCGCCATGGGGAGGGAGGGAGTCCCTCCCCAACTCGGCCTAGGGCTGGCCGCCGGCTTGGGGAGGAGGACTCCTCCCCCAAGTCGGTTTCCAACTTCTCCTCTTTCCGAAAACTGGCAGTTTGACCGAAAACTGGCAGTTTGACTTTTCCAATTTAGGAATTAAATAAACCCTTTATTTTGGACAGCGAACACTTAGTACATTATGCAATCATTCCATCTTGCAATGACACATTCATGTACCCTTCCCCGGAGTGCCGGACATTCCGACCTTCTAGAATGTTCCGATGAAAACACCTAACCATTCCCCAACTCAAATGGGACTTTCCTTATATGAATCTTATTCTCCGACCATTCCGGATCACCTCGTGATATTCCGGATCCCATCCGAGACTCGAACAACATTCGGTCTCTTTCTCATAATACCATAACTACTCAAAACAACGTCAATCCTTATGTGTCTCCCTACGGTTCGTGAATTATGCGGACATGATCGAGACACTTCTAACAATAACCAATAGAGGAATCTGGAAATTCATATGGCTCCCACATATTTCTACGATTACTTTGCGATCGAATGAACCACTTACATACGATACCAATTTCCCTTTGTCTCACGATATGTTACTTATCCGAGGTCATGATCGTCGGTATCTCTGCATACCTAGTTCAACCTCGCATCGATAAGTACTCTTTTCTCGTTCCTGATATGTGATCCCTTGTGACCAAGTCACATGCTTGCAAGCTAATTGGATGACATTTCACCGAGAGGGCCCAGAGAATATCTATCCGTCATGTGGATGGACAAATCCCACTCTTGATCCATGTGTTTCAACCAATACTTTCCGAACACCCAATGCCACTTTTATAGCCACCGTTACGGTGGTGTTTGATGACATCAAAGCATCCATCCAAGAAAGGCAATATGCATGATCTCATGGTCGAAGGAATTAGGTTACTATGTATCAGAAAGCATAGAGCAATTGAACTATTGAAATGACTTGATCTTTATGCTACGCTTGTCTATAGGAGTATGTCCACCATATCATTCTCCTAACGATATGATCTTGTTGTTGATAACATCTCAATGTTCATGACAAAGAAACCACATCATCAATCAACCAACAAGCTAGTGAAGTATAGAGGCTATACTAGGGACTTCAAATTAAGTTTACAAATCACACAAGTATTAATGGTTTCCTTGTTAATACTATTATAGCATGAATGTAAACATTTATCATAAACACAAAGATATATAATAATAACTACATTTATTATTACCTCTAGGGCATATCTCCAGTCTCCCACTTGCACTAGAGTCATCCAATCTAGATTACATGGTAATATACAACACCCATGGCAGTTTGGTGTTGGTCATGTTTTGCCCTGGAGAGGTTTAGTCAACGGATCCGCCACATTCAGATCTGTGTACTTTGCAAATCTTTATATCCCCATCCTGGATATGTTCTCGAATAGCGTGAAAACGCAGCTTGATATGCTTCAGCTTCTTGTGTGACCTTGGTTCTTGCGCATTGGCTATGGCGCCCATGTTATCACAGTAGATAGACATTGGGTCCAGCGCACTTGGAACCACACCCAGCTCAGAATGAACTCTTTCATCCATATCGCTTCTTGTGAAGCCTCCAAGCAGCCATGTATTCCGATTCAGTTGAAGATCTCGCCACAACGCTTTGCTTTGCACTCCTCCAGATAATTGCTGCACCATTCAAAATAAATACGTATCCAGATTGTGATTTAGAATCATCCGGATCGGTGTTCCAACTAGCATCGGTGTAACCATTAACAACGAGCTGTTCATCACCTCCATAAGAAAGAACCATATCCTTAGTTCTTCTCAAGTACTTAAGGATGTTTTTGATCATGTCCAATGATCCACTCTGGATCACTTTGATATCTGCTAGTTAGACTAACAGCATATGCGATGTCGGGTCTAGTACATAGCATGGCATACATTAGAGATCCTATGGCTGAGGCATAGGGAGTCTTACTCATCTTTTCTCTATCTTCTGCCGATGTCGGACTTTGATTTTTACTCAAGGTCGTATTGGGCAACATGGGCAAGAACCCTTTCTTGCTATCTTCCATTCCAAACCTCTTTAGAACTTTGTCCAAATATGTACTTTGTGACAATGATATTTATGCTTCGATCTATCTCTATAAATCTTTATGCCTAATATGTAAGCTGCTTCGCCAAGATCCTTCATTGAAAAACTATTATTCAAATACTCTTTGACACTATTAAGAAGGTCTACATCATTCCCAATCAACAATATGTCATCCACATACAGTATTAAGAATGCTACAGAGCTCCCACTCACTTTCTTGTAAATACAAGCTTCTCCATAAGTTTGTATAAAACCAAAACTTTTGATTACCTTATCAAAACGTTGATTCCAACTTCGGGATGCTTGCTTCAATCCATAGATGGACCGTTGAAGTTTGCATACCTTGTTAGCATCTTTAGGATCGACAAAACCTTTGGGTTGTATCATATACAACTCTTCATCAATGTCTCCATTGAGGAATGCTGTTTTGACATCCATCTGCCATATCTCATAATCATAATATGCAGCGATTGCTAACATAATCCTCACAGATTTTAGCTTCGCTACCAGTGAGAAAGTCTCATCGTAGTCAACTCCTTGAATTTGTCGAAACCCTTTTGCGACAAGTCGAGCTTTATAGACAGTAACATTACCATCAGCATCTGTTTTCTTCTTGAAAATCCATTTGTTCTCGACAGCCTTCCGACCATCCGGTAAGTCCACCAAAGTCCATACTTGGTTTTCGTACATGGATCCAATCTCGGATTTCATGGCTTCTTGCCATTTATTGGAATCTGGGCTCATCATCGCTTCCTCATATGTCTCGGGGTCATCGGTGTTGTCCACCAACATGACATTCATAACGGAATCATACCAACTGGAGTGGTACGATTTCGTTGACCTCCGAGGCTCTGTAGCAACTTCAACCAAGTTTCATGATCACCATCACTAGCTTCCTCTCTATTGGTGCAGGCACCACAGAACTTCTTCCGGTGCTGCGCTACTCGCAATTTCGAGAGAAGGTTCGACAACCTCGTCGAGTTCTACTTTCCTTCCAGTCACTTCTTTCGAGAGAAATTCCTTCTCTAGAAAGGATCCATTCTTGGCAACAAAGATTTTGCCTTCGGATCTATGATAGAAGGTATACCCAATAGTTTCCTTCGAGTATCCTATGAAGACGCATTTTTCCGCTTTGGGTTCAAGCTTGTCCCTGTAATTTCTTTACATAGGCTTCACATCCCCAAACTTTAAGGAACGACAATTTAGGTTTCTTCCCAAACCATAATTCATACGGTGTCGTTTCAACGGATTTAGACGGTGCCCTATTTAAAGTGAATGCGGCTGTTTCTAATGCATAACCCCAAAATGATAGTGGCAAATCTGAAGTGACATCATAGAACGAACCATATCTAAGAGAGTTCGATTACGACGTTCGACACACCATTACGCTGTGGTGTTCCCGGTGTCAATCAAAAGTATTCCACATTTCTTCAAATGCTCGCCAAACTCGTAACTTAGATATTCACCTCCACGATCAAAACGTAGAAATTTAATCTTCTTGTTACGTTGATTCTCTACCTCACTTTGAAACTCCTTAAACTTCTCGAAAGTTTCGGACTTATGTTTCATGAAATAGATATACCCATATCTACTCAAGTCATCCGTGAAGGTAAGAACATAACGATAACCATCATGATGCTACACTCATTGGACCACACACATCGGTATGTATGATTTCCAATAAGTCTGTAGCTCGCTCCATCATACCAGAAAATGGAGTCTTAGTCATTTTACCCATCAGACATGCTTCGCATCTTTCAAGTGATTCAAAATCAAGTGATTCAAGAAGTCCATCGGAATGGAGTTTCTTCATACGCTTCACTCCAATGTGACCAAGACGACAGTGCCACATATAGGTCAAATTATCGCTTGATTTCAAACGTTTAGCCTCAATGTTATTAATATGTGTATTTCTACTATCGAGATTCAATATGAATAGACCATCTATCAAAGGTGCATGTGCATAAAACACATTACTCATATAAATCGAACAACCATTATTCTCGGATTTAAACAAGTAACCGCCTCGCAATAAACAAGATCCCGATATAATGTTCATGCTCAACGCAGGCACCAAATAACAATTATTTAAGTATAAAACTAATCCCGATGGTAGATGAAGAGGTAGTGTGCCGACCGCGATCACATCAACCTTTGATCCGTTTCCCACGCGCATCGTCACCTCGTTCTTCACTAGCTTTCGTTTATTCTGTAGCTCCTGTTTCGAGTTACAAATATGAGCAACCGAACCAGTATCAAATACCGTGCACTACTACTTAATACTAGTGAGATACACATCAATAACATGTATATCAAATATACCTTTCTTCTTGATGTTGCCGTTCTTCAAATCCGCCAAGTACTTTGGGCAATTCCGCCCAAAGGACCTTCTCCTTGCAAGAAAAACACTCAGTTTCAGGCTTGGTCCAGCCTTGGTCCTCTTCGTCGGTATGGTAACTTTCTTACCACCCTTCTTGAAGTGTCCTTCGCTTAGACTTGCCTTTCTTGAATTTGGTGGTCTTATTGACCATCAACACTTGGTGCTCTTTCTTGATCTCCACTTCGCAGATTTTAACATAGCAAATAGTTCGCAACTCTTTGTTCATGTTCGCATGTTGTAGTTCATCACAAAGTTCTTGTAACTTGGTGGTAGTGATTGGAGGATGCGGTAAACCCCAAAGTATTAGGAATCACTATACCCAAACTTTGAAGTTTATTTATGCCTGCACATCTTAAGCACATGCTCACCGACGAGCTACCCTCTTCCATCTTGCGGTTAAAGAACTTTTAAGCTTCATAACTTTCAATTGCCGCATGAGTCTCAAAGATTAATTTGAGATCCTCGACAATATCATATGGGTCTGACTCTTCAAACCTTTTCTGAAGCTCCGATTCTAAACCATACAAGATAGCACACTGAACTATGGAGTACTGATTCTTCCGAGCGAGGTAAACATTCTTTACTTCATCGGTAGCATCAGCTGCAGGTGGGTCACCTAGCGGTGCATCCAGCACATAGGTCAAATTACCAGTGAGGACAATCCTCAAATAGCGGAACCAATCCGCCAAGTTGCGTCCATTGTTTTTCAACTGTTCTTAATCTAGGAACGCATTAAAATTGATCGTAGGCGAACCCATTCATCTACAACAAATTTGCAATAGTTTAGACTAAGTTTATGACAAATTGAGTTCAAATTAATTAATGAAATTAAACTAGGTGAACTCCCACTCAAAACAACATCCCTCACATTGTTTTAGTGATCACACGAACCAAATCCACTACATCAACACCGATCATCACGAGAGTTGATATAGTTTCAATGGCGAACAATCATCATGTTCATCATATCTACTATATGATTCATGCTTTGCCTTTCGGCGATCCGTGTTCCTGAGGCCATGTCTGTACATGCTAGGCTCGTCAAGACAAACCTTAGCTTCCGCATAAGCAAATCTGGCTTGCTTACGTTGTAGTCACCCGCGGAATCAAAGACACCCGATCATCACGTGGTGCTTCGAAGCAGCAAGCTTTGGCAACGGTGCATACTAAGGGTGAACACTTTAGAACTTGAAATTTATGTGCATGAGGGATCATCTTATAATGCTACCGTCCTACTAAGCAATACAAGATGCATAAAGGATTAACATCACATGCAATTCATAATATGTGATATGATATGGCCTTTCTTCTTTGTGCTTCCGATCTCCATCTTCAAGCACGAACATGATCTCCATCATCTCCGGCATAGCATCAAGGTCAATGACGCTTCTTCATGGTTGTCGTCCACCAGCTTCAACTATTACAACTATTTTGAATAGACACGCAGGTCTTAACAGAAATTAAAGACAACCATATGGCTCCTGCCGGTTGCCAACTTACAATAAGGAACATTGCATACATCAAATATAATCACAATCATGGCCATATCACATCACTGCACACCCCTGCAAAACAAAGTTAGACGCTTCTACTTTCTTTGCATATTTTACGTGGTTTGGGGCTTTCCATAAGTGTCGTTCTAACTTACGAACAAGAACCACAACATTGATACTAGCATTGTTGATTACCCGTTGTAAATTGGATCTTAACTATGCTAGGAGAAACAGGCACCATAAAGCCACTTATGCAATACAAGTTGCATGTTGCGTGGAGCAAGTCTCATGAACGATGTCATGTAAGGTTAGCCCGGCCGCTTCATCCCAACATACCGCAAGATGCAAAGTACACAAAGCAATCTACAATAAAAGCATCAATGCCCACAATGATCATTGTGTTCTACTCGGCAACAGATCTACATATAGACACGGCTCGATACCATCAGTAGGGGTTCGTAGCATGGAAAACAAAAATTTTCTATCGCATACAAACAAACAAGCCAAGATCTATCTACTAGATTGTAGCAACGAGTCGATGGAATAACTCACCGAAGATTCCAAAGTGTTTAACGAGAGCAGATTCTCGTGGGTGATGTAGTCGCATTCTTCCGATCTCAAGATCGCGAGACGATCCTTCCGCGCTGCCTCGCAGCGCCTCCGCAGTCGGTCACACGTTCGGTACTGACGAAGACCTTTCTCTCCTTGTTCCAAAGCGGAGGTTGTAGCACTCTCCTCGCGATTCCGCAAGACAACGGCGTGGTACCGGAGGTAGAGGGAGATCCCGCAGGCTTCGCCTTAAGCCGGTCGTAGTATGGTGGAGCTTATGAGAGAGGCTATTAGTGGTCTAGTAATTAGACACACCAATTAGAGGGCTCTAAACCAATTAGAAGGCTCTAAACCAAACAGCTCTAAACCGGGTCTAGGTCTAGTTTCTAGTTTAGAGGATAGGAACTTGTGTGTCTTAGAGGGGAGCCCTGCCCTCCTTATATAGGTGGGAGGGCTGGCTGCGCCATGGGAGGAGTCCTCCCCAACTCGGCCTAGGGCTGGCCGGCTTGGGAGGAGGACTCTCCCCAAGTCGGTTTCCAACTTCTCCTCTTCCAAAATCGGTTTGACCAAAACGGCAGCTTGACTTTTCCAATTTAGGAATTAAATAAACCCTTTATTTTGGACAGCGAGAACACTTAGTACATGATGCAATCATTCCATCTTGCAATGACACATTCATGTACCCCTTCCCCGAGTGCCGGACATTCCGGGACCTTCTAGAATGTTCCCGATGAAAACACCTAACCATTCCCCAACTCCGAAATGGGACTTTCCTTATATGAATCTTATTCTCCGGACCATTCCGGATCACCTCGTGATATCCCGGATCCCATCCGAGACTCAACAACATTCGGTCTCTTTCTCATAATACCATAACTACTCAAAACAACGTCAATCCTTATGTGTCTCCCACGGTTCGTGAATTATGCGACATGATCGAGACACTTCTAACAATAACCAATAGAGGAATCTGGAAATTCATATGGCTCCCACATATTTCTACGATTACTTACGATCGAATGAACCACTTACATACGATACCAATTTCCCTTTGTCTCACGATATGTTACTTATCCGAGGTCATGATCGCCAGATCTCCGCATACCTAGTTCAACCTCACATCGATAAGTACTCTTTTCTCGTTCCCGTGATATGTGATCCCTTGTGACCAAGTCACATGCTTGCAAGCTAATTGGATGACATTTCACCGAGAGGGCCCAGAGAATATCTATCCGTCATGTGGATGGACAAATCCCACTCTTGATCCATGTGTTTCAACCAATACTTTCCGAACACCCAATGCCACTTTTATAGCCACCCTGTTACGGTGTGGTGTTTGATGACATCAAAGCATCCATCCAGTAAAGGCAATATGCATGATCTCATGGTCGAAGGAATTAGGTTACTATGTATCAGAAAGCATATAGCAATTGAACTATTGAAATGACTTGATCTTTATGCTACGCTTGTCTATAGGAGTATGTCCACCATATCATTCTCCTAACGATATGATCTTGTTGTTGATAACATCTCAATGTTCATGACAAAGAAACCACATCATCAATCAACCAACAAGCTAGTGAAGTATAGAGGCTATACTAGGGACTTCAAATTAAGTTTACAAATCACACAAGTATTAATGGTTTCCTTGTTAATACTATTATAGCATGAATGTAAACATTTATCATAAACACAAAGATATATAATAATAACTACATTTATTATTACCTCTAGGGCATATCTCCAACAAGGGTTCCACCAAATGGGACCCAATGGGCCTTAGCCATCTCACACGATTTCCTCCTTATGAACCATTTGTGCATATGACACATCATTTTATACCTATAGTTATTTGCAATTATACACGTACAGTTGATTTGAGTAAAACCATGTTCGATGTGATGGCTATGCCAACATGATAGTGTGGAATCCTGTACTTGATCTATATTTCACACACGCTTTTCCCATGGCCAATTTGCGATAGACATTTCACGGACGATTATTTCCATTTGCCGTGTGCGATAGATATGGTAAATGCTATGTAACGGAGTCCGATGGGAGTTCGTTCGTCGGCTCACTCCAGCGTCGTCGATTCAGTTCCCCATCGAACGGCTCCTCCAATTTTTTCTCACGCAATAACCTGACCATAATATCCCTAAAATCATGGGAAGAGTAATTGCTAGTTACCCGTCCGCTCCCCCTAACGCCTCCCACACTGATTGCTCCCAAATCGACGCTTCCCAAATCAGTGCTTCCCAAATCGGCCTCAGACTCCATTGATCGATCCCCAAGCCGAGCACACTCACAGCCTCGTCGCCCAGCTCAACCTCCAACCACCCTCTCCTCCTCTCGCCCCAATTCTTCAACGAATCTGCTCAATCCCTATCGACCACTGGCGCCGGCAGCTGGTTTGCTTCGTGCACCGGCTTCATGCACGTTCGCTCCACCGGCTTCACGCACGTCGCTCCCGCCAGCAGTATTGATCGATTATAGTTGTTTGATTCGGCTCAATCCCGTCGCAGCTCTCCCTTCGGCGGCAACACGTTTGGGGCAGAAGGTAATAGCTACTCCTTGATATCCATGTGTGTCTATTTTTATGAAATTTATGAACTACAAGTCCTTGTATACATCTACCATTTTGGAATTCTGAATTCAATTTGTCCAGACGAATCATATAACCAATTTTTTGATCCTACATTGCATCTGCTAGTTTTCAGATTTTTGTACTGGGTAATATTAGCTAATTTTATGCTTCCATGTACTGCTTCAGTCCATGCTTCTTTGTGTCAGGAAGTATGTACAAATGTCGATGTAGCTGGTACATGCTTCATACAATTAGCGGGAACCAATTGGCTTATACATTTCAAATTTATATGCTTCTAAAGAGATTGCAATATACTTCGTATAAGTAAATCGATGCTTCTATGTTTCCATGCTTCCTATGCTCACAAATGATTCATATACATATATGTTTTCATACTTTTTAAATCAAATATGGTTCTAAACTTTACAACCAATTAATATACCTATATGTTGTGATATATTTCTAATATTGTCTGCTGCAATTTCTTGTGTTTCTATGATGCTTCTTAGGATGTGTGACATATATATTAACAATGGCCGCCATATTTTTATGCTTCCACGTACTACTGTGTTTTTATATGGTGTGTTGAATGTATTTTCATGCTTCCTGTAGTTTCACATAATTATACGCTGATGATCATGGTGAAGTTGGACACACGTTCAGATAAATTGGCAGAAATCATTGTATATTAATCTTTTCAAATATGCCTGCTTCCACATATATTGTAACACGCTGCTACCAAACAATTTTTATGCTTCCTTTTCCCACACTTCCTTAGTAATGTACCTACTTTACATGATAACTGAATGTTTGCTTCTACATAGTTCCTTCAAATCTCACTCAATAGCATGCTTTTGATATTTCTTGCAGCAAACATCTACATAATGACCAAGGATGCTGATCCAAACTGTATGCTCAAGAGTTGTTTTTCAGCAACTAGGTTGAGGGACATAGTCATAGGGCTTAAGGATACTCGGAGAAATCTCATTATTGATAGAGGGTCGGGTGTTCTTCTGCATATTTGCACTTTCTCAGCTCCTAAGGGCCTGCTTGAATGGATAATATTAATGATTGATGCTGACCTCGGTGAATTCAGGAACACTCGCAACAACACAAGCATAGTGTTCAACAAAGAAATGGTAGTTAGAGCTCTCCGGTAGTGCTCACTGGTGACCATGATGAATCACCATATCGTGAATTCTACAAAGTTGAATATAAAACAGCTGGAAAGAGGGCACCAATTCACCATGCCGAAAAGATGCTTTATGATGATGAGTTGGATCTGGAAACATGGTTTAGGACATTCTTCATGGTGGTGATTGGTACATACTTCTTTCCTGGAACCAGCATTATGCTGCCTCTTGAATATCTTGGAAGCCTCAGTCAGTCTACACTCGTTCGTGAATTCGATTGGGCAGAACAGATATTTCGGCATACAATGTCAGAGATCAAGTCTTTTCAAGAAAAAATGAGAAAGGCAGCAACGGATGGAAACATGAAGCCGGTACTGTTCATGGGAAATAATTTATATGGAACGGTACTATTCATGGGAAATAAACTTAAACAAGTGTACCAAACATTTGAAATAGACATGGGATTCACAATGTGAGCTCTGTTTCACGACGTAAGCGTTCGTCACGCTCAGCTTTTTCCTTGTTCTCCAGTAACAAGTAAGGGCAATGCCTTTTGATGTGACCATCCTCCCGACACTTCGAGCATGCATAATTCTTCCTTTTAGTCCCCTTTTTCTTTGCTTCCTCCTGTCGTACCTCCACCGCTGGCTTCCTCCTCTTCTCTTTTTCAGCCGGACGACCCTTTTTGGCAGAACGTGGCGGATTCTTCAAATTGTTCTCTGTTTCCTCTAGTTCTTCAGATGCTTCCTGTTCTGCCACTCCATGAGATTCTCGGAAATTGGCAACAAGGGTCGTTAAATGTTCTGCCCCACCTTAAACAATCTTGTATGATTCTGGGCCAAAACATGCTTGTGCTGCAAGCTTGTTCAACATCTTGCATAGGGCATTGTACCTCAATGTGTTTGAATCTGGGATTATGCTATAACCAGTAAACTCTTTTTTGCATGGTGTTTCAAAATAAGTTGCAGCCTCAGACCATCTATGAAGCAGGTACTTCTCAGGTATTTCTTGCACATTGGTATGCACCATAACTTTCAGTATGTGTTGGCACAACATGCCATTCACATTAAACATGTTGCACGTACACGTGTAAGACCTTTCCTCCTGGTCATAACTTACTATCCGAATCTTTTTTGCTCCTATTTCATTTCTATGAAGCTCGTACGACACCCCTTCACCTACACCCGGGTATATGCTATATGCTGTTGTCATCTGCATGAGTTCCCTAAATTTCGCAAAAGCAGCCCTAGTATAAAATCTGGATGCTTGCTCCTCAATCTTGTAACTGCAAATACAACAAGGAACTTATAAAAGGCATCATCAAACATCAAATACATAGCGAACATATTACGAGATTTCACATCATGTACCTGGACCACACGGCTGTTGTTGTGGCCTCTCCTAGGAAGCCAGCATTGTCCTCCCGATCTAGCCTTGTTTCCTGTATATACTCGTATTTCTTCACAAATTGCCATACCGAGTCCTGTGGATGCACAAGCTTCTTAAAAAACGAGTTCAACCCCTCTGATCTCCCAGTTGTACCAGTGAAAGGGAAAAAGTTCTTCTTGAAGTAGGCTGGTGCCCAAGTATTCCTACACCCCCACATTCTAATAAGGTGTTCATTTTCTCCTAGAGAATGCTTCGACACCATCTGCTGCCACATATTATCAAATTCTTCAGCCGTATCGGAACCGTAAATACAATAAAAAAACTCCTTCTCAAAACCTTCACGTGTCCGGAAAAGTGTTCCAAGTTTGTCCTTTGCTATCCGAAGCACATGCCACAGGCAACAACGATGCACAATTCCAGGAAACACCTCATCTATAGCACCCGCCATTGCTTGGTCATGGTCCGTCATTATGCATGTTGGATGCTCCTGGCCCATTGCATCCATCCACGTCTGAAACACCCACTTGAATGTCTCCTTTGACTCATCTGGTATCAATGCGCACCCGAGCATTATGGTTTGCATGTGGTTGTTTATCCCAACAATTGGTGCAAAAGGCATATCATAGCGGTTTGTGCAAATGTGGTGTCAAAAAATACACAGTCTTTGAACTTACTGTACACCTCACGTGTCCGGCCATCAACCCAGAAAAGACCCCTGACAGCATTGTTCTCATCTCGTTTGACATCATAGTAGAATTGAGGACTCTCTGCACGAAGCTTCCGAAAATACTCTATAGTTTTTGACAAGTCATTTTGCGACACCTCATTTCTCAATTTAGTTCTAATGTTTGCAACATCCCGGTTTGTGTACGGCAAGGTCCGGAGAGTTCCATGCAAATCTCCTAGTGTGGCCATGATGAGAGATGTGTCGGCGTTGCGATTATGCAATGTCTTAATCAACATGTAGTCTTCATAAGGCACCTTACGATGTGACCTATAATACCTTGTACACTCTTCCCTACTCATCAAGGGATGTGTGTGCTCCTCAACGAAAATGGTTACTACCCATTTATCATTCCTTAGCCCAACAGACATCCGAGCCTTGCAATCATGTCGCTTGAGCTTGTTTCTCTTCCTTTTTTTAGGAACATTGAACTGCCAAAATTCTGAGTTTCAGTTCTTGCTTCCGTAGCCTGATCCACCGTATCAAACACCTCAGGATCTAATCCACTACCAGCAAAATTATCCTTCCTTGCATGCGAACACTCGAAATCTCTCCTGATTAAATGATCACATCCCTTTTTCTGACTCCTTCTAGAGCATCCAATCCTACTGCCAAATCCTTGTTTCTCTGCATATGCATTATAAAACATTTGTGCTTCATCGACATTGTTGAATACCATCCCAACATGCGGGCATAATGGCCTCGAACTATCACCTTCACCGCCTTCTGGATTTAAGGAGCTATCCTGGTTATCAACCTGAACATCCTGCACATGGAAGCATGTAAAAAAATAGCTCAGTAACATGCTTTAGCAATGCATCTACATGCTTCCACGTCCAAATTCATATGCTTCAACATGCGGATTCTCCAAATAACAATAAACTATTTCGACAGCTCGGGTTAGATGTTACAATACAACATTGACAGCCGGTAGCTTCTTATGATAGGTTTATACGCTCTATATGGTTGGAAGCAAAGCTTCACGAAGTAAAAAAAATCTGCTACTACAAAAGAATGTAAAAATAGCTCAGTACCATGCTTCAACAATGCATCAACAAGCTTCCACGTCTAAATTCATATGCTTCAACATGTACATTGTCCAATAACAAAAAAAAACAGTTTTCTAAAACTCTTGCTACATGTTACAATACAACATTGACAGCCGGTATCTTCTTATGATGAGTATATATGCTCTATATGGTTAGAAGAAAATCTTGATGAATTAAAAAATTCTGCTACTACAAAAGATAGATTCCTTGAATACATAAAATCTTCATGCATTAAGAAACAAAGCTCCAACCTAGCATGTAAACAACCATGAAACTTACTAAGTAACATACAACGCTTCCAAGTATCATACAAACGCAGTGCAAAGAAGGAAGATTGGCTATTTTCGAATCTACCGAGCCATACCTCAACATCAGGTGGGTTCACGACATGGGGGTTTCCTAAAGGTTGACCTCTGGAAGCAATTCCGTCCCTTACAACATCACCCATCTCTTGTACTGGAGGATCAATCAGACACGAAGCACGACGAAAAAATGGATTGGTATATGCCGGATACTCGATGGTCTCCTTCAGATGCGCCATTCTTCCACAAAGGAGGATGAAAGCAGGCGTCAACTATGGGGGTGAGACGCGTGGACGCAAGAATAAAGACGAGGGAGCAGTAAACGGATGTGCATGATGGGAGCATTAACTACGGAAGCAAGCAATCAGGTGCCGTAAAATAAGCAAGTATACTAGTCTCCCTGCATGAAAGATGGACGGTCAGCTTGCTTTCCATCGGACGGGTTAGCAGTGGTCCGATGGGATAGCACAATCGGCGTCCGATTGCTAGTGGTTCCCGATAGATATTATCACACATGGTTTTCTTTACTATGTACATTTTGATAGCCATTGAATTCTTTGTCTATACATAACCGAACAACTAGTTCATAATATTTGGTCATTTATAGTTCGAAAGGACTCCAATCAAACATTGTTGCCCTAGCTAATTGTTATAAAAGACCATTAACTTGAGAAATTACGTTGTTATTAATAACTACTTAGTACTCACTAGCTAATTAATTAATAAATACTCCCTTTGTTTCAAAATATAAGATGTTTTAGCTTTGGAAAGAAAATGTATCTAGACATCTTTTAGTATATTGGTTCACTTATATTTGAACAGAATCTATACACTAAAATAAGTCTAGATACATTTTCTTCACAAACCTAAAACATTTTATATTTTAAAACGGAGGAAGTAGTCACTACACACTAAATATCCTTGCTGTTAGACGTCGGGCCCTACGTTTATAAACGCCAAAGCACACCTAATTGATGGGTCATATGATGTTACTTGGGCTGATCTCACTCAACCGAAGGCTTTTAGAAACGGTCATTACTGCCCGATCTACATTGTAAGTGTCTTGCGCTTTAAACGGGGCCACACACTTGCATGACGGATGGTTTTAGTCGGATAGTGGAGTCGCTAATACGTTTGACCGAATAATGTATAAGGTCTTCACTTGGGTACCCGAAAGATTAAGGGTGATGCAACTCAATGCGTTTTCAGGAGGCCGATCTCACAACGCGATATGCAAGACAGTGAACTAGCGTTTTCTAGACCAGAAGCCCCAGTTTTTGGGAGGGACCCGTTTGAGATTCTGCGAGCTGTTGGCTGAGTTAGTCGACCTAATTTCCCTAACTCGATCCTTCGAAACATGGGGTTACCAAAGAAACGGAAGCATGGACAAGGGTTGAGGAGTTGAAAAGTAGGCGAAAAAAGATTGTATTGAAGTTGTCGATTGTTTGCTTAATTCAATCGGCCGGCATCCCTTATAACTTATACGGGGCGCCTGGTCTTCCCGTTCAAGCCTAAGAGACTATTACACGAGTACAATGTGATTTCCTTAGTACGAAAATAACTCTAAACTAGGCAATTATCCTTAGCTACATACTGGACTCGGACTCCAAGCGTTCAAATAACCCTTTGCGGAGTCATCTTTCCTTCCGTGTAGGCGCAATTTCCAAGACCTCCGAGCTTCTTTTTGGCCAAGTCATGGTCTCCTTGGGCATAAGTCTCGGCTCCTGTTATTGGTTTCTGGAATATTCTTCTTGGTAGGCTCGCCGATGCTGGAATTGCCTACTATCTGGGTCCGCTTCTTGATAATCCTTCGGATCTTCTAATGCACCGACTATACTGACCCGTTAGTCGTCTGGAATTGGGCTAGAATATGGAAATTGGTAAAATAGGTCTATCTGCGACTCACATCTTCCGACTCAAAACACTGTGTTTTTTATCGGTTGAAAATGGACGCTAACACATGGCATGTCAAAGAGTTGGCGTGGAAGCAACATAAACGGTTCCAGTTCCCAATGCCACCTAAGCCTACAAGTATCTTGTAGCAAAAAAAAGACTGTAGGTGCAAGCCATTGTCAAATCATGATCTCTAATTCGAGAAGAACAAATGAATTATGTTTGTGTCTGAGCTTGTATCACTTGCACTTCTGTGTGTGCTCCTCTATAGTAGTTTCTCTGTTCCACAATTATATTGTTGAGTATGAGCTAGCGTGTACCACACATTTCGTGCAATCATTTTGATTTAATGTGTGACACCTATGAACATGGTCTACGAGTAGATCAAACTACTACTACGGGTCATTTACTCCCCTGACCCAGCGGTTCACATGTGATCTATTACACTAAATTTTGTGTACAATTTTCATTCCACAAAGTAAGGTATATAAATTTGATGAGAAGTCAAACAGTATCAAGTTTGACCAAAATTACTGAAAATTTTATTAACATACAATGTTAAACCTATATCATTAACATGGATACATTACAAAACATATTATCACATTGTATCTACAAAATATGTCAATTTTATGTAAAAGTAACATTTTAAACCATTTGACTATTTTGAAAACTTATGCACCCTATTTTGTGAAACCGAGATAGTAGCATATGTAGGGGTCAGCACACTTTGGGCAATTCACGGTCTACCGTGGCTATGTATTGTTGACACAGGCGACCAAGACGCCATAGCCGCTAGCGCTCGCCAAGCCGGCGAGGGAGACGCGGGCGGGTGAAACATATGCGGTCGTGGTCCTTCACAACCTGGTCGACCAGGAGCTCGATGATTGGCCGCCCTTAACCTCTAGGAACAACATCCATGGCCATATCAGTCAGAGTCACAGTTTTGTTCCAATGGGGGTATCAATTGACAAATTCTCCTGTTGTCCTCCTGAACGAAACACAATGGATCAACAAATCTCTTTTAATTTTGCATTAACGCAAGCACTCTTCTAATTTATTTAAGCCCAAGAATCTAGTATGCCCCAAGTCCCTCCTAAGGTGTCTTAATTAAGTATCTCCTTAGGTAATCTCAAAATCATCTAACTTAGTGACATAATGGCCGTTGAAGTTGTGATCCAAATTTATAAGAAGGCTAATTTCTAAAGGAGCAGAGCAAGACCCATCCCCAGTAAGGTTAGGCCAAAGCGTCGCGATTTTGAGTCTATATTGCTCAGTTTTGAGTCCAAACTTGACTCGGTTCATATATTGATTTGCTTAGGTAGCTTACCAGACTGAACAAATCCTGCATGTATGACCGGCATCCAACTCAGAAACAACCTTAGCGGATACAAAGATTGGTTTTCAAAGTTTCTCTTCAACCTCCCATGGTGTTAATTCGATTACTCCCAAGAATACCACTCAGTGGCTCAGTGGTAGATGATACAGAGATTAAAGTCAGAACTTGGGAGCAGTGTGGGGAGGAGGAAGAACAATTGAAACATGATCTTAAGATCTGTCGGTTACAATTGGCTTCCAACAGCGACTACAGAAAATGATACATGTAGGTTGAGGAATGGGCCCAAGGACATTTCTAGCTCGCGGGACAGTAGATGCATCATGTTTCTGTTTGTGCCGCTTGTCGTCTCTCTCTACTTGGAGCTCTGCAGCTTTCTCTCTTCAGAGCACCTCAAGAATAGCTGCTTCTTCTAGCGACGCTCATGACGATGGTCTTGCCCGTGGTTTCGTGATACATGGTCATACTCATAGCTAGATAGAGCTCTAGAGTCTATATACCGTGTTGCATTCTTGCTCGCGGTCAGTCACTAAAGAACACCCTATTGTTTCCAGCTGATAGAATCTGACAAGACCCTACTGATGTTTTGCATGCTGAAGGTTGATCTAGCGACGAGAAGATATTCGCGATGCCTCCTAGTCCTATCATGACTATATCATAAAATTTAATATTCTTATGACTTGGAGTCATTGTGAGTTTGATTTGTTGTTCACCCGTTTGGTGCTCTGGTCTCTTCCTAACATGTTTCAATTTATAGATAAAAAAAGATGGCATCTTGAAAAATGGAATGTTCTCTCAAGTATTAGTACTAGTTTAATATGCATCTACCACTCAATTGAGGGGTGTGTCAGACTGCATGTGTCCATTCCCTTCTTATGTATCAAATATTGTTCAAGCCGTTTGGTCCGGTACAACCTCTTTTGAAGGACATGTAGTAGAAGGACGGCTGAGATCTCGCTCGATACCCTTTCGTCATTAATACTAAACAAGATATATGTAGTTGATAAAAAGAAAGATATATGTAGACATATATAAAACCTGTCTGGTGTAACTAAATTGTACAAACATGTAGCATTTGTATGGATACTAATATGTAAACATCATTTTTTTAGGGCTATGTAAACATCGTTTTAAAACACACGTGATGCCTTGAGGGGTCTAATGGTGGAGCGGTGTTCAATTTGCTGCTGGATGATGACCAGTCTTGGCGGCATGGTGCAGTGGGACTCGACGACGGACATGTTGGAATCGATTAACCACCAGCCGCTCGCCTGCACGGGGCCCTCGCGGGTCCAGCAGGTGCTCCCCCCGCATGGCTCCAGCCTCTCGACTAGCCGCTTGGAGTACACCGGCCACATCTCGAGCACGACATTTGCGGATCTCTGAACAGCACGGTGCAAGATTTTACCGGAGCGGTGAGGTTCATCGAACGCCGGTGTAGGAAAAAACGGTGGCTGGAGGGTGTGGTATGAACCGCAGCTCCGCTGGAGAGGGCGTGATTTCTGGTCGGTTCGTGGCCTGTATATCACCTTCGGAACAGTAAAAGTAGTGGTCTCTCTCGAAATAGGTTTTCGCTCCGCTTTATAAATAAAGCAACCGTCCACAACGAGTCACAAGGTATGAGATCATCTAGAACCACATAAATGCTAGGGCCATAGCACAAGACAGCCCAACAGAAGGAAGAAAAAGCCACCTCGCCAAGCGAGGGAACACCAAAAAAAGAGAACTAGGCCGGACTAAGGGGGAGCTGCCGAGCCGCCTCCAGGAGTCGCCGAAGAGTCGCGTCCAGCCTCGCCATGCCCGGCTGCCTACACAACGGGTACCAGAGCGGCAGAGAGGCGAGAAAGCGAAAAACCGAGTCAGAAGCACGTCACGGGAGAATCTTCTCGATGACCATCTTATTGCGGACGTTCCAGAGTGACCAAGACATCGCAGCGAACACTAGTCAGAAAAGGCGGCGGCCCTTTCCTAACTGGTTCGCTTGGGTTTCTAGGAATTCACCGAGATCATGGGCCTGCCAGTCCAGGCACAACGCATCCCTGGTGAAGTTCCATAGAAACCGAGCAGCGGGACAGGAGAACATTATGTGGGTTCCCATTTTGGGGATCCCACATAATGGATAAAGCCTGTCCCCCGGCCCATGTCTCTTGGTCACCTCCACACCCAAAGGGAGCCTATCGCGAAGCAACTGCCAAACAAAAATCTTAATCTTAAGCGGGAGAGGGGCCTTCCAGAGCGGCTTCGTCCACGGGAGGGCTGCGCGACTAAAAAGGGCCCTATAGGCCGAGCCTACTAAGAAGGCCCTGGAGGGGATAAGGCTCCAAGACACGCTGTCAGGTGCGCCAGCCAAGGTATCCGGGAGCTCTGCCCTGAGTTCCTCCCACGCTTCGATTTCCTCCGGGCCAAAGGTACGACGAAACGAGATGTTCCATGTGCCCTCCAGGACCGCGGTGGATACCCGAAGCGATGGTTCGGAACAGATGGCGAAGAGGCTCAGGTAGACGACCCGTAAAGGGCGGTCCCTGAGCCAGGAATCCAGCCAAAACAAGGTTCCCTCCCCGTTCCCAATAGAGACCGCGACCCCCAGCCGGATCTCATTTTTGATCTCCTGAATGGAGTGCCAGAACGGAGAGCCATCCCGAAGGTCGCAGTCCAAGAGAGGCCGACCCCGCATGTACTTGGCCTTGATGAGCCTGAGCCAAAGGCCCCCATCATCGCGCAGAATCCGCCAAACCCATCTCAGCATCAGGGCCTTATTGAAATGGCAAGATGAGAGGATACCTATGCCCCCAAATTCCTTGGGGGCGCAAATGTCTGCACACTTGACCATGTAGTACTTTTGACGACCCAAAGGGTCTTGCCAGAAGAATCGAGAGAGTTCTTTGTCGAATGCCCCATGTACCCCCTCCGGGAGGAGGTACATGCTCATCATATACATGGGCAAGTTGGACAGATAGGAGTCAATCAGGACAGTCTACTACCTTTGGATGTGAATCTCCCACACCAAGGTTTGGACCGTGAGCGCCTACAATTTTGTGACCTTTAAAATGTTTATACATGTCCACTGATTTTTAAAGGACCTGTTCTGGACAAAAACATCCAAAATCGTAAGCTCCTAGGAATGTTACAGGTTTAGTATTTCTATGGGATCTGCTAGAGATGCTCTAATAATGTATCTAACACGTGAACCCAATTTTTTATACTATCATAATTATAATAATTTTTTGAAAAAAATATTGTTTTATAAATATGGGTAGTATAACTATAGAAAAGATAGACATTATGCATATCCAAAATATTGTGGTATACCATTTTTCTACCATGCAATATTATGCTTTATTTTTTAAAATATATATATGATATACTAAAAATAATACGAAAGTGTTTTCTTATATGCCATATTAGTCCACGTCACATAAATAACCTACACAATAGGATGACAATATACTATTATGATTCAATTAGGGAATCACATAATTATGTGGCACCAAACCTTGAAAACCATTGTGTTTGTTTTAGATTTATTTTATTTATTAACATAAATAGATAGAAAATAATAGATTATTTCTTTGTGTGTCAACATACTAAAATAATGCCCACGGATCTGCTAGGGACACCTTGCTAGTATTTCGGTATATCCTTTTTCTAAATCATATAATTATAGAATATGGTATAAAAATCTAGGCCCACATGTTAGGTACACTGTGAAGGGCCCTAAAACATCTATTTAAGCTAGCTGCAACACATTACACCAAAACTTGTGGCCAGTTGCAAACTTAGTTTAGACTATGTGCTTTGTGCAACTTTGTCACCACACATTGGTGTTGTGTGCAATTTTCTCTGGCATTGACGACAGGCCTCGAAATGTCATTGCATTGATTTCTTTAGAAAATAGGTATACGGAAGACGGCGGTGGCGAGGACTTCTGGAGCATGTATGCTAGTATGTGCTGATGGTCTGCAGGACTAGTCGTGCCACTTGCTCGTCAATTGGGTGACTTGTCGACTCTTTCGGTTCTAGATGATACACGTTTGTGATGTCAGGGTGTTGGCCATGTTCATAGATACCCTAGTGTTCTATAATTAGTGAGTTGTCGCTAGTTTGGTGGCTTCGGTCTCATATTTATAATTCATCTTGTAAGATGTTATAAAAATAATCTATTAAAAAATTATGTGCATCTCTTGAATGCAGAGACCAGAGTGATCTTTCACCGTTTCAAAAAAGCATACGTATGAATTCGAATTCGAGTATGTTACGTACACTATAGAGTGCCTACGTATGAATTCGAGTATGTTACGTACACTATAGAGTGCCGATCATGACCGGCTGGCGTGGGAGGGATGGCAAGGCTGTGCTGGCCGGACACAAGGCACTGCGATACGGTGCTGGCAAACCTCAGCTTGTTTACATCACTTGGATCTTTAAACTTTTTTTAATGGAGGTAATCCCTGGCCTCTGCATCAAAATAATATAAATATTATTTATTATTTCTTAAACAAAACCTTACAAAAAGAATACAATGATCAATTTGAGATAACCTCACTAATGATATTTGTTGCAGCACCTATAACCTTGACGAAGTGGGTGAACATATGGAGGCAATTGCCCTCATTTCACACCTACATGGATCATCATAAACACCGGAGAGTTCACCCAACTGCCTAGCGAGATGCTAAAAGCACAAACTGGTCCAGCAGACCCTCTATTCGCGTGAGCGCACACGCTCCAGAAGTCAGCAGCGCCAACTTCCACCGACCCAGCTTCATAATAGGGATCAAGGCATTAACCTTGCTAGGCCTACCGTTGATGGCGCCATAGTGCCCTACAATGCCTCTGTCCTGCGTGCGTCCATCAACATGCATATGCTACCGAGACCCTGCTGCACCACGCTTCCCATACCCATCGTAGTTGACATGGTAGAAACACACCGCTCCATCGATCCACCTCCTGAACAGTCCCTTCGGCGTCTTCTCCAAAAAAATCCCTCAAGAGTGGTAACGATGCTTGGTGTCGTCATCATCAGATCCACAAGACCTAGATCTGGGGTTTTCTCCAGAGCAACTCGAACGAAGTGACAAGACCAGCAAAGATGATTCCTTCAATGAGGTAGCAATGCTAAGAGACATCTTCATCGTCTGCCAAGACCGAGGTGGATTCTCGTTTTTCATTGGCTGCCACATCACACCGAACTCATCATCGACAGGAACACCACCGCTAGAGATCAATATGGGATCCCAATGTTCCCACACCAGGCCTAACCCGGCCGTCCAACTCTGGTAGGAGGAGGCTGCCCCCTCCATGCCCGGGGTCGTTGCCCCGGCACCCATGTGGTATGGGCATAACAACACATCGTCTTCCAAGCGCAGGTGTCGGATCAGGCACATGAGCGTGACACCACGACCCTCTTGGCCCTGACGGGCTCACCACCGCGCCGCCACCGCTACCTTCCCGTCGCATGGTAGAACACCGACCATCGCGGTCGCAAACCACCGCAAACCACAGAAGTAGGATCAGTGCTACCCTCCTACCCCAAGTTCACGCCTAGCGGGAGCCCCGCCGCCGTGGCACATGCTTTGCCCGGTGACACCTCCGACTGCGGCGAAGAGAGGGTAGCCCAATCGGTGGTGTTGTTTTCCCCGAGCTAGGGTTAGGGAGAGCGATCGAACCTGAAGTTGGATATTTATTATTAAATACCAGTCCTCCTATCACATTATACTCATTTTGTGGATATGAGGATGTGGGAAATTTCACAAATATTTGGAAGCTAAATAAATAATGTTGATAGGCTTTTCGTGAAGGCTAGCTAGCATATTTATCCGGGAAAGGGGAAGTATATTACCTGGCATATGTATGAAAGTGATACATATGGTTTTTAGAAGAAAAAAATTCGATAAGGATTGAAAAAAGTCTCACAACGAACATACATACCGAAGCTGCCAAACAAGTTGACAACTAAGGGACATGGGGACTAGTTCCCTGGGTACAACATCATTAGCTCACGGGCCAAAATGGAAGGCTCATGTGACATCGTCTCACCGATAAAACTAGAGAACCAACACCAACCCACATCTAAAACCATAACCTCCAAAACCAACAAGCACGCACAAACTACAACAACCGCAAACCAATGACACGTGGAGTACGACGCTGCAAAAAGGCCTACCTACCATACGAACCAAAAGAAACTCAAACGATCAATCATCAGTTGAAGCTTTCCTTGGTACACCCCACCTTCTTCTGCCTCTCGGAGAAACCTTTCTGAGTGACTTCTCCACCTTTCTGATTAAGTCCTCCGAAGCCTTTCCTGCCAAGACACAATCAATGTCCTTGCCATAACCTGGGCTCTCCGCCTTTAAACTGGCAAGCAACCCGCAATGCTCTCTAGAAAAAAGAGCCTCGGAGCAATGCACCAACACCCTACTGTCCATATGGGTGGGCAATGACGGTGGTGAGGGCACCGTGACCACCGGCAAGGCCTCAACGAATCCCATCTCAATAGGCTATGGGGAGGGCCCCGAGGAGAGAGACAGCCGTAGAGTTTATCTTCCTCAACCATACACGACTTCTACTCAGACGAGTCAAACACAACCGAATCATGCGCTTTGGCCAGCCCCATACCTTCAGAGGGACATGCCTCTGCCGGCTCCAAAGAAACATCACCACTCACCAACAATAGCTTGAGAGTTGCCACCTCCTTGTGAAGGGAACGAGTCGCCTCCTCAATACGGACATCGACCAGCTGAACAAGCTCCATGCACATCAAAGCGACCTGGGACTGAAAGAGAGAGTCCAAAGTGGCATTGACCTTGAACTGCTCGCAACACCTAGGAGAGGGTCTTGGCGGCACCGCTTTAATTGCCGACAAGCGGCCCACGACCTTAGCCCAACTCCGGGGCGACAAGAGACAACAAGGCTAAGCGGATGGAGAGCGGCCCCGCTGGCAGGGAGCACGAGCAATCAGAAAACAAGAAGGGGGGACCACCTCGTCTCCAAGAGCGTCAGGAAAATGAGAAGTACTCATGACCGCTCCCGATGACCCGGACGATGACAAAGGATACATCTGAAGGGCTCACGACAAGCGCTGACATGGTGGTCACGCTCGAGGCACCGGAAACATCTCCCACGAGCCCAACGCTTTAAGGCGAGACTACGCTCGAGACATTCCTTTCGAAGAAAATATGAAGGCTCGCGGCCGGGGCGGACGCCCCGACCCACCTGCACCCAACCCTCCACATCATCATCAGCGGAAGCTACAGAACATGGCATCTTCACCACATTGCCCTCAACCTTGTCGTTAATGGTAGTAGTGCGAAACCTGGCAGCCGACGACGTCTGAGGAGCTAGCTCTTCATCATCACTATCCTCCTCATCCCCAGCTGCAGAAGCCCACAAAGAGAGTCGCGACACGACCGAAGGGGTTGGCAGAGTCGAAGCCGAAACAGGTGGCGGCATCTGAGGAGCCAACTCCTCTTTGCCTTCCTCGTCGTGGATAGAAACGCCGGAGCCGAAGGCCCAAGAAGGTATGCCAAGGAGGGTCGCATGCGGAGGCGACGAGGACAAGATTGCTGCATTGCAGGACCCATCTTCAACAAGTACTATTCCAGCAACGCACACCTCACTCCCGTCATCAGCCTCGTCTTCAGAGAGCCACTCACCAACCTCTCCGCTGGCGACCTCCAGGGACACGTCGCTGCCAGTTTGCACAGCAAACGGGAGGGCCGCCATGATAGCCAGCCTAGATGAAGCCATCACGGGGACATAGGTGCCGGACGGGCCTAGTGTGGCGTCAACATCCACGGAGCCCAAAGCCGAGCCAACAGCAGCAGAGCCCGGAACATCAGGAGCAGACTGAGAAAGGGTCGCCGAAACAGGGGAAGTCGATGAGCACGCGACGACACAGAGGTGGCGACGCCGACCATCCTGATTCCCATGGCCGCCGTCCCAGCCATCATGCGCGCCACGACCATCACCACGGCTATCGCAGGAGGCCGAAAAGCCAGGCTGTCCCATGCATGGGCAAGCCATCACGAGCGCAAGACCGGAACTTGCGGTAGGCAAGGGCGGCTGTGGCTAGAGCAACGGCGGAAGCACGGGCGAAGGGCGACGAGGCCATGGAAGCCGCCGCCAACGGAACCGTCCACTTCAACCGCCCGCCATGGACACAACCGACGAGGAGGAATGGCAGCCGCGCGGCAGCGGGAAGAAGAACTCGACCTTAGGGTGGCTTGATTTTTGCCTTGTTTTTCGTTAATTAATTGAACAATTCTCTTGTTCTTAATTAATAGATTGAGAAATCTTTTACCCCTGTTTCAAAAAAAAACTAAAACTAGAGAAAATGTTTTATGTACTCCCTCTAGCAATAGATTGAAGCAAAGACCTTCAGTCGATGCCACCACAGCACCAGATGGTGGCGCCTCAGCCCTGCACAGACTCCGCGGTGCCACGCCGCCTAGTTCCACCATTGTTGACGCGGCAAAAACTAAGCCGCTCCACCTGAGAGCCCCTCCAACCATATGCTCGAAAAACGATCCCCCGAGAGGGAAATTGCTGCTAGAGCTAGCATTCCAAAGCCTAATACTTTCATGGTGCTCAAGTTTTTTCCAAACGACCCAGGCTGATTCCATTACTGAATCAACAGAATAACAAAAGTTCGCAACACCCAGCGCAAACTCTAGAAACTAAACTACAAGATCTGGTCACTTCATGTCTCATAGTTGTGAGCCAAACAGCGTGCAATGCATGATCAAGGCACTACGCAACAACTGCAGAGGCCGTCTTGCTGCCAGTTCCCATCGCTATTCGGCCAAAGTCTCAATTATCTTATCTTTGAGATGATCCTCACTACGGGAAAACAGATCTTTGCCGTGTGGAAAATACACATGGCAACACAGGAAAACCACACGGCAAAGCCTTTGCCATGTGGTTGCACACGGCAAACGTCGCACGGCAAAGAAAGGCACGGCAAAAGATATTTGCCGTGTGCTTCTGAAATAACGCACAGCAAAGTTCTTTGCCATGTGTTTTTCCCATTATACGGTAAAGTAAAGTAGTTAACGACGTAAGCTGACCTGACCTCCGTTCGTGTCAGTTTGTCATGAGACAATCTTTGCCGTGTGCCTTGGATATGTCTTTGCCGTGTGTATTGGAGGGGCGCATGGCAAACTATTGGTCAGCAGGTCAACCTCAGATATGCCTTTGCCGTGTGTTCCAGTGAGCTTTACCATGTATCCTTCCATAGCGCACGGTGACGAGGTTTAATCTCGTCAATGCCCATTGTTATGGACTTGGGTTTTGGAGAAGATGGAGATGCTGGAGATCGTGGCACGGTTAACAGACAAGCAACCAGGGGACACGAGATTTACCCAGGTTCAGGCCCCTGGAGGGAAAACCCTACTCCTGCTTGTCTGCTCTTGATTACGGCGGAACTGAAGGTTACAGGGTGCGCAGATCGATCTAGCGTGGAGGCGTGTGCGAAAGTATGAGTCGAGAGATCTAGGACGTGCCCTCCTGGCCTTTATATAGACTTAGGCAGGTCCCGGACATAGTCCTAGTCGGTTACAGGTTCTAGGGTTTTACCCCTTTGAATTTCCTATCTATGCTAGTCTTGCTCTCCAAGGATCTGAAGGCGTCATGGGCCTTCATGGGCCAGCGTATATCTACTGTGGGCCTTCTTTGGGCTGGACCAGGTATGCTGAAGTCACGTACCCGTAGGGTATAACCATGTCAGTAGCCCCCGAGTGATCAGTCGAATTGTAGATTCGGCTGAGGACTCTTTAATCTTTCGAGTGCAACTAAGTAGTAACAGTATTTGTGTGTAGGGATTGTTGATGCGCGTGCCTGACTCACCCGGCGGATCAGGGCCAGTTAACTGTCTTAGGACGAAACAACACGATCTTCATCAGGTTCGAGTCCCTTAACTTGAACCCGGAACATATGCTGGCGTAATTCGACTCAGGTCGCGGAGGACTTACAGGAGTGGAATTCCAGTGTTTTTAATTGATGTACCCAACGCGTCCGTCGGGATTTTTCATCACGCCTGTTGGCATGGATTTATACTAGCAGAGCGCAGTCATGTGCTTTGCCAGGCCATCAGATGATATCTGCAGGTCTTATCTTTGCGTCGCAGACGCAGCATCCGAACATTTATCACCACGGAGGTGCTTCGGGTGGCCTAGGAGATTGTCGCTCACTCGGTCGTTTTGTTGGGACAGAGTTGCCGAAAAGTTTTTTTTTGTATCCTGATCCGAAGGATCGCAGTCAAAGATTTTATAGGGTGCGCGATCAGCGCTCCCTATGGGAGTAGCCCCCGAGTGTCTGTTCGAGTCGTAGACTCGAGCAGAGACTTTAGATCAAGCATTGTTCAGTTGTTAAGTCCGTAGGACACGAAATTTTTCAGATGTTTAAATTCATCCTCCCTATGGGAGTAGCCCCCGAGTCCATAGTGGAGTCGTAGACTCGACGTAGGACTCGAAGAAATACTTTGTATTTATTCATCTTTCGGGTGCGCGGCCAGCGCTCCTGATAGGAGTAGCCCCCGAGTATTTAGTCGAATCGAAGATTCGAGTGAGTACTCTTAGCTGTGGAGCCGAAGAATTGTAGTTGGTGCTAGTATAGCTTTTGATGACGTCAGTGCTGACGATCGATGACCTCAAGCGTCTGCTACGCCAAAGATGACTTGACTGGACGAAGCATGGGCCCCACTTGCTGACTTTGAATTGACCGGTCACGCGCGGCGTGGAGATAATTATGGCGTCTCCTTGATTTCTGCGCGTAGTGGACGGCGTGGTAACGAAGGTTCGTTGTGATGCTGACACGTGTACGGCCTGATCTATCGTTGGCGTTAGGTCTTCTGGATGGACGGCTGCCGTGCGTCGTCTTCGCTGTTATAATCATTGAGGAGATCAGCGGTTTGTTTTCACCGCACTAGTTCTTGTTTTCACTGCCTCCTTGTTCTCTAGCGATTCTTGCTGCACGCTGGGATTTCCTTCCACATTTCCGTCGTTGTTTCTGCGTTTTCACCACCGGCACCGCCGTAGCGCAATGGGGAAGTCGAAGAAGTCCTCGTCTGCCGTTGGGACCAGCGCCGCCGGAGGACAGAAAGGCACCGCCGCTACCCGTGTCACCGACGGTGGCTGGCGGCGGTCAGAGACGCGGGAGAGCGATCTCCGCAAGCTTCGCGAGCGGGGCCTGATCCCGCAAGATGGGGAGGTCGTGAAACTTCCTGGCAATGAGGTAATCCCCCGTCCCCCATCTGGGTATCGCGTTATGTTTCTCGCATTCGTTATGCGTGGGTTCTCTTTTCCAGTCCACAATTTCCTCCGTGGACTGCTCTTCTTTATGGGATTCAGCTTCATCATCTGTCTCCCAATTCTCTTCTTCACATTGTGTTTGTCACTTTTTGCGAGTGCTGGCTTGGCATTGAGTCGACTTCGCCTCTTCCGAAGCTCTATTCCGTGAAGAGGCAATCCGTTCGATGGTGTATATCTCATTGGGGTTGCATCATTTCCTTAGTCCCAATCTTCATTCTTTTCTTTTTCCATGTCCGAATCTGTCCAAGATCTTGGCGGAGGCGATGGTTTTATATCCGCGACTCCGTAGTGCCCGGGCAAGATTTTGGTCTTGTTCCCTTTGACCCCTCCCAAATGATTGAGCCTAAAAGGTCTTGGAAAAACCAAATCTTGGACGGTGAGAAGGCGGAGATAGAGGCCCTTTACCGTCGGGTGGAGGATCTCCAGCTGATTCCGGAGAAGGAGGTGAACGGCGTGGACATTATCCGAACTTTCCTTGAGCGTCGGGTGCAACCTCTCCAAGCGAGGGCGCACCCGATGTTTCTTTATTCTGGGCGCGGTGATCCAACGAGGGTTTCGGCTGAGAAAATCTCCGAGGGGGATCTTGACAGGGCCCTTCGTGCGCTGCTGAAGTTCAAGGCCGGAGAAGAAATCCCGGGGAAGTCGCTAACTCCTCCATTTTCTTCGACGTTGGCCGTACCGCAGGTGTAGATTTGTGCACGTAGTGCTTTTTGTAGGCTGTGCATTTATTTCCTTTGTTTGCTAACAAAGTTCCTTCTGATTTTGCCGAGCTTCAAACTGCCGGGCATGGTACCTCCATTGCCCGAATTATTTCCGGCTGCCCCGGATAATGAAGTGGTTGAGTCCGTGTCCGAGCTGCCGTCGACGCGATCTCCGGCGGAGGATGCCGACGAGTCGAGTGAGGATCATACGCGCAAGCGAGCACGGAGCTCCAGCGAGTCTTCGGATGCTTCAACTCCTCCGACTCCCAGGAACCCTCTGGGCCTTGAGCGTCATAGTGATGATCATGGAGGTTCGTCCTCTCCCCTTCCTGCCATTCTTGTGCGGGCTGTGCCCCGCACCCGCCAGCGAAGCGGAAGAAGGAAGAGAAAAAGGAGGAGAAGAAGGAAGAGAAGAAAGAGGAGAAAAGAGTCCGAAGGACTCCTCCTGTCTTCGACCTGAGCTCGCTTGGCTCGTAAGTTTTCTTGTTGTACTATTGTCCTTTTTCCTTCATGATTTGTGCGCTTGTACTGATTGATTCGTACGCAGGCATTCCTCCCATGATTCCTCCAGTGATGGTGCGCGGGAGATGATGGGGGAGTCGAAGATTGCGTCTCCTCCTCCTCAAACGGTGGCGACTTCTGGGGGCGCCGCTCCGGATCCTCCTGTGCAGGAGGCGCAGGTGGTTGCGCCTCAGAATTTCGCAGGAGGGCCTTCGGAGTCACCATCAGAGCATGTAAGTTCCTTTATTTTATGTCACGGGGGGAGCCCCCGAGTATCTTTGTGTGTGAATTTTGTTGTTACTCCTTTGTGTTGGGCGTAGCCCCCAAGTCTTTTTCTTACTGCTATTGCTTTTTCCTCAGCCTTTTGTGCAGGAGGCCAAGCGGCTGGTGCAAGAGCGCCTGGTGCTGGAGGCGAACCTTCGGCAGCTTCAAGGTATCCATCTGTCTTTCAATGCCTCTCTGATGTATCCTGGTTTTGTTGTTTGACACTTTTTTGTCTTGAAATGCAGAGGAGCATAACGATTCTCTCCGTAAGGTCGACGCTCTCAAGAAGAGCCTTGGTCAGTCGGAGCAGAAAACCGAAGCCGCCATTGGCGCGAAAGAGCGCCTCGAGCTAGAGCTGACGAAGGCAGCCGAAGCGAAGGAGCGTCTGCAGCAAGAGGCCGCGGATCGTGAGGAGCAGCTGGCCACTGTTGCGGCTGCTCGTGAAAAAGAGGTAGCAACGAAGCTCATGGCTGCTGCCAAGGCTCTTTCGGGTGAGTGCTAGTTTTGTGCTTATTCCTTTTTCTTCGGGTCTTCTTCTGTGCTGATTTTCTTCATGCTTTCCTTCTTATTTTTATCTCAGATGCCGCAGGCATCGAGTTTGACCGCGGTGCTCTAGAGCACGGGAGTGCTCTAGATGATGCCGCTGTGGCGGTCGAAGACCGCTGCAGCACCGTCGCCAGCTCCCTTGCCAAGGCGAAGGAGGTCCTTGGTCGCTTCTACAGGGAGCTTATCCCGAAGGGCGCAGCCCTTGATGATGTGGATGCTCTGGCGGAGGCTCGTCACCGGCGCGCTGCGCATAAGCGCAAGCAGAAGGGCATCGGCGCGTCCGCCGGGCTGGCGATGGCCTTGGCTGCTGGAGCGGAGCTGGATCTGCCTCAGATCACCTCTCGGATGCCGACGGCTGCGGATGGATCCGAGGTAGCCTTTGCTGCCTATTCTGCTCGCTGCAAGCGATATGGGCCCAAGCTCATTGATTTGCTGTCTGAGTATGCACTGCGGCAGTGGCGGGCCAAAGCTAAGCGCCCGCTCCGAGGCGACTCAGGGTCCTGCATCTTAGGCGTAGTAGACGTAGGGTAGTTTGTAGTCTACTTCTGTTGTAAATATTTTGAAGAATACCATCCTTGTGCCACGTAGTGGCCTTATATATTTAATGAATTCCTTTGAGTTGCGCTCTATGGTTGGCTGAATGTCTGTGTTCCTTTATTTTTCTGCTGCTATAGGTTCCTTCGGGTGCTGACCCAGTTGACACCTCATCCGCAATGCCATTGCGACCATCGCTGGATGATTTCTCGCAGCTCACTTTCCTTCGGGATCGCGTGCGTAGTCTGGAGAGGGAGTTGCTTGGGTTACGCGGTCGTGCCGACGTTTGGAAGTCCAAGGCGGATCGTGGTGCAGCCAGAGAGGAGTATTTGATGACGGAGCTGGTTCGGCTGTCCGAGCAGCTGCAATGTAAGTTGAACTTTGGTTCGATCTGTAGCTCAGTTCTTCGGATGAGCCTGCTGGCCTTATTCTTGTTCTGTGCGATTGTCGCAGGTGCGAATCTTGCTCCGAGGGAAGAAAAAGAGCGTGTCGCTGTTCGGGTCAATTGCTTGACTCAACAGGACATGGAGGCCGGCGGCTTCTTCTGGATGGATCGCGATCGCGCCATGGCTCTAGCGACGGTGCAGGATCGTGTTTATCAAGTTTCACGGGTGCTCCGCCAAGTGCAGACATCACTTTCCTCGGTGTTGCACGTCATGTTTCCTTTGGATGCCGTACCGACGACCCTTGCGGGTCTTCTGTCGAAGTTTCGGAGTGCGAGCAATGTCAAGGAGCTGGTGCGGCAGCAGCTCGTCGCAGGAGTGAAGTCTGCTTTGTCTCTTGTGAGGGTGCACCGTCCTGACGTAGATTTGGCTGCTGTGGCAGCAGGGCCGGCTTCTCGGCCGGATGGCGGTGAGTGGGACATGCGCCCGCATTACGCAGCTGTAAGACAGTATGCCGAACAGGTCATAGATTTGTTTGAGCAGCGTGCTCGGGTTATTCTTCAGAATAGGTAGGACCTGAAAATAAACAGATAGATTTAAAATTTGTATATTTCGGCTGGGCGTGTTGTGTCCTTTGTTGTAAAGGTTTGTTTGTTATTAGCACACAGTGCTTTGGTTGAGTACGTGTCCTTTTCGTTTGCCTGACGTTGTCAGCTACTCAGGTGTACACGTTTGATCCTTAGTCGACGAAATTGTGAGGTGGGGGGAGCCCCCGAGTGCGTATGTAGCATGTAGTAAAGTTGCAAAAATAGCGAACTGAAGTTTTGGGGCGAGACACTTAGCTTCATTTATATCGTAATGGAGGAGGTACACTGTTCGGCTGAGTAGCCTTGGCTGAAAGCCTTATTGAAAGTAAAAAAGGGGGGTAGGTTGCTACGGATAGAATCGTCGCAGGTGCGAGATATTCCATGGGTTGGAGTATACGACTCCAGACTCCACGTGCTTGAGGCGATAGGCGCCACCTGGAATGACTTCGGTAATGACGTAGGGTCCTTCCCATGGTGACTCGAATTTATTCGGTCACTTTTGCTTGAGTCGCAAGACGAGGTCTCCTTCGACAAAGGACCTTGACCTTGGGCGGCCGCGGTGTAGTAGTTGCGGAGACTCACTGGTACATCGCTGATCGAGCTGCTATATCCTGCTTCGCCGAGTGTGTCGACGGCATCTTCGAAAGTGCATCCGGATTCGCTTGCCGTAAGTTTACGACTGTGGGCCTGGTGGCGATTTCAGCTGGTAGCACAGCCTCAGCCGTGCACCATGAAGAACGGTGTGTAGCCGGTGGAGCTGTTTGGCGAGTCCGCAAGCTCCACGATGACGGATGGTAGCTCTTCGCCCGCTTCAGCTTTTTGCTCGAGTGAGCTCATGAGGCGCTTCTTGATGTCGGCGCCGATTAGGCCGTTGGCCTTTTCCACTTGCCCGTTTGTTTGCGGGTGTGCCACTGAGGCATACGTGATGTTGATCCCAAGGCCTTCGCAGAAGTCCTGGAATTCTTCGGAGATGAAGTTTGATCCGTTGTCGGTGATGATGTCAGGCGCACGCTGAACCTGTAGACAATGGATTCGAAGAATTTGACGGCGGTTTTGCCCTTCTGGTTGGTGACTGGCATGGCCTCGATCCACTTGGTGAATTTGTCGACTGCGACCAGGAGGAAGACGTGTCCCCCTTTCGAGGATTTTGGCAGTTTGCCGATCATGTCAAGGCCCCATTGAGCAAAAGGCCAGGCTATGGGTATGGGTCTGAGCTCGGACCCGGGTGCGTGCGGTTTGTCGGCGAACCGTTGACATCCGTTGCATCTTCGGACGATGTCCTTTGCGTCGCTCATGGCTGTTGGCTAGTAGAATCCTGCTCGTAGAGCTTTGGCGACAAGGGAGCGGCTGCCTGCGTGGTGGCCGCAGATGCCCTCATGGATGTCTTGGAGTATGGCTTTGCCGTCGTCGATGGTGACGCACCGTTGTAGTACACCCGTGATGCTGCGTTTGTACAACTCGCCGTTGATGATGGTGAAGGCTTTTGACCGACGAGATATGCGCCTGGCATCTGTCGGGCTGTCAGGCAGTTCTCCGTTTATCAAGAACTGGAGGTATGGTCGCGTCCAAGTTTCTTCGACTGCCATGGCCTGCATTAGGTTAACCGTGGATACCTCTATGTCCAGTTTTTCGGGTCCTTCGTGTCCTTCGGGTAGCGTAGCTCCCGAGTGTTCTGCTTCTTCGGGTGATCCCTTGGGGAATTTCCGCTTGATGGATGGCACGCAGATCTGTTCAAGGAACACACCTGGTGGCACCTTTGCGCAAGTGGAGCCGATGTTGGCGAGTCTGTCGGCTTCCTCGTTGCTTTCTCGTCCAACGTGTCGAAGCTCGCAGCCGTCGAATTCTCCTTCGAAAAGCGTTGTAGAGCGCGCAGACGCCGGGTCATGTTTTCGGCGTGTGCATCGCACTCATTCATCGTCCGGACGACGAGGTCGAGTCACCGAGATGACCAGCGCGTGCACCGCATATCTTTGCCATCCTCATGCCATGGATGAGGGCTTCAGATTCGCCTCGTTGTTGGAGGCTCTAAATTTCATCCAAGAACGATTTCATCTTGTCTCCTTGCGGGAGGTCGATGACCCTGCCCCGCTTCCGCTTGGAGCCGTGAAGTGCATTGTCCATGAGCGACATATCTGGGTGTCTGGCAGCTGCAGCTCCATCCAATGTACCAGAAGTCCGAAGTACTTGAGATTTAATTGTGTCGCTTCTAGACGATGTCCAAGGGTGACGATTCGATGCCCCAGTGGCCACCCCCCTGTGGGCCTCCGG
Organism: Avena insularis; assembly: GCA_023614405.1. Lineage (NCBI taxonomy): Eukaryota > Viridiplantae > Streptophyta > Magnoliopsida > Poales > Poaceae > Avena > Avena insularis. Next base: position 93,318,677 of record CM042693.1, on the reverse strand, counting down.
GTTATTCAGGATGCTGTTCAGGGGTGCCTCGTTAACGACCATCACCTGATGCTCCTGGAAGTAGTGGCTCAGCCGTCGAGCCGTCATGAACACACCGTAGGCTAGCTTCTGGTAGTGAGGGTACCTCCTGCTTTGTTGGTGTCAGTACCTCACTGAGGTAGTAAATTGGGCGCTGGACCCCGTGGGTCTTGCCTTCTTCGGGTCATTCGACCACGAGTACGGTGCTGACCACCTGGTGTGTGGCTGCTATGTACAGCAGCAGGGGCTCGCACTCCTTTGGCGTGACCAAAACTGGCGAGGTGGAGAGGAGCTGCTTGAGGCTTTCGAATGCGTCGTTGGCTTCTGGTGTCCACTCGAACTTGTCTGCTTTGCAAAGAATGGTAGAATGGTAGGGCCTTCGCCCATGCGGCCGATGAACACGCTTAGTGCCGCCACTCCCCGAGCTGGACGCCCTTGAGGTTTTTCGGCTTCTCCATCGTCATGATGGCTCTAATTTTCTTCGGGTTCGCCTTGATCCCTCGTTGAGAGATGAAGTACCCGAGCAGCTGACCTGATGGGACGCCGAAGGCGCATTTTTCGGGGTTGAGCTTGATCCTCTAGCGATCAAGGTTGTCGAACGTCTCGCGGGGATCATCGATAAGTGTCTTTGCCTCCTTGGTTTTTATTACTATGTCGTCGACATAGACTTGGACATTGCGACCGATCTGGTCCTTGAGGCAGGCCTGCATGCATCGCTGGTACGTGGCACCCGCGTTCTTTAGCCCGAAGGGCATTGTGTTGTAGCAGAATACTCCGAACGGTGTGATAAACGCCGTTTTCTCTTGATCTTCGACCTTGAGTCGAATCTGGTTATAGCCTGAGTAGGCGTCGAGGAAGGAGAGTTTCTCGCAACCTGCAGTCGAATCGATGATCTGGTCGATCCATGGAAGAGGGAAGTGATCCTTTGGGCAATGCTTGTTTAGTGACGTGAAGTCCACGCACATCCGCAGGATGTCCGTGTCCTTCTTTGGGACCATCACCGTGTTTGCAAGCCACTCGCTTTCTTTGATTTCCCTGATGAAGTCTGCAGCGAGTAGTCTATTGATTTCCTTGCCGATAGCTTCGGCTCGTGGCTGGCGTCTTCGGATGGACCGCTGACCGGCTTGGTGTCCGGAAAGACGTTGAGTGCGTGCTCGGCGAATTCCACGAACTCTGGCATGTCCGCAGACACCAGCGAAGATTTCAGCCATGGAGGAATTCGACGAGCGCCTTCCTATCGGCACCGAGGTCGTTGGCGATCAGCGCCGCCTTGGAGGCATCCGTCGGATGGACCTGCACTTTCTTGGTGTTGACGGTGGAGTCGAAGGACATGTCGGGTGCGTTTGCCTTGTGGTAGGGGTTCCCGTTGTCCGTCACCTCGCGAGCCTTATAAGCTCGCCTTGCATGCCGAAAGACCGAGATTTTGTTGAAATCCTGTCGCATTGGTCCGATCGGGTGAAGCTCCGTGGATCGTGATGATGCCTTGGTCCCGCATTTTGAGTAGTAGGCGCGTAGTGTGGACGGCCAGGAATCTTGCGAATGCTACACGCCCAGATGGCGTGGTATTGCGACGCCACCACCACTTCAAATTCTAGGCGCCTGCCGAAGTTGGCGGCTTCAAGATGACGCCGAGCCCTATTTTGCCCGGGGAATATGCCCTTTCACGGGACAATGCCGGGAACGTTGTGTCGATTGTTCCAGATGCATTGGGATCCGCATAGCTGCTAGAGTGCTTGAACATTAGATTGATGCCGCCGCCGCCCATGAAGATGCAACTCATCTCGAAGCCTCGATTTGCGCCCAAAGACTGTGGCAAGATGACTGGGCGAGGATCTAGCAAGGGTGATCCGCGCAGTGAATGTGATGCAGACTCGATCCCCGAGGTACTCGAGGATTGCAGGAGTTGCCATGGCCAAGTTGATTTGTCGGGTGATTTTCTTCTGCACCCTATTTGTGGGGCGTCCCTTCTGGATCATATTTAGTGCTCCCTTTGGTGGGGGGTATCCAACCCCGGCGTTGTTTTGATGCTGGTGCGATCGTTGGTTTGGGCCTCCAATAGGTGGCGGTGGAGGAGCTCCGTGCTATTTCACTGGCGCAGTGCGTTCAACGCAGGATTGGGGCTTATTGCCTCATCTCGCACCATGCTTTCGCTGAGTTTCGAACTCATGGCGATCCTTGAGCATGTGGCTGGCTTTCTTTTTGCCATCCTGTTTGTCGATGTAGAAGTGGATGGTGCATGGACCCGAAAGTTTGTCGAATGCTGAGGGTCCGTTGTCGCGGTCGCGGCGTTGCCACGACTGCGTTGGTCATCCGTTGTCGCGGAAGTTTCCGCCGCGGTATCCTCCGCTGATGCGACTGTTGTCATTACGGCGATCGGCGTAGCCGGCCGCGACCATGTCGGGTCCGTCGCGGTCCTCGTAGACGCGCGATCTCCTCTTGCTGCGGCGTTCTCACCTCCGGCCGTAGTCGTCCTCTTCATCTGATTGCGCTCGCTGGATGCAATCTTCGCCGTCTGCCCAACTGTTGGCAATTTCCATGAGGTGGTCGAGTGTCATGGGCTTGACACGCCCAAGTTCCTCCTTGAAATCTTGGCGTTTGACGCCGTCTCTGAAGGCGTCGATGGCCCTCTCTTCAGAGATGTGTGCTGCGGAGTTCTTGGTGGTATCAGTAATATGTATGAGAATAGATTCCCCGTTTTCTCGAGTGCAGGCTCGCAACTCTTTCGATTGAGGCGGCCTCTTGCGGTGCCTTTGAAATTTCGGATGAAGCCGTAAGCTAGCTCCTCCCAACTTCGGATGGATCCCGATGATAGGTGCCGAGCTGACCACATACCGCCACCGCAAATGGAGGCATTGCATGGCGGTTTCTTTGTTGCCTCCGTGAAGCTTGACGGATGATGATGGTCGCCGAGCGAGGATTTTGGATCTTGTGTGTCGCTGAACTTCGGAGTATCCGAAGGAAGCTTGAAATTGCGGCATCCGTGTTCGCCAACAGATCTGCTGAAGCATCGAGCTCCGCAGAAGTTCTCCTTCGCCTTCATCCATCTCGGATTCGAGCATGCGCTGCGTTGGCGCGTGCTTTGTCGATTTTGCGCTGTAAGCGTGTCTCCGCGTCGTAGTCGCGTTTATGGCGATGCGAGCTCTTCTTCCTTCGAGGAAGGTCGTGCTCTTCCTCTTGGATGAGGGTGGGGCTCGGCCGCTACCGCCGGAGCTTTCTTCTTCGGCTCCACAGGAGCATCTTCGTGGAGTGCGGCTCCGACGAGTCCGAGTCTGGTGAGTGCGGACTTATGCATGGCTCTTTTCGGGTCTCCCTCCGGAGGTTGGTGGGCCGCGAGATACGCAGTGGCTGCCATATCATCGGGATGATGTTGCCGTCGGCATCCATATCCATGAACGATGTGTGGAGAGTTCGGGTCACATCACGACGTTCCTTGGGATCCATGTTCTCCACCCGCGAGCGGTGCTTGTTTCCCTGGTTTCCGTTTGTGCTAGAGCCGGGTGCCATGGCGGAGAGCGCACTGTCATGCTACCGGACTCGGAGGTCGCTTGCTTGCGTTTGTCAGCGTCTCTCGCATCTTGACTTGCTTCTTGTGCTCCTCGATGAGGTAGTGGTATGCCATCGATGATCACGTGGGAGTCCACAGGGACTATGTCGTCATGACGGCACGGGCGTCTGGACCCATCCTTCTTTGCTAAGTTGGATGACGTGGCTTTCTTTCCGGGTGGGGTGATCGGCTTCTTCGCTCGCCGCTTTCGCCGCTTCGCATTTGCGGGTTAGGGTTTGTGTTGGGCGACGTTGGGCGTTCTTGCTCTGGATGATCGCGGCTTTGGTAGTGCTCGTGATTGGTCTTGCCGCCGCAGCTTTTCGGATCCGGAATCGTGAGGTCCTTCATCCGAAGGATGATCGCCTGAATCGGAGTTGCAACTGCCGTCGTAGAACTCGTCTGCTGATGATGATGTGCGCAGACGGGTCTGAGCCCACGAGGCAGGCCTGATTGATGGCATGGGCACCCGCTCAGAAGGCGGAGGGTGCCAGTTTGTCCCACCTGGAAGCAGAAGCTCCCGAACAAAATTTCGAGTCCGTCGCCTACGGGCTCGAAATCCTTCATGGTGGTCGGGGAGTGGGCGGTGAAGTCAAAAGCGCCGAAGAGGAGGTGATTCTCCGTCGCCGCGGAGTTATAGATCGATCGGGTCGGAACCGTTACGATCGCACAATCAGCAGCCCTGATTCCCACAGACGGCGCCAATTGACGAGGTTTAATCTCGTCATTGCCCATTGTTATAGACTTGGCTTTTGGAGAAGATGGGGATGCTGGAGATCGTGGCACGGTTAACAGACAAGAACCAGGGGACACGAGATTTACCCAGGTTCAGGCCCCCGGAGGGAAAACCCTACTCTTACTTGTCTGCTCTTGATTACGGTGGAACCGAAGGTTACAGGGTGTGCAGATTCGATCTGGCATGAAGGCGTGTGCGAAAGTATGAGTCGAGAGATCTAGGACGTGCCCTCCTGGCCTTTATATAGACTTAGGCAGGTCCCGGGCATAGTCCTAGATTCTGAGGTTCTAGGTTTTACCCTTTGAATTTCCTGTCTATGCGTCTTGCTCTCCAGGATCCAAAGACGTCGTACGCTTTACTCGAAAATCTTCACGACCAGCAGATATCTATCGCGCCTTCCTACCGAACCAAGTATGCTGAAATCACGTACCCGTAAGGTATAACCATGTCACACGGCAAAGTCCGGTCCAAAAAAATCGGTGACTGTCGTCGTCCACGACCTGGTGGCGGCGCCATGGAGGTGAGGAGGCGGCGGCGCCTGAATCAGTCGTCTAGTAGGGTGGCGGGGTGGAGGTCGCCATGGTCGTGATAGCTTGAGGTCGTTGTCGCGCTCGCCGGCGACAGCACCCAATACAGGGAGGCCGTCTCACGGGAAAAGCCGGCGGCTGCTCTAGGCCTCACGGCGGCGCCGTGGCCGTGCTAGCTGGAGGTCACGGCGGCGCTTGCCGGCAACAGTGCCCTACGCGCGCGTGCATGACTCTTGGGGAAGGCCTTCTCGCGACTGCTCTTGGGCTCGCGGAGGTGCCATGGCTCTGCTGGCTGGAGGTCTCCGCCATCCTTGCGAAGGAGAGAGATGACGGGAGCCGCGTAGGGAGGGGATGCAGCTGCGAAGGGGAGAGATGACGGGAGCTGCGGTGGGAGGGGCTGTCGCGCCTGCGAGGAGAGGCCGCCATGCCGGGAGGGGATGCCGCTCCTGCGAGGAGAGGCCGCCGCGCCAGCGAGGAGGTACATTCGTTGAGGAGGCCGCGCCTGCGAGAAGAGGCCGCTGCGCCGGCGAGGAGGATTGGGTCGGGGCGGGGAAACCATAGGAGGGCAGCGGCGATACCAGATGAGAGCATCTGGGCGGCAGTTATGGTGTGGTGTACGTGACCCATCGCGTGCGTGTGAGGTCGTGGTGTTGTGTGAGTTTGTGTGGTTGTGGTATCCCGGTGCATGTGTGGTTAGGATATGGTTTGGATGGGGACTAGCTGAACCGATTTCTGCCATGTCATCAATCCGTGGCCTCGATCCATGGCACACGTTTCTAGCCAATGAGAACAATTCTGTTTCTTCTTCTTGTAGAACAAGATATATCTCTTAGTGATTGCATCTTATAAAATATTTTGCGTTGATGAAATATTTTGTGACACAAGATATATCCCTCTTTATAAAAAAATGCATGTAGACATAAGATATGGGTGCACGTGTCCATAGCTACAATATAGGTGATAATAGAGATGAAATGTGTGTTGAAATGAAAAAAAAACGAGAAAATGTCCTTTGCCGTGTGTCTATTCTGAACCCTTTGTCGTGTGTCCTTGGCCACGAACACACGGCAAAGCCATTTAGTTTACCATGCGTCTGACGGTGATACACGGCAAAGGCTTGCCGTCAGGTTAGAACCGTCAGATACGCAAAGATGTGGGCCCTCCTTGCCTGTTTGCCATGGGCTTTTTCTTTGCCGTGCGCTTTTTTGCTGTTTTGCCATGTGTCGTTCTTTGTCATGTATCTTTGTTTATCTTTGCCGTGTGGTTTTTCGTTGCCGTGTGCCTCGTGTTGTTTTGCCATGCGTCTTGTTTTTGCCATGCGTTTTTCAGGAGTACACAAGGCAAACGTTTCTTTGTCGTGCGCGGACACACGGCAAAGGCCTAGCGCACGGCAACGCCGTGTTTTCCTGTAGTGCCTCTTCCACCTCACTGATGGACAGTCTAACATGGGGCCCTAGGGCTTATAGACCTAGTCGCATGGTCACAGGATCGATCTGAGTCTCTCAACTCACAAGTTTCTTCAACCGAAGAAACATATTCTAGCATGATACAGTTTCACCGGCGCACTTTGCTCGGCTGTCTTTGCAGCTCCAAAAAAGATGAGCCGGTGATCAGGCAATTCTCGATTCCTCCTAGGCCTAAAACTATTAGGGAATAAATGTTACATCTGTATGAACTAGAATTCATCATGAGTTTGTCCATCGAGAGGTGTGTAGGCCATGAAAACCATGTACTTCTTTTGGGTTCATATGGACAACCTTATAACTTAATTATGTTACAACCTCGTATTGTATTTTGGATATATGATGTTTAGATATAACTAGCTTGGTGGCCCTCGCAAATGCAAGGGCATCATCTCTTAATTTGTGAGGGCATCATTACTAGGTTGTTAAATTTTTATAAGAAGATAATTTATGGTTTTAAAAATATTTTTATTATATGATAAGAGAAACTGTATAGCCACTAAAATATGATGTCACATGGGAGATAACATGTTTTGTCAACTTTTTTGATTTGTAGCTCGATAGATACTTCCTTCTTGTGGACATGGGTATGTAGTCTCCAACATAAAACTCTAACCATAATATTTATATGAATATATTTACATAAAAATATAATTTTGTTAGCACAATTTTTTTAGTTTGTTTTCTTCTCATTTTAATAGTCCATTCATCTGCTTTGACATGTGTGTGGCATATTATCTTGTCCTAGCTATCCTCTACACTTCAATCAAGTCATTCTAAGTGTCATGTAAAACGTACCGTGACTTCTATGCATATAAACAAAAAACACGATATTAATATTTCCAAGAAACATAAATCTACAAATTCCGTTGATTATTTTTAATTTAGTGAGTTATTCTGCCAACTTTCACGTATATCCCAATGTTGATTTTATAGGCAATTTACACTTAAATAGATTCATTATATGCTCTTGCTCACAGTTATTGGTCACTTTTTTTACCATGTTTCTTCACCCGTATAATCTTTTCCAACCCCATGACATGACCAATATATGCTCAAAATAGCCATCAATATTGTTCATTAGAATCACCACACCACCACAATATTTGAGAGTCATTATTTGACTGAACTCAAATAAAATATTTTATGTTATATTGAGTGGTATGCAAAAAATACTATGACTTCTAAGCATAACAATAAATCAAAGTTGATATTAATATTCTCTAAGAAACAAAATTTTAGAAAATCCATCGATTATTTTTATAGGGTGGCGATAGGTGTTGTCGATACCTAATATGAAACATTATCGCTGAGTTATGCTGCCAACTACCATGTTTCCCGCTACTCATATGATAAACTCTTTTATAATTCAATAAAGTTAGTATACGTCCTTGCTCATGGTTATTCATTTACTATTGTAAAACATGACTATAGCACCATAATGTCAACATTTTTATTGGTCACTTATTTTATTGTGTTTCTTCACCAGCATAATCTTTTCCAACCCATGACACCACCAACATCAGCTCGAGTTGGTCAGTAAAATCACCACACCACAGCAATATTTGAGAGTCATTATACGACTCAACTAAAATAAAATATTTTATTTAAAATTGATTGGTCTTAAAAATACTACGACTACTAAGAATACAAATAAATCAAATTCTATATTAATATTTTCTAAGTAACAAAATTCTACAAAATACGTTGATTATTTTAATACAGTGGGGATAGGTGTTGTCGATATCGAATTTTCAACATTGTTGGTGAGTTATACTGCCAATTACCTTTTTCTCGCTATTGACATGGAGGAGAACTGTGTACATTTGTGTAATTATCTTCACAAGACATATTGGGCAAGGCTTCCCCTATCTTGATCGCAACGACCATACCAACTCAAAGCTCAGAAATGACCCTGACCCATCTCCTATCTCTTGCTCCTTTCCTAAAATATATGTTCCTCTTCAAGTAAGTCAAAGATGAAATATGTTCTTCGAGTTGGCTAGAAAAATCTAAATATGCCCTAATCGAGAATGACATAAAAATACGTAGGAGGAATCAAGGATATGTGTTCTCTGACCAGCTTCATTTGGTGAATCTTTTCTGATTGTCGGCATATTATTTGATTTGTGGTTATAGATCGAGCTGAAAAGCATTGTAAAGTCGATAACACGATGCATGACGACTCAACACAACAGTTATGATATGAAGGAGGTAGTTCTGATTAATATACACATAATTATTATTTAACTTAGTTTCATGGGATAACACAATGATAATGATAAATATCATGGAAATTATATAGTTCCACTCAGCATGGGGCCGCCTCATTTTCTATTCATGATGTACAACCTTGTACATTTTGGCCCACATATTATACGAACGATCCTATAGTAAACTTTTAGCATCCAAACCGAATTATAGACTCCTTTGGGACCCTCCTTATTATTTCAAATTGAGATGCACATACATATTATAAACATTGATTATTTTCCACTGTATCTAGTGTAGCAGTAACATGCTGATTGCGCCATATCTTTCTAAAGAAGGTACTGGACTGGCACTCCTAGGGTAGTAATCAGGAAGCTCAAACTTGTTTTTGCTGAACAAATACTCACATAATTTGCAGTTCCCCTCCAACTGGATGATCACGTTAGTGGGTAACATGAATCTCCAAAGCCTAATACTTTCATGGTGCTCAAGTTTTTTCCAAACGACCCAGGCTGATTCCATTACTGAATCAACAGAATAACAAAAGTTCGCAACAGCTAGCGCAAACTCTAGAAACTAAACTACAAGATCTGGTCACTTCATGTCTCATAGTTGTGAGCCAAACAGCGTGCAATGCATGACCAAGGCGCTACGCAACAACTGCAGAGGACTTCTTGCTGCCAGTTCCCATCGCTATTCGGCCAAAGTCTCAATTATCTCAGCTTTGAGATGATCCTCTTCCACCTCACTGATGGACAGTCTAACACGGGGCCCTAGGGCTTATAGACCTAGTCGCATGGTCACAGGATCGATCTGAGCCTCTCAACTCACAAGTTTCTTCAACCGAAGAAACATATTCTAGCGTGATACAGTTTCACCGGTGCACTTTGCTCGGCTGTCTTCGCAGCTCTAAAAAAGATGAGCCGGTGATCAGGCAATTCTCGATTCCTCCTAGGCCTAAAACTATTAGGGAATAAATGTTACATCTGTATGAACTTGAATTCATCATGAGTTTGTCCATCGAGAGGAGGTGTGTAGGCATGAAAACCGTGTACTTCTTTTGGGTTCATATGGACAAACTTATAACTTAATTATGTTACAACCTCGTATTGTATTTTGGATATATGATGTTTTATGTTTAGATGTAATATGGACTAGCTTTATAATATGTTAGAGGGAAGAAATATGCGAGAACAAATTGGCGGGAAGAACGTAGTATTTAAGTAAAAAAACAGTTAGAAACACCTAATTCATTTCAAATCAATACTTATATAACATCTTTTGCACTCAGGGGCATTACAGACAATTCAGTCCTAAAACCAGGAACAATAGCCATCATAAGCACTTCTGCCAAACATCCAATCTCTGCTGTCAATAACTGTTTTCTATAGCTGATTCTCCACATCTGCTTTTCAAAAGCTGTAGCCCAAACAAACACAGCCTGAAACGTCTTGACGGGTTGTTGGAATATAGAATGTTGAATAGGCCGTAACTTCCTGATAATGCCTTTTTTGCTGGACTTGTTGAATCTAGAATTCCATAATAGATTAGTTGGTACTAATGGTTACATCTGACAAAACACCACAAATAATCTGAGATACATAGTTGAATTAGATTATCTCCTACCCACAAAAAAAGAATTAGATTATCTCCTTCTCCATTATTTTATTTTGCATGAAGCATATGTGGAATCTGGTGTCATTATTTCATTCGCCTTATCTATTGTTCTCTAATGAAATCATAGATGCATAGGTAGTAATGTTTCTTCCTACCCTGACCTACCTTTTTTTTTAACTCAACCCGAACTTCATATTGGTCTCCAAGTTATGTTCCCAGCAGCAAACTATCAGATATGGTTTACGGTATAGTATTGTTTGTGGAGTCCACTCTCATCTACTATTTGCTTTACTGAACCGTCAGCAGGACTATTTCAATACATTTTCAACAGACATCTATATCTGTAAAACCAATTGCAACAATTGCAGCCTATAACAACATAACAGATTTTTTTGTTCATTCGAAATATATACTTCTGTTGTGAAGAAATACCAGGAGTACCCATACCCAGTAGAAACAGTATGCAGATTGCTGAAGATGACAATATTTCCTAAGTAGATTTGTGCTTTTGCATGCATATAGTATCTATACATGAGTTATACAAGGTCTATATTGCACAGCTCTATTAAAAAGGTCCAACAAGGCGCCATTCTGTGCATCATGTTATTCTAATCTATATGACTGTATCATTTGTTATAGCTAATTTCTACAACATGGTAGATTGGTAGGACAAAGAAATAGGCACGGGAGGAAGACGAGGTGGGTAGTGGTGCTGCTGCAGGTTGTTTACCAAAGAAGTGGGATACTATGTTTGATCCCGGAAACGGGAGCAAACATATTGCGCACCTGTCCTGCGGCCCGATTTTTATGAAACTTTGTTCAAAAAGCCCTGGGCCCTGACTTGGAAGCCCAGGATCTTGGATTATTCCTAGAATCCCGCGCAAAACGGTCCTAATAAGGGGCGTCGCCACTTCTGGCTCATTTTTGCGGCAATGATGTGGACCCTGTGGACGGTTCGCAATAAGATGGTGATTGAAAAAATCTTTCTTCGCCGTGCCACCGACTCGATCTTCAAACTCCTTGCGTTTTTGCAGTAGTGGTACCAGTGGCGGAGGACCCATTATGGCAAGCTGTGGCATTTGCCATACCTTAATCTGGCCACACTTTTATAACTCAATATAGTATACAACTGATAACTCCAAATTTTACATCTCTTTGGTCCATGGTGCACGACTTTGCCATACCAAAGTTTCAATTTGTCCTCCGCCACTGAGTGGTACCCGCTTTGTAGGCGCCAGGACAAGGAGCAGATGGATGTCATCCTCCGACTTCTGCTTGAGGAGGCTCATCGCATCGCACCGCCGCCGTCCCACTCTTGAGCCTCTCCGGCTTTAGGGCCCCCGCTCGCTTGGCTTCTTATAGTTGTAGCTTTCTCAGTGTGTGTTGGGGTGGTTATATTGCCCCCAGGCTTGTTGCTTTCGTTGTGCGTGGGTTGTACTTTCGAAACTATGTATGAATGGTTGCTTTATTTATAAAGCTGGGCGAAAGCCGATTTCGAGGAAGTGGGATACTTTGAGTGATGTTTGGTGCCTGTGATGCTATGTGTTGGCGTGTGCGTGAGATTGAGAGATTAAAATTCTCCCAAAAAACAGATATACGTGCTGCTGCTATTGCAATGAATTGCACACCGAGCTATTGATTATTGTTGCTATTGTGTCAAAAAAATCATGGTGCGCAGTCATTGGGACACACATACTATCATTCTGGCATTAACATACTCCCTCCGTTCACAATTAGATCGCATTCTGGGTTTAGTCAAAGTCAAACTTTTTAAAGTTTAACCAAATATTTAGCAAAAAATAAAAGTATCTATGATATAAAACTTCTAGTATTGAAATCTTTGTAAGTTATATTTTCATAATATATGTATTTGGAATAATGAATGTTTATATATTTTTCTATATTCTTGGTCAAAGTTAAAAAAGTTTGACTTAATAAAATCCTAGAACGCGAAGTAATAAAAAACAGAGGGAGTAGTTCTTCTACTCTGATCTGAAACGGAGAACATACTGCCTTCAAGCTGCCTTAATAGCCAGACTACCGGAGCGATCGGTGATTAACATAGTCTGTTCAATGGCTTAAACAGAGATAATTAGTTTACATTTTGGTGTATATTCATACAACGTGTAAATATAAGCTCTATCAAATTAGCATTTAAGTAAGGTGAAAACTGGAAAATATGTTACACACAAACGTTCACATGCATTGTGTTGAGGGACCTACAAAAGTTGACAACACTAACTTGGACATATGGTTTGAGAGATAATGGTTTTTTGGATGGATATTAAAATTTTCTGATCAAAATTCAAGGTCATTGGAAAACAATTTGGAGAGAGAATCGATATTCATCCCATGAATGAAAACCAATTGAGATTGATCCGTATATGAATGAAAACCACTTCCTTATTTTCCGCACACAATTATAAACTGAAACAATTGTTTATCAATATGTTCACATTATTTTGTTAGCATGTATATTTTTATGGCAACGCACGGGCATTCAGCTAGTAAGACTAAAAAGACAAGTAGTGAAAATTTTAAGACTCTATGCACCATGTTACTGATGCTGAGCTCTGGGAAGTGGTAAATTCCGGACATTAAGACGAGTAGGGGAATGTGTGCATCTTTTGGATGCAGAGGCCGGGGTAAATCCCCATTTCGAAAAAAAATTAAGACGAGTAGGGGGATTTAGGACACGCATGGCTCCAGTTGATTAGAATCTGAGCAGAAAAGTTCTGCACTTCATTTGATACATGGAGGATGATGTGAAGGTCTCCCGTGCCCTAGCTAGCCCAAACAACATTTCCCTTTTATGAGGGAGCCTGGCGACAGAGTGGACTAGTAGCATAGCCATGCGTAAGGATGGCAATGGAGCGGGTTTGGACGGATATACCAAAACCAAATCCAGATCTAAATCCATAAACCTCACTCTAGCCCGCCCATGAAGATATCCATGGGCATGGATGTCGCCCCAAATCCAAACTCGTCGGATATCCGGGTATTCATGGATATCCATTGGTTATATGCTATATACATAAACATAACAACAATCAATATAACAACGACACTACAACAATATTTCAGCAGTATTTAGGCAATATTTTGACAACGACTTCAGCAATTATTATATGGATGGCCACCATTAGGTCGCCACGTGGCAGGAGGACTCGAGGAGGAAGAGGAGTGGTAGGGATAGCAGCGGTGCCGCACGGGTGATGTTGCTGGGTTTCTGCCTACAAGTATCCGAGGAAGGAGACGTCAATGGCGCATGGCGGTTGCCTGTTTAGTGTGTGTGTAGCAGCCAAGGACATGTGGGCCTTTGGGTGGTTCGGTCTTGGAAGTGGGATCTTGGGCCTTTTAATGAGTATATGGCATATGTAATAGTTATTGGTTAGAAAACAATATCTCGCACTCGTGGATCCCGCGTGTCAAACGGATATTCCTTGGATATCCGTGGAGCGAAACCTCTATCCATGCCCACTCCATGAGTTAGTGGATATCCGTCCCATGAAATCCATAGGCGCAAGTAGCCCTCCATATCCTTACCCATCAGGCTGAATATCCATGGATATCCGGATCCATGGATAAAATTGCCATCCTTAGCCATGCGCCGGCCATCCAGTCATCGGGGTCATCGAAGCGCAGCCGACTACCAGCAGAGCAAACAAGGGACATTGGGATACAAGGATTCCTCGTGCCTTCCAGACCTAACACGTAAAGTTTCCAAATCAACAGAGTTTCCCTGTTCCATATGAACCTATATAGCACTGGTGATATCCTGGGTTGCAAATTTCACATCCACATCTCCATTTTATGGAAGAGAGGTGCATTAATTGATCTCACATATTGTACTACTGTATATAACTTCATACAACTACTGAGCGACTCTGCTTCGGTATACCCCTAGTTGCATAAACGGTGGAGATTAAAATGTACATCTATATTAGAGGGCTTGATGGTCTATAGTTGCTCCTTCAAAATAAATAAAAAGGTACTCCTTCCGTACAGAAATAACTGACTTGAGTTTGTCCAGATTCAAATGTATCTAAGCGTATTTTATATAGATACATTTGAATCTAAATAAACCCAAATCAGTTATTCGTGGAGGGAAGGAGTACTGCCTTATATCTCGCATTGTATATGCACACTAACGCGAGGTGGTGTTTTGCCTCGCCAATGCAAATGAATTTATTATAAATATATATATATATATATCGAAATTTTATAATATCAAAATATTATAAAAGAAAACCTGGTGTGTATGTCTAGACATTTTGTGTCTGTACACAAGTTTTCAGGTAAAAGGAATATTTTATGTGACTTGTGTAAAAAGGAAAAAGAATGTCCAATAACAATAGTGTTGGAGCATCCATATTTGTCTTTTCATATGGGGCACAAAAAATGTACTTTCTTCCTCAAAACTTGTGGATGAACATAGAATATCCATACGTATATACAATTTTTTTTATTTTCTTAATTTCAAAATATATTTTCAAACAGTAGGTTCATCCGCATCGGTGAGCCGAATTGGATTTTCAGTCTTCGCGCTTTCTTACATGCTTCTCAACGAACCTGGAACAATGTACGGCGCGGCGCGTGTCTGTTTATGTGTCACCATGTCTACCTCTGCGACGGTTCAGCAGGCTCGTTCAGCTTCACCGGCTAGGTCCAGGACACATGTTATGGGCAGATCTATTCCGTCTGACTGCCCTCGACCGGTGCTCGAGGATGTGGTCCTGTTGGATAGCTCGCGGAAGCTGACCCAGGAGGGGTTGGTTGACCGCGGCATTGGCGGACGGGACGTCGTTGGCTTACTCGCGGGGCCCACCCAGGAGGGGTTGGCCGACCGTGACGGAGTGGCCGAGCACGTCGATCTGGTCCGGGCGGACATGGTGACACATGATCAGGACAGGTGGGCTCCTTTGGAGGGACATGAGATCTTGTTGGACGATGGGGATGGCCGGACCTAGGAAGGGTCAGGGTTGTCTCGGTCTCCAACGCGGGTTTCTTCTCCTGGCATTGCTACACCAGGTGTTACGTAGGGGAGTGGTACTCCCTTCAGGCGGAGTTCGCGCCATGGAGTCGATGCCTCTGGGGCGTCGGCTACTGATGAGGACTCCATGGTCAAGGCCATGCGTCGAAAGGCTGAGAAGAACTTAGATTCGCCAGGTATAATGAGTTCTTCGAAATCTTTTTTGTCTTTTTCGACTCCTGTTATTTCTTCTAAACTAGCCAATGTCGGCATTTGTTTGGGTAGTTCTGTACAGGATGTTATTTTTTTATCTAATGTTTTGCGACACATGGAGGTTGACCATCTAACGGCTACTCCTAAGGTCGTTGTTGTTCCTGAGGCTTCACTAACCGAGGAGGAGGAGTTGCATGTCAAGGTAGATGATCAACTACTTTCTCACTTAGTTGGTGAAGTGTCGGAAGTGGACTTTGATGAAACTGGACTTGCCTCTATGTATGAGCTAAAAGCTTCTGGTCGAAAATCAAAGAGCCAGCGGTCGCGCAAGAGATTCCGTGTATCCAAATCTCCTATAGTTTCTCAATGAATGGAACGTTTTCAAATAGCAGAGGTCTTCAGGACTTGGCTAAACATTTATTTTTTGTTGATTGTGTGAGAGACCATAATTTAGATTTTCTGGGTATTTTTGAGACTGGCAGACAAGATTTTTCATAAGCCCTACTCAATCGCCTTTCTAGTGGTGTGGACTTTACGTGGATATCACGTCCGCCGCGTGTTCGATCTGGGGGTATCCTATTAGGCGTTCGAGATGATACTATGGAAGTTTTAGCCAGTTAGTGGGAGATTGTTTTTATAAAACTCCATGTTCGTAACAAGGCTGACAATTTCACATGGTGTCTAGTCGCCGTTTATGGGGCCGCCCAGGATGTTTATAAGGCTGACTTTTTACGCGAGCTAGTGAATCTAGCAAAGGACAATCCATATCCTATTCTTATAGGAGGAGATTTTAATTTGCTTAGATTCTCTCACGAGAAAAGTCGGGGCAGGTTCGATGAACATTGGCCTTTTCTATTCAATGTTGTTATAGACAGTCTGGACTTAAGAGAGGTTACAATGTTAGGAAGACAATTTACATGGGCTAATAGTCTTCCGGAGCCAACATACGAAAAACTAGATCGAGTACTTATGGATACCGACTGGGAACATAAGTTCCCGATGGTAACTGTTTGAGCTCTAGAGCGTATTGAGCCTTTGTCGGATCATGCTCCTTTACTTTTATCTTTTGGATCACCGCCACGGAAGTCCAGGAATGACTTTAAATTTGAACTCGGATGGATGATCCTTGATGGTTTTTACGAGATGGTTAAGGATATTTGGGAGAAACCGGTTGGTGGCCAAACGCCTATCTTACGATGGAATAACAAAATGCGTGCTTCACGCAATTTCCTTCGTGGCTGGGCCAGGCACACAGCTGGGATCCTAAAAAACGAAAAAATACGCCTAACATCTATAATTGATGACTTAGAGGCTTCCGTGGAGGTCAGGCCATTAACTGCACAAGAAATGGAGCTTAAAAGCCAATCAAATGCAGAAATAGCCCAACTCCTGCGTGAAGAGGAACTCAAATGGTACCAATGCACTAAAGCAAAATTCATTCTGGAAGGAGATGCGAATACAAGGTACTTCCATGCTGTTGCCAACGGCAAGCATAAGAAAAAACTTATTCACTCTCTGATCCAGGATGAAGGTATGATTGAGGGACAGGAGCATCTGAAGTCATATATTACTGCTTACTATAAATCCTTATTTGGGGCCCCAGCGGAAAATTCATTCTCTCTGGACGAGTCCCGAACGGCCGATATCCCCCAGGTTTCTATCGAAGAAAACAACTTTCTAAATGCCTCATATACCGAGGAAGAGGTTTTCCAAATGGAACATAAAAGAGCGCCAGGACCGGATGGCTTTCCAACGGAATTTTACCAAAAATTCTGGGATGTTATCAAGGAGGACCTGATGCATTTGTTTGGGATTTTACAAGTCGGACAGTTGGATCTCTTTAGAATAAACTTTGGCAATATAATTTTACTGTCTAAGGTTAACAATGCAGAAAGTATACATCAGTATCGTTCAATCTGTTTGCTTAACGTTAGCTTTAAGATTTTTACTAAAGTTGTCACGATTAGACTAAACTCAGTTGCTGACCATGTTGTTAGCCCCTCTCAAACTGCGTTCATGCAAGGAAGAAATATCCTAGATGGTGTTGTAATTTTACATGAAACAATCCATGAACTACACTCAAAAAAATTAAATGGTGTACTGTTCAAGATTGACTTTGAGAAGACATACGACAAGGTTAATTGGTCTTTTCTTCAGCCAACACTCTGCATGAAAGGTTTTTCTGAGGAGTGGCGCGCTCTCATTCAGTCGTTTGTATCTGGGGTAGTGTTGCCATTAAAGTAAATAAAGATACTGGCAAATACTTTCAGACCAAGAAAGGACTAAGACAAGAGGATCCATTATCGCCTTTACTATTTAATATAGTGGCTGATATGTTGACCATCCTTATTGAGAGAGCAAAGGCTAATGGTCAAATTGAAGGCTTAGTGCCACATCTTATTGATGGTGGACTCTCTATTCTTCAATACGCTGATGACACAATATCTTTTATGGAACATGATCTGGAGAAGACTAAGAATCTGAAATTAATTTTATCAGCATTCGAGCAGCTATCTGGACTTAAAATTAACTTCCATAAGAGTGATTTGTATTGTTTCGGCGAGGCCCAAAACGAGGCCCACCTATATGCTGAACTTCTCGGCTATGGTCAGGGGCAATTTCCAATCAACTATTTGGAAATACCGATTCGTTATCGGTGTCTCACAATTGTTGAATGGAATTTGTTGAGGAAAGGCTACAAAAATGTCTTAATAGTTGGAAAGGCAAATTGTTATCCCTTGGTGGAAGACTAGTACTCATAAATTCAGTACTTACTAACATGGACTAATCTTCGACGCATGGAGTTCCGTGACTTATTTGTGGTCGCTATGGCTTTGTAGAAATGACAAGATTTTTAATAACATTGTGTCTTCTCCTCTGCAGGTTATTTATCGAGTTACGGCTATCCCCCGATCATGGACTATTCTTTAACGCATGGAGTTTCGTGACTTATTTGTGGTGGGATGTACGCGATTGGTGGACACGGCGAGAGATATTTTCTGCCGACATGGATGGCCGCGTGATTTGAGGATTGATCTACTCTAGATTAAAGACAATCATTTCGATAGTGCATTTTTGTAATGCTTGTCTTTATTTTATTCACTTGTTCTTTTGTTCGTGTGGCTGTGTGCATCTTAGTTATGCAGAGGCCGGGTGTAAACATTAAACATTTTATATTAATACAAACACCCATTTTCAAAAAAAAAAAAATTTACAAAAGCAAATGTAAAAAAAGGAAGGCAGAAAGGCAATTGAAGGTGACATTGTATCCTCTTGCCCGAGGATAACCATGTGGTTAATTAATGTTTTATCCCCCACATAAAAACAAGAATACATATTAATTTATTCGACAACATCTAGAATAATGTTCACAATTTTCCAGTTAAACCTGGAAATAAATCATTACAAATTATTAAGATATAGTGTACCAATTTTTTGCTGTTAATTTGTTAAATGCAAACTAAAGATAGTCGAAGCTCCCGCATATTAACAGAATACACTATCTACTTTCAAGGCATCAAGTTGGAGTATAAGACAACTTCTGTGTCGTTCACATAGATTAACTTTGTTACACTGTCGGTGGCAGAACACTATGTTCATGTGAATATTCAGAACCTGGTGGGTACACCTGAACCAGATTGCACTTACCGTCTTGTTAAGTTACATAGTTTCGTCCCGAACATTTTATGATTCCATTTCTTTTAGAAAGGGCAAAAGCAGCTAAGAGCACCGCTTTCCATTCTTCATGTTCCTCAAGAGCTTGGCTTTGGCAAGGAGCCAGGCTGCCGTCTCCTACTTGGCTTTCGAGATCACGAAGTCCTGGGTGGTCTGGACGTGCTAGAAGACTCTCTTATCTCTCTCGTTCCGAACTTGTCAAAGTATAAGGATTATGAGAGAAGAAATGCCCCTCTATTATGATTTCAAGGCGCTATGCTTAATCTGGCGCGCGCATCCTTTTCTGTTGCTTCACAGAACTCGTACCATTGTGCCGAGAGGATAAGTTCCGCTACACTCTTCCATGACCACTGTTTGTTGCATCTCGGCTTCACGCCCTGAGCATGTAACTGAAGGGGTATGAAAATTCCCAAGGCCTCCCAAACCTACGAGAACAAACCAAGGCACAGTGGGTGTTTGAGTTCATTCGCTTCCACAACATGATGAGCAACTCGTGAGGTGCTCGTGCCTTGCCGGAGAGCAATGCTCGGCAATCTTATAAGAGGAAAGAAAACAAGTAATAGTACTTTAAACTAGTGGACATTAATGGCGTAGAGCCATGTCAATGTGTCATATCGAAATATTAATATATCAACCACATGATACAATTTTGAAACCATTGTTATAGCAAATAGAACAATCAAACCCAAGAGAAAAAACAAGAAAAGGAAAGAGATACTACTGCCGACATAGCCAGAACGACGAAAAGCTCGGATGACTCGCCACCGCTGCGTCCCCCGGAGAAGTTCCATCACGCTCGTATACCTCTGAATCATCGCGTACCAAGAAGCACCTTCAAGAAGGAATGCGGCGACAACGGCGCTATTGCCCGCCCTGATCCTAGGATTGCTCCCGGCACGCGGAGGGGACTGGAGAACGGGTACACCAGATGCCCTTCAAAAAGGAACGATGGCGCCCACAGGCGTCACTGCGTCGGTGCCGACCGGACCGACATGGATTTCTTCCAACCCCCAAAAAACCACAATCCCGAACAATCCGTGGCGCTCCACCAAACTTGCCCGCTACAAAAAATAGCCTCCATACGCGCCTGATTTTTGGGGCGGCACAACCAAAAAGTACCTCCAAATGTTGGATACACGGCGGATAAGCGATCACGACACCATTTTGTCACGACAACCACTTATACGCTATGGCTGACGCGGCGCCGACAATTTTTTAGCGCCGTCATACGTGATCAGGGAAGCCAACAGATTAAATGCTCTAGTAGATGAATGAAAGCATATACTAGTGGGCCGAGCTTTGTAAGTGACATTTACGGCACGTCCCCCGCCGCTGACTGGTTAAGTACCCCGCGTTGACTGGATAAGCACCCTGCGTTGGATGGAGACATATGCTCGTTGACTAGTGTGGCCCACCACCAGCGAAGCTTTTATATCTCCTTCTTCAGCTTCCGCTCCCGATCTCGATCTAGTCTTTTGTACTCCCTACCACAGTACTCTCCCCAATTCTACCTCCGGTAGTCTGCAGCAGTTAGCGGCGGCGAGATCAAAGCCGATGGAGCACTATGTAAGTTATTGGTAGTTTTTATCGATCTCTATTGATCCTCTATCATATATTAATCATAAGATATTTTAGGGATATTTCTCTCAGTCAGATTGGCTACTATGGCCAGAGACCTCAGCTATGTCACATAGACATTAACCAGAAAGTTGGCCGCAGATTGTTCCTCTGGTGCAACTACACACCGCCGAGGTGCGCTTTCATCACATGGATCAATCCTCCAAACACCCAAGCCGATGGCACCATCAGTGGCGGTGACGACAACGATTACAACGATGACAAGATGGAACTTCCGTCCCAGGCCAAAATCGAGTACAAAGCCGATAAACATAGGGTGAAATCCAATGGCCTTGTGGTGCTAGAGGAAATTCCATCGGTGTACTGATATGTAATTTTCTATCGAAGTGTTTAATAAATATATTTTATCACTGCGTTAATCAAATTTTGTTGTTTGGTTACTTTACTGTTTATGTTGTCAATCAGGAGAGAGTCGGACTCGTTAACCACCTAACTAGCCTACTATGACCAATGGCCTTTTAAGCAAGTCAGGCCCATCATACAAACCCTACATTTATATAATACAGGAAAAACTAACTTCTATCTATGTCGCCGCACTCCCCTCTCTGCTAACCCTAGATCTCCCTACACTCTCTCTCTCCCTCCATGACTAACACAAGATCCTAGAACCATCTATCTCCACTAGGTCCTATGGTGTACGGGTCAGCGCCGTGCTGATCCATGGCACGGAGGCGTCCTGTGCGACGTGCTGATCCACCGCTTGGAAGGCGCTAGCATCCAACGGCAAGGTCATGTGCGTCGTGCTGATCCACCGTGTCAAAGATGGTGCTCAGGTAATTGGGAAGCCGATGGTGCCGTCCAGATCCACCTCCATGTAGATCCACCAGCGACCAGATCCACGGCCATATAGAATCTCGTGCAAAACAGGGAGAAGCTCAATTTTAAAATTTTCAGTTTTATTCCCCTCTTTCCCTATTAATATTTCTTTATTTTCTTTATTTTAGAGAGGCTCAAGAAATCTTGTAACGGAAATGGAATTATATCGTAATGTTATGGTAATTTTTGATTTGTCAAATTATAATGGATTAGCAACCTTAATCAGTTAATGTTAATATAATTAACTTTCACTAATGTTGGACGATGTAACAAGGAAAATAATGCGTGGTTACATGGTACTAAAGTTCCGCCATTTTCAATAATGTAATGGGACACATCCTCTGCCGCGCCGCGGCAGCGCTAGCTCGGAGGATCACATTGTGTCGAGCCAAAAAAAATCCACCGCCATTTCAGAAACCCCAACACAGTTATCCCTAGCGGATTTTTTGCCGTGCCAGCGTGAGAGCGACAACTAAGGTTGTGCCTCAACATCTATAAGCGTTAGGGCCCACGCTCCATGTTGTAGTGGCCGCCCACCAACATACGCCAACACGGTCGCAATCATAATAGATGTTAACCATGAAAAACGCTATGATGCCACTTAAAGACTGCCGAAGACAAGGGATGACAGGACCGTAACCACGTGGGAGGTAACAACCTCCACCGCTATAAGAAGTAGATGACCTGCCACAACAATAGAAGCACACCAGGCTAACATAGGACCAGCCAGGGCTAGATTGGGCCTGTGAAGCCCCCGCCTCCGCGCTGCAGGATACACTGCTCTGTTGCCACCACCCCCATCCCGACCTACCCACTTGCCAACCAGAAGAATCCACACCCAAGTCCTAGCCAGCCCGACATGGCCCATATCGGTCCCAAAGGGTCCAACTCTAGGACTATAGGGTGCCATGTCGTCCCTGCCGCCAAGAAGCTGCGCCAACACCCCACCACCATCTGGGCCTCGCCGGTCTCCGTGCACCGCCGCCAGGTAGATCCCTCCCAGGCCGAGCCACCTGCGACGGGTAGAGGAAGGGTCCGCTGCCACCGGCCCCGCAATGACACCCTGCAGGCAACATCCGCAGGCACCCTCCGACAGCGGGATGGGGGAGGGAATGGAAGGTGCTGGAGAGGCGGGGATAAAGGGTCGCCGCCCCGGTCGCCTCGAATGGGGAGGTGGCGCATGGGGCCACGAGAGGTTTTTTTGATTTTGTCCCTATCTTCGGTCATCACGTCAATATGTCATCGGTTGTTCATATTCTACTCAAATCAGGGAGTATGTGTCAATGGCAGTGTTGTCAGGCAATGGCGGATGCATGAATGAATTGGAGGGTGGGCACACTCTAAATTTTTTTTTTGCGCTGACGCATGTGGAAGACAAAATCTGCCTAAAAAGTAATGTAATTAGCACAGTGGAATCTCATAATATTATAGTTCTATAATATGTTCCAATTTCCAGGCGTCCTCGCAAGGGCCGCCCGCCTGCGAGCTTCTCGAGCTAAACGACAGCTCATAGGCTATACGCGCTCACCTCGCCGATGTTGAGGCCACAGAACAGAGGGGGGGGGGAGGAGCGGCGGCCATGGTCGGGGCTCGTGGTGAGGGGAGTGGGACTGGGAGGTGAGGGGAGTGGCCTGGGAGTTAAGCTGAAAACGTCCCGTATTCCGCGCTTCCCCACGTTTGCAAGCGGTAGGCATGCGACGCTCGCCAGGGCCTGGCTGCGTGGAAACGATCGATTTCAGCGTTCCTAGCTGGCCAAGTTTTGGCCTGCTTTAAGAACCGTGCGGTGCAGCAACTTCATACAGCCCAGCTCTCTAAACGGGCTTATTTCTTCCTGCGCCGTGCGAGAAATGGGTGTCGGCCCAACCAAACACGCCCGTGATGACTGTCTAAAAAGTGATATTTGTTCTAAAAAATATATCTGGCAAGATATGTCTTTTAATTTTTGTCCCATGGATGAACCTTTTTTCTACATGTAAAAGCGGGATACTTTGTAGAAAAACGACACATTTTATCGTAAAAGCGGAGTTTTGCCAAAAAGTACAAGACAAGTGTTAGCAGGAGAACCGGAACAATGGCAGCATGCCATCAACCCAGGGATGCTTAGTGTTGTCTCTATTTTTATACAATCAACTATTCCTACGACTAAAAAATGAATACTCGCAAACTGGTCTATAATTAAAACATCAGATTATTATTTTTTAGATGATAAACATTAGATTAGTGATAGTCTATTTATTCTCTAGAATTTTAGGTGGGCCACGGTCCACCCGGCCCCACCCCTGCGTACGCCTATGTTGTCAGGCAGTTAAGCCTGATTTTCAAGAAATAAGTTAGCCTTTGTGTATTCTGTTCTGAAAATAAAATAAAATGCTTTGTTCAAAAAACAACAACGTGCATATATGCTTAACAGTGCACAAGCTATGATTTCATATCCAATAGAACTTGTAGTCATTTGAGTTTTTCTGCCGGTCGCCTTCTTTATAATATGTTTCAATTTGATTTCAACATATATGCACCTATGTATCATTGCGCTAAGTGGGTACTGTTCTTCTCTATTTGATCCAGGGAATATCAGGTGTCCTATTAATAAATAGGTCAAGTTTTCCATGATATATATGACAGTAGTACACATAAATTTTATCAACATGTTCAGCTAGTTCAGGATTTGCGTATTTCATTCCATAAGCTATGAATGGTCGAAAGAGTTCACACTTTTAGAAGGAAAAGAAGTAAGGAACTTGGCAATTACCCATTGATAATGTCATGGTTGGATAATACTCCCCGCTGAACTCGGTTGAACTCCAATCTGGATCGCTAAAGCCAGCAGCTTGTGGTCTCCATCTCCTTGGAAATGCGAAGCTCTGCAACTCCCTCTTCAGAGCACTGCTTCATGAATGATTCCAACTTCGGGAGCTGTGCAGTCTATAGAGAGATGGTCTTGCCCGCAGCCTTGTGACATATGGTGAGATTCATACCGGGAGGTCTGCAGTCTATAGACATGGCCTCAGAGTTACTCGCAACTCCTCCGGATGATGTTACTTCACAAGTTACTACAGAACACTCTTTTGTCTCCGGCAGGTAGAATCTCACATTCTTTCGATAGATTTGGAGCCTGTTGAAGGTTCCATGATGCCTCCTAGTCCTATCATTGCTAGAGCAGAGAATTTCACATTCATATGAACCTGCGATCATCATCAGTTTGTATTATCGACCACCCATGCATTGGGGCTCTTGTCAGCTCGTAACACATTTCAATTTATTGATCAAACGAGATGTGGTCTTCATAACTGGAATTTTCTATCGGTACTATATAGTTCAATCACTAAATGAAGGGGTCTGTCAGACTTCATATGTCCATTTCGTCGAGATCCGTGTAGCCATTCTTATATATTTCACATATTGATCAATTGTATTGCTACTTCGGCACATGTTGCACAACATATCTTTTACTAAGTTCTGAGTTCTTCTTTTGTGAGGAAAGACGTACGATTTGGATCAATGGAGCATAGAATTTTTAAATAGCTGGCTATCGCCTGGCTATGGACTTTTGGGAGACCTCCCGCTATAGCTATGTCCTTTATAGGATAAATAAATAAAAACTGTTAATAACCCGCTAAGCATGATTTTGCCCTCAAATAGTCTCTCATTAGCCGCTAAAACAAAGGTGAATTGGAGGCATCACAAGCTATCTGAATTTCTATTCAAACTGATCCGATAGAACTTGTGAGATGAATGGTGCAAATATTTGTTTCTGTTGAATAGTTGAATGAGTTTTAGATAAAATCATATTTGAGTCATAGTTTCCACTTTATTTGACAAGATATGACTGAAATTTCCTTTATTTTTGAAAGAGGCTAAATGGGTTATGTTGTAGGTGTGCTATAGCCTTTATTAGCTTCTGAAAATGCTATCGCTAAATGAAATATCCCATTATTTTAAACTATGTCAGCGTACACATTCTTATTAGGATCATATTACTTTGACAAGCAGGGTTATTTGATGCCTAACTTTGTCGTTTCATCCTTAATTAAGTATTGTAGTCATTTCACTAATTAGACTAATTTGATTGGAGTAAAACAACCGTCACAATTTTCTTGAATAATGGAACATGGTGATAGGATTTTTTTTTTCCAAATGACAAGCATTAGCATTATTTTTATACTAACCAGTTTTGAGCCAACAAACTGACTTAGTCTAGATACCCAATTGATCTAGACAGACCAAATCATTTATATTGATAGCTAATTGATCTAGCATACACAATACAAGCACACTGGTTGGATAATAGGTAGCTATTTTTATTCGCGCTAGCATAACATCTCCGAGAAGTATTTTACCGATTTCTACAAAATACCTCCCTCTTAAACATCGCTAAAACCCTCCAATATGCAATAATCGATAGCAGTGTTATCCATGAGAGCATAATATCATGGACAAGTATTTTACCAATGTTAATAAAGCCCTCACACTACAGGAATGGGAAGCTACGCCGACGGCCGGTCGCTACGCCGACGGCCAAATATCGGGGCCGTCGGCGTAGCCATCGTCTAGGCCAGCTCCGCCAAGCAGCCGTCGGCGTAGAATTGCCCTCGGCATATCCTATGCTACGCCGACGGCTGCCCTCGGCGTAGCATACGCCGACGGCTGCCCTCGGCGTAGCTATTTTTTATTTTATCTCATTAAACTTTGAAAAATCATAACTAAATCATTCTAATTTGGAAAAATACAAATAATATATCAAAATTTGCAGAAAAATAAGACCTATCTATCTACACTCAAATATTACACATTTGTAAATAAAAATTAATTAAAACATAAGACATTATATATAGTTTAAAACGGGCATAAAAAATTCAAAAATGATCGAAACAATGCGAAACCTTCGCGTGGTGTTATATTATGTGACATAGTTAGAAGGAAAAATATCAAACTTGGTATATTGATTATGTCTCAAAGAAACCTTCACAAAATGACCTATCTCATTCGAGGTTTCTTGGCTTCGGTCAAATGACCAATGTGATCCCTAGAATCAAGGCATAGTTTGTGATAATCTGCCCATATTGTGCATAGACGTGCATCATGGGATGTCGAACAATGTTGCAGGAGGAATTTTTCCTTTTACGCACCAAAAAGCCATTTCCCATTTTCCGAGCACAAAAAACGGACGATTTTGTGAAGCAACCACCAAATGGCTAATTCAAAATGGTACCACCACATTTTACAAAAATACTATACCAACCTATATAGACAATGTCCCAACAGAATCAAACCTTCCGTCCACCTCTGATGAAAAAGACAAATTCCTGCCGAATCGGCAGGAAGTGGGTCAGATATGAACTACAGGTACATGATCCGATGCTCATGTTTTTTTACAAAAATCATTTGTAGGTTCACAATATGCTATTTTATCAAAGATCCAATGCAAGTTTAGAGGCTCGCCCCGAGCTAAGAATCTTCATGCCCCATGCTCGACAAAGTTTGACGATAGTTTAAAACGGGCATAAAAAATTCAAAAATGATCGAAACAATGCGAAACCTTCGCGTGGTGTTATATTATGTGACATAGTTAGAAGGAAAAATATCAAACTTGGTATATTGATTATGTCTCAAAGAAACCTTCACAAAATGACCTATCTCATTCGAGGTTTCTTGGCTTTCGGGTCAAATGACCAATGTTATGGCTAGAATCAAGGCATAGTTTGTGATAATGTGCCCATATTGTGCATACACATGCATCATGGGATGTCGAACAATGTTGCAGGAGGAAGTTTTCCTTTTCGTCGCACCAAAAAGCCATTTCCCATTTTCCGATCACAAAAAACGGACGATTTTGTGAAGCAACCACCAAATGGCTAATTCAAAATGGTACCACCACATTTTACAAAAATACTATACCAACCTATATAGACAATGTCCCAACAGGGGAATCCGAAACCTTTCCGTCCACCTCTGATGAAAAAGACAAATTCCTGCCGAATCGGCAGGAAGTGGGTCAGATATGAACTACAGGTACATGATCCGATGCTCATGTTTTTTTACAAAAATCATTTGTAGGTTCACAATATGCTATTTTATCAAAGATCCAATGCAAGTTTAGCGAGGCTCGGCCCCGAGCTAAGAATCTTCATGCCCGCCGTTCGACAAAGTTTGACGATAGTTTAAAACGGGCATAAAAAATTCAAAAATGATCGAAACAATGCGAAACCTTCGCGTGGTGTCATATTATGTGACATGGTTAGAAGGAAAAATATCAAACTTGGTATATTGATTATGTCTCAAAGAAACCTTCACAAAATGACCTATCTCATTCGAGGTTTCTTGGCTTTCGGGTCAAATGACCAATGTTATGGCTAGAATCAAGGCATAGTTTGTGATAATGTGCCCATATTGTGCATACACATGCATCATGGGATGTCGAACAATGTTGCAGGAGGAAGTTTTCCTTTTCGTCGCACCAAAAAGCCATTTCCCATTTTCCGAGCACAAAAAACGGACGATTTTGTGAAGCAACCACCAAATGGCTAATTCAAAATGGTACCACCACATTTTACAAAAATACTATACCAACATATATAGACAATGTCCCAACAGGGGAATCCGAAACCTTTCCGTCCACCTCTGATGAAAAAGACAAATTCCTGCCGAATCGGCAGGAAGTGGGTCAGATATGAACTACAGGTATATGATCCGATGCTCATGTTTTTTTACAAAAATCATTTGTAGGTTCACAATATTCTATTTTATCAAAGATCCAATGCAAGTTTAGCGAGGCTCGCCTGAAGCTAAGAATCTTCATGCCCGCCGTTCGACAAAGTTTGACGATAGTTTAAAACGGGCATAAAAAATTCAAAAACGATCGAAACAATGCGAAACCTTCGCGTGGTGTCATATTATGTGACATGGTTATAAGTAAAAATATTAAACTTGATATATTGATTATGTGTCAAAAAAAACCTTCACAAAATGACCTATCTCATTCGAGGTTTCTTGGCTTTCGGGTCAAATGACCAATGTTATGGGTAGAATCAAGGCATAGTTTGTGATAATGTGCCCATATTGTGCATACACATGCATCATGGGATGTCGAACAATGTTGCAGGAGGAAGTTTTCCTTTTCGTCGTACCAAAAAGCCATTTTCCATTTTCCGAGCATAAAAAACGGACGATTTTGTGAAGCAACCACCAAATGGCTAATTCAAAATGCTACCACCACATTTTACTAAAATACTATACCACCTTATATGGACAATGTCCCAACAGGGGGTTCCGAAACCTTTCCATCCACCTTTGGTGAAAAAGACAAATTCTACGAGAATCCGAGGAAGTGGGTCAGATATGAACTACATGTACATGATACGATGCTCATGTTTTTTTACAAAAATCATTTTTAGGTTCACAATATGCTATTTATCAAAGATTCAATGCAAGTTTTCCTTTTCATCGCACTAAAAAGCCATTTTTCATTATCCGAGCGCAAAAAGGGAATTTTCTAAAGCAACCACCAAATAGATAATTCAAAAACGTAGGGTTTGTGATTAGTTGATATGGATATCATATTTGGATTCCTCTCATTTTTCTGATCAATTTAGACATATTATTTGTTAAATTCCGATTTATAGATTTAAAGATATTAATTATTCCATATTAAATAGAAAAATACAAAAAAGTAAAATTATTATATTTTTATTTGAATTCAATAATATTTTTACTTATTCATTAATGTTTATTTAAATAATTGTTTGTAATTTCAAAAAATACAAACATGTGACATGTTGATATAAGGGTTAATAGGATTGATATCATAGTATTGACAACAATGTATGAATTACTTATGGAAACAGATTCTGAAGGAACGAGGAAGTTAAGCGTGCTGGAGCTGGAGTAGTATTAGGATGGGTGACCTTACGGGAAGTTCAACCAAGACTGCAATTTAATTAAATAGTAAGTGTAATTAGTGTTAAAAATATTCAAAGTGAGAGATTAACGAGTCAAATAATTCAAAGATTCAAAAATTGAGAAAAAAAAAGAAAAAAAAATTTAATTTTTTTTTTAAAATATATTTTTGCAACATGTCGACAAGCTATGCCGACGGCCGCTACGCCGATGGCATTGCCCTCGGCGTATATGTGTCTCACGAGGGAGCCCTTTCCGAGGAGGCTACGCCGAGGCAGTGGTCGGTAGCATACGCCGAGGGCATTTTAGCCTACGCCGACGGCTTTTTGCCCTCGGCGTAGCGCGCTCGTCCTGTAGTGTCACTGTTAGACATAGATAAAATCCTCTAATATGCAGTCCCCATGTTCCTTGGAGAAAAACATCACAACCTCAATTTAGATGGTATAAACACCGATGACATCAATATTTGACCTAGAACGCCCGAAGAATCCCATGATACTAGTGTTGTTTGGCACGAGGGCATTGAAAGCATCTCCTTTCGTTCTCCCAAAAGAGCCATACATTCTAAACTTAGTGACAAACTTAATGCCGAGTAGATCATACATGAAGATGGTTTTCATGATTCCAAGTTATTCCTGAGAATTCCATAATGTACACTAAAGGGGCCAGCTGTATATGTAAATAGAAGACTAAACAAATTAACTGAATGAATTATATGAAATTAATTCAAAGAGAAGGGATTGATGTTTCACCCACTATTTCACGATCACCACCACCACCCCATGGACATGTGGTGCGTCTGACCAGACTAGTCGATGTAAATAAATGTGATTGAATTAATCACCCATCCGGTATGAATTATCACACTTTCAAGACGGTGGGGTCTCTCCTTATATGTCATAGTTTCTACCTCCATTTTCACCTCATGGTCCAATATTTGTGCATTATGTTAGCTCTGCATAAAAGTGGTGGAGATAAACACATTGCGCGTTAGGCACTTGCATAAACTGCTCACATGTTTATCAAGTAAACAAGATTATAGTCATGGCATAAAAGTTGTGGAGCACGCCTGATATAACGAAAAAAATAACACGAGAATGACGGAAGTTCACTTTGGCTCCTAGGTGTAGATACACCCATGGCAGAAACGACGTACTTTAAAATGTTTAAAAATTCAAAAAAAATTACTCGGGTGTAAATGCCGATATTATAGGTTCGTACACAAAATTTCATGAAGAAAAGACATTTTATGTGGCTTCTATAAAAAGACAATTTTATGTGTTGTAAAATAGCTTTTCACAAGACATACTTTTGTCTTTTTTACACAGACCACAAAAAATGTCTTTTCGTCGCAAAAACTTTGTGTGAGAACATAGCATGTCCAGATGTATACCTAGGATTTTTTTCTGATTTTTTCAACATTTTGAAATTCATATAAAATATATTTTTTATAATAAGTTCAATCTAGACCTTGGAGCCAAAACGCCATGTCCGAGAATGAAGGTTTAACATTATTGCATAATATATTCTTTGTCACGTGCACCTGTGTGGAAAAAATTTCTGCGGTTGCCATTTTGAAATTCAAGCCTCAAAAGTAATTTCAATTTCTTGTCAGTACTACTAAAATTGGTCCCATCTGTTGTTGTGGCCCCATCAGCTGGTATAGCCCAATTTGTTGTTGTGGTCCCATTGGTCCAAATGATTTTTTTTTCTAGAATACATTCTGGCAGGTGTACCAAACACAGGGTTTATCCTAGGAAAAAAACATTTGTACCTGGTATGGTCCATATGTTGTTATGGTCGTACCATTGGGTGATATGGCATCATTAATTGTTGAGTCCCAGTTAACCCCATAGGTTGAAACCCTCTAAGGATGGGGCAATTCCTTGGACCCTAAGCTCTATAATATTTCCATCATTTCTTCCTTTGTCAATTATTTTGTAGATAACACCCATGCCATCGCAAATTTTCTAGTGCCACAAACAAGTGCCCACTTCGACTGATATTCCCATCACCTGGAGTGTCGACCCATAAACCTGCACAATACATATATATATAATTAAGTATGTTACGTAATCTCATATGCTTTTCCTAATTCTAAGACAAACTCTTGGTAATCACTGTTGACTTTTGAACTTGAAGTTGCATAGTCCTTAATTTACTTTTTATAGCATATTCCAGGAAAGAGTGATTTTTTAAGGGATTATATGAGATTTTTGCGTTATTCGACATAGTTTTGTTAAATTTGTTATAAGATTTATCCATTCATTTTTTTATTTACATGTTGTACTTGTGGTGCCTATGAAAAATTATTTTCTTCTAGAAAGATTTACAGGACAGGTAAGTGACTCTGCTACATATAGGTTGGAACTCAAACCCAAACTAAAAGCAACACGATAAACTGGTGTCCAAAATTAAACCAAAACAAAAGATAGCACACATGAGCCCAGCAAATTCAGTGCATCTACTTCACATATGTATGTTTCAACTCGAACACGATGGTGAAGGAGTTGTGCCATCTGCCGGCATAGACGTGTAAGCCCGGCCGTGTGCGACGACACAATCTCAACTTAGATAAGTTGTGATTGAGAGGGTATGCTAAAATACCTCTTGCCATATAATAAGTGTCATGTAACGTTAGTTTTGGCATATAGATAAACTCTTTGGTTGTCAGGTAGTTTGTAGTATCAGTGCAATATAAACCGATTGTAGTTTCCTTGTATATTAAGTTGAGGTTGTTGTAACCATCGTGATGTAAATCCTTGAGCCATGTTTAGATTTTATATTAACACACAAGCACCCTAAAGGGTAATCTTTGAAAATTACTTTCATATTGCGCTCCACTCTACGAGAGGAAGGTCATGACATGCCCTCAGTTGCATCCACGCTTGTGGGATCCATTTAAAGGCAACGGCGAGTAGAGATGCGTTCTTTCCCACAAACAACGGGCTTTGGACTGCGGTGTGTCAACCTCATCATCGTTGGGTAATTCGGTACATCGCGAGTTCCACGAGGCATTTCTACGTCAAACTCGATCACACATTTGACGCCAGGACACTGGCACAGGATCATGGTGGATGTTGAAGGTCGGTTGACACCGATGTGAAGTGGTAATGAACAGTTCTGCGCCACGACATGGGCGTCCCACGACAACAGTGGTGATGGTATAAGGTGGGAGGGTGTGTTTCCCTTCTTTAAGGAGGAGGAAGAACCGTATTGTTCAATGCACACATGGCATAGAGATTATAGTCAGAATCTGCGAGAAAAGCAGGAAGGAGGGGAGGAAGAACCGTAGAAGAAGTTCAGATCCGGCCGTTACAAAACTGGCTTCAGGAAGCAACTACAGAAATTGATCTGTCTAGCTTAAGCATCTAACGATGTAAAAGTTCACATGTGGGCCCGGGGACAGGTGACGCATGTAAGAGAGTAAGTATATGCATAATTTTTTCCTTTGTGTCGTCCGATCAAGTCATCCAATCTCGACCTCTCAAGCGAGCAGCCTGTTGTGTCTCTTCCCTCGGTCTTTGCAAAGCTCTGGACGCTGTTCTTCAAGGACAGCTTCAGGAATTACTCTTCAAGGACATATCAGACTCACACACGAAGCCCTAAATTCTATAGACCTGATCGCATAGTTACTCACAGCCTCTCCCGTTGCAACTACACAAGTCACTAAACATGACTCTATGGTTTCACGCTAATAGAATATCATGAGTCCCGACTTAACTTCCAGTTGTACGTGTGCATGCACAAGGTTGATCTTCTCACAAGAAGATATTCATGATGCCTCCTAGTCCTATCATTGATAAAGCATAAGTTTTCACATTCATGTGTACTTGCAATAGTCATGAGTTTGTGTTTATCGATCACTTGCTGCCACTCTAGCCTCTTCCTAACATGTTTCAGTTTATAGGTAGAAAGAGATGGCATGCATCCTACGTGTACTCTCAGTTATTGCACTAGTTTAATTTGCATCTACCACTCAATTAAGGGGAGTGTCAGACTGCATATGTCTATTCCATCGATAGCCACATAGCCGTCCTTAATATATTCTACATATTGTTCAATTGTATTGCTACTCCGGCATTGGTTGGACAACATATCTTTCAACAAGTTTGAGTCATTATTTGGTGAGGAAGTACGGTTTGGAGGCAATAGAGCGTATCCGTACTTAATAAGATCAATTACCTTTCTAGACGCAAAAATTTGATGTCTCGCTTCATCCTTAATTAACTGCCATAGTCACTGTCCCTCGTTGGACTCAGTTACTTGCAGTAAAAATAAAGACAAGAATCACAATTATCACAATGAACATAACAGAAAAATGGTGGTAGCTAGGCTTTTTGGGGGAGCCATATAGAATTAGAGTTACTTTGGTATATTCATCAGTTGTTGAGCCGACAAACTGACTTCGTCTAGATAACTAGTTCATCTAGACAGACCAAATATTTTCATTGACCAATGAGTTGCACAAGAATATCACATTGTTTGGATAATAGGTAGTCATTTTATTCGCGAGAACATAACATCCAAGAGAAGTATTTTACCACTTTCAACAAGGCCCTCACTATTTAACATTGCTAAAACCGTCCAATACACGATCTCGTTATTCCTCGGAGCAAGAATAACACAATTTAATCTAGATGGTATAAAGCACACTATTTGGAATAATAAAGTACACCGGTTGGAATAATAATGCACGCAGGTTGGATATAGGTAGTAGTTCTATTCGCGCTAGAGCATAACATCTGAGAGCATTATTTTACCGCCGTCAACAAACCCCTCACTCTTAAACATAACTAGAACCGCCCAATACACAATCCCATCATTCCTTGGAGAAAAAAATGTCGCAATATCAATTTAGATGGTATAAACATCGACGGCATCAAGATTTGACCTAGAACGCCCAAAGAATCCAACGATAGTGCCATTGTTTGGCATGGGGACATTAAAAGCATCGCCTTGCATTCTCCCAAAAGGGCCATACTTTCTAATGTTAGTGACAAACTTAATAGATGATACCACAAGATGGTTTTCATGATACCAAGTTGTTCTCGAGAATTCCTTAATGTACTCTGAAGAGGCTGGTTGGATCTGTAAATATAAAATGGTACAAACCAATCGCAATTGATTCTATAAAAACAAATCAAACATAAGGGATTTATGTTTTACCCACTATTTCACGAACACTGCCACCACTTCCCCCCAATGGACCCGTGGTGGGTTCTCTGACCAGACTGGTCGATGGAAGAAAATGTGACTGAGTCAATCACCCATCCACTATGAATTGACACGCTTTCAAGAAATTGGGGTCTCTCCGTGATGTCATGGTTTGTGCCTCAATTTCCACCCCACGGTCCAACATTTGTGGGTTGGCTCCGCACAAAAGTGGTGGAGAGCAACACATTGTTTGTTAGGCACTTACATGTGTTGCTCAGGTGTTTATCAACTAAATGTGATTATAGTTTTGATAATTTAATGTATCATGCCTGATTTTATGCAAACAAATAACACGTGGAATGGAGTTCTATATAGTTACAATGGTTTTATCATCCGCAATTCAACATTCAAATGTAGTTTCAATTTCTTGTTTGTACTAGTAATATTTAAATGAATATGAATGTTTTTACTTTATATATTATTTCAAAATATGGGTAATCTTGTTTGAAATTTTCATAGAAATATAGTCTATCTTTGGATTCCACTCTAACTTACATTGTATATTCGTGGTTGGTATGGACCCATTTGGTCTTGTGGTCCCATTGGTCCAAATGGTTTTGTACGGTCCCACTGGTTGATTCAGCCCCATAGGTAGTTCCGTCACAGTCGACCCCATAGGTGGTAAACCTTTAAGGATGGAGCAATATCCTTGCACTATAAGCTTGATAGTATTTACATTGTTTCACCTCTCATGCATTCTTTTTTAGATAACTCCGTGTGCCATTGAAAATTGTCGGGTGGTATTCTCATCACTTGAAGTGTGGACCATCTAAACCTATATAATATACATGGATTTAATAATACACCATCTTGAATTCTGAGTCAAACTCTTTGCAAGCATTGTTCACTTTTGAACTTGAAGTTGCACTGTCTTTGCTAGTTACTGCATTTTTTAGGAAAGTGTGATTTTTCTTATGGAATTTTTATATAGTCGACGTTGTTATTTTTAAGTTGTCACAAGGTTTCTCCATGCATTTCTTCATTTTTTTTATCTCCATCTGGACTGAATAAAGTTATAGCTTTATATATTTAATTGCAAGTCCCAATTGCTAACTTGGATTCTTGGCAAGATATGGGTAGCGCTCTTCCTATTGCAAAACAGATTAGAACTCTCTTGCTTTATGCCCAACTCTTGCAAGAAGTTTTTCATCCACAATATGTCCTTGCAAGCTTGAACACCTGCTATGTACTCAACATCCGTGCTTGATAGTGAAATGTGTTTTTGCAGTCTTGATTTCCATGACAATGAACCCATGCATAAGTCATCAAGTATCCATAAGTAGACTCCCTAAAATTTACATCACCAATATAATATGCATTTGTATATCCTTGCAATATAGGATCACCGCTTTCAAATCATAAGCACGATCTAGAAGTACCTTTTATATACCTAAGAATCCACTTCACCACATTCAGTGAGTTTAGATTTTTCATTAACCCGCTAATAACTCCAATAGCATACATCAAAGTACCCACGGCAGATTGTTACAATACTTTATGCATTTCTTATTTATCCTTCTTGCTTCTAGGACATTGTTCTGAACTTAGTTTGTAATGTCCTGCAAGTGGAGAGGTACAAGAATTTGCGTCCTACATATTGAACCTTTCAAGTACCTTCTCAATGTATCGTTTCTGTGAGAGACAAAGCAGCTTTTATATATATCACGGGAGGTTTTCTTGCCATGTATTTGCTTAGCTGATCCTAAATCCTTCATGGCAAGTGATTTACTCAACACATACTTTAGGAGAGCAATCCTCTTTGTGCCATTTCTAACAATCAGCATGTCATTGAAATATAGACAAAGAATAATGAAGTCACCCTCGGCGTACCTCTTCATAAAGACACAATGATCAGGGTGTGCTTGATACATCGGAAACGTATCTATAATTTTTGATGTTCCATGCTTGTTAGTATCTAATTTGCTTTACTTTGTCTACACTTTGAGGTGCTTTTTACATGTTTCCTGGTACTAACCTATTAACAAGTTGCCACAGTGCCAGTTGCCTGTTTTCTGATGTTTTTGGTTCTAGAAAAGTTAGTAAAGAAATATTCTCGGAATTGGACGGGACAAACGTCAAAGTCAATTACTTTCCATGGGGAACAAGAAGTCTAGAGGGGAGATGGAGAAGCGGGCCAGGGTAGCTAGACCCCCCCCAAGGCACGGTCAGGGGTGGGCTCGCGCCTAGGAGGGGTGTGACCCCTCTGGCCGCCTCCTCGGCCTTCCCCTTCGCCTATAAGAAGCCCCAAATGCAGAAACCCTAAGCACCCGATCAAATCTCCACGAAACCGCATGTAGCCGCCGCCACCATCGTCCCTAGATAGGGGGATCTGAAGTTCTTCTCGGCACCCTGCCGGAGGGGAGATCACCCTGGAGGCCTTCTCTCCGGTATGATGCGTGAGTAGTTTCACCTTGGACTATGGGTCCATGTAGAGCTAGATGGTTGTATCTCCTCCTTTGTGCTTTTATGTATAGATCTTATGAGCTCCGTTCATGATCAAGGTCTAATCTATTTGTAATCATGCATGTTGTGTTTGCGGGGATCCAATGGATATTGAGATAATTATGTTGGTTTGATTAATGGTTTTGTCTTGATGATTCTATCATGTCTATGTTGTTTGTGATCTTCCATGCTCTCCGTTGTTAGTAGCTATCTTGGCCAAATAGTTGCTAGTGACTCCAAGAGGGGGTATTTATGCTCGATAGTGAGTTCATTCCTCTAGTTTTCAAGGGAAGTGACAATAATCTCTTCGGCTGTAGATGTGTTTTTGCTACTAGGGAGAAAACAACGGTATCTTGTTCATGGAACATGTGGACTGTTTACCTTACACACTTTGCTTAAAGCAGTTATCTGTTTCTTGCAACTTAATACTGGAGGGGGTTCGGATGATAACCTGAAGGTGGACTTCTAGTCATAGATGCAGTTGGATGGCGGTCTATGTATCTTGTTGTATTGCCAATCGAATCTTATAGGATCTTTTTGACTAGTAATTGCATTGTATACCTTGCTCAGTTCCTGTCAATTGCCATGCTGTAATTTGTTTACCCTTCATGCCATGATGTTTATCTAAGGAGAGCACCTCTAGTGAACTATGGACCCCGGTCCAATCTTTACCATTGATACATCCTCCACTGTTACTTGTTTACTTGCTGCAAACCATTACCTTCCACACCATACGTTTAATCCTTTGTTACAACAAACCGGTGAGCTTGACAACCCCACTGATTCGTTGGGGCAAAGTCTTGAGTTTGTGTTGTGCAGGTCTCCGTGTTGCTAGCAACACCTGTGTGACGTTTCCTTCCTCCTACTGGTTCGATAACCTCGGTTTCTTACTGAGGAAAAACTTGCTGCTGTGCTGGTTCACACCTTGCTCTTGGGGTTTCCAACGAAGTCATCTCTATCAGGCGACAAGTTTTCTAGCGCCGTTGCCGGGGAATAAAGAAAGAAGCTCCCACGTCAACTAGGCGCCATCAACAAGTTTTCTGGCGCCGTTGCCGGGGAGGCTAAGGACGTCTTCACAAGGGGAGTCCTCCACTTCTTTTCTCTTTACTTTGTTTTTAGTTTGCTTTGTTTCTTTTGCCTGGTTTTGTTTGCCTCTTTTCAAAAAAACCCAAAAAATTAGTCTAGTTTGGTTTGCTTACTTTATTCAAAAACACAAAAAAATTAGTTCCTGCTCTAGCTGTTGCTGTTTTTGGCTTGCCCACCTTTGCCAAAATGAACTCTGCTAATAACACCAAGTTGTGTGACTTCAGTAGCACCAACAACAATGATTTCCTTAGCACACCTATTGCTCCACCTGCTCCTGATGCTACCTTTTATGAAATTAAGCCTGCTTTGTTAAATCTTGTGATGAGAGAGCAATTTTTTGGTGCTAGTTCTGATGATCATGCTGCACATCTCAATAGCTTTGTTAAACTTTGTGATATGCAAAAATATAAGGATGTAGATGGAGATATTATTAAGATCAATCTTTTTCCCTTCTCCTTGAGAGGAAAAGCTAAAGGATGGTTGCTATCCTTGCCTAAAAATAGTATTGATTCTTGGACTAAGTGCAAAGATGCTTTTATTGGAAAATACTATCCTCCTGCTAAGATTATATCTATGAAAAGTGACATTATGAAATTTAAACAACTTGATAGTGAACATGTTGCTCCAGCTTGGGAAAGAATGGAGTCTTTGGTTAAGAATTGCCCCACTCATGGACTCACTGCTTGGATGATTATCCAGACTTTTTATGCAGGTTTGAACTCTCCTCAAGAAATCTGTTGTATTCAGCTGCTGGAGGTACCTTCATGGGCCTCACTTTGGGTGCTGCAACAAGGCTCCTTGATAATATGATGGTTAACTACTCTGAATGGCATGTTGAGAGAGCTCCACATGGTAAGAAGGTAAATTCTGCTGAGGAAACTTCCTCTTTGAGTGAAAAGATTGATGTTATTATGGCTATGCTTGTTAATGGGAAAACACCTCTAGATCCTAATAGTGTTCCCTTAGCCTCTTTGGTTGCTCAAAAATTAAGTTGATGTGAACTTCATTAGAAACAAAAATTTCAACAACAATGCCTATAGGAATAATTTTGGTAGCAACAACAACTATAGGCCTTATCCTCCTAATAATGGCAATTCCTATGGAAGATCTTAAAATAATGCTATAAGTGCCCCCTCTGAACTTGAAGTCATGCTCAAGGACTTTATTAGTAAACAAACCACTTTCAATAAGACTATAGAGGAAAAGCTTTTAACTGTTGAGAAAAATATATCCTCTTTGTCTGAAGCTCAGTCTTCCTTGGTTAATAAAATGGCTGCTAAACTTGAAACTATGGAAAACACCTTTGCTACTGCTCATGCCATACAAGTTACTATTGATGAAAATGTTAGGCTGTTAGCTCAACTCCATGCTAAGTGGGAAAGGGAAGCTGAAATTGATAGAAACAATAGTGTGTGCACCATCAACACTAAACCACAAGTAGTTCTTGTTCCTCCTCCTACTATGCCTAAGCCTATTGAGCCTACTACTAGTGATGCTAAGTTTGAATTTTATATTGATGCACTACTAGGAAAATGGACATTCATGGTGCACCTGAAAAGGGCATCCGTGGTGCACTAATTTGTCAGAATTAGCCTCATGCGGCTATCTCTTACCGTAGCCTTTGCTGCGCGCCACGGTTATCTCGAGATAGGCGTGGCGCACTACCAAGTGCGCCACGGGTAGGGGTACAGGGTGCGCCACGGATGTGTTTTTTTTAAATGCAAAAAACACCCTCGTTTTGAATTGCAAAAGCAATCGGGTCCGTGCATCGCCGCCGTCGTGTCACCTCGCCGGAGCATGGCCGTGTCCACGACCTACCACCGCAGGAAGGTGCGGGAGGCCGTAGCCGCTCTAGTCCTCGCCGGCGTCGAGGTGGTAGGAAGGGTGTGGTTGGAGAAAGGAAGGTAGGAAGAGAGGGAGGTAGGAGGAGATGGAGGAAGAGAGGGAGGAAGGGAGGTCGGTGAGGAGAAGGATGCCACCGTTGCGCCGTCGTCACTACGAGGAGAGGAGGAGGCCATCATTGCGCCGTCGCCGCGCCACCTCCACTGCGCCACCGCCACTGCAAGGAGAGGAGGAGGCCGCCGTCGCACCGTCACTGCAAGGAGAGGAGAAGGGGAAGGGGGAGAAGGAAGAAGGAGAAGAGAGAAGGAAGAAGGAGAAGGGAAAGGAAAATGGAGAGGGAAAAGGGGGAGGCAAAAAGGGGAAGGAAAAGGTAGGAGGGCAGGGTGGGGATTCAAATTTTGAAGCCCGCCCAACTTACTCGTAGCGCACTAGGTGGTGGTGCGCTATGGGTAAGTTGCCATCTTTGTTTCTGCATGAAAAAACGGTCTTCTGGCCGTAACTTTTTACTATTTTCGAATTTTGAAAATCTAAATAATCGCTAAACGACCAAACGTCATTGCAAGCGGATGCGAAATCTCTTTCTCGTCATTTTGGTATACTATACGATTGTTTTCGGCATCGTATGCAAAAGTTACGGCCATTTTACTGTGGCATGACTTTTTTTGCAGAAAAAGTGAAAACTCATGTTTGTTAATTTTCTAGAAACTATACCACATTACCTACCTAAAGATGAAAGGATTTTATTTTTTGAAGTGTTTATTATTTTCTTTTATTTTTTGCAAAACCTAAAAAGGCGATCCACGGGGGGTGGGGGGGGGGGGGGTGGAGTTGGTGCAAGCCACTTAGCCGTAGGGCACTAGGGCAGAGTGCCCTATGGCTAAGTTGACCCAGCTACTGCAGCACACATGCCCGTAGCGCACTAGGTCAAGGTGCGCTATGGCTAAGTGACACATCCGTAGCACACCTTGACCAAGTGCGCTACGGGTATGTGTGTTGTGGCCACATGTGCCCTGGCCCACACATAGCCGTGGCGCACCACCCCATATGCGCCACGCTTACGACAGTTAGCCGTAGGGCACCCATGGGCAGTGCACCACGCCTATTTTACCCATGGGTCACCACTAGCAAGTGTACCACAGAAGTGTGGATTACCTATAGCTATTTTCCTAGTAGTGATGATTGCAATATTTCTGAAGTGATTATGTTCTTATAAAAGCTTGCTAGAAGTCCTGATGCTAGTGATATGCATGTTGCTTTCACCAAACACATTACAAATGCTCTTGTTAAGATTAAGGAAGAGAAGCTAAAATATAAAGCTTCTATTTCTAGGAAAGTAGAAGATAGTTGGGAACCCATTATTAATAAACAAGTGAATGACTTTGATTTCAACGTTTCATGTGATCTTGGTTCTAGTGTCTCTATTATGCCTAAAAAGATTTATGAAATGCTTGATTTTCCACCATTGGAAGATTGTTATTTGGATGTCCCACTCAATGATAATGCTAAGAAGAAACTCATGAGGAGTAT
This sequence comes from Avena insularis, assembly GCA_023614405.1. Taxonomy (NCBI): domain Eukaryota; kingdom Viridiplantae; phylum Streptophyta; class Magnoliopsida; order Poales; family Poaceae; genus Avena; species Avena insularis. Next base: position 93,277,243 of record CM042693.1, on the reverse strand, counting down.
TAATGATGTTGTCATTATGGTTAACAATGCTTATGTCCCTGTTGATTTTTATATTTTGGATGTTGAATACAATGCTTCTTGCCCTATTACTTTGGAAAAACCTTTTCTTAGAATAGTTGGTGCCATTATTGATATGTAAGAAGGCACCATTAAATATCATTTTCCATTCAAAAAAGGTATTGAACACTTCCCTATAAAGAGAGAGAAGTTGATTTTTTCTCCTCCTTTGAAAGCAAGGTTTGATGTTAATTCTTCTTCATTTGAAAATACTTGATTCTTCTTGCTTCTTGTGCGTAACTTAAAGGCGTTAAAGAAAAGTACTTGTTGGGAGATAACCCAGGAGTTTCCTTGATTATTGGAAGTTATTACTTCAGTAATGACCTCTCCTTATCCTTTTTGTTTGGTTTTTGTGCCAAGAATGACCTCTAATGAGAGGGAAGTAAGATTTGGAGAGTTGCTGTCCCGAAACAGATTTCTGTCCTCCACCCAAAAAAATTGTGAGGAGTCTCTATAACTAGGATTGAGCTAAAATTTTTCGAATAAATCCCCCAGTATGTTAGCTAAATTTCGTTAGATCAACACTTTTTTATTTGAGCAACAGAAGATGTTCGAAAAAATCGGTTTCGACCTGCTGGTCTGTTTTGACAGATTTTTGCCATTATTTGCATTTGCTTCTTATTGATTCCTTTTTGGTTCTTTTTGGGAAATTGAGCTTTTTGAATACAGTAGCTTATGTTTTTGGTGAAAAGCCTTGCTGTTCCAAAGCTTTGCCCGAGGTCTAATATCTTTTGAATACACTAATGTTGCTAATGAAGATTGTGTGAAGTTTTGTATGAAGGGAATATTTCAGGTGTAGAGAGAGAATGATGCAATGAGATGAAGAATGGACAAAAGCTCAATCTTGGGGATGCCACCATGGTGTCACCCTAAGAAATATTCAATAGGTACAAGCGTCAAAGCTTGGGGATGCCCAAGGGCATCCCCTTCTTTATCAATAAAAAGCTCAGGTCTGTCTAGACACTTCGTTTTTATTGTTGCAAGCATAGTTGTGTTGTTCTTGTAGCATCTTAGTTTTTGTTTTCTTTTCTTAGGTTGTTTAGTTTGCTTGAAAAAGTAGTTTGGACCCCCATTCTCGCTGTGTTGTTTTGCAAATAAGTTGCTTGGTGTTGGAAAGGAGTAGTAAGTTCTTGCTTGAAGTGCAAGAGGAGCTTGCATTGACTGTGACTTAGACTTTAGCATGACATGCTGTTGTTTTGACCTTATGCTTAGTGATTATTTCTGTAGCATGTCTTGTTCCAAACAATTGGGATTGCTTAGCGTGCCTTGAAGAAATTATGCGTTGTTTTAGCATGCAAAAAGCATAGTATTGTGGTATTCTCCTTTGATGCTTTGTTTGGGTTGACTTGGCACATGCTCACACCATGTTATGACTATGACAAGTCACCATTATCCTCTATGATCATTTAGTACTTGACTTGTAATACCACTCTATGTCTTGATTAGTAATGCTTTGTTGCACTGCATGATTATGGCCATTATTGCTCTCTTAGTTGGTTACTCCCAGTCTTTTGCTAGCCTCCACTTATATGAGTAAGTTCTACTCATGCTTCCAACTCCCAAGAAACCAATTTTTCCAAAGTGTCCACTATAAACTCCTATCAATGGTGTGTTACACCATTCCAAGTATATCCTTGTTTTCAGCTATCTTCCAATTAAAAACTATTTTGTTATGTGAAAAATTAGTGATTAAAGCCCTCACAAACTTGATGGCACACTTTATATTCTTTGCCCCTAATAAACTTGAACCATTGTGTCATCTATGTTGTATATGCTTGCACTTATACATTGGAATTAGCAGAACTGTGATGTCACGGAGAACGTTTTCAACATTGCACTTGTACTTTGTACTCAGTTGATATCATGCTCTTTTATGTATGGATGTCACCAGTGTGAAATAAAGAGGGAACTTGTAAGTCCATGAATTTTGTATCCTGTGTTAGAGAAATGCCTGGGCCGCTAGCCTAAGCCATGCCTAATCATGGTGGAAACTTGCAGCATCACCATAGTGACATCTATGAAGCATTCTTCTTATAAAAAAAGAGAGACGCATTTAGAAAAGAGGAAAGAGAGAAAAAAAAGCACCATTTTCCCATGGTTAATAAGAAGATTGCTGAGATGCTTATTGTCTGCTTGCCTTGTCATTTTGGTTATGGGATAGCTCCTGTACCATGTGGAAGGGGTACCCCGTTGGCGGTTCTCTATGATATACAAATACTTATAATAACAAGAACTTACAGGTGACTAAAGTTGAGTAGCATGGGGTGTGACCCTCGTATTCAAGGTACTTGAGATTGCCAACTTATACTTCGTCAAGCATATACTCCATCTTTGTTCACTTTAACCTTAATCACTTCAAGATGCTTATGCTAGGGGCAATGAGGGCTGAAAGCTAACAAGTACCATAATTTTTGGAAGCTCTTTTCGAAACTTGAAATCCCTGCTTCCTTTACAAAAGGCTTTTCTTCCACCATTACTTGAGTCTCCACCTTCTACCTTTAGGCACCATTAAGAGAGCATAGTTGTCATTCTCTGTGCACTGTTCCAAAGCTTATTGATTGATGCATATTGTGATATTACTTGTTCTTGTGCTATTTGTTTCTAGTCACCCTTGTGAACTTTGAAGGTGTCCTATGCATCTATTTGCTACTCTATGAGGGACAAGCTGATTACCACTATGCTATGTTTTCTATATGTGAAACAAACAAACGTTTTTCAATGCATGTTATTCATGATCTTTGTTTGTAGCTTGTCATGTTGCCTACATAGTTACTATGTCCTACTGTTAGAACTCCATCTTTCATGCACATGTTTAGAGTTCTTTGATCCCAGCTTTTAATACTTGCAAATGATTGGATCTTTATTGTGAGGGTGCATGTCACCTCAAAAATTATTCATTTATCACTTACCTACTTGAGGACGAGCAGGAGTTAAGCTTGGGAATGCTTGATACGAAACGTATCTATAATTTTTGATGTTCCATGCTTGTTAGTATCTACTTTGCTTTGCTTTGTCTACACTTTGAGGTGCTTTTTACATGTTTTCTGATACTAACCTATTAACAAGTTGCCATAGTGCTAGTTGCCCGTTTTCTGCTGTTTTTGGTTCTAGAAAAGTTAGTAAAGAAATATTCTCGGAATTGGACGGGACAAACGTCAAAGTCAATTACTTTCCGTGGAGAACAAGAAGTCCAAAGGAGAGACGGAGAAGAGGGCCAGGGCATCCATACCCCCCTAGGCGCGACCAGGGGTGGGCCCGTGCCTGTGAGGGGTGTGGCCCCTCTGGCCGCCTCCTCGGCCTCCCCCTTCGCCTATAAGAACCCCCGGTGAAGAAACCCTAAGCACCCGATAAAATCTCCAAGAAACCGCATGTAGCCGCCGCCACCATCGTTCCTAGAACGGGGGATCTGAAGTTCTTCTCGGCACCCTGCCGGAGGGGAGATCATCCCAAAGGCCTTCTCTTCGGTATGATGCGTGAGTAGTTCTACCTTGGACAATGGATCTATGTAGTAGCTAGATGGTTGTATCTCCTCCTTTGTGCTTTCATGTATATATCTTGTGAGCTCCGTTTATGATCAAGATCTAATCTATTTGTAATCATGCATGGTGTGTTTGCGGGGATCCGGTAGATATTGAGATTATTATGTTCGTTTGATTAATGGTTTTGTTTTTATGATTCTATCATGTTTGTGTTGTTTGTGATCTTGCCTGCTCTCCCTTGTTAGCAGCTATCTTGGCAAAGTAGTTGCTAGTGACTCCAAGAGGGAGTATTTATGCTCGATAGTGGGTTCATGCCTCTAGTTTCCAAGGGAAGTGACAATAATCTCTTCGGTTGTAGATGTGTGGTTGCTACTAGGGATAAAACAACGGTCTCTTGTTCATGGAACGTGTGGACTGTTTACCTTACATACTTTGCTTAAAGCAGTTGTCTATTGCTTGCAATTTAATACATGAGGGGGTTCGGATGATAACCTGAAGGTGGACTTCTAGTCATAGATGCAGTTGAATGGAGGTCTATGTATCTTGTTGTATTGCCCAATCGAATCTCATAGGATCTTTCTGACTAGTAATTGCATTATTATGCCTTGCTCAGTTCCTGTCAATTGCCCTACTATAATTTGTTTACCCTTCATACCATGTTGTTTATCTAAGGAGAGCACCTCTAGTGAACTATGGACCCCGGTCTAATCTTTAACATTGATACATCTTCCATTGTTACTTGTTTACTTGCTACAAACCATTACATTTCACACCATATGTTTAATCCTTTGTTACATCAAACCGGTGAGCTTGACAACCTCACTGATTCGTTGGGGCAAAGTCTTGAGTTTGTGTTGTGTGTCTCGCTGCTAGCAAGACCTATGTGACGTTTCCTTCCTCCTACTGGTTCGATAACCTCGGTTTCTTACTGAGAAAAAACTTGCTGCTGTGCTGCTTCACACCTTGCTCTTGGGGTTTCCAATGAAGTCCTCTCTGTCAGGCGACAAGTTTTCTAGCGCCGTTGTCGAGGAATAAAGAAAGAAGCTCCTACGTCAACTAGGCGCCATCAGTGCTTTATGGTATCCATGATTAGTCATAAAGATTCAAACTTCCTGTACCACTATCGAGGAGCCTGTTTCAAGCCATACAAGAGCTTCTTCAATTTGCACACTTGGTGCTCCTTGTCAGCAACCACAAATCCTTATGGTTGCTCCATGCACATATCCTCCTCTAGGCCACCATGTAATAATTATGTCTTTACATAAATTTGTTCAATTTTCCAAGTCCATGGTGGTAGCCATGCCCAGCACAAGTCAGATCGAAGACATCTTGACCAATAGAGGAAATATCTCATCAAAGTTAATACCTTTTTATGACTAAAACTTTTCACAACCAATATGTCCTTGTACCTTGGTTGTGAGATATTCTCTTCTATCGTTACTATGTACACCCACTTGTTCTTTAGTGCTTTCTTCCCCTTTGGCAAAGACACCAATTCAAAGGTGGCACTCGCATATAGGAATTTTATCTGATCGTGCATGGTTTCCGACTATTCATTGTTGTGGTTATCAAATGCCGCCTCCTCATAGCATGAGGTTTCACGTGCACCAGTCATCAACACATATTGATGTCCATCAAAGATTTGTACGGTGTGAAATATTTATTTACGTAATTAGAACTAACCAATTAGGCCATGGATAGGATTTTTTACATGTGAGGGATGGAAACTTTTCTTACCAGAAATGATGTGGCACTTAATGGACGAAATATCAAATTAAAATAAATAAATAAAGTAGGGAGTTTTGAGTAATGTGGATGATATGAGAGGCTAACAAAATGAAAAGGGGGTCCACATTCATGGTCAGATTGAGAACATGGGAGCAAACCATTTGGCGACCTGCGACAATAATTATGTGTTTCAAGTGACAAGATTGTCGAAGATGTTCACATGGATAGAGAAAAAAGTGAAATACTTGATCGTAATGGACTACATAAATAGAACTACACAATGGCAAGAGGGTAAGATCAGAGTGACAGACACCCCCTGATCAGGGTTGATTTTTGATTGAAATAGAATTTTCATGTCTCACTTGCTCACACCATCCGTAATTTAGTATTCCAGCCATGGACACTTTAATTGTTACTAATAATAGTACTTTAATTGTTTCATGTTGTTTGCTCCTACGAGCTGAATAGATGATTTTGATCGTCTAGTCTGGCCAACCATGCGTGCCACAACATATGTAGAGTATGAATGCCACAACATATGTTATTTATTTGTGATTTTGGTTTCTTCTCTTCATCCTTACGCCCCAAAAGTGCCAATCTTGTACATGGATATGTGGAGTCCATAGCCCTGGTCGCAGGGGTGGGCCCACCTTGTTTTGCTAAAACTTTTAAATTTTATGGTAGAGCCATATACACTACTAGAGAAAAGGCTATAGGAGACATGCTTATGCGAGGCACATTTAGACCATATGCGCCTCCTATAAAATAGGCGAGGCACACTCCTTCTCCATGCGCCTCTAGTATAAAAATAGGCGAGGCGCATATGATAAGAATACGCCTCCTATAATCCCTGTACGGACTAAATCTAGCAGCCCCATATTATGCGAGGCGCATTCCAGTCATATGGGCAGAATGCGCCTCGCATAATCTGTGTGGGCCCGCGTGTTGGTAGGTGCACGAATATACGAAGCGCATATAACCAGCCCCATATTATGCGAGGCGCATTCCAGTCATATGGGCAGAATGCGCCTCGCATAATCTGTGTGGGCCCGCGTGTTGGTAGGTGCACGAATATACGAAGCGCATATGGTTATATGCGCCTTGTTACAATTGCGACAAGAAGATAACGAAGAACGAAAACGAAAAACACAGCAAGGGGACACAGATTTAACGTGGAAAACCTCTCCAACAAAGAGAGGAAAAAACCACGGGCGCCAGCCAGCAAAACTTCACTATATCGAGGAGTGTTTACAAACGCTGGGGATTTCACAGATGCAACTCCTCCCAACCGGCGGCTTACAAGGGGTTTATATATCGGTGGAAACCTAGGTCTTCGACGATCCGTACCACCTCCTATAGTTTGAATCACACTCGGCCCAAGCCTCCGGCGACGGGCCTCACTCCACTCGTCAGAAGTTGGCCTATACTTTGTAGAATTTGGATCAACATATAACAAACTCCACCTTGAGACAAATTCCTCCTTGTAGCATCAACAGCAACCATCTCCCTGAACAAACAAAGCAAATACTTTCGGCGCCAATAGCCACTTGGGCTAATTAGTTAAACCAACTAAGTTCGAGCAAATCTCAAACTTAGCAACAGGAACAGGTTTAGTCATCATATCAGCAGGATTATCATGAGTGCTGATCTTGCATACCTTTAATTTACCTTGAGCAACAATGTCTCTAACAAAATGGTACTTGACATCAATGTGCTTAGTTCTCTCATGGAACATCTGATCTTTTGTAAGGTATATGGCACTTTGACTGTCACAAAATAAAGTAATGCAAGAATCATCTCCACAAAGCTCAGCAAACAAACCTTTCAACCAAACAGATTCTTTGCAAGCTTCAGCAATAGCCATGTATTCAGCTTCAGTAGTAGATTGTGCAACAACAGCCTGCAATGTAGCCTTCCAGCTAACAGCACAACCTCCAACATTAAACACATAACCTGTGAGGGATCTTCTCTTATCCAAATCGGCAGCAAAATCTGAATCCACATAGCCAACGAGTCCCTCACTGGTCCTGCCAAACTTCAAACAAGCATTTGAAGTGCCAAGAAGGTACCTGAAAACCCAGTGAACAGCCTTCCAATGTTCTTTACCAGGATTAGCCATGTATCTACTTATCAAACTCATAGCATATGATAAATCAGGACGAGAACAAACCATGGCATACATCAAAGAACCAACAGCACTAGAATATGGCACCTTTGACATGTACTCAAACTCTTCATTAGTAGTAGGACATTGAGAAACTGACAATTTAAAATGAGGAGCAATAGGAGTACTAACAGAGTTGGCACCATCCATATTAAAACGATGAAGAACTTTCTTAATGTAACTTTGCTGACTAAGAAATAACAAACCAGATTTTCTATCTCGGGTAATCTCCATACCTAAGATCTTCTTAGCAGCACCAAGATCCTTCATCTCAAACTCACTACTTAGGTGTGCCTTCAAAGTAGTGATTTCTTTCATGCCCTTGGCAGCAATTAACATATCATCAACATATAGCAGCAAGTATATAGGTGACCCATCAGCAAACTTGATATAAACACAACTATCATATTTAGACCTCTCAAAACCATGTGAGATCATAAATGAATCAAACCTTTTATACTACTGTCTTGGAGATTGCTTTAATCCATAAAGAGACTTCTTTAATTTGCACAAAAATCCTCTTTACCAGGCACTATGAACCCTTCTGGTTGGTCCATGTATATTTCCTCATCAAGCTCTCCATGCAGAAAAGCAGTCTTGACATCTAACTGCTCAAGCTCAAGATCACGCATAGCCACAATACTAAAGAAAGTACAAATGGAACTATGCTTCACAACTGGAGAGAACACATCATTGTAATCAATACCTGGAATCTGGCTGAACCATTTTGCTACTAACCTTGCCTTGTACCTTGAAGGCTCTCTGGGAGATAGACCTTCCTTTTTCTTGAAGATCCACTTGCAGCGGACCGCCTTCTTTTGTTTAGGCAAGCGCACAACATCCCATGTGCCATTTTTCTCAAGCGATTGCATCTCTTCTTGCATAGCAGAAACCCACTTCTCGCGGTCAACGGATGCAATGGCTTCATTATATATGTGAGTTCAGAATCGTTCTCCACATTGCTCAAAGACAACTCAAAGCATAATGTACAAGATTACACTCTTCAATTAAACGAGGACGAGGACCACAGTTACGCCTCGGTCTATCACAGCAATGGACTCATGTGGCTGCTGCAAAACAGTAGGTGAGTGCTGAACAACAATATCATCAACGTTTTCCTCATGTGTATCTTCAACGATAGCATCACTATCAACAGTTTTCTGCAGGTTCTCCACCTGCACATTAACTCTCTCCTCTCCAACAGCAACAGGAGAGGTATCTGATGGCAAGCTATCATGATACATAACGGACTCATTGAAAACAACGTTTCTACTTAGCAAAATCTTTTTAGTTTCAGGATTCCATAGTTTATATGCTTTAACTTCTGAACCATAACCAAGGAATATGCACTTAACAGCCCTAGGCTCTAACTTTCCATTATCAACATGAGCATATGCAGTGCAGCCAAAAACTCTCAACTGTGAATAATAAGCAGGCGAACCTGACCATACCTCAATGGGAGTTTTCTTCTCAAGTGGAATAGAAGATGACCTGTTGATGAGGTAACACGCTGTGTTGGCTGCTTTAGCCCAGAAACGCCTATGCATACCTTCATTAGACAACATACAATGAGCCCTCGAGATGATGGTTCTGTTCATGCGCTCTGCCACGCCATTCTGCTGAGGAGTATATGGGATGGTGTGATGCCTGATCATGCCATCGTTACTGCAAAACTCCTCAAACTCATTAGAACAGAATTCCATACCATTGTCAGTACGTAGTACCTTTACCTTTTTCTCAGTCTGTTTTTCAACCATAACTTTCCACTTCTTAAAAGCATCAAAAACATCAGATTTATGCTTCAGAAAATAAGGCCACACCTTTCTTGAGTAATCATCAATAATAGTAAGCATATAATTAGCACCACCAATAAAAGTCTTATGGGACGGACCCCATACATCAGCATGCACATAATCTAATATGCCTTTGGTGGTATGAACGGAAGCATTGAATTTAACTCTTTTATGCTTACCAAAGATGCAGTGCTCACAGAACTCAAACTTACTCAAGTTGCAACCATCAATCAACTCTCTCTTGACCAACTCTGCCATGCCTTGTTCGCTCATATGACGCATATGCCATAGATGTGTTTTACCACAATCATCAGAATCATTAGAAGTAACAGCAGCAATACCAGGCAAAGTGCTACCTCTAAAAATATATAATTTAGCAGAATTCATATCACCTATCATGTGAATAAGAGAACCTTTTGATACCTTCAGAACTCGATGCCCACCGGCATACTTGTATCCATCAACGTCCATGGTACTCATGGAGATCAAATTTCTGACCATGCTTGGTATGTGCTTCACCTCACTCAACGTGCGTGTCACGCCATCATGTGTCCTAATCTTAATAGATCCAACACCAACGATATGGCATGGGTTGTCATTCCCCACACGCACAAAATCTCCACTGCAGCACTCATATGAACTGAACCAATCTTTGTTACAGCAAATATGAAACGAACATGCAGATCAAGTATCCATTCATCATCACGAGAAGCACAAGCAGCAAAAACAGCTAAGCATTCACCATCGTAACTATCGAAACAACATCAGCCTTACGAACCTTCATCCTATCTTCGGTTGGTAAGTTCCGCTTTTTCTCCTTATTCGCAACTTCCAACAATCATCAATAACATGATTAGATTTCTTACAATACCGCAGAATTTATCCTTTCCTTGGACTTTGAACTTCTACCGGCCTTGCTCTTATCTCTGTTGCCATAGTTGTTGGACCTCTGCTCGGTCCTGCCATTTAACCTGCAGAGCCTCAGCCTTGGATGACGTCCCATCCGACCCTACCATAGTTTTCATCTTTTCCTCTGTTTGAGGCGCCATGTACTTGCAAGGGTTAGTTCATCACGGCTCAACAATATTGTATCACGAAAGTGTGTATAGGAACTAGGCAACGAGCATAAGAGTAGAAGAGCTAAATCCTCATCATCATATTTTACCTCCATAGACTGCAAGTCTGAAACAATCTCTTTAAAAACAGATATGTGATTCATTACCGATCCACCTTTTTGCAGCCTGTGCGAGAACAACTTCATCTTCACGTTCATCTTACTGGTTAGATCCTTTGACACAGATCGTTTCCAGTTTTTCCCATAGGGCAGCAGCAGATTTCATCTCCAGTACTTCCTGCAAAATATTATTGGACAGATGAAGTTGAATCAAAGACAAAGCCTTACGGTCCTTCCGCTTCTCTTCGGCGGACCAGGTCTTAGCATCCTTTTCACCGAATCCATCCAGCGCTTCATCCAGATCAGAAGTTTGGGCGAGAATCGCCCACATCTTCACCTGCCACAAGGAGAATCTTGTGGTGTAGTCCAGCTGTGGTAGATCGAACTTCAATGACGACATGTCGCAAACCCTAGATTAGAACCTGGGGCTCTGATACCACTTGTTACAATTGCGACAAGAAGATAACGAAGAACGAAAACGAAAAACACAGCAAGGGGACACAGATTTAACGTGGAAAACCTCTCCAACAAAGAGAGGAAAAAACCACGGGCGCCAGCCAACAAAACTTCACTATATCGAGGAGTGTTTACAAACACCGGGGATTTCACAGATGCAACTCCTCCCAACCGGCGGCTTACAAGGGGTTTATATATCGGTGGAAACCTAGGTCTTCGACGATCCGTACCACCTCCTATAGTTTGAATTATAGGAGGCGCATATTGTGCAATATGCGCCTCGCATAACCTGGCACCACTTTTTTCCAGCTTTTTGCACATGGAGCCAACTACCACCCCACTCACTTGTATCATTTCTTCCTCCTCCACCAAGACAAATCTGGTCGCCCCACTCCTCCTCCCCACCTCATTTCTCCCATCTAACCCACCCTGGTCCGCCCGCAAGCCCGCCGGTGGCCAGCGCGATGGCAGGCGACCCGCCGGCGCTCAAGCGCCCTAAGATGGAGAAGGAAGACTAATCGCACCGTCCCTCCCCCGCCAACGGCTCCGCCCCAAGACCCCCCTCCTCTGCCTCCACCTCCTCCGCCAGCGACGTGCCGCCGCCCGATGAGAAGGGCGACGACATGGGGGAGGAGGCCGTGCGCACGCTCATCGCACACCGCGAGCGCGTAGTCGAGCAGTGCAAGCTCAAGCTCGCCCACTACCAGTCCCAGGTACGCCTCAACCCCCTTCACCCTCCTCCCCACTCCTCCTTTTTGTGGCAATTGCTGACGATTGATGTTCCTGGTGCACCGCAGCTGGAAACGGCGGAGAACGAGCTCGCAGTGGCGCGCTCCCGGTACCGAGATCGCACCCCGCCCATCCGGAACATGCCGCCGCCGCCTCCCGATCGCAGGACGCCGCCTCCGGTCCAGAGGGACCCCAAGCCGTCGCAGCCCACCCAGAAGGCCCCCACGTCGCAGACGAGGCCGCAGCTAGTCATCCCAGGGACCAACACCCGGCCAGCCCCACGCGCGCCTGTGCCACGCACGGAACCAGCGCCCAGACGGGGCAGTGATGAGGTCCATAGGTCCTCTGGGACGATTTGGTCCATCCGGTATTGGTCTGCTGCTTTGTTTAATCAGGTTCCAGTCTGTTCTTATTGGATGATATCTTTGGTTTCTTCAAATTTAATTGAATTCATTCTGTAATTAGTGTTCAAAAATTTATATAGAAAACAATGCACTGGATAAAATATACTCTATCCTGTTAGTGGTGGTGAACTAGAAAAACCATCGATGATACAGAAATTATATGACCATCGATCTTTTCAGTAACAATGTTTTTAGAACCCATGTGGTATAGTTTATAGCCATGATATATCAATTTAGATGTATATTAGGTACTCTATGTTGCCTGCTTATTTCTGTCGAAACTGCGAGACCAGATAATGCCGCTTTTTGTATGGTCTCGTGTAAGTAGATCTTAGCATTTAAACTTTAGGCATGTTTATGATACAACTTATAGGAACCTATTTTTTTGCCATGTAAGCATTTCATGTTAGTTGTGTTTGAGCCTTTCATACATCCACTTATATGCAGCATAAGTGTTTGCTACATGAGTAGAATTTAGAGGGTGTAAGATAAACAAACTGAATTTGATAATTCTGCACTTGATAATTCCACATCTACACATGTTTGTGTCTTTTCAGCACCGTACGTGTTGTGTTCCTGGAGCCGACGAGGCGTAAAAACGACAAGTACGCCCACAACTAGCATTGGGTCAGTCCGTCTTCTACTCGGCTGAGCACTTCTTGCTGATATGGGGTACTATAATGTGTAAATTCAGGTTCTTCTTCGACCTAAAAAACGTGAAGGTGAACCGGTCATCCATTGGGTCATCTACTGATGGATTCTTCTCTACAACTTTCTGGGCTTTGGTTTGGTGCAAACTTACGTGCTGTAGGTTCCTTATCGAATGTCTGGTAAAATCTTAAATCGCCATCTGCGATTGCATCAAGAACAGGGCATTTCGTAATGGTCTAATTGCAACAGAGGTAAACAAGAATAGTCCAGGTCATTTTCTCGATGCTAAAATATTATTTGCAATCAGCATGGTGATGGGAAAACTTCTGCGCATTGCTCTGGATTTCCTATCTCTTATTTTTTTCTATCACTTGTGGCCATATTTAATTGTTTATATAATATATATGAATAGCTATCAGATACATGAAGAGGTCGGTAAGGTCTGCTTAAATGTTCTATCATAGTATGTTACACTCTGATTGTGAGCTTTTGTAGTAAAATGATTTTCAATCGAAAAGAAAGCAACACATACTGTTAATTAAACTATGGATTCTTGTCTATTTGCACAAAAACGATACATCATATTAATCCATTTATGAAATATGGATAGTAAAAATGTAGCATCAAAGAGGTTGGTACTTCCTGAAGTTAATAGTGTTTAGTTTCTAATCTCAGTGCAGTATTATTACCATTGTTTATGCATCCACTCGAGTTTGTTGTCTATTTTGCCAACCATCCCTGAAGAGCTTCTCATTGGTTTTATGTGCTTGCACAAGAAATGATGATATGATACTGTAAGGAGCTAGACACTCACTGAGGAGCATGCACGATATACTTTTGGAAATCTCCTATATAGGTTTGATGTTTTAGAGAATTCACTGGACCACACCCAACCTTCTATGACATATTACTGCTTGGCAATCCATTTTTTTACTCCAATTAACTCCTGAATGCCAGATAGTTAGCGCTGAAAACTTATTTCACCTATTATTGCTTGGTAATGCATTTTTTATGTGTAGAACGTGATTTCTACACATTTTGTTGCACCCATATATATGCATGATTCTATCTTGTGAACTGCTAGCTATTGCTTTCCACTGACATAAGTAATATCATCTTTATTATGTGTAGGAGATGGCGAAGAAGTGTTATGTCGTGTACATCGGTCGGGTTCCAGGTGTGTACGAGGAGTGGAGGAGGCATGGAAGGAAGAAGTGGAGGAACTTCCTCGTGATCACCACCTTGTTGCTCTTCATGGTAGGTTATGTGTTCTACTTCATCTAGGTAGAGCTACGTCGTTGGAGTTGTAATGTGATTGTGAACTTGTACTCGGAGGTGTAATGTGATTGTGAACTTGTACTCGGAGGTGTAATGTGATTGTGAACTTGTACTCGGAGGTGTGAACTTGTGGCACAAACACTTGATGTATGAACTTGTATGTCATGATTGATGTGTAATGTATTGTATTTATGTTGGTTCTATTATGCTTTGGCAAATTGCAAGTTTCTGAAAAATTCTGTGCTCTTTATACTGTATTCTGGACTATATTGTATATTTGAATATCTGTATATTATTATTTATATTATTATTTATAGTGGTCTGTAAAACTTGAATTTCGAAAATATTACCGGAGGCGCATATAGGACACTATAGGAGGCGTATATAATATAAATATACGAGGCGCATTGTGAAACATATGCGAGGCGCATATTATATGCGCCTTCTATACTTCACATATGCGAGGCGCATATCGATATGCGCCTCGCATAATAATATAGGAGACGCATATCGATATGCGCCTCGCATATGTGAAGTATAGGAGGCGCATATCATATGCGCCTCGCATAAAAAATAGCCGAGGCTTGAAGCTAGAGGCGCATATGATATGCGCCTCGTATAAGCTTTTAGGTGCGCCTCGCATAAGCTTTTCCCTAGTAGTGATATTTTAGTTTGTTGTATGTAAAACGCATTGATCCTAGCACATGTATGCACACAAGTAGTTGGTTAGGTCAAATGCTTACAAGCCTCTTGGTCCGATCGAGTGTTGCTCACTGCCCTGTTTTTGTTGTTTTTATTTTCTAAATTATTTACTATGAATACCTATTGTGAAATTCTTGAGCCTGCCACTGCCTGGTCACATAGTCACTCGAGGACACTCATGCACTGACCCAGAGAGTAATTCAAACACAACCTTGTTGGATGGTCCTGATATAATCTCACAGGTCTAGATTGACTGCAAGCATGGCGCGCGTGCTGAATGCTACGGAAGTGATAGTGTAATTTACGATGCCTTGTAAGCCTACAATGTCAACATGAACATGAATTTCACATCTGCATGAACATGGGCTAATCATGAATTTGTGCATCAATCACCTGTTGGCTCTGGTATCTTTCTTGTGTGTTCTCATTTTATAGGCCAAAAGATATAGTATCCTGAAACCTCAGATCTACTCTCAGGCTTTATGTTCATGATGCACCTACTACTGAATTAAGGAGTTTGTTGGCCTGAATCTCATATAAAATTTATCAGTTCTCTAGCACATGAAATTTCAGTACAACATCTATATACTTCAATAAGTTATCCCTGTGTGGGTGGTGGCAAAGTCAGCCAGTATATTTAAAGATCTGAAATGATCTCTGTAATACTGTTTAAGTAATGAAATCTTTGTTTCTCAAAAAACATATATAATATATAATTTCAAGAGGGCCTTGTTTTCGACAGTAATAGTCATGTATAAAACTGTTCTCCTGGGAAATGTGTATAATTCTGATCTTCCTTCCATGCCTCAACAATAATTCATTTCCTCTCAATGCATTAGCTCCTCTTTGCCGAGCAATACACATGCATCCTATGCAGCTGAATACAAATGTGTGCTCAAACTCCACGTGAGCTGGACAATAATTTACAAACGACTGGCCTTCCGTTGAAATTGTAGTCCGAGAGACAGGCATGTTTACTCGGTGTCTAGTTCAATTTTAAGAGTTCATGCTAGCAAATAGCAAGTGAACGGACAAGCTGTCTGGCACATGCATGGCAGCCGTCGTCTGTATGACCAACAGATAGCTATGATCAAAATAGGTCGCAACTCTAATATTCTCAATATATTAGGCTTAATGTGTCTAATATAACCGATTCATTCAGCTGATACGACAAACTAAAAATTGCATCACGTGTAGAGTAGTAGTATATGATGAACTAGGAAAATAGTTTGGGGGAATTTTGTGTGTGTTCATTGTCATCATTGACTTCAAACTTGTAAATATTTTTATTAAAAAATAAATTGTTCGAACATGTGAAACTTTCCAGAGTGTACAGATTTATTAATTTTTCTTTCTTCCACTAGTAGTGTGCCTTCGCATGCGTGTGCGGAACGTGGATGGCATAAGAGTTAACAAAATGGAAGGGGTTGCCCTGTTATTGGAAAGATGGTGAATGCGTGTGAGGGCATGTACAATACGGTGACGTCAGCTTTCTCTTACGGTTGCCACGTCGGATTTTCGCTTAGTTGGAGGAGAGAGAATGAAGAAAGAGAAGGTTGTCTTCCCTTAGCTAAGGGATGATCCCTTAAAAATAAGAGAAGACTATTTTTATCCATTGTACCTTATATCTTCTCTTATCGACACAATTTCTTACTTAATTAGTCAATTCACATTAATTTTTAGAGATGACAGTAAGAGATAACCCATTGTATAACTTATTTTTGTTACCTTCTCTAGATTACGTGGAGGGATAAGAGAAAACCCGTCTTCTCTAGCATTGTATATGCCCTGAGAAAACATGCATGACAAGAATTTGTCTTTCGGACGACTCCGCATGGTAAAATCACACTGGATAATGGACAAATGGTAAGATTGCCGTTGCAAAGTGCTCAGTTATAACCGTTCGAAGAACATGAAGCGTCAGGCAGTCTGCTACTAGTTTGCGCTATTGATTTCTTATACGTACATACTTAACCTCACACTGCTAGAGTCCTATACTCATACATGGAGCCTTGGAGTCTATAGCCATGCACTAGTGGAAAAATGGTCATCTATTCGCGCCCCCTCAGAGCATTAGTCCCGGTTGCGCCACCAACCGAGACTAATGCTGGCACGCGTCCCGGTTCGAGCGGGTACGAGACCAGGAGGCATGCGTCCCGGTTGATAAGGGGGCATACGTCTCGGTTGAAGCCAGCAACCGGGACTAAAGGTTTGGCCACAGCCACGTGGCGTGGCACACACCTTTAGTCCCGGTTGCTGGCTCCAACCAGGACGTATTCTCCCGCCCTTTATAAATGCAACGCCCCAGCCCCCTCTGCCTCCACTCTGTTTTTTTTCTTGGTAGAAGGTGTGAGGGGTGTGCTAGTTTTTTCTCTTCTATGCATGCATTGAAGGTGTTTGATGAAATGTTTGAGTGAATAATCCTGTTTAATTTCTCATAGAACAAAAATATAGAAGGTGTCTGAGACGCACTTGAGCTTTCTCCTCTTTATTTCCCTCGATCGAGGTTAGCAATCTTATCTTTTCTCTGTCATTGGTACAATGCATGTGTCGATGTGAATTGATCATTTCACTATTTATGATGTCTTGTTTTTTGATAAACTTACTTATATGATGCAGATGAACGGTCGGGAATGGATGTACGGTGACGGTAGAGTCGGTATATGAAAGACGTGGATAAATTTATCGATGTGGCTACCGCAAACAAAGAGAATGGTTTTATACGTTGTCCATGTGTTCAATGTCGGAACAACAAGGAGTACTCTTCCTCGAAAATCATTCGCGGCCACCTGATTATGAAAGGTTTCATGCCCAACTATAATTGCTGGACCAAGCACGGGAAAAGAGGGGTTATGATGGAAGATGGTGAAGAAGAAGATGATGATAACAACTATCATCATATGTTTCCTAAATATAGTGATACTGCAATGGAAGACAATGGAGAGGAAAGAGGTGAAGGACGGGCATCAGATGAGCCGGCTGATGAACTTGGTAGGGTCATTTCTGATGCAAAGCGAGACTATGAAACAGAAAATGAGAAGTTGAAGTTAGAGGGCATGTTAGAAGATCACAAGAAATTGTTGTACCCAAATTGTGAAGATGGCAACACAAATCTCGATACCACACTGGAATTGTTGCGATGGAAGGCAGAGTGTAGTCTAACTGACTCCTCATTTGAAAAGATGCTGAAAATATTGAAGCCGAAGTTTCCAAAACATAACGAACTTCCCGAGAGTACCTACGAAGCAAAGAAGACTCTCTGTCCTCTGGGATTAGATGTGCAAAAGATAGATGCATGCATTAATGACTGCATCCTCTACCGCGGTAAGGAGTATGAGAATTTAGATAAATGCCCGGTATGCAATGTGTTGCGGTATAAGATCAGACGAGATGACCCTGGTGATGTTGAGGGAGAGCCCCTTCGGAAGAGGGTTCCTGCTAAGGTTATGTGGTATGCTCCTATAATACCAAGGTTGAAACGCATGTTCAGAAACAAAGAGTATGTCAGGTTGTTGCGATGGCACAAAGAAGATCGTAAGAAAGAAGGGAAGTTGAGACACCCTGCTGATGGGTCACAGTGGAGAAAAATCGAGAGAGACTTCCCAGACTTTGCAGGTGACGCAAGGAACTTATGGTTTGGTCTAAGTACGGATGTCATGAATCCTTTTGGGGAGCAGAGCTGCAGTCACAACACCTGGCCCGTGACTCTATGTATCTACAACCTGCCTCCTTGGTTGTGCATGAAGCGTAAGTTCATTATGATGCCAGTGCTCATCCAAGGCCCGAAGCAACCGGGCAACAACATTGATGTGTACCTTAGGCCATTAGTTTTAGAACTCTTACAGTTCTGGGGCAAACCAGATATACGTGCGTGGGATGAGAACAAACAGGAGCCATTTGATCTACGAGGGTTGTTATTCGTAACCATCAATGATTGGCCTTCTCTTAGTAACCTTTCAGGACAGACAAACAAGGGATATAAGGCATGCACCCACTGTTTAGATAAGACTGAAGGTACATATTTGCATAAATGCAAGAAGGTTGTGTACCTGGCGAATCGACGATTTCTTCCGACCAATCACCCCGTAATAAAAAAGGCAAGCATTTCAAAGTTGAGGCAGATCACCGGAAGAAACCTGAACTCCCTGCTGGTGATGATGTATTTGGTATGGTCAAGGACATAGAAGTAATCTTTGGCAAACCTCTCGTCAAACCTGAGGAGGTAAACAATCTTCCAAAAAAATGCGAAGATTGCATAACTGGTACATGCATGCCACAAAGGCCGGGGCTAACTGGATAGTGCTAAGGGTTACAAAAAAGCATCATGGGAAAGAAAATGATGACATGATATCCATTGAATTTGATGAACTATTTCAATTATTCAATCAAGACGCCTTGGACAAATCGATCATCAGTGCCTATTGTCTGTAAGTACTAATTCTGTAATTAATTTAGTCTCCAGCTATCTTACCTTGTTTATTGTATGTATATAATCATACTGTAATATGCAGAATGAAGATTCTCGAATGCAGCAGAGGATAAATCTATGATATTGGCTTCATTGACCCATATTGGGTTCATGAAGCTAATCTCAAAATAAGCCCCCATGATACGGAGGATAATATAGTACACGCGTTAAGGTTTCAAGAAACCAGAAGAGAAATACTTTTTCCTTACAACTTCGAGTGAGTGTTATTGTCTTCTATACACTTTCTATTTCGCTTACTCGATGTTAAGTATATAATTGATTAGTTATGTATTCGCAGCTTCCACTATATTCTGTTAATCATTCAACTTGACAAAGGGCGTGTACTAGTCATGGACTCGAAACATAAACCCCTTGAGACATAGAAGGACATGCAGATGCTTCTCCAGCGGTAATTCTAATCATTACGACACTATATCGGCAACGTTTGTGAATTTTATGATATCAAATAATTAATAACTTCTTTTATTCGTTTTCTTCGCCGGGCAGCGCTTGGAAACGGTTCACCAACAAGGCTAGGGGTGTTTGGAAAGAGGAGCTTACATTTCAACCACTAAATGTAAGCACCACTAGCTATATCCACGCATCTCTTAGATTCTAGTTTTGATACAGTTATTATCATGCTTCATTATTATTTTGATTGAACTCTGTTCTCGTAAAGTGCCTGACGCAGGGACCAGGTAACAATTTATGTGGATACTATGTTTGCGAGTTCATCCGGCAGACGTGCGATGAGAAGGGCAGAAATTTAGAGCAACTCCACGTACGTAAACAATTTTTATAGTTTTAATTACAATCAAATTGTGTTTAGTTTCATTCATATAGACTGACTCCTTTTTTAAATCAGATCGAACGTCTACGAGACGGTCTTCTGCCAAAGGATCGCGTACGAACAATTCAGGAGGAATTGGCGGGATTCTTGGATGCAGAAGTCCTAAACCCAAAAGGGGAATACTATTCGGCCGTGTATAGACAATAGGGATTGTAAAAATAGCAACTTTTGTATGTAGTGCATGAACTCGATCCGTGTATTGAATGTAATATTGTCATGATGATCTTGTGTAATATAACGGTTCCTTCATTGATAAGTGCAAAACACTAAATAAACAATAAAACAACTTAAATGAATTCTCTGCCGTAGCACAAAAAGTGGCGAAAATGCTGCCGCGGCAATAAAATATGTCAAAATGAATTCTCTGCCGTGACAGAGAAATGGGCCAAATCTCTGCCGCGACAGAAGGTTATTTGTCCCGGTTCGTATTACGAATACGAACCGGGACTAATGCTCCACCCCCTCGCCCTCTGCCGCTGCCACGTGTGCACCCATTTGTCCCGGTTGGTGGGGCAACCGGGACTAAAGGTTAGGGCTTTAGTCCCGATTGCCCCGTCCCGGTTGGACAACCGGGACTAGAGCCCCTTACCAACCGGGACGCATGGCACGTTTTCTACCAGTGATGATTCCGCACTCACCAGTGGGATTCCGCACTTCAGTGCACTATCCCCATGAGTAAACACGACAGAGATAGCTGGTGTTGAATGTGATGACACACGCAGAAAATTCAAATGTACTCTCCACTTTTGTGATCAGTATGCACATGTTACTCAATTAAAGGTCATGCATGTATTTCTAAGTCGTCAATTTGATCAATGTTATAGAAGGTACATATTATAAACGATATATAGAAACTATAAATGTTGTATTTTCTAATGATATAACTTTTATGTCATAAAATTTATATTTTATGGGTTAAATTAACGATCTAGGAATACATGTAGGACCTCTAATCCAAACGGAGGGAGTATGCATGTTCTATAATTCCAGAGTCAATCTCAAGTGGGACGGAATTTGTATAGGAATAATCATATAAAAACACAGAAATAATCGAAATTGTTCTCATGAGAAGCGTGTATGTTTAATTTGACCTTCCTTGCACGTCTCCACAATTAATTTCCAGCAAAGGAGTAACATGATGTTTTCTTTCTGAAAAGTCCTAGAGAAAAATGACAGGCCTGAACCTACCACTAAATCTTCCATTCTGGTATAGTTGCGCCTCATATTCTCTTGACAAGTCAACTTCCTGGAAGTAATCATCACATACTTAGAGAAATCTGTGAGAGCGAGATGTTGTAACCAATGAGTTGCATTGTTACTAGTGAAACTTTAGAACTAGAACTCAGAATGACGGGAGAAGAATACACTATTTTTAATAAATTTTAATTGTAAAAAAAATCAGAAATAATACATGCTAGCTCGTACATCTTCACATTTTAGGTGTGCACAAAGTCGTTTCACGAAAAATAGAAATTTTGTGTGGCTTCTGTAAAAAGACAAAATTCGGTGGTAAAGACATGTTTTTGTTTATTTACACAACCCAGAAAACATATAGGTTTTTTTGTGAAACCGCATGTAAGCACATAGAATGTGCAGATAGCACTAGTAGAAAACAGGCTATCCGTTCACGCCCCCTAACAGCATTAGTCCCGATTGCGCCATGAACCGGAACTAATGCTGACACGCGTCCCGGTTCGAGCGGGTACGGTGACTGGAGGCATGTGTTCCGGTTCGTAAGGGGTCATGCGTCCCGGTTTGTAACACAAACCGGGACTAAAGGTTGGGCACCAACCACGTGGCATGGCACACACCTTTAGTCCCGGTTTGTGTTATAAACCGGGACGTATGATCCCGCCCTCTATAAATACGACGCTTCAGCCCTCTGCCTCCCCTCTGTTTTTTCTTGGTGGAAGGTGTGAGAGGTGTGCTAGTTTATTTTTTTCCTATACATGCATTCAAGGTGTTTGATGAAATCTTTGAGTGAATGATCCCATTCAATTTCTCACAGAACAAAAATTTAGAAGGTGTCCGAGACGCACTTGAGCTTTCTCCTATTTATTTCCCTCGATCGAGGTTAGCAATCTTATCTTTTCTCTGTCATTGATACAATACAAGTGTCGATGTGAATTGGTCATTGCACTATTTATGATGTCCCGTTTTTGATAAACTTAATTATATGATGCAGATAAACGGTCGGGAATGGATGTACGGTGACCGGCGTGTACCCGGGTAAATTAACGACGTGGATAAATTTATCGATGCGGCTATGTCAAACAAAGAGAATGGTTTTATACGTTGTCCATATGTTCAATGTCGGAACAACAAGGATTACTCTTCCTCGAAAATCATTCACGGCCACCTGGTTATGAAAGGTTTCATGCCCAACTATAATTGTTGGACCAAGCACGGAGAAAGAGGGGTTATGATGGAAGACAGTGAAGAAGAAGATGATGATAACAACTATCATCATATGTTTCTGAATACAGTGATACTGCAATGGAAGACAATAAAGAGGAAGGAGGTGAAGAATGGGCATCCGATGAGCCTGCTGATGAACTTGGTAGGGTCATTTCTGATGCAAAGCGAGACTCACTACTAGGAAAATGGCCATTCATGGCGCACCTGAAAAGGGCATCTATGGCGCACTAGGAGTGCGCCACGGGCCTCGCGCTACGACTATCTCCTAGTCGTGGCGCACTTCCTGGTGCGCCACGGTTATCTCGAGATAGGCGTGGTGCACTACCAGATGCGCCACGGGTAGGGGTACAGGGTGCGCCACGGATGTGTTTTTCAAAAAACAAAAAAAATGCAAAAAACACCCTCGTTTTGAATTTCAAAAGCAATCGGGTTCGTGCATCGCCGCTGTCGTGTCACCTCGCCGGAGCATGGCCATGGCCACGACCTACCACCGCAGGAAGGTGCGGGAGGCCGTGGCCGCTCTAGTCCTCGCCGGCGTCGAGGTCGTAGGAATGATGTGGTTGGAGAAAGGAAGGTAGGAAGAGAGGGAGGTAGGAAGAGATGGAGGAAGAGAGGGAGGTAGGAAGAGATGGAGGAAGAGAGGGAGAAAGGGAGGTCGGTGAGGAGAAGGATGCCGCCGTCACTTCAAGGAGAGGAGGAGGCCGCCGTTGCACCGCCGCCGCGCCACCGTCACTTCAAAGAGAGGAGGAGGCCGCCGTCGCGCCATCACTGCAAGGAGAGAAGAAGGGAAAGGAGGAGAAGGAAAAGGAGAAGGAGAAGGAAGAAGGAAGAAGGAGAAGGGAGAAGGAAGAAGGAGAAGGGAGAAGGAAAAGGGAGAGGGAAAAGGGGAAAGGAAAAGGTAGGTGGGCGGGGTGGGGATTCAAATTTTGAATCCCGCCCAACTTACTCGTAGCGCACTAGGTGGTGGTGCGCTACGGGTAAGTTGCCCTTTATTTTATTTTCTGCAGGAAAAAACGGTCTTTTGACCAAAGGTCATTGCAAGCGGATGCGAAATCTCGTTCTCGTCATTTTGGTATATTATATGATTGTTTTCAACATCGTATGCAAAAGTTACGGCCATATTACAGTGGCATGGCTTTTTTTTGCAGAAAAAGTGGAAACTCATGTTTGTTAATTTTCCTAGAAACTATACCACATTTCCTACCTAAAGATGAAAGGATTTTATTTTTTGAAGTGTTTATTATTTTCTTTTATTTTTTGCAAAACATAAAAAGGCGATCCACGGGGGGGGGGAGGGGGTGGAGTTGGTGCAGCCCACTTAGTCGTAGGGCACTAGGGCAAAGTGCCCTACGGCTAAGTTGACCCAGCTGCTGCAGCACACATGCCCGTAGCGCACTAGGTCAAGGTGCGCTACAGATAAGTGACACATCCGTAGCGCACCTTGACCTAGTGCGCACGGTATGTGTGTTAGGCCACATGTGTCTGGCTCACATAGTCGTGGCGCACCACCCCATGTGCGCCACGCCATTTATTAATAGCTGTATGGCACCTGTGGGCAGTGCGCCATGCCTATTTTACCCGTGGGGCACCACTAGCAAGTGCGCCACAGAAGTGTGGATTACCTATAGCCGTTTTCCTAGTAGTGACTGTGAAACAGAAAATGAGAAGTTGAAGTTAGAGGGCATGTTAGAAGATCACAAGAAATTGTTGTACCTAAATTGTGAAGATGGCAGCACAAAGCTCGATACCACACTGGAATTGCTGCGATGGAAGGCAGAGTGTGGTCTAACTGACTCCTCATTTGAAAAGATGCTGAAAATAATGAAGCCAAAGTTTCCAAAACATAACGAAATTCCCGAGAGTGCGTACGAAGCAAAGAAGACTCTCTGTCCTTTAGGATTAGATGTGCAGAAGATACATGTATGCATTAATGACTACATCCTCTACCGCGGTAAGGAGTATGAGAATTTAGATAAATGTCCGGTATGCAATGCATTGTGGTATAAGATCAGACGAGATGACCCTGGTGATGTTGAGGGAGAGCCCCTCCGGAAGAGGGTTCCTGCTAAGGTTATGTGGTATGATCCTATAATACCAAGGTTGAAACGCCTGTTCAGAAACAAAGAGCATGCCAGGTTGTTGCGATGGCACAAAGAAGACCGTAAGAAAGACGGGAAGTTGAGACACCCTGCTGACGGGTCATAGTTGAGAAAAATCGAGAGAGACTTCCTGGACTTTGCAGGTGACTCAAGGAACTTATGGTTTGGTCTAAGTACGGATGGCATGAATCCTTTTGGGGAGCATAGCTGCAGTCACAACACCTGGCCCGTGACTCTATGTATCTACAACCTTCCTCCTTGGTTGTGCATGAAGCGTAAGTTCATTATGATGCCAGTGCTCATCCAAGGCCCGAAGCAACCGGGAAACGAAATTGATGTGTACCTTAGGCCATTAGTTGAAGAACTCTTACAGCTGTGGGGCAAACCAGGTGTACATGCATGGGATGAGAACAAACAGGAGCCATTTGACCTACGAGGGTTGCTTTTCGTAACCATCAATGATTGGCCTGCTCTTAGTAACCTTTCAGGACAGACAAACAAGGGATATAAGGCATGCACGCATTGTTTAGATAAGACTGAAGATACATATTTGCATAAATGCAAGAAGGTTGTGTACCTGGCGAATCGACGATTTCTTCCGACCAATCATCCCGTAAGAAAGAAAGGCAAGCATTTCAAAGGTGAGGCAGATCACTGGAAGAAACCTGAACTCCCTGCTGGTGATGATGTATTTGGTATGGTCAAGGACATAGAAGTAATCTTTGGAAAGGGTCCCGGCGGTCAATCAGTTCCAAACGACGTCGCTACAGGACACACACCCATGTGGAAGAAGAAATCTATATTTTGGGAGCTGCCATATTGGAAAGTCCTACGTGTCCGCTCTTTAATCGACGTGATGCACGTGACAAAGAATCTTTGCGTGAACCCGCTAGTATTCCTAGGCATGCATGGAAAGACAAAAGATACACCAGAAGCACGGGAGGACCAAAAAATTATGAAAGACCCAAAGAACATGCATACACAGAACAAGACGGATAAAGGGCGTCACTTAAGTCGTGTCAGCTATGCTTTTACCAAAGCGGAGAAGGAAATCTTTTTTGAAGTCCTTTATAGTATCAAGGTGCCGTCTGGCTTCTCATCTAATATAAAGGGGATAATAAATATGGCAAAGAAAAAGTTCCAAAACCTGAAGTCTCATGACTATCACGTGATTATGACGCAGTTGCTTCCGATTGCATTGAGGGGGCTTCTACCAGAAAATGTTTGAGTACCCATTGTGAAGCTGTGTGCTTTCCTCAATGCAATATCTCAGAAGGTAATCAATCCAGATATTCTGCCAAGGTTACAGAAGGATGTGGTACAATGTCTTGTTAGTTTTGAGTTGGTGTTCCCACCATCCTTCTTTAATATTATGACGCATCTCCTGGTTCACCTAGTGGAAGAGATTGCCATTCTCGGTCATGTATTTCTACACAATATGTTCCCCTTTGAGAGGTTCATGGGAGTCTTAAAGAAATATGTTCATAACCGCGCTAGACCAGAAGGAAGCATATCCAAGGGATATGGAACAGAGGAGGTCATTGAGTTTTGTGTTGACTTTATTCCTGACCTTAAGCCGATTGGTGTTTCTGACTCGCGGCATGAGGGAAGACTAAGTGGAAAAGGCACGCTGGGAAAGAAAGCAATGATATGTAGGGAAGGGGATTCTTTCACTAAAGCACACTACACAGTTCTACATAATTCCACCTTGGCAGCTCCGTATATCGAGGAACACAAGAATATTGTACGCTCCAAAAACCCGAGGAAGCCTGACTCATCGATTACAGATGAACACATAAAGTCTTTTGGTGGTTGGATGAGGACACATCTCTTGAATGACACCACTGTTGGAGATCAGCTATACTTGTTGGCCACGTCACCATCTTCTACTATATTAAATTTCCAAGGGTACGAAATAAATGGGAATACATTCTACACGATCGCCCAAGATAAAAAGAGCACCAACCAAAACAGTGGTGTACGCTTTGATGCAACGGACGAGAATGGGCAAAAGGACGCATACTATGGTTACATAGAGGAGATATGGGAACTAGACTATGGAGTCTCTTTTAAATACCCTTTGTTTCACTGCAAATGGGTCAACCTGAATGGGGAAGGGGTAAAGATAGACCAGTTGTACGGAATGACAACAGTGGATCTCAACAATCTTGGTTATAGAGATGAATCATTCTTCCTAGCCAATGATGTGTCTCAGGTTTTCTATGTGAAGGACATGTCCTCCAGACCGGAAAAAAGAAAAATATGCAAACGAATACATCATATGATGAGCCAAAGCGTCACATAGTTCTTTCAGGAAAAATAAACATCGTGGGAATTGAGGACAAGACAGAAATGTCAGAAGATTATAATAAGTTTGATGAAATTCCGCCCTTCACAGTGAAAACTAACCCAAGCATTTCGTTAAGTAAAGAAGATGCTCCATGGTTACGTCTGAAGCGATCATAAGGAAGGACATATGCCAAGAAGTTCATGCTCATATTGTGTACCTCTAGTTCATGTCTGGCCGGTCGGCTGCATATTGTGAACCTAAATGTCATGAGACATGATAACTCATTTTGTGAAGGATATCTTATGATGTTTGCAATTTTCCAAGTTTAATAAATGTATCGAGTGTTAGTCCCGATTCGTAGAACGACTTTCCCGAACTATGAAGAAGTTGTACGATTCGTACTTACCATTAAGATCTGATCTCCAAACATGTGTGGTCACATATTAGGGAGTGCCTCTATGACCAGTTTGTTGGAGATGCCGGAGGACTAGGCTCCGACGGCATCTCCCTCAAACTGGTCGTAGTGGTGTCCCTGCTTTCGCACACTATCTTGCAGCTTGTAACTTCTCTAAATAGATCAATACACCTGGGAGCTAACTAATTTCACATATTAGGGAGTGCCTCTATGACCAGTTTCTTGGAGATGCCAGAGGACTAGGATCCGACGACATCTCCCTAAAACTGGTCGTAGTGGTATCCCTGCTCTCGAAAACCATATTGGAGATGCCTTAATCTGGCTGGAGAACTGGACTCACAAGGATGCCTATTTATAGTACAAGAAGCTCAGCATAGTGTCGACACTTACGACATAATGTCGACACTCACCCCTATTATTATTATTATTAGTACTGACTCGTGTTTTGTCCCGGTTGGTGTCTCCAACCGGGACTAAAGGTTCATCTTTAGTTCTGGTTGGCGACACCATCCGAGACAAGGTACAAGCCGCACGACATAATGTCGACACTCACCCCTATCATTAGTGCTGTCTGGCTCAGCCTGCCGAAATCCCTCTAACCGGGACTAAAGATGAACCTATCATGTTCGAGGTTTCA
Source organism: Avena insularis (assembly GCA_023614405.1). Taxonomy (NCBI): domain Eukaryota; kingdom Viridiplantae; phylum Streptophyta; class Magnoliopsida; order Poales; family Poaceae; genus Avena; species Avena insularis. The sequence goes on along the minus strand of CM042693.1, from coordinate 93,249,451 downwards.
TGGCTTTCGGCCCATATGACCGATGTTATGTGCTGAATCATGGCATAGTTTGTGATGATGTGTCCATATTATGCATGCATGTGGATATTGGTATGGTGAAAAATGTTGCAGGAGGAAGTTTTCATTTTTGTCGCACGGAAAAGCCATTTTCCATTTTCCGACTGCAAAAAACGGGTCGTTTTGTGAAGTAACCACCAAAATGTTGTTTCAAAATGCTATCGTCCCATTTTTCTAAAATACTAGACCACCTTACATGGACTATCTCCCAACCGGGACATCTCAAACATTTTCGTCTATCTTGGGTAAAAAGGACAAATGTCTGTCGAATCGGTAGGAAGTGGGTCCGGTTTGTACTACAGGTACATGATCTAACGCCCGTAATTTTTTTGAAAAAATCATTTTTAGAGTCGCGATATGTGGTTTCTTTAGATATCCAATGCAAGTTCTAATGATGCACGTCCCCTATCTTCATGCACGCTGGTTCGACCATAGTTAGAAATTCAAAAAATTCAAAACGGGCATAAGAAATTCAAAAAAAGTCCGAACAATGTAAATCCTTCACGTGGTGTCATATTATATGATATAGTTGCAAGGAAAAATAGCAGACTTGGTATATTGATCATGTCTCGAAAAAACCTTCACAAAATGACTTATCATGTTCGAGGTTTCATGGCTTTCGGTCCAAATGACCGATGTTATATGCTAAATCACGACATAGTTTGTGATGATATGCCCATATTATACATGCATGTGGACATTGGTATGGAGAACAATGTTGCAGGAGGAAGTTTTCCTTTTCGTCGCACGGAAAAGCCATTTTGCATTTTCTGAGCGCAAAAAACAGGTCGTTTTGTGAAGTAACCACCAAATGCTGTTTCAGAATGCTACCGTCCCATTTTTCTAAAATACTAGACCATCTTACATGTACTATCTCCCAACCGAGACATCTCAAACCTTTTCGTCCATCCCGGGTAAAAAGGACAAATGTCTGCCGGATCGGAAGGAATTGTGTCCGGTTTGTACTACAGGTACATGATCTAACGCCCGTGATTTTTTGAAAAAATCATTTTTAGACTCGCAATATGTGTTTTCTTTAGATATCCAATGCAAGTTCTAACGATGCTCGGCCCCTATCTTCATGCACGCTGGTTCGACCATAGTTAGAAATTCAAAAAATTCAAAACGGGCATAAGAAATTCAAAAAAGTCCAAACAATGTAAATCCTTTGCGTGGTGTCATATTATGTGACATAGTTACAAGGAAAAATACCAGACTGGGTATATTGATCATGTCTCGAAAAAACCTTCACTAAATGACCTATCATGTTCGAGGTTTCATGGCTTTCGATCCAAATGACTGATGTTATATGCTGAATCACGGCATAGTTTGTGATGCTGTGCCCATATTATGCATGCATGTGGACATTGGTATGGAGAACAATATTGCAGGAGGAAGTTTTCCTTTTCGTCGCACGGAAAAGCCATTTTCCGTTTTCCGAGCGCAAAAAACGGGTCGTTTTGTGAAGTAACCACCAAAATGCTATTTCAGAATCCTACCGTCCCATTTTTATAAAATACTAGACCACCTTACATGGACTATCTCCCAACCGGGACATCTCAAACCTTTTCGTCTATCCCGGGTAAAAAGGACAAATGTCTGCCGAATTGGCAGGAAGTGGGTCGGTTTGTACTACAGGTACATGATCTAACGCCCGTGATTTTTTGAAAAAAATCATTTTTAGACTCGCAATATGTGGTTTCTTTAGAGATCCAATGCAAGTTCTAAGGATGATCATCCCCTATCTTCATGCACACCAGTTCGATCATAGTTAGAAATTCAAAAAATTCAAAACGGGCATAAGAAATTCAAAAAATCCGAATAATGTAAATCCTTCGCGTGGTGTCATATTATGTGACATAGTTGCAAGGAAAATACCAGACTTGGTATATTGATCATGTATCAAAAAAACCTTCACAAAATGACATATCATGTTCGAGGTTTCATGGCTTTCGGTCCAAATGACCGATGTTATGTGTTGAATCACGAAATAGTTTGTGATGCTGTGCCCATATTATGCATGCATGTGGACATTGGTATGGAGAACAATGTTGCAGGAGGAAGTTTTCCTTTTCGTCGTATGGAAAAGCCATTTTCCATTTTCCGAGCGCAAAAAATGGGTCATTTTGTGAAGTAACCACCAAAATGCTGTTTCAGAATGCCACCGTCCCATTTTTGTAAAATACTAGACCACCTTACATGGACTATCTCCCAACCGGGACATCTCAAACCTTTTCGTCCATCCCGGGTAAAAAGGACAAATGTCTGCCGAATCGGTAGGAAGTGGGTCCGGTTTGTACTACAGGTACCTGATCTAACGCCCGTGATTTAAAAAAAATCATGTTTAGACTCGCAATATGTGGTTTCTTCAGAGATCCAATACAAGTTCTAACAATGCTCGTCCCCTCTCTTCATGCACGCCGGTTCGACCATAGTTAGAAATTCAAAACGGGCATAAGAAATTCAAAAAAGTCCGAACAATGTAAATTCTTCGTATGGTGTCATATTATGTGACATAGTTGCAAGGAAAAATACCATACTTGGTATATTGATCATGTCTCAAAAAACCTTCACAAAATGACCTATCATGTTCGAGGTTTCATGGCTTTCGGTCTAAATGACCGATGTTATGTGATGAATCACGGCATAGTTTGTGATGCCGTGCCCATATTATGCATGCATGTGGACATTGGTATGGAGAACAATGTTGTAGGAGGAAGTTTTCCTTTTCGTCGCACGGAAAAGTCATTTTCCATTTTTTGAGCGCAAAAAACGGGTCGTTTTGTGAAGTAACCACCAAAATGCTGTTTCAGAATGCTATCGTCCCATTTTTCTAAAATACTAGACCACCTTACATGGACTATCTCCCAACCGGGACATCTTAAACCCTAAACCCAAGTTTCTTCCCGCCATTTCTTCCCTCCATTTTTCTTCCCGCGGTTTTTTTCCCGCCATTTCTCTTCCGCCATTTCTTCCCACAGTTTTCTTCCCGCCATTTCTCAATACATATATGTAGGATTGGCTACCATTGTCATTGCACATCTCTAGACTCATATCTGCAACCTCATCACTCTTTCCCATGGCTTTCACCATACGACTAACCCCTAGGGAGGCGGAGGCGCTTTGCGCCTCGAACTACCCCTGCCCGTCGGACTACTACGTCCCCGTCGGCTGGATGCTGAGCGCCGGAGGCGTGCCAGTTCCTCCTGTCCCTCTAGGTGTGGAGCGCCGGATGGCCATCACGAACCACTACTACTTTGAGCTCACGCTGGAGCAGCGGAGGAATCCCAACTGGCATCCCGACTATTTCCCGACTTGGGAAGCCTTCTTCGGGGATCGGCGTGAGAGGGCGCTCGCCAGGCATGAGTAGGACGGCACACCTCCTCCAAACTTCAACGAGGCCGGCCGTCGGCAGTGGTGGCGCGGCCAGACTCTCCAGAGCGTCATGGCCTACGACATGGCCGCCGACTCTAACCCTCGCATGCGCTACCCTCAAGTCCAACCCACTCGTACTCAGCCTTCAAGATTCAACTGAATCACTCCAACATTGCAAAACAAAGTTCGGCCGATTGTGACTTAATATGGCCATGTATCTTAATTTTCAGTTCTTCTATGTATCTTAATCTTTAGTCGTGCTTTATGTAACTTAGTGTTAGTTGCGTTATGTACTTTAATTCTAGTTCTATCGTAATAAAATTTTCTTCCCGCCCATTATTTCCCGTCCTTTTCTTCCCGCCCATTAATATATAAAAAATATAAGTTAATTCATTTTTAATTTTAAATGGTCCATAGTTTAAATGGTCACATTAATTATTTTTAAAAACAGAAAATGGTTTTGAATTAGTTAGTCAAATCTAAACACTTTTTATGTTTAAAGTTTTTCTAAATTCCAAATTAATATTCAAAAAATATAAGTTGATTCATTTTTAATTTTAAATGGTTACATTAATTATTTTTGAAAACAGGAAATGGTTTTGAATTAGTTATTCAAATCCAAACACTTTTTATGTGTAAAGTTTTTCTAAATTCCAAATTAATATTGAAAAAATATAAGTTGATTGATTTTTAATTTTAAATGGTTATATTAATTATTTTTAAAAACAGAAAATGGTTTTGAATTAGTTATTCAAATCCGAACACTTTTTATGTTTAAAGTTTTTCTAAGTTCCAAATTAATATTGAAAAAATATAATTTAATTAATTTTTAATTTTAAATGGTTCATAGTTTAAATGGTTATATTAATTATTTTTAAAAACAGAAAATGGTTTTGAATTAGTTATTCAAATCCAAACAATTTTTATGTTTAAAGTTTTTCTAAATGCCAAATTAATATTCAAAAAAATAAGTTAATTCATTTTTTATTTAATGGTTCATAGTTTAAATGGTTACATTAATTATTTTTAAAAACAGAAAATAGTTTTGAATTAGTTATTCAAATCCAAACACTTTTTATGTTTAAAGTTTTTCTAAATTCTAAATTAATATATAAAAAATATAAGTTAATTCATTTTTAATTTTAAATGGTTCATAGTTTAAATGGTTACATTAATTATTTTTCAAAACAGAAAATGGTTTTGAATTAGTTATTCAAATCCAAACACTTTTTATGTTTAAAGTTTTTCTAAATTCCAAATTAATATTCAAAAAATATAAGTTAATTCATTTCTAATTTTAAATGGTTCATAGTTTAAATGGTTACATTAATTATTTTTAAAAACAGAAAATGGTTTTGAATTAGTTACTAAAATTCAAACACTTTTTATGTTTAAAGTTTTTCTAAATTCCAAAGTAATTATCATTTCAAAAACATTATAAATTTAAACCCCAAAATAAAAAATAAGGCGGAAACAGAGAGAAAATTCCTGAAAAAAATTGAAAACATGGTCATACCTCCCGGTTGGAGCCACCAACCGGGAGTAAAGACCCCTGCGCGCGCCCCTTGGACTGATAAAAAAAAGTGGAGTATACGTCCCGGTTGGTGGCGCCAATCGAGACATATGACCCTTTAGTCCCGGTTGGAGCCACCAACCGGGACAAAAGGCCCTTCCTTTATAACTTGCGCGCATGTTCTTCTTCTTCCCCATCTCACTTCTCTGCTTCATCGACGCGCGCACAAGATACACCGCCCCACGACGCCGGCAGGCTGCCCGAGCTCCGCCTTGCTGACCCTGCCACGAGCTCCGCCTCGTTGCCCTCTATCTCCCTGCAAAAGGAATCGAAGAGGGGCATCTGCAATCGTCGCCATCGACGCCATCTTCCTCGTCACCGACGACCGCCGCTGTCGACATCGCCTTTGATCTAGACCTCGCGCGGCCTCCCCGAGCCCTTTGTCTGATCCGCTGTGAGCTGCTGGTCCCTGAGGACCTCTCCCTCGACCCCCTCTCCCTCTATAGTTGTTGCTCGCTGTCGACCCGTGCGTTCTGCCGCCGTGCGCCGCCGTTCTCCTTGCTCCGGCAACCAAAACATAGCGGTGTTGCCACCAGTAGGCTTGCCTTGGTCACCTTGTTCGAGTAGGCTAGATCTCGTCGCCCCACGCGCCCTCTTTCGCCGTCGCAGGTGACCATCCGACGGTGGCCGTTGTGATGATGTCACGCCGACGTCGTCCTGACGTGTCCACGGACCCCTCTAACTTTTGACCGCCCGTGTGGCATGCCGATGTGTCTTCGGCCCCACTGGTCAGTCACTGTGGGTAGCCCCAGACCAGGCGAAAAACTACCTCCTGTGCTGATGTAAAGTGATGCAGTAACTGTTTTAAAATGGTTTAATATTTTCAGAAATTGATATAAACTTGTAAATTCAATAACTAATGATTTATAAGTCAGAAAAATACAAATAATATATCAAAATGTTCAGAAAATTAAGAGCTGTCTTTCTAAGCAATCATAATACATTTTCAGGCAACTTAAAAACCCTAGCTTAGGTAAAGAAACATCGACACCCCTTATGTACATGTGGGTTCGCCGGTGTGTCCTCGCCAGGGCATCCCGAACCCTTTTAAATCGATGTTGCACCTAGGGTTAGTGTAGCATCTCTAAATCTGACATGTAATACATATTGATTGCGCATTGTAGTATGCCATGTATTGATTGCCGCCTTTCTTTCCGGTATTGGTTCTTCGTGATAGGATCCAAGCCCGAGGCTTTCTCTGAATTAGGGTTTCTGATATTGTAAATTCATTTTTATTATTGTGTATGTATATATTAGGGTTTATATCTCTCAACACCCTACCTAACATTATCCCTTAGCCACTTTGACTTATCCGTTTTTCCACCTATGCAGAAAATATGGACCCACACGACAGAGACGAAGAATTGGAAGATTTGGTCCAAGGTGTGATCCACGGGGAAGAAAATTTAGATGTATTGACGTTTCTAAAGAACTCCGGTGAGGGTGATCCTCTTTTTGCTGAAAGAGACTACTTGTTTGAGGTTGAAGGTGATGCCTTCCGCGAGGGAGAAGGCGATGCCTTGTGTGATCGAGAAGACGACCGCTCCGGCGAGGTGCATGTAATATAATTAATTCATTAATTATTCATCTGCTGTCTATATAGAAATAGTAACGATGATCTTTCTTCTTTTAGCCCTCCGGATCGAACAAATCTACTGAAAAGAGCGGACGAGGCCCCACCAAAAAGTTGGAAGACCATGAGAGGTTTAGGATCAAAGATATCGGTGAAGACGACAAACCGACGGCTCCCGTTGTTGTCGCAAACAAATTTGTGGCACAATGCGGAGTAATCGTTAGGGACTTCGTCCCGATCACCATTCGAAATTGGAATAGGCTTGCTAATGCGGAAGAGGAGGGAACGTTTTTATTTCTCCCTACCATGGCCAAAGATTTACTGTGGAAGAGGCTCATGGTTAATTTCAAACTACCGAAGATAGAGATGGATCCAAATGCGGAGGATCCAGTTGAGGACGCCTTACAACATGCGCAAGCCATGGAGATGAAGGTCAGGGAGTGGGCTATGAAGAAGATGGCCCAGTGTTTCACCAGCTAGAAGAAAAGATTGCACCTTGACTATGTCGTGAAAGAGAAGACTCCGGATTTCAAGAAGATTCAGTTTTAGAAGATAAAACCATTCTGGGCTGAGTTTGTGAATTACAAGACATTAGAAAAAGCTAAGAAAATGTCTGCAACGAATAAGCTGAATGCTCCTAACAAGAAGTATCACCATACTATGAGGCAAGGTGGCTACATGGCTGGCATTCCTAAGTGGAAGAAACTTGAGGATGAATTGCGTGCTAAAAAGATCATCCCAGAGACAGACGATTGGATCGAACGTGCAAAGAATTAGTTTTACGGGCACGGGGGCACGTTGGACTCAGAAGGGAAGTGTATATATAACATACAACATAAATAAGACCCCTTGCCAATCGAGAAGATAAGAAACGCAGTAAAGGCTGTTAAAGATGGGGACTTCATTCCCGATAGAGAGAATGATGAGCTCACACTCGCCCTTGGAAATAAGGAACATGATGGACGAACACGAGGCACAATAGGCTCCAAACCATGGAGCACTGGGTTTCCCGAAGAGAGGAAGAAATATCCTGATATAAGCCATAAGAGGAGAAAGGACAAGGCGGAAGTTGAAGCAGATATTCAGAAACAACGAATGCGTATAATTGAAGAACGAATAAAGCAACAAAAAGATCAAATTAACGCACTTAGCCAGCAAGGTACTACCGGCCCATCTCAGTAGCACATGGTGGTAGAACCTGCATTCAATGCTACCGGCCTATCGAATAATCAAAAAAGAGTGTGGCTTCCACCGAGGTCCCGGGTGATGACAATGACGATGACAATGGTGCACCGACGATGGCTCGTGTTGGCTACCCAGTGGATGATATCATACAGGTGACACACTGCGAGCTACATGTCAAAGTTGTGAACATATCAATGAAGGTGGCGGTCAGCTATGCCTTACTAATTGGACCCACACCAACTTACCATTGTCGTCCGGTTCCACAAGGCTACGTTGTTGTCGAGATGGATGAAATCATGCCCATGTTTCAAGGTTTGAAGCTTGAATACCCTACAGGTGAAGGGGATGTGATTGAACTAGGAGAAACAACAAACGTCACCATTCTATGGCCAAAGGAATGTATCATGCTTCCAAATCACATGCCAAGGCCATCTTCGCCGTCGCCTCACCCGTCTCCAGCGAGGTCTTCGCCACCGCGATAGCCATCTTCGTCGCCTCACCGGGCTCCGTCGCCTCACCCGGCTCCATCGCCACACCCATCTCCGTCGCCTCACCAATCTCCGACGCAGCCATTGCTGTGGCAGCCATCGCCGACGCCTCAGGAAAAAAGCGTAAGCATACCACCGCTACTCTGCGGAGTGGTAAGCGATCACCAAAACGTAAACAAGAGCCTCTTCCAAAATTACCAAAGGTTCCTCCAAAGAGAGCTTATGACTATACTGAAGAGGAGACTACGGCTATCGTTGATGCGGAAACGACAGCGTTTTTCACTAAGCTGAGGCGGCCGAAAAAGTCAGAGTTCCCCAGCACCAAAGAAGAAAAAGTCCGAGTGTTCAAAATGCTAAAGACTCTTCATCAACCCGAGCCAAAGCTGTCATCAGACTATGAGCACTCTATTCTCAAGTCACATGCGGCACAGCAAGCCTCGAAGAGCAGTACTGATGCAAGCGGGAAATCTGTTGCCCAGCTCGGAGAACAAGCAAAACAGTCTTGCACTCCTCTCAAGGTGATTTTCCATACCAATGTGGGGTCGAGAAAATATGCGGCCAAAGAGCAGTATGATCCAGATGTAGTTGCACAATACGGAGAAGCTGCCGCTGCTCAAGGTATGAGTATTGTCCACTACTTATCCTAGATTCTGATTTCCCGTGGGTGAAGTAGCATACAAATACCAGTACGGCAAACCTCTCGTCAAACCTGAGGAGGTAAATAATCTTTCAACAAAAATGTGAAGATTGCATAACTGATACATGCATGCCAAAAAGGCCGGGGCTAACTGGATAATGCTGAGGGTTACAAAAAAGCATTATATGAAAGAAATAGATGACATGATATCCATTGAATTTGTTGAACTATTTCAATTATTCAATGACGTTTTGGACAAATCGATCACCAGTGCCTATTGTCTCTAAGTACTAATTCTGTAATTAATTTAGTCTCTAGCTATCTCCCCTCGTTTATTGCATGTATATAATTATACTATAATATGCAGAATGAAGATTCTCGAATACAGCAGAGGACAAATCTATGACATTGGGTTCATTGACCCATATTGGATTTATCAAGCTAATCTCAAAACAAACCCCCAGGATACGGAGGATAATATCGTACACGTGTTAAGGTTTCAAGAAATCAGAAGAGGAATACTATTTTCTTACAACTTCGAGTGAGTGTTATTGTCTTGTATACACTTTCTATTTCGCTTACTCGACGTTAAGTATATAATTGATTAGTTATGCATTCGCAGCTTTCACTATATTCTGTTAATCATTCAAGCTGACAAAGGGCGTGTACTAGTCATGGACTCGAAACATAAACCCCTTGAGATGTGGAAGGACATGCAGATGCTTCTCAAGCGGTAATTCTAATCTTTATGACACTATGTCGACAACGTTCGTGAATTTTATGATATCAAGTAATTAATAACTTCTTTTATTCGTTTTTTTCGTCGGGCAGCGCTTGGAAATGGTTCACCAAGAAGGCTAGGAGTGTTTGAAAAGAGGAGCTTACATTTAAAACACTAGATGTAAGCACCACTAGCTATATCTGCGCATCTCTTTGATTCTAGTTTTGATACTGTTATTATCATGCTTGATTATTATTTTGATTGAACTATGTTCTCGTAAAGTGCCTGACGCAGGGACCAGGGAAAATTTATGTGGATACTATGTTTGCAAGTTCATCCGTCAGACGTGCTGTGAGAAGGGGGGAAATTTAGAGCAACTTAACGTACGTAAACAATTTCTATAGTTTTTAATTACCATCAAATTATGTTTAGTTTCATTCATATAGGTTGACTCCTTTTTTAAATCAGATCGAATGTCTACGAGACAGTCTTCTGCTAAAGGATCGCGTACGAGCAATTCAGGAGGCATTGGCGGGATTCTTAGATGCCGAAGTCCTAAACCCAAAAGAAGAATACTATTCAGGTGTGTATATCCAATAGGGATTATACAAAGAGCTTATTTTGTATATGTAGTGCATGAACTCCATGTATCGAATGTAATATGTTCGACACTTGGATCTACATTATCATGATGATCTTGTGTAATATAATGGTTCCTTTATTGATGAGTGCAAAATAGTAAATAAAAAATAAAACAACATAAATAAATTCTCTGCGGCGGCACAAAAAGTGGCTAAAATGCTGCCACGGCAAAAAAAGGTTGCCAAAATAAATTCTCTGCCGTGACAGAGAAATGTGCCAAATCTCTGCCGCCGTAGAGGGTTATTTGTCCCGGTCCGTGTTACGAACTGGGACGGTTTCTCCTCCCTCCTCGCACTCAGCAGCGGCCACGTGTACGTTTTTTTGTCCCGGTTGATGGGGTAACCGGGACTAAAGGTTGGGGCTTTAGTCCCGATTTCCCCGTCCCGGTTGGGGAACCGAGACTAAAGTCCCTTACCAACCGGGACACATAGGGCGGTTTGCACAAGTGTAGACATGGAAATATTTTTTTATGAATTTTTTTTAACAATTTAAAATAGGTGCTTTTAATAAAGGGGGCATATGCAATGGGATCAAAAGTGCATTTCCGTCCCGACATAGAAAACATGCATACATATTATTTTGTTGAACAACATCTAGAATAATGTTACACAAATTTTCCAGTTAAACAAAGAAATAAATCATTACAAATTATTAAAATCTACCGTGTACCAATTTTTTGTTGTTAATTAGTTAAATGCAAACTAAGGATAGTCAAAGCTCCCATATATTAATAAAATACATTATCTAATTTCAAGGCACCACGTTGATTTATGTATAAGACTGTTTTGTGTTGTGCATATAACTTAACTTTGTTACACCGTGGGTGACAGAATAATATGTTCAGTGACGTGAATTTTCAGAATCTGGGTACACCTGAACCAGATTACACTTACCGTGTTGTTAAGTTACATAGTTTTCAAACCTTAATTTAGAAACTTCCGAAATCTAAAATTTCCTACTGTTCATTAATAACTTTATCATTTTTTGTAAGTTACATACTTTGGATTTTCAGTATCAAATTTGGCATTCACATACATATGTGTTCTCTACTCCCTCCGTTTCAAAATATAAGATGTTTTAGGTTTATGAAGGTAATATATCTAGACATCTTTTAGTGTGTAGATTCGTAGTGAACATCTCCGAACCTACATACTAAAGACGTCTAGATACATTATCTTTACAGATCTAAAACAACTTATATTATAAAACAGAGGGAGTACATGACAAAATATTTTATATTATTTTGACTTTTTTTTTTGGATTGTCCTATTGCAAGAAGGATCGTGAGTACCCATGTCTGGCACGTCCAAGCAACCCTAGAGCCAGAGACATCTATGGAAACGACAATTGGTGAGATTTTAAGATTCCATTTCTTCAGATTAATTACTCAAAAGTTGGCCCTTGGCAAGGCGCCAGGCTGCCGCCTCCAAGCTCGTTTTGGAGGTAATGAAGTCCTGGGTGGTCTCTATGTGCGGGAAGGCTCTCATATTTCTCTCGTTCTAAATTTGCCAAAGTATAAAAATCATGCGAAGCCATGCCCCTCTATTATCTATGATTCCAGCTTTTCTGTTGCTTCACATACCCCGTACCCGTGTGCAAGGAGGAGAAGTTCAGCTACAAACTTCCAAGAACATTGTTTGTTGCATCTTGGCTTCTCACCCCGCGAGGTATGGAAATTCCCAAGGCCTTCAAAACCTACGAGAACCAACCAAGGAAGTCGTGAGGTGCTCGTGCCTTACCTCAGACCTATGCTCAGCAATCTTATAAGCAGCAAGAAAACAAGTACTAGTACTTCACACTAGTTGACATTAATGGCGGGAAGCCACGTCAATGTGTCATCTTGAAACAGTTTTTCATCTTGCCATATTAATATATCATCAACCACACGGTACAATTTCGAAACCATTGTTATGGAAAACAGCACAATCAAGCCACCGCTGCGTCCCACGGAGAAGTCCCCCCACCACACTCCTATGCCTCCGAATTATTGTGTACCAAGCAACACCATCAAGAAAGAATACGGCGACGACAACGGCTGCCGCCTGCCTTGATCCTATGGTTTCTCCCGGCACGCGGAGGGGAGTAGGGAAGGGGTACACCCGATGCCCTTTAAGAAGGAACGACGGTGCCCGCATGCGTCATTGCGTCGGTGCCGACCGAACCAACATGGATTTCTTCCAACCCCCAAAAAACCAAAATCCCGAAAAATTTGCCGCGCTACACCAAACTTGCCGTCCACCAACATACGCCAACACGGTCACAATCATAATCGACGTTTCACCATGGCAAACGCTATGAGGCCGATCGGACTGAGGAGACTGCTGAAGACAAGGTATGGCAGGTCCGCAACCACGGGGGAGGCAACAACCTCCACCGCCATAGGCAGTAGCAGACCGGACATGGCAGCAGAAGCACACCAGGCCAACATAGGCCCAACCAAGGACATAATGGGACTGTGAAGCCCCCGCCTTCGCGTTGTCGGAGACGCAGCTCCGTTGCTGCCACCCCCATCCCGAGCTATCCACTTGCCAACCAGAAGAATCCACACCGAGTCCTAGCCAGCCCGACATGACCCAGATCGGTCCGAAATGGCCCAACTTTTGGCATGTAGGGTGCGACCAACCAAGACCAACACCATGGCCATGTCATCCCCACCGCCAAGAAGCTGCGCTAACACCCCACCACCATCAGGGCCTCTCCGGAGCTTCGTCGGTCTTCGTGCACAGCCGCCAGGTAGAGCCTTCCCAGGCCGAGCAACCTACGATGTGTAGCGGAAGGGGCCGCCGCCACCGGACCCACAACGACACCCCACGGGCAACACCCGCCGGCATCCTCCAGCTGCGGGAGGGGAGTGGGAAGGGAGGGGGATGAAGAGGAAGGGAGGAAAGGGTCGCCGCCCTGGTCACCTCGCGTGGGGAGGTGGTACGGGGGTCCACGAGAGGTTTTTTTCATTTTGTCCTTGTCATCGGTTGTTTATATTGTACTCAAATCAGGGAGTATGTTATCAATGGCAGTGTTGTCAGACCGTTAAGCATGATTTTCAAGAAGTAGGTTACCCTACTTTGTGCCAACATGTAAAATTTAAAGCTAGTAACATGGATCCTTTGTGATAGCTGCGCGCGTACGTGAGATGTAAAGAGTGAGCTAACTAGACCAAGTGTTTTGAGCTAAGCAATGTTCATATATATAATCAAAAAGTTATTTTTTTTTTCAGTTTCAATAAGAAAAGGTGTGCCACTTGACATTTACATGTCGGTATGGCTAGCAGCCTGGCACCCTAGCTAGCTTATGGTACGATGCCATCAAAAACTATATGTACACTTAACTTTTCCAAGAGATAAGCAAAGGAAAAAATGTGAAACCTTCTGTTTGCTCATGAATGGAGCACTGAACAAAAACATTATGTTATCATCATGAATTTGTAGTCATATTGAGTTTTTCTGCTGATCGCCCTCTTTATAATATGTTTCAATTTGAGTTCAACATATATGCACACACATATCATTGGGCTAAGTGGGTACTGTTCTTCTCTATTTGATCCAGGGCATATCAGGTCTCCTATTGATAAATATTTCGAGTTTTCCATGATATAAATGATAGTTATCATAAATTTTATCAGCCATTTTAGCTAGTTCGGGATTTGCGTATTTCATTCCATAAGCTATGAATGGTCGAATGAGTATACACTTTTAGAGGGAAAAGCGAAGCAAATGTGAAAGAAGTAAAGAAATTGGAAATTGCCCATTGAAAATGTCATGGTTGGATAATACTCCCCGCTGAACTCTCGGTTAGACTCCAATCTGGATCGTTAATACCAGCAGCTTGTGGTCTCTCTCTCCTTGTAAGTGCGAAGCTCTGCAGCTCCCATTGAAGAGCACTGCTTCATGTATGATTCCAACTCCGGGGACGACGGTCACAGAGAAATGGTCTTGCCCTCAGCCTTGTGACATATGGTCAGATTCATACTGGGAGCTCTGCAGTCTATAGACATGTCCACATAGTTACTCGTAAAATCCTCTGGGTGTTACTTCACAAGTTACTACAGAACACTCTTTTGTCCCCGGCAGATAGAATATCATGAGCCCTAGCTTATCTTTCGACATATTTGGAGTCTGTTGAAGGTTCCATGATACCTCCTGGTCCTATCATTGCTAGAGTATAGAATTTCACATTCATATGAACCTGTAGTCATCACGAGTTTGGATTATCGATCACTCATGCATTGGCGCTCTTGTCGCCTTGTAACACATTTCAATTTATAGATAAAACATGATGGGGTCTTGAAAACTGGAATTTACTCTTAGGTACTATATAGTTCAATGCACATCTACCACTCAATTAAGGGTCTGTCAGACTGCGTATGTCCATTTCATCATGTTTTATGACATGTGTGCTTCCTTAGCTAGAGGTTTGTCTCCTGTTTTATTTCATCAGACTCATAGGAAAATCAATGTAGTGGCTCATGCTCTTGCTTAGTAGAGCAGAGGGATCTCATTCCAATGTGTGGCATGAGGATCCGACCGATTTTATCTTTGAGCACCTAGAAAATGAGTTAACGTTATTTGATAATCAATAAAGTCTCCATGATGACTTTCCTTAAAAAATAATCACGAGTCGTCAGGGGCTCCTTCATTTTTCTTTCTTAGGAAGATTTTTTGCATAGGAAAGATGGACACAGATTATTTTTATAGGAACAACAGACGAAAATTAGGAACCACGACAGCCTTTTCTTTTAATAGCAAATATAAAATTTTGTCAATGCAAAAAAACTAAGATTCACAAACACATTATTTTTTCCATCTATCATGATGCATCGCCTCTTCTATTAGGACTAAAAGGCCGCAAGAACCTGACTATATTCTTCCTCCCCTAACTGCTAACCTCTCTCACCTCCATGCTCATTGTTATCGACTTCTGTAACCGTCTCAGCAACATATGAAAAAATATCGTATTTACCACAAAAAAAAGTTGTCACGCCTATCACCAAATGCTCCACCATCTCTAGATTGGATGTTTAGGCCACCATCAACATTTATCATCTGTCAACTGGTAGGCGGTGGACACAAAATATTTGACACATATTTAATTGGAGAAACTCTATTTTTCTGATTTTCCTATTCCTTTTGCATCCGATGGACCATTTTAGCTATCTTATTTGGGTTCGTCGTTTTTTCACCATGCATCCTTAATTGGCACCACTCATATGGCATTTTTATTCTTTATCTTCCTTCTTAATAATTCCCCTCCCACTCCTAGCGACACCTGTTTGGCTAACGTTCAAGAGTGGATCTTCGTCTCACTAGGACACCTAATTAAACCTCACGATTTCACCAATCCATGATGCAAATCAACTAAATCATCATCGATTGGTGAAAAAAACTGAATTACATGGGTACACACGTCACGACACCAAAGAATGGTTTAAAACTCAGCTGACTCTGTAGTGCCAAGGATATCTCTTCAACTTAAAATTGCAAGTTTCACGACGACATCGTTATGGGCATATATTAATAACACTAATCTACATGTGAAAGAAAGCTCCAAGTTCCCTCAAAGTTCAAACTTTACCTCTCGGTTAATGGTGATGTTCCTGCCATTGCTTTTATAAGTTAGATGATAGAAAAAGTGTCTGAGTTGGTAGCAGAAGCTATATACCTGGTCAATATGCACAATACGGAAGGCAGGACCTTGAAGATGATGTACGAACCTACAATAAGAGTGGAATGTTTCTCTCTACGTCCTTTTTCGTCAAATATTTTTTTACCATTTTAACTTCAACCATATCGTGAATTTTGCAAAGTCTAGCATTTATTTTTCCCCTAATACTCACGCATTGGTGCGGACAGATATTTGTGAGGCTATCCATATTGATACAGAAGCCCTCTTGGATAAATATTTGGGGCTGCCTGCGTTAGTGGGTGTTGACAGAACTGATTGTGTTATCCAACTTATTGAACGGATTATTCAAAGGATAAATGGCTGGAGGGAAAACAATTCTTATCAATAGGCGAGAATGAGATTCTTCTTAAAGCTATGGATCAAGATATTTCAATTTATGCAATGTCTATTATCCTTATTATCATTGGGGTTTGTAAGAGAATGACTGACGGTATAGAAAAGTTCTGGTGAGGGATGATGAAAATATTAAGAAGATGTACTGGTTTGCTTGGTGGAAGTTATGTTTTTCTAAAAATGAGGAGGTATGGGCTTTCCGGATTTACATTCCTACAATCTTGTTATATAGCTAAGCAAGCGGGGGGACTCATCAATTCACATGATTATTTATACGCCCGTGTACTTTGAGCTAAATACTCCTCTAAAAGAGATATCTTAAAAGCTGGACCTAAAGATGGTTCATCATTTACGTGGAAGAGCATCCTAGATGGTTTGGTAACTTTTAAAACTAGTAATCATGTACGTGCAATGCACGTCTCCACAAATATATCTTGACTTGATCACTCAAGCGGTGAGAAGTCTAATTGCCCTATTGGCATAGTGCAACCCAGTGGCGTAGACAGCCCCAGGCTACACGGGCCATGGGCCAAAAAATCAGCCTAAATTTTAGATTTGGCCTTGCGGCGTAGCCCAGGCCAGCCTAGTTAAAAGTTGGATTCTTTGTTTCTGGCCTAGGTTGCAGCCTATTTCTGACTACGCCACTGGTGCAACCTATGAGGTTCTTCTCGCAAAAGTAATTGGTAAAAGTATAGAAATATAATTGGACTTGGACAAGGGACATGATCTATGAGCTTCACAAGAATGGTAGATAATAACCAAACTATAATTTTATGATGATATTGTGGTAACGAATATTTTAGGAAAATTAAGAAATATTAATAGTTTAAAGAAAGCAGGTTACGGGGAAGATTATATTATGCCATTAGGAATTTGAAAAAGATATCCTAATCTCACCTACACACAGTAATATATAATATGATTCAAATATGTGGATTGATCTGAGCTAAATCCATTTAGATGCCATCTCACCTTCTTATCAATAACCATCATTGCAAGCAAATATAACTTCCTTGTACAAATAGTTTGTGTTGGTCATGGTGATTCGAGCAGATATAGTAATATTGAAATAGCATGTTGTAGAAATTCCCACTCCCTTTGTCGCATTTTTGAAGGTTCATCTCCATTTTGACAAATTCAAATCAATACTTGCTTAATAGAAAGCCATCTGCATACACGACGTGAAGTAACATAAACACATTGATAGATGAAGGAATTTAGGAGGAACAGTTACATTGCATTAGATGATTAGACTGTGGCCAAAGTATCTACACTACTACTTGAACCTTACCTCCATATAAAAAATAACCAGAGTTATGCCAGTCTCCTCCAAGAAGAAATCTTCTCTACACCTCAAACATTATTATCAGGTTGTGTGCAGGTTCTATCACAGGTAAAATGAAGATAAAAGTGAGGAAATTAACTTCATCTCAGATTCACCCATTTGTTTTTTTATTGCTGCCCCTATGCATAACACGTCTAGAAATGCCATGAATCCTTTAGTTTTCACTTGCGATGGTTGTACTATGTTAGTAATGAAGCACCTGTAAAGCACAACTTAATTGGAAGGTTCACTCTCCTCCATCAGTCAGAGTGTCTAACAGGCCCCTTAAATTTCTGCACCGTAAAACTCGAGTATAGGGCCTGTACTCAATTTTGCTCTGAAATTTCCCATTGATTTCATCGCCCGTATAGCAGACCCCGTATCCGAGCCCCGTATATTTAAAATTTAAATTGCACGCGAGATAAAAGCAGATTGTTCATAGATAGGCTTCGATTCATCATAGATACAGGAAAAATTGCGCGATCTAGCGGTAGATCGCGACTTGTTAAGCTAACCCTAATCTAAAACTGCACAAAAGAACCTCGCCGGAGACCTCCTTGTCGGCGAGGTTGTCGCTGCCGTGGCGGCAGTACGCCTAGTCATCGTCGATGACGATGACGGCGGCAGCCTCCGTCTTCTTCATCTCCTCGACGGCGGCGATGGCGAGCGCCTCCTCCTCCTTATCCGCGGCCGCCCTATCGGCGGCCTCCTGCTTGGAGGCCTCGACCGCCTGCAGGAAGAGGGGATCCTCCCCCTCCTTCGCCGCGGCCGCCGTGGCCGCCGTCCCCGCCGCGGCGCTCGAGCCCCCTCCTCCCAGTTGGGAGCATGCCTGGAGCGCCACGCCGCGAGATTGGCGCGGCCCATCTCCCATTGTGCCAGGCACTTCTCGAATTTGTCGCCGGTCATCGGCGGCAGCGGCGGGTCGATGTTGAAGTAGCAGCCGCCGGGCGCGAAGTCGACGAGCGACCGCGACATCGTCCCCGGCCACCCGACCCATTTCCAGACGACGCGGCGGCTGCCGGCCCAGGATAGCTTGCAGTAGAGGACCCACTCTTCCTCGAGCGTGAGCTCCTCGCGGCGGCGCTTGGCTGGGGAGGAGGAGCCTGTGAATTGGCGGCGGCAGCTCATGGCGGCGGCGGCGTGGATTCGTGAACGGAGCGGCTGGAATTGCTCGCCGGAGTTGGGCGGCGCCAGCGACTAGGGGTTTGCGAGTGAGGGGTTGGACCCTCACTCGCACCCTCACCCTGTACTTATACGGGGCCGGGTGGGTGATTTTCCCCGCCCCGTATCCGAGCGATACGGGCCGGCCTGTTTACAGGACGTGCTAGGCGGGCCAAAACACCGGCACGCCGTATCTCGCCGGAAATTTACAAAGTGCCGGCTGTTTACGGGGCCTGTTAGACTTGCTCTCAATATCCGAGGCTAAACAAAACCGCATCTCACCTGGTGTGCCACAGCTTCATATTTTATTACCTAACCTGATTAAACCAAGTCCGTTGAAACTTGAAAATAAAAACCACACCACTGCCATCTATCAGGGTCAACAAAAGAGTAATCAGGTGTACTAAAATATGTGTCTGTTTTATCTTCCCATCAGGTTGATCAGCTGGAACGAAAGAGAACTTCTTTTTAAAATTCTACTGAAATTAAATTCTTAATCAGAGATCACTAAACCATGGCAAATTCTGATTCAATCTTGTTATTTGTCCATGAGAAATCCACCGAAGAGATCGATGATCCATCAGTTGCAAATTTTGTATGTTGGCACAACAAACACACTCTCTTGTCTCGTGCACACCACAACCATATGGATTACACAATGGTATGTATTGAGAGCGCACTATACATCTCATTTGCTCAATATGATGACTTCAATACGAATATTATGAGCTGAATTTCCATCTTCTTCTCCCTTCCCTTATGGTAACTGTGTGTAATCCATAGAACTGATGCCCACATATATAGAGAGGCTGCTCACCTAGATGCGGAGTACACATATGGTGACAGAGTGGACAACCACGTCGAGGAACCTGGATGGGGACAGCAGCACGTGGAGGGAGGTCCGCGGCAGGACGGTGGACTGCGGCGGTGCCACCACGGGTCTGCTGGTCCGGCTCTTGGTGCCGACGAATATGATGGGGAGGCGACGAGGCGTCGTCGTGGCGCTGGTAGCGAGGCGGCGTCGCGTGATCAGGCCTCCGGTGGGGAGGGCATCCGCAACATAGGTGAGGGGCCGTTTGGATGCGGTGGTCGGAGGCGTAGTGGAAGGCATCGTTGGCAGGGGAACTTCACAGGCAACGAATGTCGTAACTTAAGGCGTAATAACAGGAACCGTGCAGTTAGCGGAGAAAATTATGGGTTTCCTAATCTGTTAGATGCTAAACATATTGAGTGCTCAACATTGGAGTGATCTGGGTCGTTGGATTCAGATAGTTTAACGGTTGAGATTAAATGTATCCCAACAAATTCTTGCTTTTATAAGTGGTAGAGATAGCATACAGCTAGAAGGTCGGCAATGGAGAGAGCATAAATATTTATTCAGATCCGTGGCTACCATCTAGCCCGGATAGAAAATTTACATCTCCAAGAGAAAGAGTAGTCTACAAAAAAGTTTAAGAGTTAATCTATCCGCATACATGAGCATGGAATGAACAACTTCTAAATAAGATTGAGGCTTGCTTCGGTCCCCCACCCTAAAGAGAAGTTTTGATGGGTTAGTCGGCGGACGGGTTGTGGGTGGGTTGTGAGCGGGCCAAAGAGTCTCATATTACTCACTTATATAGTTGTATATTATATGCGGACTCTAGTGAAAAAAAAGGCAAATTGATCAGCTGATATGTGTATGTACGAGACATGAATTAAAATGCAGATCGATCAGCTGATATGTGTACGTACAAGACATGAATTAAAAGGCAGATCGATCAGCTGATATATGTACGTACGGGACATAAATTAAAAGTCAGATCGATCAGCTGATATGTGTATGTACGGGCTTGAATTGGAAACAGGGAGCTAACTCTGGACCTAGTACCAACTGATCAGACTTGAAGATATGGTCATTGGCGGCGGCAACCGTGTCGCCCGAGTAGCCGACCATGTGGTCGTCGGGCTTGCCGGTGCCGGAGGGCTGCCGTTCGCCGACGAGAAACTCGACGCAGCACGGGACGTGGTGGCCCATCGCGAGATTGACGGCGCGGTAGGCGAGCTCGATGCGTGTGAAGGGCTTGGTCTGGGATCGCACCGCTCACGTCTTCCTATACAGACGAAGTACACGCGTATGTATTTGCAGATGAACAAACGAGTAATACGGGGTGGATCAGGAAAACGCGGGAAAGGAGGTGAGCTTAAGGGCCAATTGCTAGGTGATAAATGGACAGATAAGACATCGATGCCAACACGGGGCGGGGGACCGAAGCAGAAGTGAATAAGATTTTCAATTTGGTTGATGCAAATCCTGTATACCGGAGATCCCTCTAAACAATCAAGGTTTTGACGACTTCTTTGCATGGCACTATACCAAGCATGGTAGGTATACCGTAAGGTCTAGGTACCACCTGCAATGGTGACACCGTTTTGGACCATCGGCACATCGTCTAGCACTGCCTGGCTCCTCAGCGATCAATCCAGTTTGAAAGAATATTTGGCAGCTTAAGGTTAGTAGGAAGATAAAGATTTTTATCTAGCGGGCACTACATGGTATCATTCCGCTGAAATCAATCTTGACTAATCGCCATGTGGGGACGAGCGGAGAGTGCCCTATTTGTAACCGAGCTGTGGAGGATATTCTCCATCTTCTCTTTAGGTGATCTACAGCAGAAGCTATGTGGGAGTCCTTGGGGCTTAGAAAATTAATGGAAGAGGCAAGGGAAATAGATCTATCTGGTTCTGCGGTTCTTGATTTTTTGTTCAGGAAAGATGATGAGCATCTCCCTGGTTTTAATGTTGTTTTAAAAGAAACAATTGTTGTGGATTCGGGGTATCTTTGGTGGATTAGAAGGCGGCGTACACATGATGAACAAGTCCCTCCCGTGTTCAGATGCATGATGTATGTTTTGTCGATCGTCTCCAACTCGGCAGCTGCTATGTCTAAAACTCTATGGACGCGATCCAAGTGGGGTAAGCCAAATCCTTGAGAAGTTAAAATTAGCGTTGATGGTAGCTATCATGTTGATTCACATGCAGGTGCAGCAGGAGCAGTCATTAGAGACTATAATTGGCACTTTCTTATTGCATCTACTATATACCTCCCAAGCATTGGCTCTTCTTTGGCTGCTGAAGTTTAGTCTCACCTTCCTCTCTTACATCGAGCTACACTTGTTTATATTGATTCTCAAGTTACTTTAAATACTCTGTATCCGTTTCAGCAAGCAGACCCGTGAATCAACAGGCAGCCGCACAACTATTCTCACTTTTTTTTCACAATGGGGTCAAAGCCCTGGCCTCTGCATCAATCTATGCATGCAACCTTTTTTTATTAATTTATTGAAATTTATAGCTTATTACAACTCACCAATCACACAAATTTGAAACAAATATCAACCACCTGAAAATCTCCAAAAGATACATAAAGACTCTACTTATAAAAGCTTAATTCTAGCCATAGGCCGCCACCCTAACTATTCTCACATGTTGTGTTCTTCGGTTCATCTTTTGCTCGCACTTCGAGCTCCGCCTGTGTTAGAACTAGACAGCGCTTCGAGCTCCACCTGTGTTAGAACTAGACATAAATCTGGCAATGTGCACATGCAGAGACGTGTCTATGTACACATGCTAAGATACTAGTGTTAGTTGCATGCATCGTTAGTTAGAGGCAGTTGTAGGAATGATAAACTATGTTGACCTGAGTCATGTGCATGCTCTTTCGGGTCATGTAGATCATGGTGTGAGTCCAGGATCAGGTGTGGAGTCAGTCTATCTGTCTATTTAAGTTGAGTAAATGAGCGAGAAAATAGAGCATGCGGGCAGAAGAGACAATGTAGCCCCGTGTGACACCAAGGAGAAATGTAGCCCCGTGACACAATGTAACCCCATCCTCGTAGCTGGGCCCGTTACTCGGCGATATTCGTGGTACCTGGACTTAGATGACTTCTACTCGGAGCCCCTCATGGACTTGGTGCATGCCTGCAAGACGCCGGTGCAGCACAACAAAGCTGTGTCGAAGACTGCTTGGCCATGCTGACCGCGGGGAGACATGCAAGAAGCTGCTATTCCTTCGGCTTTGCTTTTTCGGCGTGGAGTGGACCAAGATTGGCCCCAACCGGGCTACGCTCCAACTGAAACGTCTGGGCACCTGCTGAGGTGAGCACCTTGGAAGACAACATTCTAGCCGGGCCGCCACCCATCACGTCCAAACGCAGGGGCAGTGTTATCTCCAATGGCATTCGCCCGGCTATATTATTATAACAACCACACGATACAACCAAGATTGTTTCAAAACAAAAGAAAATGCTGGGATAGCAGCAGATTGATGGCTCAGATATGTATAGCTCATTGGGAACTCCAAGAAGAAGGTATGATGAGCATAACAACAAGTTTCCCTCAGTTATGAAACTAAGGTTATGAAACTAGTAGGAGTAAGGAAACAATTCCAAGGTGTTGCTAGCAACTTGGAACCTGCACAACACAACCACAGTACTTTGCCCTAACTTACAGTAAGGTTATCAATCTCACCGGTTTGCTGAAAACAAAGGATTAAACGTATAGTGTGAAGATAGTGATTTCTTGTAAAAAGTAAACAGTAAACGGTAAATAGTATATGGTATATCAATGATAAGAAACGGACCGGGATCCACAATTCACTAGAGGTGTTCTCCATAAGACAAATAACATGCTGGGTGAACAAATTACCGCGGGGCAATTGACAGATTGAAAATGCATATACTATACATCTTGATCTCTACGAGATTTGTTTGGGCATTACAACATGATACATAGACCGTAATCCAACTGCATCTATGACTAATAATCTATCTTCAGGTTATCATCTGAACCCCTTTCAGTATTAAGTTGCAAGCAACAAATAATTGCATTAAACAAAGTGTGTAAAGTAAACAATATAATTGCCCTTGGACAAAGGATTGTTGTTTTCTCCATAGTAGCAACAACACATCTACAACCTTAGATATTTCTGTCACTTCCCCAGATTACTAGAGCCATGAACCTACTATCGAGCATAAATACTCTCTCTTAGATTTACAAGCATCTATTTGGCCAAAGTATCTACTAGCAACGGGGAGCATGCAAGATCACAAATAACAGAGACATGATAAAATCAATAATCAATCTAACATAGTACTCAATATCCATCGGAGCCCCATAAACATAACATGTAGCATTACAAATAGATGACCTTGATCATAAACGGAGCTCACGAGATCTAAACATGATAGAACAAGAGAGGAGAAACAAGCATCTAGCTACTGTATGTACCCATAGTCTAAGGGCGAACTACTCACGCATCACTCCGAAGGCTGGCATGGTGATGAAGACGGCCTCCGGGATGATCTCTCCCCTCCGGCAGGGTGCCAGGAAGAGCTTCAGATCCCCCAATCTAGGGACGATGGTGGCGGAGGCTATAGACTCTTTTGTGGATCTCTGATTGGGTACTTAGGGTTTTTGCATCGGCGTGTTTATATAGGCAAAGGGGCGAGGTCGATGGACGCACGAGGGGCCCACACCATGGGGCGGCGCGCCCTAGGAGGGCCGCGCCAGCCCTAGGTGTGGACGCCTCGTGGCTCCTCTTTGTCTCCCCTTTGTTCTTCGTGTCGTGTCTGGTAAAATACTGACTTTGGCTTTTGTTCCGTTCAATTCCGAGAATATTTCCTTACCAGCTTTTCTGAAACCAAAAATAGCAGAAAACAGGCAACTGGTACTCTTGTTAATAGGTTAGTTTTAGAAAATGTATAAAAAATCCTCAAAGTGTAGACAAAACATAAGAAAGTTGATACAAAACAAGCATGGAACATAAAAAATTATATTACTCGTCCTCGAGTAGGTAAGTGATAAAAAGAATAATTTTTGAGGTGACATGCACCATCACAATCTTGATCAAAATATTGTAAAGCATTGATAGCTAGGATCATAGTACTCTAAAGATGAGCATGAAAGATGTAGTTCAAACAATAAGATATAGCAACTAAGTTGTAACATGAAAAGGTACAAACAAAATATCATGAATAACAATGCATTGAAAGACATTTGTTTGTTTCCCATATAGAAAACATAGCAAGAGTGGTATTCAGATCGCCCTTCATGGAATAGCAAAACATAAATGCATAGAACACCTTCAAAGTTCATAAGGGTGACTAAATAAAAATAATTTAAGAACAAGCAATACCATGATTATGAATCAATCAATAAGTTTTGGGACAATGCATATTGAACTAAGAATGACAACTATGCTCTCTTAATCGGTGCATAAAGATAGAAGAAGGAGACTCAACATAAAAGTAAAAAAGAAAGACCCTTCACAGAGGGAAGCAGGGATTTCAAGTTTCATAAAGAGCTTCCAAAAATTATGGTACTTATTAGCTTTCAGCTCTCATTACCCCTATCATTGGCATCTTGAAGTTATTAAGGTTAAAGTGAGACAAATATTAAGTATATGCTTGACAGATCATAAGTTGAAAATCTCATATCCCTTGAGTACGAGGGTCGTTCCTCATGCTACTCAACTTTAGTCACAAGCAAGTTCTTGTCATTGTAAGTATATGTGTATCATAGAGAACCGCCAACGGGGTACAACATGCCCCATGACACAGGAGCTATCCGATATCAAAATGACAAGGCAACTAACAGTGAGCATCTCAGCGATCTTTTTATGTACCATGAGCATGGTGCTTTTTTTTCTTTTCTCTTCTTTTCTATATTTTTTTCTAAAGATGCTTCATAGATTGCTCACTATGGTTATGCTGCAAGTTTGCACCATGATTAGGCATGCTTAGGCTAGCCGCCCAGGCGTTTTCTCTAACACATATATAATAGTCCATGGACTTACAAGCTCCCCTTTTATTTCACACTGCCGACATCCATAAACAAAAGATCATGATATCAACTAGATAGATATTTACAAGTGTTGAAAGCGTTCCCCATGACAACATGGTTATGCTAACTCCCAACTTATAATTTGCAAGCATATAAGCAACATAGATGGGCACAATGGTTCAAGTTTATTAGGTACAAGAAAGTAAAGTGTGCCATCAAGTTTGTGAGAGCTTTAATCACTAATTTTCACATAACAAGTTTAATTTGGAAGATAAATAAACACATGAATATACTTGGAATGGTGTAACACACCATGCATAGGAATTTATAGTGGAATCTTTGGAATAACTTGGTTTCTTGGGAGTTGGATGCACAAGTAGAGCTCATACTCAGTACAAATGGAGGCCATCAAAAGACTGGGAGCGACCAACTAAGAGAGCAATAATGGCCATAATGATGCAAACCGACAAAACATTATTAATTAAAGCATAAAGTGATATCACAAGTCAAAAACTAAATGATCATAGAGGCTAAGGTGACTGTTTCATAGTTTTAACATGGTGTAAGCATGTGCCAAGTCAACCCAAATAAAGCATCAAAGGAGAATACCACAATGTTATGCTTTTGTATGCTAAAACAACACATGATTCTTTCAAGGCACATTAAGCAATCTCAATTGTTTGGAACAAGTCATGCTACAACAATAATCAATAAGCATATGGTCAAAGTAACATCTAACATGACATGATAAAGTCTAGGCCACGGTCAAAACAAGCTTCCTTTTGTACCACTATAAGCATGAAACTTTATACTCTTTTCAAACACCAATCAACTTATTTGAAACAACATAAGAATGCGGGGTTCCAACTAATTTATTGCAGAAAACCAAACAAAAGAAAACAAAAAACAATGAAGCTCCAAGAACAACACAATAGTGCATGAATCAATAAAAATAAAGTGTCTAGAAAGAAAACCTGAGATTTTTATTGATGAAGAAGGGATGCCTTGGGCATCCCCAAGCTTTGACGCTTGTACCTCTTGAATATCTCTTGGGGTGAAGGGTGGCATCCCCAAGCTTGAGCTTTTGTCCATTCTTCATCTCATCACATTATTCTTCCCCTACACTTGAAAATTTCCTTCATACAAAACTTCACACAATTCTTCATTAGCAACATTAGTGTATTCAAGATAATAAGCCCTTGGGTTTAGTTTCAACACAAGTAAAACTTTCATTAAAACACAAGCTACTGTATAAATTCCTTTTAAAAGATCAAGTGATCAAAGAGAACTCAACCGATTAAGATGCAAATGCAAATAATGGCAGAAATCTGTCAAAACAGTCCAACATGTAAAGACCAATTTGTTCGAAGACCTTACGTTTCTCAAATTGGAAAGTGATAAACTAAAGAAAGTTATATAATAACCTAAGTCATATGAACAGAAAATTACAGCTCAATCAGATGTACTGGGATTTTTCACGATTTTTTACAGTGAAGCACAAAAATCTGTTTCGGGACAACAACTTCCCCAAACTTACTTCTCTCTCATTAGAGGTTATTCTAGGCACAAAAACCACAAGAAAAGGATAATCAGAGGTTATTACAGAGGTACTAACTTCCAAGACTCAACAAAATAAAAACTTACTGAAATAAAAATAATTTGGGTTATCTCCCAATAGTGCTTTTCTTTAACGCCTTTCAGCTAGGCATAGAAAGCAACAATCAAGTATTTTCGGATGAAGAAGCATTAAGATCAATACCAGAAATTTCTTCAATCAGGCAGGGTATCTCATCCAAATAAGTTCTAGAGGATCCTCTCTCAATACTCATGGGTTCACTATTTTCATCAAACAGGTTCAGGGACAATCCAATCAAAATGATTTTCTAAGGCTTCATGCATTCCTATAGGTTTAAAAGGTATTGGTATTTTAATTTCCTCTCCATTTTTGGGTTTTTATTTCCAACTTTTCTAGTTTACCCATAGCATCTACACATGAGCCTAGCATATTAAAATGATCAAATACCTTTCAAGCTTCTTTAGCAACATCATTGAATTTTTTAAGCAAAGTTTCCAGAATAAAATATCTCTTTCGGTATCCTTAATATCTTTAAGTTTAAGAAACATTACCTGCATCATGGGGTTAAGGTTAACAAACTTAGCCTCCAACATGTGAACTAAAGAAGCTGCAACAATTTCATAATTTGGAGCAAGATCTGCTAAGGATCTATCCTCAATATCCTCATGCGTGCTAACACGATTAAAAAATTCTTCAATATTATCTTTCCCAATTATAGAGCCACTACCTATTAAAAGGTCTTTCAGGGTGAACTTAGGGATCAACATGATGAGCTAAAAACAGGGTAACACAATAACAACAAAAGAGGGAACCAATTTTTTGTGTTTTTGATAAAAATAAACAAAGCAGCACAACTAATTTTTTTTGTATTTTTGATAAAAAGAAACAAGAAAAACAAAGCAAAATAAAATAAGCAAATCAAAAACAAAGTAAAGAGATTGGTTGTGAGAGACTCCCCTTGCAAGAATCTTCTTTCTCCCTGAAAAGTGATTGACGAGGAGGAAGAGATTGAAGCTATCCTTATCTCCCCGGCAACAGCGCCAGAAAAGTGCTTGATGGCTCAGATATGTAGAGCTCGTTAGGAACCCCAAGAGGAAGGTATGATGAGCACAGCAACAAGTTTACCTCAGTTTTGAAACCAAGGTTATCGAACTAGCACGGGTAAGGAAACAACTCCAAGGTGTTGCTAGCAACTTGGAACCTGCACAACACAACCACAGTCTTTTTCCCAACTTACAGTGAGCTTGTCAATCTCACCGGTTTGCTAAAAACAAAGGATTAACGTATAGTGTGGACGATAGTGATTGCTTGTAGAAAGTAAACAATAAACGATAAACAATAGATGGTATATCAATGATAAGGAATGGACCGGGGTCCACAGTTCACTAGAGGTGTTCTCCATAAGATAAATAACATGTTTGGTGAACAAATTACAGCGGGGCAATTGATAGATTGAAAATGCATAACAATGCATATACTAGACATTTTGATCTCTACGATATTTGTTTGGGCATTACAACATTATACATAGATCGTAATCCAACTACATCTATGACTAATAATCCACCTTCAGGTTATCATCCGAACCCCTTCCAGTATTAAGTTGCAAGCAACAGATAATTGCATTAAACAAAGTGTGTAAAGTAAACAATACAATTGCCCTTGGACAAAGTATTCTTGTTTTCTCCCTAGTAGCAACAACACATCTACAACCTTAGAGATTTCGGTCACTTCTCCGGATTACTAGAGGCATGAACCTACTATCGAGCATAAATACTACCTCTTAGAGTTACAAGCATCTAGTTGTCCAAAGTATCTACTAGCAACGGGGAGCATGCAAGATCACAAATAACATAGACATGATAGAATCAATAATTAGTCTGACATAGTACTCAATATCCATCAGATCCCCGCAAACACAACATGTGGCATTACAAATAGATGATCTTGATCATGAACAGAGCTCACAAGATCTAAACATGATAGCACAAGAGAGGAGAAACAACCATCTAGCTCTTGTATGCACCCATAGTCAAAGGGTGAACTACTCACGCATCACTCCGGAGGCTGGCATGGTGATGAAGGAGGCCTCCAGGATGATCTCTCCCCTCCGGCAGGGTGCCAGGAAGAGATTCAGATCCCCTTGATCTAGGGACGATGGTGGCAGAGGCTACATACTCTTTCATGGATTTCTGATCGGGTACTTAGGGTTTCTGCATCGGGGTGTTTATATAGGCGAAGGGACAAGGTCGGTGGACGCCCGAGGGGCCCACACCATGGAGCGGTGCGCCCTAGGGGGCCGCGCTAGCCCTAGTTGTGGCCGCCTCGTGGCTCCTCGTCGTCTCCCCATTGGTCTCTATGTCGTGTCTGGTAAAATATTGACTTTGGCTTTTGTTCCGTCCAATTCCGAGAATATTTCCTTACTAGCTTTTCTGAAACCAAAAATAGCAGAAAACAGACAACTGGCACTGTGGCATCTTGTTAATAGGTTAGCTCCAGAAAATGTATAAAAATGCCTCAAAGTGTAGATAAAACATAAGAAAGTTGGTACAAAACAAGCATGGAGCATCAAAAATTATAAATATGTTTATGACGTATCACAGACACACGCCGAAAAGAAACAAAAAACAAAATGGAGACATAGGCGGGTCAACTAAATGGGGAAGACCCGCAACCGCTGCACCCACTGTAGAAGTCCCACTATGCTCCTTGCAATGACTCGTCAAGCACCAAGCAACATCCTGAAGAGGGAAAGCAATCACTGCTGCCCAGACCAAAGACCGGTCCTATGGTTTCCCTCGGTACACAGAAGGAAGTGGGGGAAGGATAGACCCGACATCCTTCACAGAGGCAGGGTGCCACCCGTGGGCGGCACCATGTTGGTGTCAGACAAGCCGACAAGGATTCCTCCAGATGCCCTCCCCACAACCCTGGGCGAACCATTGCTAAGGAACCTCGTGAGGTTGAGGCCTCTCCACCACCAAACTTTGTCGTCCATGAACATGCGCCACCACGATCACGAAGTCACCACCATCGTCTCACCGAGAATATCGTCGCGAGTTCTGAAGGACCAAGGTTAGAAGTGACTCGAATTAGGATTAGAGGAACCATGACCTATGGGAGGGAACAACCTGCACCGCCAAAGGCAGTAGTCGACCAGACGCGGCCACTGGCACACCAGTCCTAGTTTAAGTTCGACCGAGTCCAACAGACCCGTAAAGATCCGACAGGGGCATACCAATCTCAAGAGGGTCCGGTCGGGCCCAGCCAGGCCCGTAAAACCCTAGCCACGCTACAATCTGCCGGTCACCATCGCCGCTGCACCCAACACGAGCCAAGTCGCCACCTCGCCTGCAGAATGATACCTTTGATCTGGATTACAGATGTTGTATAGTTATTTTTCCCTAGTAGACCTAGGTTTATTGAATCCTCGGAAAGAAGAAAGCAAATCGAAGTTACTTAAATGGACCTTCGGGAGTTTTAGAATTCCTTTTATGTTATCACCGGACCAAGAGTTTGTGATCTTTTTGTTGTTGTTGACGATGGAGAGAGAGAGGGCCTCACTAGTGGAGAAACACCTATCATTGGCACACCAAATAAGAGGTTAATGGCGCACTAGCCATGCTCCATGGATATTACACCACCAATAATATTTAAACCATGGCGCACGCCCGGGTGCGCCACGGATAGGCCTGGTGTCAATGGCACACTATTTGTCCGTGCGCCATGGATAAGATGAGTGGCGCATCCCTCGGTTGTGTGCCACTCACAAGGTGCTCCACTGAACAACAATACGGTCTGCCACTGATTACTAAACAATAGTTATTATACAATAGTTATAATACAGCAGTTATATACATCAGTTATACACCATACAGGAAGTTGTACATCAATACACCATACACCATACAACAATACACCATACATCAATATGAATTCAAGTGTTGGATTATTACACAAAGTGCTAGTCCAAATTCAATCATCACATTACAAATAGATCAAGATATATCACCCTAGACTATGATCATCACATTACAAATAGAGCTATCAAGATCTTCATCTGGTTCTTCAAACATGGAACCGACCGCTGTGTATACCACGTACCACTTCGCCATATCTGTAGACAAGGCATACTAAAAACATGTTTGCATGATCAGAAAAATGAGCGAAGATTCATAAAAAAGCAGCTGCATTCCCTATATTCCTAACATGCAGAATATTTTTAAAGCAACAGTATTCTAAAGCAGAAGCAGCAGTCCCTTCCAAATCACATGCATGGTGAAGTGATATACGACTGATAGATGCCTCAAAATGGAATAAAGGCACAATTGCCATTTTTGGTTGCATTCGCTAGTGAGCATCGTTGAACTGTGCACTGTTCTACTTGTGTGTGCATGATCTTGTCCATACGTGATCTTGTATGTCCATAAAAGCCATCACACTCTGCATCGACATTTCATTCCCAACTATGGAGACCCAGTTTTACTCAAGGAGGAGAAGCAATGCCAAGAAGGAGGAGAGGAAGGCTGCAAAGTCACTTGCGAAGTTGGGTGACATAGTGCCAGATGATCAAACAATAGTGGAGCATGAAGCCAATTGCCAAGGTTTGTTCAAAAGAGGAACTCCTATACCTGAAGTAGTTCCATCAAGGTTGCTTCCTGAGATCAAAGCGGCTATTGCGTTGTTATTGATTAACAAAGTCATTGAGTATTGCAAAGATAGGATCGCGATGCTGAAGAAGAAGGTGAAGTTTGGTGAAGGAAGCAGGAGATAGAAGAAGATCAAAGGGTAGTTTGTCCTATGAATAAAATACAGCTACTAGAGATTTTGTAGTACTTGTATGTGCTTGTAGTAGGATGATGTGTATGTGCTTGTAGTAGTATGTGTTTGGTTCTAAATAATCTACGATTGTGTTTCAGAATATGTATGTGGCCATTTTAATTTGACTTGGCATTTTATTCACCCATTTTACTTTTGAAAAGCTACCAAACAGGGCACATGGCACAAGGTCACATGGACAAGGTGGCCTCGGGTAGGCATGGTTAGGGAGGGGTGGTGGTTTAGGTTAGAAAGAGAGGGGTGTGGGTTGGTGGTGGTGTGGCTTTGGCTTGGCCAAACCGAAAGGGAAAAGGCTAGGTCTAGGGTTGTGTTAGGTATATAATTAGATAGATTTCTTGCCAAGTTTAGTTTGGGCAAGACTAGACTTTTCTATCATGAATTCTTAGTATGTGATGACTACCAGACTAGAAGACACAATTAAACAAGAAACTATACTTAGAATAAATCATAATTCAGTTCAAATGAGTGTGGCCAAGTAACAGAATTCCGAGTTGCTACATAGACTAACCACACGTATCATCTAAACTACACAACAAAAAGATGATTGCGATCAGCCACTGGAAATGGTTACACCTATTGTATTCTATTCAGATCTAATATATGGATCTAATATGTCGTAACAGGACACCTTATCTAGCTAAGAACATGCATGCTGCATCTAGCATATCTCAAACTAGAAATATTTGCATCTAAGCATATCTAATACCTTGCTCTTGGTGACGGAGTCATTGACGTTGATGGCGGGGAAGAGTGCGCCGGACTCCTGCATCACCAGTACTCATCGAGCACCTTGAGGGCGGCATCACTACACCGTCACCCCACATGTCCAGCCCTGGCTGCCATCCCACTGCACCGTCACCCCGCCCTCCACTTGTCCTGTCCCACAGCGCGTCACGCCCCAGAGCTTCTCCCACCTCATCATTCGCCTCCCCAGCACGCTCCTCATGGTGCTCGCCCTCCGCCACGCGCTCTTCAATGCCAACCCTCCCCTCCCAACTTCCATCCCCGTCTTCCCTGCGGTCCTCTCCCGCCTGCCCGTCGCCTCCCCGGACCTCCTTCCGCCGGTCCTCTCTGCCCTCGGCGCTGTCCGCCTCCCCGCCTTCTCTGACCGCGCCTTCCTCCCACTCCTTCGCTCACTTCCGCCGCTCCCATACCCACGCCTCTTCCTCTCCCTCCCCTCCTTCAACTCCCACCCCTCTATGCGCTTGTTCAATACCCTCCACCACTTACTCGTTGTCGCGTGTCGCCTCCGCCTTGCTGCCTCTCTTTCGCGTCGCGCCCAGCAAGCTCTATATCACACACGACCTCGTCTCCAAAAACATCCTGCTCAAGGGCCTCGTCGGCGTCGGCGACCTTGATGCCGCCCTCATGGTGCACCACTAGTACTCTCGAGCATCTCGCCTTTCCAGGCAAAGAGGGCGGCAGAGTCACGTGCGATGGCGGCGGCGTCGTGCTCCTACATGGAGAAGATGTTGTAGGAGCACCGGCGGACCTTGACGCCATGGATGGCTGAGGGAGGAGGGGGTTGGTGGGATGGATTTGGGGGAGGGAGATGGGAGTAAGGAGGGTAGTAGGGGAATATAGGAAAGGAAGGGGAACAAGAGAGAGAAGGAGAGAAGGGGGCACGCGTTATTTCGGCTAAGTGCCCAAACTCAGTGGCACACGCGTATTCTGTGCGCCATAGATATACATGCAATGGATGCGGTCGACCACCATGCTGTCGGGCCCACTTATGCGTGGCGCACCGATCTGGCTGGGCGCCATGGATATGTGCTGGTCAATGGCGCACCGGCAACTTCGTGCACCACGGATAATTACCCGTGGGGCACCCTTCTTACATGCGCCACGGGTATGGGCCCTGTGGATAAGCCATTTCCTACTAGTGCCTGCGGCTTTTGGTTTCACCAGTAGCTGTACAAAACATCTCATGGGAATAAAATATAATAATAAAGTATGCATGTAGTTATTAGATCAAGATAATTATATGTGGGCAGTGCATCCATAATTTCTATTGCCTTGGTGATGAGTGCAACAACACTTCATTGGGAGACCCCAAGAGGAAGGTATGATGCAGTTTAGCAGGCAAGTTTCCCTCGGTAAGAAACCAAGGTTATCGAACCAGTAGGGGGAAGGAAACGCCCCAATGGTTCTGCAAGCAACGTGGAGACTTGCACAACACGAACTCTAGACTTTGCCCCAACGAATCAGTGAGGTTGTCAAGCTCACCGGTTTGCTGTAAAAAGGATTAAACATATGTTGTGGAAGGTAATGGTTTGTAGCAAGTAAACAAGTAACAGTGTAAGATGTATCAATGGTACAGATTGGACCGGGGTCCATAGTTCACTAGAGATGCTCTCCTTAGATAAACATGACATGAAGGGTAAACAAATTATAGCAGGGCAATTGACAGGAATTGAGCTAGGAATAACAATGCAATACCAGACAAAAAGATTCTATGAGATTCGATTGGGCAATACAAGAAGATACATAGACCGCCATCCAACTGCATCTATGACTAGAAGTCGACCTTCATGTTATCATCCGAACCCCCTTCAGTATTAAGTTACAAGCAGCAGACAACTGCTTTAAGCAAAGTGTGTAAGGTAAACAATCCACTTGTTCAATGAACAAAAGACCGTTGTTTTCTCCCTAGTGGCAACAACACATCTACAACCGAAGAGATTTCTGTCACTTCCCATGGAAACTAGAGGCATGAACCCACTATTGATCACAAATACTCCCTCTTAGAGTCACTAGCAACTTCTCGGACAAGATAGCTACTAACAATGGAGAGCATGCAAGATCACAAACAACACAGACATGATAGAATCATAAAGACAAAACCATTAATCAATCTGACATAGTAATCTCAATATCTATCGGATCCCCGCAAACACAACATGCATGATTAAAAATAGATTAGATCTTGATCATGAACGGAGCTCGCAAGATCTATACATGAAAGAACAAAGGAGGAGATACAACCATCTAGCTACTACATGGACCCATAGTCCAAGGTAGAACTACTCACGCATCATACCGGAGAGAAGGCCTCCGGGATGATCTCCCCAACGGCAGGGTGACGGGAAGAACTTCAGATCCCCTTGATATAGGGATGACAGTGGCGGCGGCTACAGAAGGTCTCGTGGAATTTTTGATCGGGTACCCAGGGTTTCTGCATCAGGGGCTTCTTATAGGTGAAGAGGCGAGGCTGGGAGGCGACTAGGGGGCCACACCCTGCCCAGGCGCGAGCCTACCCCTGGCCGCACCTAGGGGGGTTTGGCCGCCCTGGTTCGCTTCTCCGTATCGTCTTCTGGATTCGTGTCCCCCACAGTAAAATATTGACTTTGGCTTTTGTCCCGTCCAATTCTGAGAATATTGATTTTCTGCCTTTCTGGAATCAAAAACAGAAGAAAACAGGCAACTGACACTATGGCAACTTGTTAATACGTTAGTTCTAGAAAAGATATAAAAGCACCTCAAAGTGTAGACAAAGCAAAGCAAAGTAGATACTAAACAAGCATGGAACATAAAAAATTGTAGATACGTTTCTGACGTATCAAGCATCCCCAAGCTTAACTCCTGCTCGTCCTCGAGTAGGTAAGTGATAAAAAGAATAATTTTTGAGGTGACATGCACCATCAAAACCAAGATCAAACCATTTGCAATCATTGAAAGCTGGGAACAAAGAACTCTAAACATGTGCATGAAAGATGGAGTTCTAATAATAGGACAAAGTAACTATGCATGCAACATGAAAGGCTATAAACAAAGATCATGAATAACATGCATTGAAAAACGTTTGTTTGTTTCACATACAGAAAACATGGCATAGTGGCAATTAGCTTGTCCCTCATAGAGTAGCAAATAGATGCATAGGACACCTTCAAAGTTCACAAGGGTGACTAGAAACAAGTACCACAAGAACAAGTAATGTCACAATATGCATCAATCAATAATCTTTGGGACACTACACACATAATGACAACTATGCTCTCTTAATGGTGCCTAAAGGTAGAATGTGGGGACTCAATAATGGTGGAATAAAGGCCCTTTGTCACTACAAGAAATGTGTCATATTGTGACGTTTTGGTAGTGGCCATCTACAAAATCATCTTAGATTTATGAAGATTCCGATCAAGCTGCTTGGGAGGGTCAAAGCCTTAGTAAACTATGACGATTTTGTTTAAAAATGTCGTAATTCCTTTAAATGAAATCGTCATAATAGCTAGGGAGATCTAAATATAGAGGATAGCAACATGGACCGTTGGATCCAAACAAGATAAACTGACAGGATGCTAATATGCAGAAACTTGACACAGATCGATGACATGGCAATGCTACCCATCGTGCGCGCAGGCACCAAATATTTTCACATCGCGCGCAAACACACAAAATATTGTGCGCGTGCTGACTGAACCAAAACCTCCACATCGCCATCCCTCCCAGCGAACGCGTCACCCAACCCTAAACGTATCGCGGCTGCTCCTCCTTCTCCAGCGAGATCCTCGTGCCGCCGCCGCTCCTCCTTCTCTAGCGAGATCCGCACGCCGCCGCCGCCCTCTATTTCCCGGTCGCTCCAGCCGCTCCCCTCCTTCTCCAGTGAGACCCCCAGCCTCGCCATGACCCCTCTGATGGCTCCTCTTTCCCTCTCCTCGACGCAGATCTCCGCCTCCCGGTGCTCCCTCCATTACCCGTGTTGCCCTCGTTCACCTGCCCTCCTCTCACGGGCGTCAGCGGGCGTCTTCCTCCAGGATGCTCATGGATGTTGGCGAGCTCCACCAGGATGCTCTGGCGGCGGCGGTCGTCATCCTCCATCCGTTGCTCTTCTTACTTTCTCGCAAGAAGGACCATGGGAGAGCCAACCAGCAGAGGAGACGGCGGCCAGCGCAGCGTCTGGGATCTGTCCATGATGCAGGTACCCCTCCACTATCCTCCTGGCTAGGTTTCCAGTGCAGAGGCACTCAGATCTCAACTTTGACCCTTTTCTTCATTTTCTAGTGCAGAGGGACTCGGATCTCGGCGAGGATGAGGCCAATTTCCGCGGGGAACCTAGACAACACCATCAGCCACTCGGAGCTCGACCATGAACCTGGACAACGACACCCACCATGGTTTTCCAGTGCACAGGGACAAGGATGAGTTCTTCGTATTTCCCTAATCCCCTCTATTTGGATGGTTATTATTTATGTAGTATGGAAATTATGTTCTATTTGAGTTCCTAGTTAGTTGGACATGTAATTGTTCTGCTAGTGAGCTCCTAGTTAGTTTTGATTGAGCATGTAATTTCTAGGCATCATAATTGATTATGTAGTTATGAAGCAAGGCACCAGACACTAGGGCTGTATGCACAAGTTCAGACTTATGGTCCTAAATAAACAAAAATAACTTCACATATATACAGGAAAGGCACTAGTACACTCTCATATATCTCTCTATTGGTTTGGTCCATAATGCTTCTGGTCTATGTAAGTTTGTGTAGGGTTGTTCTGCGAGTTCTGATATACATTTTAACGATTTCAGAAAATCTGTCCACCTATGACAGTAGTTTGTTTTCAATCAGTATGCATTTTAACTCTGTTTTGAAACCCTGAAAATGGCACTAATTTAAAGCAAGCATAGATGGTGAACTGGTTTACTGGTTGATTTCGGAGAGGTCTATCGTGTTCTGATATGGTTTGTCTAATCCACACAAGATGGCTGACTGCAAGCATCTAGCGAAGCATGTCAGAATTAGTTCGTGTGCGTGTCCTTGCCTTTCTAATAGATTGAAAGTAGAGCTGATTTAAAAGTACTATTAACTTAAATCAGTTATGGTGAATGTTTACCGCTGGTGGTGAGTTTGTAGTCAGTGTAGCAGGGGAATTTTCTTGGCTCATTACTTACTGTTCTTAGTGGATTATGGTTCAGGAAAAGTCACGCGATTGATTGCTCCCGATTGATTTTGCATGATATAATTCATAAACCAATATAACCTGTAGGTATATTCTTTATAATGATGAAATCACCCAAACCCTGTCTCTGAAATTTCTTCTTTTCTTGTATATGTCCAGGTATATGTACTGAAAGTTATTGAACATACACTTCCATTTATATCATGCCTACAGTGCCCCTGGTGAGCCCTTTATGTATCTAGGTGCCACTATCTAAAGAGGTAATTGGTGAGCCCCATGTGGCTTTTTCTGTGTTTTGTTCAAGTCTCCACAAAGCATCTGGGGCATTCATCCTTGTGTTAGTATTTTTACTGCTTTCGGTTGTTTTGGGAAGTCTAGATTACGACTTTGAATTACATAGCCACACTGAATCGCCATCTTCTCTATTTGTCTTAATCGCCAATATATTTTTCACTTAATTTTTCAATTTCTATATAGGTAATATTTGAGGCTTATGTTGCATCCTTCGGTAGCAAAAAGGAAGTTTTTTATACCTAAGCTCGACATGAGTTCAGATTTTTTTGTTAGGCCCTCCATTATATATGTACAGTGGGAATGGTTGATAGGCTACCTACTGCCATTCCAATTAAAGATATATATGAGAACTGTTTTTAAAAATACATGATTGTTTGATAGGCTACCTATTATCACTTTTTTAGTGAATGTTACCTCTTTATATATGATTAGTGATGTTTTACTTGGTTGGACAATGTTCATAGAGTGTATATCCACTCCGAAGCCAGGGGCAAGCATTGTTAGGTACAGCTTAAGAAAAATGGGATTTACGCAGAAATCAAAATTTCTGTCTATGAAGCGTTGTTGATGTTGTTGTTGCTAGCTTTATGTAAATAAATAATCTGCCGATAGCTTAGATATACGAGATTGAGTTTATCTTTAGTAGATATGGCGTAACCCAACACCATTGGATGGATAATTTTTCGTTGTAGATATGGATAAATATTAGGTGTCGCATCATATTGTAACTTTCTGATGATAATAACAAAATAATTTGTAGACATAAAGACTAAGAATGCCAACAGATATTTTCTTATCCATGATGATCGGCTGTGACCACCAAGATATTCCTTCAGGTAGAAGAGCCTCTTTAATTTTATTTTCCAATTATGTATTACTGCAAGCTCTCTTTACTTTCCAGTCATTGATTTCCCACTATAACAGATCTTTCACTTCCAAGGTGATATATGATTATAAGTGGTAAGATCTCTATCGTTAGTGTCATGTTCAAGTGAGATTTTGAGAGAGGTGGGAGCTAAATAAATGCATAGACTGTGGTTAGAGGATATGAATAAACCATGGTTAGTTTATATGAGTAGTGACACAGTTTTGATCGTGAACAGTACTGTTTAGACTATTTTGATCCAATTAGGGAAAAGGGGAATGTGATGTAATATGCTAGCGAAGATGTACCCCATGAATTATTTGTTCAACTCTCCACAGAGCATCTGGGATGGATGTCTGTGGAGACTTGAATAGATCAAGCATCGCGCAAAATTGCTGCTACATTTTGCAACAGTTGTTAGAGATGCTCTTATGTGCTGGAGTTTGAGTTTGCCGACACAGCTTGCCACTGTACAATCATGGATCTTTTCTTTGTTTGGAGAGATTCTTCGTGGATTTTTGTGTATCCTTAAATCTCAGATGGAAAGTGGTTTGATCCCACCAAGGTTCTTTAGTTCCTAGAACCACATTAAAATCCAGCAACATAATATTGTAGAGTGGATAACTGGATTCTTTGATATGTATGCAAATTTGATTTACAACCCAGCAGTGTATTTCATGTCCTGACAGTTGCAACAAGTAAGTAACTTATTCATTGATTTTGATATTGTTTCTACAAGACATTCTTTTACTGCTGTTGTTAATGATAAATGTATGCTTTTGTTTCCAAGAAATTTTGAAAGTACGAGTGCATTAGTTGGTCATATCTGACGTTAACTTCGTTGTTTGTACTAGTTTGTGTCCTAGTACATTTGTTGTTCTATTTGGTACTTGTAGTGTCCAAGACGTGCATTTTCTAAAATACATGTGTGTATTTAAGTGCCAGTAGCAATTAGTTTGAGATCTTATATTCCTATGGTACTTAATCTGTTAATTTGGAGTTGTCTTCTTATAGTTCTATTATTTATTGTGTTTCTATTTGAAATCTTCTATTCCTATGTTATCGTTAGAAGATATGATTTCATTTTGATTCAGATGTCCATCATTTTCTCTTTTACAGGAGCTCCATGCCGAAGTTGGAAGAAGGGGAGGTTTCATTTCATACTCAGGAAAGTATAGAGTAGATAGTCTTGTTTGTTTTAGCTAGTGATAAGATCTTGAATATGGAATGACTGTCGCGGGTGTAGAGCGAGCGCTGCGGCAGGCTAAACATGTTCCTCAACAGCTCGGCGGCGGAGGACGGCTGGTCACTGTCCTGCCTGTGCCCGGTGATCCTCCACATGAACCGCAAGCTCCCAAAGCCCATCGACCATGTCTACATGATGTACCTCCCCATCGCCTGCGACGTCTTCCTCCCGCCTCAAGTCCTTCATCTGCTTCAGGTTCCCTAAATGTTTCTTATACATATTTGAGATGGTGTTGCTCATGGTGTTTGAGAATACCTAATTGCCTTTTTGTTGGACTTCTTGTGTTCGACTTCTTACGCTTGCACAAATAGTCATTGGTGATGTAGATGATACAGCTAATCTTTTGCACAATACATAAGTTGAGTGTATACTGGCTGAGCGGTAAGCTTAACCTTCTGATGCATGTATCTTGAGGTACCTGAGATGTTCTAAAAGAATGTAATACTATCCATTTACCGTTATACTCTCGTTTTCATGATTTAATGGAAAGATGCATCTTGAATATATTTTTGCTCCTGTTTATAATTGTTGGCACATATTACCTTATTGGATATATCATCTCTTTTACAAGCTACAGTACATGCTGAATAAGTTGGAGAAAGAGGAAGCGTGAAATTTCCAGGAAGAGGAAGCATGAAGAAGTTCCAGGAAGAGGAAGCGTGAAGAAGTTTGGATTTTATTCTTTTTATAAACTTTTTATTGTATTTTGGTAGCTCCACTGATGTGAACTATGTAGAACCGTGTATGATTGTAATGTGCCGATCATAATATGCTCTGTTTGAATCAAAATAATTGTGTATATTCTGTTGGTCCTGATTAAATTGTTAGATTTTAATTACTGAGAAAATATACACTGGCAACTGGCACCGTATGAATTATGGAACACTAGGTGTGACCGGCCCAAAATAAGAAGGCCCAAAGTAAAAATCTGTCCAAAGAAAAGGCCAATGCAACAAAACAAAAAAATGCTAGAATGATAGGCTTGGCCCATGTAGTTAGCCAGATTTGATGAGAAAATCAATCCAGAATAGTTGGGCTAAGCCCATGTGGAATCCGGAAATGGACTGGGCTGATTTTGATTTAAGATGATTTAATTTCGTCTCAATTTTGCCACGTAGGATCAGCCACGTAGGATCTGACTTGGCATGCTAGATGGCCCGTGACGATATTGGATCGTCATAGACGTTATGACGATCCAATATCGTCATAGAAGGTTATGACGATTTTATCAAAAACGTCGTTATAGTTCATTTGCGACGCCCAGCTTTTGACGATCTCAAAATCGTCATAAAATCGTCATAAACAGACTATTATGACGATTCTGTGACGAAAATAGAGGGTCATATATTGCCAGATTCCTTGTAGTGTGTAAAGGGAAGCAGGGATTTCGAGTTTCAAAAATAGCTTTCAAAAATTATGGTACTTGTTAGCTTTCAGCCCTCATTGCCCCTATGATAAGCATCCTTAAGTGATTAAGGTTAAAATTAACAAACTATGGAGTATATGCTTGACAAAGTATAAGTTGGTAATCTCAAGTCCCTTGAATATGAGGGCCACCTCATGTTACTCAACTTCAGTCACCTGTAAATTCTTGTCATTGTAAGTACATGCATATCATAGAGAACCGACAACGGGATACCCCTTGCACATGGTACAGGAGCTATCCCATAACTAAAATGACAAGGCAAGCAGACAATGAGCATCTCAGTGATCTTTTTATTTACTATATACATAGCTTTTTATTGAGGATTCTTCATAGATAGCTCACTATGGTGATGCTGCAAGTTTCCACCATGATTAGGTATGGCTTAGGCTAGCGGCCCAGGCGTTTCTCTAACACAAAATACTTACTCCATGGACTTACAAGTTCCCTCTTTATTTCACAGCGGTGACATCCATAGACAAAAGAGAATGATATCAACTGAGTACAAAGTACAAGTGCAATGTTGAAAATGTTCCCCAGGACAACATGGTTCTGCTAATTCCAACGTATAAGTGCAGACATATACAACAAAGTTGTCACAATGGTTCAAGTTTATTAGGGGCAAAGAATATAAAGTGTGCCATCAAGTTTGTGAGGGCTTTAATCACTAAGTTTTCACATAACAAAATAGTTTTTAATTGGAAGATAGCTGAAAATAAGAATATACTTTGAATGGTGTAACACACCATGCATAGGAATTTATAGTGGACACTATGGAATAACTTGGTTTCTAGGGAGTTGGAAGCATGAGTAGAGCTGTCAATACCTGGATTTTTAATCCCAGATGCCTGTTATGCCATACATCGCAATCCCAGGATTACCATTTTTGCGAGACATAACAGAATTGGATACCATAGTACATCATCCATTACAAAACGTACATAAGTTCTTACACAAATAGGGATCTCATGATCCAGTTCTTAATACAAGCAGCGGAATACGTAATAATAACGGTAGCATAGGCGAAGCTCCATCTTCGGGGTCACAGGCAATGCTAACGACGGAAGATGATCCTAGTTGTCGTAACCTTCCTGGGGTCCATCCTCTAGGTACTCCTCTTCATAGTCTGGCCACGGGAATAGCCAGGTACAAAGTCATGAGTACTCTTTAAGTACTCGCAAACTAATACTAACAAGTGGAAGGGGTTTTTGATAATAGGACACTAGGCTCTAGGGTTGTTTTGCAAGAAGCCAGATTTACATCTACTAAGTTTAGAAGCAACGAATGCTAGTTGAACTTTTATACACCTAAGTGGGAACTTGTATCTCATGTCACAACTCTATTATGGTCAAGTCAAAGTCTCACTTCCTTTCACAAATCATTTTGAAAAGTCTGACGGGGGAACAGTATGGCCACTCCAACTGTCCATAACCGCGGACGCAGCTATTCGAATAGTTTGACACTCTGTAGAGATTGTACACTTTCACCACAACATTCGATACATCTGTCAGGAACAAATCCTGAATTCACCATACTCAGTATGCGGATAATCAATCCTAACCTTTCAATTACACGCCCTAGTATAAGCACCTCTCCTGTGAGTTTGGCCTCCCAACCATGACCAACTGTCATCTTGGAGTGCTGCAGGTGGACAATCTTCACAAGGTAGCCTCAGCTTAGACCTTGGCCGTGAGGGAACTAATACTAAGGTATATAAGTTTCCAGTCAAGCCCTACCCAATTCTCGGGTATTGTGGTTGTACGATAAAATTGGAATGGTATCACATCCAGACAACCATCAGTTTTATAAAGGGCTAAGGCTCATGCCTCAACATTTTCATC
Source organism: Avena insularis (assembly GCA_023614405.1). NCBI lineage: Eukaryota > Viridiplantae > Streptophyta > Magnoliopsida > Poales > Poaceae > Avena > Avena insularis. The sequence continues at coordinate 93,205,903 of CM042693.1, read as the reverse complement.
ACCATAAATCATCTGGTGTTCGGAAACACATGTCCAAAACATTTCAATAGAATGATCCATCATTCCAAGGTTTTCATAACCAGTTTTCCACCAAGTATTCCCATCTAAAGTTGATCAAGTTTTATGCTTAGCACTAGCATCTACAAGTGGGGGTAAGTACTAATGAGGGGTGGTAAACAAGTGGAGTTTCAACTAAGTTCAATCTCATGCCTTAGGATGACATAAAGATTATCTAGCTTAGGCCAAATTTTATGCTCTTTATGCAACCTTCAAATATTTTTCTAGTATCTACAATTCACTGAAGTAAACTCTAAGTAATAGCTTTGATAAAGAAATAAAGTGATAAGCTTGTAAGTAAAAACTAGGATTGGTTTATCAAGTGGGTAGGATCATCTATGCTTAAGGCATATAGTTGGCATGGTGACAAGCAAGTATTGGCTTGCATATGTCAACTTGATTAGTAGGGGTTGCTAAAGTAGAGTGTCTTGCAAGTGTTAGCTTGCCTTGTGCAGAGCAGTGGTTGAAGTTCTCCTCGGCTTCTTCTTCGTAGAATCCTCCTTCCTCCTTGTATCCTTGGTCGGTACTAGCGTCTATAAATAAATATGATGTACACAATCACCAAACAATACTTAACTACTGGCAATCATCACACAAAAGGGTCCTATAGATGATCTAGCATCATCACTAACATTACAAGATTAAAGCTTGGTTTAATTCCTTTTATTTTTAGAAAAGTAATTTCTACTCATTGAAAAACTACTTAAGATTTAATATTGTCCAAACCAAACATGGGATCATGTTGATACATGTCATCACCACATATTTTAGTCCATGGGAATGTGATTTAAAGTGGTGTCACAATTTAATAAGGTTTGACCCTTTTATTTTTAATTAAATAAAGTGACTAGAAATGCCTATGTAGCATTCTTTTATTACTTGAACATTATTTCTGTAAGTAAACCTATATATTTTTATATATTTGAAAGGTATGGTTAAATGTGATTTTTGAGAGTTGGAATCAACTCAAAACCTATTATGGTTTAAATTTGAAAAATGTTTGAATGCAGAAAAGCTTCTGCCTTGTTATTTTTACCATGGATGATCTACAGATCCAAATGACTTGAATCCAACGGGCTTGGATTCAGCATTCCTAGACCTTTCTAACAAAATTAGTTTCATTCAATTTGGTTCACTGAATCGACCTAGGTTGGTTTTTGAAACTGGGTACAGAAGTGTGTTTGAAATAAAATGGAAAAGGTTAAATTCAAATAACTGGGCTGCCCGGGAAGTGATACTGGGCCGGCCTGCTAAGCACAGCGCTTACGCGGGCTGGTTAAGTGGTTGTCCCCACGCGTCAGTGAGACAAGGGGGTGCGAAGCGGTATGGGGCGATGTGGTGCATTCGATCTAGTTCTAATCCAACGGTTGAGGGTTATCGTCGACGTTGGGCAACGCCGGCGAGACAGAAACCTAGCGCAGCAGTGGAGGTCGTTGGGGGATCACCGGGGTTCAGGCGAGGGTCGGCGAGGTGGGCGAACGGCGAAGTCGATGACGGCGAACCTCCTGGTACCGACAGCTTCTCCTAGGGCGGCTCCAATCGCTGGCCCCCTTCTTCTCCGGCGAGACTCGGTGAAATTCGGTGATCTGCTTGCCTTGCTCCGGAACGGGTGGTACGATCGGTGAGAGGAGTGAGATGGTGTGCTCAATTCGACCGGTGGCCTCTATTTATAGTCGCGATGATGAGACCGAGCAGGATGGGCGAGGCGACGATGGCGACATGGCTACGGGCTAGAGGCATGGCGGCGGTGGAGATCGCTTGGTGGTCTCTGGCGATGCTCTCTGGCTTTAATGCGGCGTAAAGGCGGTGCGGTTTGATGCAGAGCAGCGATGCTCTGCACGACAGAGGCGGTGTCTTCGACGGTGAGCGGTGGCTGTGCGTCATGGGGCGGCGAACGGTGATGTGTGGTGGTCTCCTGGGTCGGTGGCGATCATGTATGCACGCGGCGAGGGCGGCGCACGGTCTGTGGGCGTCGCTCGAGTGTGGCGCTCTGGCGCATGCTCGGCATGGTTGCTGGCGAGATGGGCATGATTCGTGCATGTGGTCCAGGGTTTGGCAATGCTCTCGGCTGGGACAGGGAGTGGCGGTGGATGGTGGGCTGCCTCCTAAACAAGGTTGGCATGGCTAAATCTTCTCCTAGCTTGCTGTCTCCACTGGGGTGGCATGGTGAGCTTCGGCTGTTCACCATTGATGTCATTGCCCAGCTTACAGTGAGTCTAGTGATTCATTTAACTTGCTAGATTATCTACTGAGATGGTTGTGAGCTAGAGAGGGAACAAGTTAGGCTTCAAGCACTGCTCACAATAGTGTTTAAGATTTTGATGATTTGTGTCTGCAATGTGTTTGATGAAATGGCCGCAAGAATTTAAGTTTTGAATTTTGAAAAGATTTTTGGTGGGTGTGCTAGGTTGGTGCTGGTGAGTCTGCAGATGCTTGGGTTTTGAAAGTTGAGCTTGTTTGATTGGTTTTTGAAAAAGTGGGATCTTCCCATATGATAAAGATTCAATTTTGAACTGTCTTTTAAACTAGGCATTTGAATGTTTCTGGATGAGAACAAAGTGGGCCTTGATACTTTGTTATGAGTACAATCAAGGGGTGCAAAGATCCAGAAAAGTTTCTATTAAGTTCTGAAAGTTTGAGACAGCCAAAGTAGGCATGGGAGTTAAATTGGTCAAAATGACCATTCCCTTATTTTATTTGTTTTGATTTACTTATCTTTGAGAAAAGTTTGGGAATTGTTTAGATGATGTTTATTTCACCTAAGCATCCATTTACAAGCAAAGGAACACACAAACAAGTTGGTTCAAAAGAATTCAAAATGAAATGCATACTCACATGCATGCTTTCATATTTTTATTTAGCAAAGTTTTTGTTAACCCTAAATTTGATGATTAGAGTTTGATGATCCAAGTTTAGTGTTTTTGGGATGTTACAAACCTTCCCCCCTTAAACAAAATCTTGTCTCGATATTTGAAAAAGGACGAAAAAGATTACCTAGGATTTGAAGAGATCGGGAAACTCCATCCTGATGTGATCTTCGTGCTCCCAGGTAGCTTCCTCTTCTGTGTGGTTGCTCCACTGAATCTTGAGAAACTTGATGCTTTGGGTTCAGGTAGTTCTGAAATCTTCTTCCAAAATACGGATGGGTACTTCGGGATAGGTCAGGTCATTGTTGATCTCTATGGTCCCGTGATCGATATTCTTGAACACTTCGGTCTTCTCGGGGACTTCGAGACACTTGCGAAGTAATGAGATATGGAACACATTGTGCACAGCTGACATCTCTTCGGGTAGTTCCAATTGATACGACACTTCTCCTCGACGGTTCAGAATCTTGAAGGTTCCGATATATCTGGGGGCTAACTTTCCTTTGAGTTGGAAACGCTGCATTCCCTTCAATGGCGACACCTTCAGATAAACAAAATCTCCAATGTTGAAGGAGAGGTCTCGACGTCTCTTATCGGCATAACTCTTCTGTCTGGACTGGGCTGTCTTGAGGTGCTCACGAATCTTGTGCACCTTCTCTTCTGCTTCTCGTAGGATGTTGGGTTCGAAAATCTGACCCTCTCCTACTTCCGACCAGTTCAAAGGGGTGCGACACTTCCTTCCGTACATGAATTCAAATGGGGCCATTTGCAAACTGGCTTGATAACTGTTATTGTATGAGAATTCTGCAAAAGGCAGACAGTCTTCCCATTTAGATCCATATTCTAACACACATGCTCTCAGCATATCTTCGACTATTTGATTTACTCGCTCCGTTTGTCCATCGGTCTGAGGGTGATACGCGGTGCTGAAATCTAGGCGGGTTCCTAAACCTTCTTGAACTTTCTTCCAGAATCTCGAGGTAAACTGAGTTCCTCGATCTGATACGATGTTCTTGGGGACTCCATGCAAACTAACTATTCTAGCGATATACAACTCCGCTAGCTTCGAACTCTGATATGTGGTCTTGACGGGTAAGAAATGGGCGACTTTGGACAATCTGTCCACTATGACCCAGATAGAGTCATTTCCCCTACTAGAAGTAGGCAATCCGGTGATAAAGTCCATTCCAACGGAATCCCATTTCCATTCTGGAATCTGTAAGGGTTGCAACAATCCAGTGGGTCTTTGATGTCCTGCCTTGACTCGCTGACACATATCACACTTGGCGATATAGCTTCCGATTTCTCTCTTCATCTTATGCCACCAAAATTGCTCCTTCAAATCTTGATACATCTTAGTTCCTCCGGGATGGATAGAATAAAGAGTATCATGAGCCTCCTTCAGAATTACTTCTTTCAACTCAGAATCTGCTGGTACACAAAGGCGTCCTTTGTACCACAAAACTCCTTCTTCGTCTTTGGTGAATCCGGGTACTTTGCCTGTACCAATACGACGCTTGATTCCGTCGATACTAGCATTTCCCTTCTGCGCCTCTTTAATCTGACTGATCAAAGTGGGCTGGAGTTCTATGCTAGCCAAAAATCCTTCACTTACTAATTCCATTCGAAAATCTTCCATCTCTTTGTGCAAGCTTGGTTGCTCCTTCAAGATCATGGAGTTCAAGCGGCACGACAATCTACTAAGGGCATCGGCTACCACATTGGCTTTACCAGGGTGATAGTGAATGTCCAGGTCGTAATCCTTGATTAGCTCAATCCACCTTCTCTGTCTCATATTCAGCTCCTTCTGAGTGAATATATACTTCAGACTCTTGTGATCCGAATAAATCTCACAACGGTTTCCCATCAGGTAATGCCTCCATGTCTTCAGGGCTAGAACTACGGCTGCGAGTTCGAGGTCATGGGTTGGGTAATTTTGCTCATGTTACTTCAGTTGTCGAGATAGATAAGAGATAACTTTGCCTTCTTGCATTAGCACACATCCGAGACCGATATTGGATGCGTCACAATACACATCGAAGGGCTTCGTGATATCTGGCATGATCAAGATTGGGGCTGAAATCAATCTCCTCTTGAGTTCTTGAAAACTCGCTTCACATTTGTCGGTCCATTCAAACTTCTTGTCCTTCTTCAGCAATTGGGTCATGGGTCTGGCGATACTCGAGAATCCTTCTACGAACTTGCGGTAATACCCCGCCAATCCGAGAAATGCACGAACTTGGGTTTGAGTGGTTGGGGCTTGCCAATCCTCTACATCTCTCACTTTGGCAGGGTCAACGGCAATTCCTCCAGCTGATACAATGTGACCGAGGAATCCTACCTCCTGTAACCAGAATTCACATTTGCTAAACTTTGCATACAGCTGATGCTCTCTAAGGGTTCCAAGAATGGTCCTTAGGTGTAGCTCATGTTCTTCTTCTGATTTGGAATAAATCAGAATGTCATCGATGAAAACACCGACAAACTTATCCAGGAAGTCCATAAAAATCTTATTCATGAGATTCATGAAATAAGCGGGGGCATTGGTTAATCCAAAGGACATAACGGCATACTCGTATAATCCATATCTGGTGGTAAAGGCAGTCTTTGGAATATCCTCTGCACGAATCTTGAGTTGATGATAGCCAGTTCTAAGATCAAACTTAGAAAACACTTTGGCACCGGTCAACTGATCAAACACATCTTCTATCTTGGGCAAGGGGTATTTGTTCTTGATGGTGACATCATTCAACTTCCGATAATCCGTACACAAACGGTTACCTCCATCTTTCTTGTCCACAAACAAGACAGGTGATCTCCATGGTGACGCACTTGGTTGAATCAATCCAATTTCCAGCATGGCATCCAGTTGCTTCTTTAGTTCTGCTAGCTCAGACGGGTTCATACTATATGGTCTTTGGGCTATGGGTCCGGTTCCGGGGATTAGTTCGATGATAAACTCGATATCCCGATCTGGGGGCGGGCAAAACATCTAGAAATACATCGGGGTATTCACAGACTATCCGGACTTGGTCAATGGTAGGTTGGGCTATACTCTTGTTGCACTTGAATTGACGAGGTAAGGTTTCAGATATATTCTCGACTGTTATTCCGGCTGTACTGGTCATGGTTATGGCTTTCTTGGCACAGTCAATCAATCCTTTATGTTTGGACATCCAATCCATTCCTAGTACTACTTCCAAACCTTTAGTTCCGAGTACTATCAGATTTGCATAAAAATCTATGCCATGGATTCAGATAGGGACGGCTTTGCAAATTTGCCTAGCCTTGGTGGTTGATCCGGGAATTTGAACAATCATAACATGCTTCAGTTTGGTTGGTTGAATTTTACTAGTGCATGCAAATTCTTCGGTGACAAATGAGTGCGATGCACCAGAATCAAACAACACTCGTGCGAGTACTGAATTAATAGAAAACATACCCAGCACGACGTCTGGCGCTTCCTGTGCTTCTTCATCATGCATGAGAAAAAGATGGCCATTGTGGTTGAGCGAATTCCCTGGGGCAAACCTTCTTCCTGGCTGAACACGACGTTGTTGCTGAGCTGGGACATTGGCATTGGGTGCTGCGGCATTCTTCTTGTTGGGGCACTCGTTGGAGTAGTGGCCCTTATTTCCACAGTCATAACAAGTCACCTGCGACTTGTCCTTTGCTGCTATAGGCACAGCATTGCTTCCAGTCCTTGGGGCAGTGTTGGTGTTGGCGGTAGCATGGTTGTTGTTGAACTTGGGTGGGGCACGGTTGAAATTGCTAGAGTTGCCGGGGTTGTTGTGATTTCCTCTGGGCCTAGGGTTTCCACAGTTGGGATAGGTCGGACGGTTCATCGGGGGTCTGTTGGTTCTTGGGGCAAATCCTGGAGATGGGTTAGGGCGATACTTTGGGGTCTGATGGGTTCCTGGCTGATGCATCATGCGACGCTTGCGGTTCTCATTGGCTTGGTTGATCTTTCCTTCCATTTGGATGGCAGAGTCGACAAGGGCTTCAATATCGGCAAAGGGGATATTGACTAACACTGTCTGCATCTCATCATGCAGACCATTCAGGAATCTTTCTTTCTTCTTGGCTTCGGTGTCGATCTCATCCGGGGCATACCTAGCTAATGACAAAAATTTGTCACGGTATTCCACTACGGTCATCCTTCCTTGCTTCAGTTCTATGAACTCGTCTCTCATCCTCTTGATCAAACCCGGTGGCACATGGGTTCTGCTGAACTTGACCTTGAATTCCTCCCAGGTCATCATCTGGCCTCCGGTCATTGCGCGAACACTGTTCCACCATGCCCTGGCATCTCCGGCTAGATAGTGGGTGGCGAACAGAACTTTCTCGTTGGCTTCCACTCCAGCGACTTCTAGGTTATTTTCCATGGTCTGCAGCCAATCATCGGCGTCTAGGGGTTCTTCTGACTTAGTGAAAACATGTGGGTTGGTATTCTGGAAATTCTTGAGCTTAGATCCATGGTTGTCCTGATTTCCGTGGCCTTGGTTGTTGTGGGCTAGCTAAGCTGTCTGTTGTAGGGTGGCTAGGTTGGCTTGATGTTCCGCTCTTTTAGCTTCGCGGTCAGAGGTCAACATTTGCAGGATCTGCAACATCGGGTCCGGGGATGAACCACTTCCTCCGCGTGGCATCTGAAGATTGAGATAAATCATGAGAAAAGAGGGAAATTTCGAAGGTTCTGGGATTTTGAAAAGTTTTCAAAGTTTGACTCAGATTTTCTAGTAACTTTCTTTTCATTCATTCATTCATTCATAGCACACGGTACAACACACACCACAACAAAGAAAAACAGATGGTTTTAAGAACCATTCTAAAAACTATGATACAGTGGGACCGAATACTACTCACTATGTTAGTGCTCAAGTGGTACTACTCCTTGGAATATGTGGCTTCATCATCCTCATCATAATCGATGAAGGCGAAATCATCCTCATCGGTGAAGAAATCCATAGCCTGATCCTCTAGAAAATCATCGTCATCGCTGAGATAGGAGTAGGGGTCTCCACGAAGATCCTCTCCTGCATTCTCCCTTTATTCCAACTGCATGTCTCTCTCGTGGATGGTCTCCTCCAAAGATGAGATACGGTGGCGAAGACGGGCAATGATGCGCTCCTACTTGTCGAGCTGACGGCGGCGAGACTTGTGATCCTTTGCCAGCATGGCGATGGTTTGGTCCTTCGTGTTGATGATGGCAGACTTGTGGTTGGAGTAGTCACGACAGTTATCCAACTCCTGCTGACGATCGTACATCATGAAGCTAAGGTGGTCCAATTGGGTCTTCAGCTCGTGGTGGTATGGGGCTTCCAGTGGTTGTCCATTAGCATTACGCCTTGGGCAAAACTCAAAGCGGGTACCCTTGATCTGGTTGATACTTTGCCCACACAGACGGGAAAGAGCTTCCTGCATGGCCCTGGCAAGTCCATCGAGCCAGTTGTTCTCTCTTAAGGTAAACTGAATTCCCTCAGCAGTGGGAGGTTCAATCTTTCCTCAGAGACTTGCAACAATTAGCCACTGCAGATCTTCTAATCATTGATCATTGAGCTGAGCTCCGAAGAACTCGGGGTGCGAACGCTCCAGAAGTTCCGAAACCTGGTCCAAATCCCTCTCAAAGATAAGGTCTCCTCCATTCCCCAACTGATAAAACTTGCTGTACTTCACGTCCATCTATAAGAATATAGGATGAGTAAGTTAGTAGAGTGATCAAGTGTGTCAAATTTTAGGTATGTTGCAAGAGTTTGTTGAGGAACATGAATTTTCATGAAAGAAGTAAATGATAAGAATGGGAATAAGTTTTTGTAAATATTTGTTTATTTTTGTTTTGGAAACTAAGTTTTTGATTCAAACGTCCAGTCTAACTAGGCTCTCCTATGGTCAGGATGGCTCTGATACCAACTTGTCAACACCCGGATTTTTAATCCCAGATGCCTGTTATGCCATACATCGCAATCCCAGGATTACCATTTTTGCGAGACATAACAAAATTGGATACCATAGTACATCATCCATTACAAACCGTACATAAGTTCTTACACAAATAGGGATCTCATGATCTAGTTCTTAATACAAGCAGCGGAATACGTAATAATAACGGTAGTGTAGGCGAAGCTCCATCTTCGGGGTCACAGGCAATGCTGACGATGGGAGATGATCCTAGTTGTCGTAACCTTCCTGGGGTCCATCCTCCAGGTACTCCTCTTCATAGTCTGGCCACGGGAATATCCAGGGACAAAGCCATGAGTACTCTTTAAGTACTTGCAAACTAATACTAACAAGTGGAAGGGGTTTTTGATAATAGGACACTAGGCTCTAGGGTTGTTTTGCCAGAATCCAGATTTACATCTACTAAGTTTAGAAGCAACGAAGGCTAGTTGAACTTTTATAACACCTAAGTGGGAACTTGTATCTCATGTCACAACACTGTTGTGGTCAAGTCAAAGTCTCACTTCCTTTCACAAATCATTTTGAAAAGTCTGACAGGGGAACAGTATGGCCACTCCAACTGTCCATAACCGCGGACACAACTATTCGAATAGTTTGACACCCTGTAGAGATTGTACACTTTCACCACAACATTTGATACTTCCGTCAGGAACAAATCCTGAATTCCCCATACTCAGTATGGGTATAATCAATCCTAACCTTTCAATTACACGCCCTAGTATAAGCACCTCTCCTGTGAGTTTGGCCTCCCAACCATGACCAACTGTCATCTTGGGTACTGCACAGGTGGACAATCTTCACAAGGTAGCCTCAGCTCAGACCTTGGCCGTGAGGGAACTAATATTAAGGTATATAAGTTTCCAGTCAAGCCCTACCCAATTCTCGGGTATTGTGGTTGTACGATAAAATTGGAATGGTATCGCATCCAGACAACCATCAGTTTTATAAAGGGCTAAGGTTCAAATCATCTGGTGTTCGGAAACACATGTCCAAAACATTTCAATAGAATGATCCATCATTACAAGGTTTTCATAACCAGTTTTCCACCAAGTATTCCCATCTAAAGTTGATCAAGTTTTATGCTTAGCACTAGCATCTACAAGTGGGGGTAAGTACTAATGAGGGGTGGTAAACAAGTGGAGTTTCAACTAAGTTCAATCTCATGCCTTAGGATGACATAAAGATTATCTAGCTTAGGCCAAATTTTATGCTCTTTATGCAACCTTCAAATATTTTTCTAGTATCTACAATTCACTGAAGTAAACTCTAAGTAATAGCTTTGATAAAGAAATAAAGTGATAAGCTTGTAAGTAAAAACTAGGATTGGTTTATCAAGTGGGTAGGATCATCTATGCTTAAGCCATATAGTTGGCATGGCGACAAGCAAGTATTGGCTTGCATATGTCAACTTGATTAGTAAGGCTTGCTAAAGTAGAGTATCTTGTAAGTGTTAGCTTGCCTTGTGCAGAGCAGTGGTTGAAGTTCTCCTCAGATTCTTCTTCGTAGAATCCTCCTTCCTCCTCGTATCCTTGGTCGGTACTAGCGTCTATAAATAAATACGATGTACACAATCACCAAACAATATTTAACTACTGGCAATCATCACACAAAAGGGTCCTATAGATGATCTAGCATCATCACTAACATTACAAGATTAAAGCTTGGTTTAATTCCTTTTATTTTTAGAAAAGTAATTTCTACTCATTGAAAAACTACTTAAGATTTAATATTCTCCAAACCAAACATGGGATCATGTTGACACATGTCATCACCACATATTTTAGTCCATGGGAATGTGATTTAAAGTGGTGTCACAATTTAATAAGGGTTTACCCTTTTATTTTTAATTAAATAAAGTGACTAGAAATGCCTATGTAGCATTCTTTTATTACTTGAACATTATTTCTGTAAGTAAACCTATATATTTTTATATATTCTGAGAGGTATGGTTAAATGTGATTTTTGAGAGTTCGAATCAACTCAAAACCTATTATGGTTTAAATTTGAAAAATGTTTGAATGCAGAAAAGCTTCTGCCTTGTTATTTTTACCATGGATGATCTACAGATCCAAATGACTTGAATCTAACGGGCTTGGATTCAGCATTCCCAGACCTTTCTAACAAAATTAGTTTCATTCAATTTGGTTCACTGAATCGACCTGGGTTGGTTTTTGAAACTGGGTACAGAAGTGTGTTTGAAATAAAATGGAAAAGGTTAAATTCAAATAACTGGGCTACGCGGGAAGTGATACTGGGCCGGCCTGCTAAGCACAGCGCTTACGCGGGCTGGTTAAGTGGCTGTCCCCACGCGTCAGTGAGACGAGGGGGTGCGAAGCGGTATGGGGCGATGTGATGCGTTCGATCTGTTTATAATCCAACAGTTGAGGGTCACCGTCGACGTTGGGCAACGCCGGCGAGACAGAAACCTAGCGCGGCCAGTGGGGTCGTTGGGGACTCACCGGGGTTCAGGCGAGGGCCGGCGAGGCGGGCGAACGACGAAGTCGACGACGGCGAACCTCCTGGTACCGGCAGCTTCTCCTGGGGCGGCTCCAATCGCTGGCCCCCTTCTTCTCCAGCAGCGGCAGACTCCAGTGAAATTCCGGTGAAGTGCAGCTCACCTTGCTCCGGGAACGGGGTGGCACGATCAGTGAGGAGAGGGGAGTGAGATGGTGTGCTCAATTTGGCTGGGGGTGGCCTGTATTTATAGTCGCGATGATGAGACCGAACGGGATGGGCAGGCGATGGTGGCGACATGGCTACGGGCTGCTAGAGGCATGGCCGGCGGTGGCGATCGCTTGGTGGTCTCCTAGCGATACTCTACGGCTTTAATGCGCACGTAGGGGCGGTGCGGTTTGGTCTGGAACGCGCGATGCTCTACACGGCAGAGGCGGCCTCTTCGACGGTGAGCGGTGGCTGTGCGTCATGGGGCGGCGAACGGTGATGTCTGGCGGTCTCCTGGGTCGGTGGCGATCATGTATGCACGCGGCAAGGGCGGCATGCGGTCTGTGGGCGTCGGTCGAGTGTGGCGCTCTGGTGCATGCTCGGCATGGTTGCTGGCGAGCTGGGCGCGGTTCGTGCGTGTGGTCCAGGGTTTGGCAACGCTCGCGGCTGGGACAGGGAGTGGCGGTGGACGGTGGGCTGCCTCCTAGACAAGGTTGGCACGGCTAAATCTTCTCCTAGCTTGCTCTCTCCACTGGGGTGGCATGGTGAGATTCGGCTTTTCACCATTGATGTCATTGCGCAGCTTACAGTGAGTCTAGTGCTTGGTTTAACTTGCTAGATTATCTACTGAGATGGTTGTGAGCTAGAGAGGGAACAAGTTAGGCTTCAACCACTGCTCACAATAGTGTTTAAGATTTTGATGATTTGTGTCTGCAATGTGTTTGATGAAATGGCCGCAAGAATTCAAGTTTTGAATTTTGAGAAGATTTTTGGTGGGTGTGCTAGGTTGGTGCTGGTGAGTCTGCAGATGCTTGGGTTTTGAAAGTTGAGCTTGTTTGATTGGTTTTTGAAAAAGTGGGATCTTCCCATATGATAAAGATTCAATTTTGAACTGTCCTTTAAACTAGGCATTTGAATGTTTCTGGATGAGCACAAAGTGAGCCTTGATACTTTTTTATGAGTACAATCAAGGGGTGCAAAGATCCAGAAGAGTTTCTGTTAAGTTCTGAAAGTTTGAGACAACCAAAGTAGGCATGGGAGTTAAATTGGTCAAAATGACCATTCCCTTATTTTATTTGTTTTGATTTACTTGTCTTTGAGAAAAGTTTGGGAATTGTTTAGATGATGTTTATTTCACCTAAGCATCCATTTACAAGCAAAGGAACACACAAACAAGTTGGTTCAAAAGAATTCAAAATGAAATGCATACTCACATGCATGCTTTCATATTTTTATTTAGCAAAGTTTTTGTTAACCCTAAATTTGATGATTAGAGTTTGATAATCCAAGTTTAGTGTTTTTGGGATGTTACAAGAGCTTACTCATACAAGTGGAGGCTAGCAAAAGACTGGGAGCAACCAACTAAGAGAGCATAATGGCCATAATCATGCAGAGCAACAAAGAATTACTAATCAAAGCATAGAGTGGTACTACAAGTCAAGGACTAGATGATCATAGAGGCTATGATGACTTGTCATAGTCATAACATGGTGTGAGCATGTACCAAGTCAACCCAAACAAAGCATCAAAGGAGAATACCACAATACTATGTTTTTGCATGCTAAAACAACGCATAATTTCTTCAAGGCACACTAAGCAATCCCAATTGTTTGGAACAAGACATGCTACAGCAATAATCACTAAGCATAAGGTCAAAACAGCACCTAGCATGTCATTCTAAAGTCTAATTCACAGTCAATGCAAGCTCCTCTTGCACTTTCAAGTAGGAACTTCCTACTCCTTTCCAACACCAAGCAACTTATTTGCAAAACAACACAGCGAGAACGGGTGTCCAAACTACTTTATTCAAGCAAACTAGACAACCTAAGAAAAGCAAACAAAAACTAAGACGCTTCAAGAACAACACAACAGTGCATGAAACAATAAAAACAAAGTGCCTAGACAGACCTGAGAATTTTATTGATAAAGAAGGGGATGCCTTGGGCATCCCGAAGCTTTGACGCTTGTACCTCTTGAATATTTCTTCGGGTGACACCAGGGTGGCATCCCCAAGCTTGAGATTTTGTCCATTATTCATCTCATTACATCATTCTCTCTATACACCTGAAATTTTTCCTTCATACCAAACTTCACACAATTTTCATTACCAACATTAGTTTATTCAAAAGATATTAGACCTTAGGCAAAGCTTTCGAACAGCAAAAAATTTCACTAAAAACACAATATACTATAGCAACTCCTTCAAAAAACTCAATTCCCCAAAAGAGAACTCAAAAAGAAATCAATAAGAAGCAAATGCAAATAATGGCAGAAATCTGTCAAAACAGACCAGCAGGTAGAAACCGATTTCTTAGAAAATATTCTGTTGCTCAAATCAAAAAGTTCTGAACTAACGAAAGTTATCTAACATACTGGGGGATGTATTCGTAAATTTTGAGCTCAATCCGAGTTACAGAGACTCCTCACGAATTTTTATGGTGGAGGACAGAAATCTGTTTCGGCACAGCAACTCCCCAAATCTTACTTCCCTCTCAGTAGAGGTCATTCTTGGCACAAAAAGCAAATAAAAAGGATAAGGAGAGGTCATTACTGAAGTAATAACTTCCAAGACTCAAGGAAACTCTTGTTTATCTCCGAACAATTACTTTTCTTTAACGCCTTTAAGTTAGGCTTGATAGTTTGGGAAGATGCTCTCATAAGAAATATGAATTGAGGTAAAAGAGAGCATTAAGAAGCAAATTCAAAACACATTTAAGTCTATCCCTCTTCCTATGCATAAGAATCTTGTAAGAAAATAAATCAAAGAACCACAAAGGAACAAACATAGGAAAGCAAAACAAGTGCAACTTCAAGATTTTCAACATAAAGAGCGGAAACTTAATATTGTTGAGATACATAAGACCATGCTTCCCTCTCTCATAATAACTTTCAGTAGAATCATGAATAAGCTCAACAATATAACTATCACATAAATCATGCTTTTCATGATCTACAAACACATGATTTTTATCAAGCTCAAAAATAATGGGATTGAAACCTTCACAGGTTTTACCCAAAGTAGATATTTCAAAGGAATCCACAGGAACATAACATTCATCCTCCTTTTGTAAGCATGGGGGACAATCAAATAATGTAAGGGATAAAGAGTTACTCCCATTAGAAGGTAGGCATGGGTATATCCATTGTTCCTCCTTTTGTTCATTAGTCTCCTCTTTTTCATCTAATGAGCTTTCAATTTCAGCAATTTCTTCTTACATAGGCTCCTGCAAGGCATTAGTCTCTTCCATCTGTGGAAAGCATCTATTAAGATATTCAAGAATATAGCTATTTTCTACCTTGTAATTATCAAAGCAGAATTTAAGTATCTCATAAACCTCATCTTCATAAGGTGCATCATTAGTATTTTCAAGCAAACTGGCAAGTTCAAATGCACCCTTGAAGGCAATAAATTCTTCAATTTGCTTCACATCATAAAAGTCATAATTTACCTTAACACAAGAAGATATGGTAACATTATCATTATACTCACATTGAAAAGTCAGGTGTTTATACCTCCTACAGCAACAAGACTTATCAAAGCAATAAGTAACATTATAAGTAGAGCACACGTCTCTAGCAATAGTATTCAACTTGTCAATTTGTTCCCATAAGTGTTTCCCTTTCTGTGACAAACGATGTTCCTTATAATAATACCTTTGTTCTTCCGTGAACCCACCTTGCCAATAAGAACTAGTTTCAAAGAAACCATCCATTGATAGAAAGCATGACCAAGCAAGGCAATAACATACCAGCAACCAGAGTAGGAACTTTTTTTGTGTTTTTGAAAGGAGGCAAACAAAACCAAGCAAAAGAAACTAAGCAAACTAAAAACAAAGTAAAGAGGAAGGAAGTGGAGGACTCCCCTTGTGAAGACGTCCTTAGCCTCCCCGGCAATGGCACCAGAAAAAGGCTTTCTGGCTTGCTGTTGCCATGGGGTAACGTGTGTGAGTGACTTTTACCTTTCCTCCCCGGCAACGGCGCCAGAAAAAGGCTTGATGAGTGCAGCAGCACTTCGTTGGGAGACCCCAAGAGGAAGGTATGATGCAGTTCAGCAGGCAAGTTTCCCTTAGTAAGAAACCAAGGTTATCAAACCAGTAGGAGGAAGGAAACGCCCCAAAGGTGCTGCAAGCAACGTGGAGACCTGCACAACACAAACTCAATACTTTGCCCCAATGAATCAGTGAGGTTGTCAAGCTCACAGGTTTGCTGTAACAAAGGATTAAATGTATGGTGTGGAAGGTAATGGTTTGCAGCAAGTAAACAAGTAATAGTGTAAGATGTATCAATGGTAAAGATTGGACCGGGGTCCATAGTTCACTAGAGGTGCTCTCCTTAGATAAACAACATGGCATGAAGGGTAAAAAAATTACAGCAGGGCAATTAACAGGAACTGAGCAAGGCATAACAATGCAATACCAGATAAAAAGATCCTATGAGATTCGATTGGGAAATACAATAAGATACATAGACTAACTGCATCTATGACTGGAAGTCCACCTTTAGGTTATTAGCTGAACCCCCTCCAGTATTAAGTTGCAAGCAACAGACAACTGCTTTAAACAACGTGTGTAAGGTAAACAATCCACTTGTTCCATGAACAAGAGACCATTGTTTTCTGCCTAGTGGCAATAGCACATCTACAACCGCAGAGATTTTTGTCACTTCCCTTGGAAACTAGAGGCATGAATCCACTATCGAGCATAAATACCCGCTCTTGGAGTCACTAGCAATTACTTGGCCAAGATATCTACTAACGACGGAGAGCATGCAAGATCACAAACAACACAGACATGATAGAATCATAAAGACTAAACCATTAATCAAACCAACATAATAATATCAATATCCATCGGATCCCAGGGTTTACAAATAGATTAGATCTTGATCATGAACGGAGCTCACAAGATCTATACATGAAAGTTCAAAGGAGGAGATACAACCATCTAGCTACTACATGGACCCATAGTCTAAGGTGGAACTACTCACGCATCATACCGTAGAGAAGGCCTCTGGAATGATCTCCCCTCCGGCAGGGTTCCGGGAAGAACTTCAGACCCCCCCCCCCGATCTAGGGACGACGGTGGCAGGGGCTACAGAAGGTTTCATGGAATATTTTATCGGGTACCCAGGGTTTCTACATCGGGGGCTTCTTATAGGCGAAGAGGCGAGGATGGGAGGCGAGCAGGGGGGCCACACCCTGACCAGGCGCGGGCCCACCCCTGGCCGCTCCTAGGGGGGGGGGGTTGGCCGCCTTGGTTCGCTTCTCCGTCTCGTCTTCTAGATTCGTGTCCCCCATGGTAAAATATTGACTTTGGCTTTTGTCCTGTCCAATTCCGAGAATATTGATTTTCTACCTTTCTGGAACCAAAAAAACAGAAGAAAACAGGCAACTGGCACTATGGCAACTTGTTAATAGGCTAGTTCCAGAAAAGATATTTAAAACACCTCAAAGTGTAGATAAAGAAAAGAAAAGTAGATACTAAACAAGCATGGAACATCAAAAATTATAGATACGTTTCGGACGTATCACTCGGTAACCACTTATAGCAATAACCTACTAGTCTCATCCATAGAACAAAGAGAACTAATGATATGCATAGTGATGTCACCGTTAATCTCAATTAAATCCCTCACATACAACCGTACTACCCCTTCTGTCACTGGGGTTCCCGGCCTGCAGATCAATCATTACTCACACTCCCCATACCTGGATCAATCCTTGTGGTCTTGGGTACCTGACAAGTCCTTAGTTTGAGGCAAGGGAGGGTACAATAATCATCATGTCATATGATGTCTACGCACTTCTATTCTTGTAGAAGTTGTTGGGCCTCCAAGTGCAGAGGTTTGTAGAACAGTAGAAAGTTTCCCTTAAGTGGATCACCCAAGGTTTCTCGAACTCAGGTAGGAAGTGGTCAAAGGTATTCCCTCTCAAGAAACCCTGCAATCAAGATACAAGAAGTCTCTTGTGTCCCCAACACACCCAATACACTTGTCAGGTGTATAGACGCACTAGTTCGGCGAAGAGATAGTGAAATACAAGTGGTAACGGTGCCAGAAAATAGCTTCTGACTTGTTGTTGACATGGGGTAATGGTGCCAGAAAAGAGCTGATGGTGTGGAGGAACAGACTAAAGGAAAACTGAAGGAAGCAAGCAACATGCAATAGATCTAGTAGCAGACGGTGTTTCAATGTTTAGAAACAAGGCCTAGGGATCATACTTTCACTAGTGAACACTCTCTCATATAAATATCCTCTATTCATGATACTACTCTTAACTACTCTCCGGTTGGACACTCTAATCCATGGTAGGGTCTTCCCCAATCTAGATAACCCCACACTATCACCTTGAGCACTAGATGGTTCCAACAAACACCACAATTTCATAGAGACATCCAACTCCAAATATAACTCATAACAAATATTCAATCTAGCCAAAGTGCCACACACGGTATGCACGCTATTACTTTCACACACGTGGGGAAAAGCATAGATCTATTAAAGCACAAAGAGTATTTATGTAGACTCATACCTAAGTGCCACCATGGCGTGCACGCTGTCACTTTCACACACATGGGGAGAGCAGAGATCTAATGAAGCACTTGAGTAGCAAGGTTGATCTACTTGATTACAAAGCTCATGACCCCAATATGACCATGCATAGAGAGAGAGAGAGAGATGAACACATAGTTACCGATAGAGCCCTTAGCCTCGAGGAAGAACTACTCCCTCCTCATCATGGGAATCAGCAACGGTGATGAAGATGGCAATGGAGATCGATGGAGATGGCTCCGGGGGCACTTCCCCGTCCCGGCAGGGTGCCGGATCAGAGACTTTATGTCCCCGGAATCTCCCTTTCGGTGGCGGCGGTGCAGCAGAAGTTTTCGTGGATTTATTCTGGATTATCTAGGGTTTTATTCCCAAGGATTTCTTATAGGCGAAGGGGCGAGCCTGGGAGGCGGTCAGAGGGCCCACACCCTCCCTAGGTGCGGGCCAGGCTTGGCCGCGCCTAGGGGGTATGGCCACCCTCTGGTGCCTCTTCGTCCCTCCTTCTAGATTCGTGTCCCTCATGGAAAGTTATTGAGTTTGGCTTTTGTCCCGTCCAATTCCGAGAATATTGATTTTCTACCTTTATGGAACCAAAAACAGAAGAAAACATGCAACTGACACTGTGGCAACTTGTTAATAGGTTAGTTGCAGAAAAGATATAAAAACACCTCAAAGTGTAGACAAAGCAAAGCAAAGTAGATACTAAACAAGCATGGAGCATAAAAAATTATAGATACGTTTACGACGTATCAAGCATCCCAAATCTTAACTCATGCTCGTCCTCGAGTAGGTAAGTGATAAAAAGAATAATTTTTGAGGTGACATGCACCCTCACAATAAAGATCCAACCATTTGCAAGCATTGAAAGCTGGGATCAAAGAACTCTAAACATGTGCATGAAAGATGGAGTTCTAACAATAGGACATAGTAATTATGCATGCAACATGAAAGGCTACAAACAAAGATTACGGATAACATGCATTGAAAAACATTTGTTTGTTTCACATACAGAAAACATAGCATAGTGGCATTCATCTTGCCCCTCATAGAGTAGCAAATAGATGCATAGGACACCTTCAAAGTTCACAAGGGTGACAAGAATCAAATAGCACAATAACAACTAATATCACAATATGCATCAATCAGTAAGCTTTGGAACGCTGCACAAATAATGACAACTATGCTCTCTTAATGGTGCCTAAAGGTAGAAGGTGGAGACTCAAATCATGGTGGAAGAAAATCCTTTCATAAAGGAAGAAGGGATTTCAAGTTTCAAAAAGAGCTTCCAAAAATTATGGTACTTGTAAGCTTTCAGCCTGCATTGCCCCTATCATAAGCATCTTGAAGTGATTAAGGTTAAAGTGACAAAGATGGAGTATATGCTTGACGAAGTATAAGTTGGCAAACTCAAGTCCCTTGAATACGAGGGCCACACCTCATGCTACTCAACTTTAGTCACCGGTAAGTTTTTGTCATTGTAAGTATTTGCATATCATAGAGAACCGCCAACGGGGCAACCCTTGCACATGATACAAGAGCTTTCCCATAACCAAAATGACAAGGCAAGCAGACAATGAGCATCTCAGCAATCTTCTTATTTACCATGGAATATGGTGCTTTTTTTTTCTCTCTTTCCTCTTTTCTCAATGTGTCTCATTTTTTATAAGAAGGATGCTTCATAGATGTTACTATGGTGATGCTGCAAGTTTCCACCATGATTAGGCATGGCTTAGGCTAGCGGCCCAGGCGTTTTTGTAACACAGGATACAAACTCCATGGACTTATAAGTTCCCTCTTTATTTCACACCGGTGACATCCATAGACAAAAGAGCATGATATCAACTAAGTACAAAGTACAAGTGCAATGTTGAAAATGTTCCCCATGACAACACGGTTGTGCTAATTCCAACGTATAAGTGCAAGAATATACAACATAGAAGACACAATGGTTCAAGTTTATTAGGGGCAAAGAATATAAAGTGTTCCATCAAGTTTGTGAGGGCTTTAATCACTAAGTTTTCACATAACAAAATAATTTTTATTTGGAAGATAGCTGAAAACAAGAATATACTTGGAATGGTGTAACACACCATGCATAGGAGTTTATAGTGGACACTTTGGAATAACTTGGTTTCTTGGGAGTTGTAAGCATGAGTAGAGCTTACTCACACAAGTGGAGGCTAGCAAAAGACTGGAGCAACCAACTAAGAGAGCAATAATTGCCATAATCACGCAGAGCGACAAAACATTACTAATCAAATCATAGAGTGGTACTACAAGTCAAGGACTAAATGATCATATAGGCTATGGTGACTTGTTCATAGTTACAATATGGTGTGAGCATGTGCCATGTCAACCCAAACAAAGCATCAAAGGAGAATACCGCAATACTATGCTTTTGCATGCTAAAACAACACATAATTTATTCAAGGCACACTAAGCAATCCCAATTTTTTGGAACAAGACATGCTACAACAATAATAACTAAGTATAAGGTCAGAGCAACACCTAGCATGTCATGCTAAAGTCTAAGTCATAGTCAATGCAAGCTCCTCTTGCACTTTCAAGCAAGAACTTGTTACTCCTTTCCAACACCAAGCAACTTATTTGCAAAATAACACAGCAAGAACGGGGGTCCAAACGACTCAAGCAATCTAAAAAAAACTAATCAAAGCAAACGTAAACTAAGATGCTCCAAGAACAACACAACTGTGCATGAAACAATAAAAACGAAGTGTCTAAAGAGACCTGAGCTTTTTATTGATGAAGAATGGGATGCCTTGGGCATCCCCAAGCTTTGACGCTTGTACCTCTTGGATATTTCTTGGGGTGACACCATGGTGGCATCCCCCAGCTTGATCTTTTGTCCATTCTTTATCTCATTGCATCATTCTCTCTCTGCACCTGAAATTTTTCCTTCATACAAAACTTCACACAATCTTCATTAGTAACATTATGTATTCAAAAGATAATAGACCCTTAGGTAAAGCTTTGGAACAGAAAGACTTTTCACTAAAAACACATGATACTGTAGCAACTCCTTCAAAAATCTCAATTTCCCAAAAAGAACCCAAAAAGGAATCAATAAGAAGCAAATGCAAATAATGGCAGAAATCTGTCAAAACAGACTAGCAGGTAGAAACCGATTTTTTATAAACTATTCTGTTAGTCAAATCAAAAAATTCTGAACTAACGAAAGTTAGCTAACATACTGGGGGATGTATTCGTAAATTTGGAGCTCAATCCGAGTTACAGAGACTCCTCACGAATTTTTATGGTGGAGGACAGAAATCTGTTTCGGCACAACAACTCCCCAAATCTTACTTCCCTCTCAGTAGAGGTCATTCTTGGCACAAAAAGCAAATAAAAAGGATAAGGATAGGTCATTACTGAAGTAATAACTTCCAAGACTCAAGGAAACTCTTGCTTATCTCCGAACAATTACTTCCCTCTCAGTTAGGCTTGATAGTTTGAGAAGATGCTCACACAAGAAATATGAATTGACGTAAAAGAGAGCATCAAGAACCAAATTCAAAACACATTTAAGTCTAACCCACTTCCTATGCATAGGAATTTTGTAATAAAACAAGTCATGAAAGCACAAAGCAACAAGCATATGAAAGCAAAACAAGTGCAACTTCAAAACTTTCAGCACATAGAGGGGAAACTTAATATTTTTTAGATGCATAAAACCTTGTTTCCCTCTCTCATAATAACTTTCAGTAGCAACATGAACAAAATTAACAATATATCTATCACATAAAACATTCTTATCATGAGCCACATGCATAAAATGATTATTACTCTCCACATAAGAATAGCCATTCTTATTAGTTGTAGTGGGAGCAAATTCAACAAAATAGCTATCATTGTTATTCTCATCACCATAATCATCAAATATAGGAGGCATATTGTAATCACAATAAATTTTCTCCTCAATAGTAGGTGGACTGAAAATATCATATTCATCATTGTAATCATCATATATTGGAGGTATAGTATCATAAGCAATAGAATAGGTATCTTCCCAAGTGTGTTCATTTGTAAACATATCATCATTGGAAGGAACATGGATAGCACTAATAGCACAAAAACTATTAATATCATCATTTTCAGAATTGGTACCAAAGAGATTTTCAATATCAAAAGTGGTGTGCTTTTCCCAATCATGATCACTACTATATGTAACAGGCATAGGAACATCATCTAGTTCAGACTCATCAGCAAAAACTATGGTAGGAGCAACATGATTAGAGGAAGATGCTGTTTCCTCTCTCCTTTTACTCCTCTTATTCTTCTTCTTCTTCTTCTTCTTCTTCTTCTTCTTCTCCTCTTTAGGAGGGAGAGGCTTGAAAGGAAGTTTCTCCACATACCCTGGCTTATTGTTAGAGACAATAGAAGAAACTTTTGAGGATTCCTCCTTTTCATTAATAAGATCAAAACAAATATCTGTCCTATCATAATTTGGTAAAATATCATCTTTTATAAGATTTTGTATGTAAGTATTTGCATGGCAGTTTTCAACACAATAAAGATGACAACCATGCAGGATGCTATTCATATCAAAAGTACTCATGTCTATCAAAGAAGTTTTTCTTGATAACTCTTCACACCCCAAAAATAATGTAAGTTCATCATGTTGATTATCAGTGATCACGTTATCACAATACAAAATTGCATGATTATTATGGCCTGAGCATTGAAAATTGAAATGACCCACTTCAAAGCAAAGTTCACAAATAAAAGGATAGGGGACACAGACTTTTTTACCAAGATTATCTAGAGCCTTATACCACTTCCTAGTTTTTTCATTCTAGTGGGTGATACAATATTCTTCTTCTGTTTGATTCTTCTCACAAGGTCTATGCATACCACATAAATTAGCATGCTTACAAGAAATAGTACTTTCAGAAGTTTGAGCATGTTTATTGCAATCATTAATAACATTTTCATGCTACATGTCCCATTTTTCTTTAGGAGCATTAATATGGGAAGCAAAGGCTCTATAGTATCTAACAAGAATTTGAGGTTCAAGACCATGTAGGGTTTCATAGCATGGAAAACAAAAAATTTCTACCGCATACAAACAAACAAGACAATATCTATCTACTAGATTGTAGCAAAGATTCGATGGAATAAATCACCCTCGAAGATTCCAAAGTGTTTAACGAGAGCAGATTCTCGTGGGTGATGTAGTCGTACTCTTGCCGATCTCAAGATCGCGTAGACAATCCTTCCGGCGCTGCGTTCCGGTAGCACTTCCGCAGTCGGTCACACGTTCGGTACTCGACGAAGACCTTCCTCTCCCTTGTTCCAGCAGGCAGCGGAGGTTGTAGCACTCTCCTCGCGATTCCGGTAGCACAACGGCGTGGTACCGGAAGTAGAGGGGAGATCTCGCAGGGCTTCGCCTTAAGCCGGAGCGAGTATGGTGGACTATGAGAGAGAACCTCGGCGATCTAGGGTTTAGACGCACCAAGGAGGGGCAAAGGCCGGCGGCTAGGGTTTGCCTAGGTGGCGGCAGCAGGAGGTGGCGGCGCAGGGGCTAGGGTTTGCGGGGCGTGGTGTTGTGTGCTTGGAGGGGCAGCCCTGCCCCTCCTTATATAGGTGGAGGGGGCACGCCAGGGGAGGGGAGTCCCTCCCCAACTCGGCTTCCAAGGCCGCGGTGGAGGGAGGGAACTCCTCCCCAAGTAGGTTTCCTACTCTCCCTCCACCTCACAAAATAGCCGTTTGACTTTTCAAATTGGCGTTTGACTTTTCAAACTAGGATTTGATTTAACCCTTTATTTTGTTCAGCGATGACACCTAGTACATGATGCAATCATTCCAACTTGTTATGACACATTCATGTACCCTTCCCATCCGGAGTGCCGGACATTCCGGAACCTTCTAGAACATTCCCGATGAAAACACCGGAACCATTCTCCAACCCCGAAACAGGACTTTCCTTATATGAATCTTATTCTCCGGACCATTCCGGATCTCCTCGTGATATCCCGGATCCCATCCGAGACTCCGAACAACATTCGGTCTCTTACTCATCATTCCATAACTACTCAAACAACGTCGAATCCTTAAGTGTGTCTCCCTACGGTTCGTGAATTATGCGGACATGATCGAGACACTTCTCCGAACAATAACCAATAGAGGAATCTGGAAATTCATATGGCTCTACATATTTCTCGATTACTTTGCGTCGAATGAACCACTTACATACGATACCAATTTCCCTTTGTCTCACGATAGTTTACTTATCTGAGGTTATGATCGCTTATCTCTGCATACCTAGTTCAACCTCGTTACTGACAAGTACTCTTTTCTCGTTCCCGTGATATGTGATCCCTTGTGAGCCAGTCACATGCTTGCAAGCTAATTGGATGACATTCCATTGAGAGGGCCCAGAGTATATCTCTCCGTCATATGGATGGACAAATCCCACTCTTGATCCATGTGTCTCAACCAATACTTTTCGAACACTCAATGCCACCTTTATAGCCACCCAGTTACGGTGTGGTGTTTGATGTCATCAAAGCATCCTTCCGGTGAAGGTGATATGCATGATCTCATGGTCGAAGGAATTAGGTTACTATGTATCAGAAAGCATATAGCAATTGAACTATTAAAATGACTTGATCTTTATGCTACGCTTATCTATAGGAGTATGTCCAACATATCATTCTCCTAACGATATGATCTTGTTGTTAATAACATCTCAATGTTCATGATAGGGAAACCACAATCATTTATTAACCAACAAGCTAGTATTATAAAGAGGCTTTACTAGGGACTCTATTTTAGTTTACAAATCACATAAGTATTAATGTTTCCTTGTTAATACTATTATAGCATGAATGTAAACATTTATCATAAACACAAAGATATAATAATAACTATATTTATTATTACCTCTAGGGAATATCTCCAACAGACCATGTTTAGCACTAAGCTCTTGAAAATCAGCAGTTTCAGCGAAAGACTTAATGCAATCATACTCATAGTTTATACCTGGTTCTTTACCTTTGTCGTTAACGCAATCTTCAGTTTTGCTTTGAATTGTTTCAAGAAGATCCCACTTCGCTTTGACCTTCTTACTTGTGAAGGATCCCTCTGAACATGTATCTAGGTAGTCCTTGTAATGTCGTGAAAGCCTTGCATAAAAATTATAGATAATAATATTGATGGGGAGCTCATGAATGGGACAGTTGAGCATTAGTGACTTCAATCTCCCCCAAGCTTGGGCAATACTTTCTCCCGCATGAGGATGAAAATTATAAATATAGTTCCTATATTTATGAATTTCATGATGAGGATAAAATTTAGAATAAAAGAGAGATTCAAGTTCCTTCCACTCCAAATGATGAGGATCATCTAGTAGCTCATACCACTCCTTTGCTTTGTCCCTAAGTGAGAAAGGGAATAGCTTCCTCTTAACTTGGTCCATTGAAATACCTGCACACTTGAACAACTCGTATAATTCATGTATATAAAGAGTAAACGATCACTAGGATGGATAGTTCCATCTCCAAAATAGCAGTTATTCATAACACGTTCAACAATTTCAGTAGGTATTTTAAAAGGGACACTTTTAGTATGTGGATTTAAAATATCACAAGTATCATTAGAATTGCCACATATGGGAGATAAAGTATCATTAGAGAAAATTTTCTTCCCTAAAGCTGGGGAGCTAAAAAGATCATTTTCATCAAAACTAGCTTCCCCAAGCTTAGACTTTTCCAAAACATTAGCAACAATGGTTTCCAAAGAATTCATACTAATAACATTGCTATTAGCATGCAAATAAAGCTCCATAGGTTTTTAAATTTTCTCTTCAAACACTTCAAATTCTAGCTTAGGAAAAATACTAAAAATCTCTCTAATTTTTTTGTTGTTTTCCATTAAGCCTAACTAGTGAAAACAAGAAACAAAAAGACAAAACTATAGAATCTAAAGGAAATAACTTCGAGCACTCACACCAGAGGATGTGAGTACCTTTTACCTTACCTCCCCGGCAACGGAGCCAGAAAAGAGCTTGATGTCTACGCACTTCTATTCTTGGAGACAGTTGTTGGGCCTCCAAGTGCAGAGGTTTGTAGAACAGCAGCAAGTTTCCCTTAAGTGGATCACCCAAGGTTTATCGAACTCAGGAAGGAAGTGGTCAAAGGTATTCCCTCTCAAGCAACCCTGCAATCAAGATACAAGAAGTCTCTTGTGTCCCCAACACACCCAATACACTTGTCAGGTGTATAGATGCACTAGTTCGGCGAAGAAATAGTGAAATACAAGTGGTAACGGTGCCAGAAAATAGCTTCTGACTTGTTGTTGACGTGGGGTAACGGTGCCAGAAAAGAGCTGATGGCGTGGAGGAACAGACTAAAGGCAAACTGAAGGAAGCAAGAAACATGCAACAGATCTAGTAGCAGACGGTGTTTCAATGTTTAGAAACAAGGCCTAGGGATCATACTTTCACTAGTGAACACTCTCTCATATAAATATCCTATCTTCATGATACTACTCTTAACTAATCTCCGGTTGGACACTCTAATCCATGGTAGGGTCTTCCCCAATCTATTTAACCCCACACTGTCACCTTGAGCACTAGATGGTTCCAAGAAACACCACAATTTCATAGAGACATCCAACTCCAAATATAACTTATAACAAATATTCAATCTAGCCAAAGTGCCACACACGGTATGCACGCTATCACTTTCACACACGTGGGGAAAAGCATAGATCTATTAAAGCACAAAGAGTATTAATGTAGACTCAAACCTAAGTGCCACCATGGCATGCATGCTGTCACTTTCACACACATGGGGAGATCAGAGATCTAATGAAGCACTTAAGTAGCAAGGTAGATCTACTTGATTACAAAGCTCATGACCACAATATGACCATGCATAGAGAGAGAGATGAACACATAGCTACCGGTAGAGCCCTTAGCCTTGAGGAAGAACTACTCCCTCCTCATCATGGGAATCAGCAATGGTGATGAAGATGGTGATGGAGATCGATGGAAATGGCTCCTGGGGCACTTTCCCGTCCCGTAAGGGTGCCGGAACAGAGACTTTCTATACCCCGAATCTCCCTTTTGGTGGCAGCGGCGCAACAGAGGTTTTCATGGATTTCTTCTGGATGACCTAGGGTTTTCTCCCCGGGGGCTTCTTATAGGCGAAGGGGCGAGTCTGGGAGGCGGCCATAGGGCCCACACCTTCCCTAGGCGCGGGCCAGGCTTGGCCGCGCCCAGTGGGGTCTAGACACCCTCTGGTGCCTCTCCGTCCCTCCTTCTGGATTCGTGTCCCTCACGGAAAGTTATTGACTTTGGATTTTGTCCCGTCCAATTCCGAGAATATTGATTTTATGCCTTTCTGGAACCAAAAACAGAAGAAAACATGCAACTGGCACTATGGAAACTTGTTAATAGGTTAGTTCCAGAAAAGATATAAAAACACCGCAAAGTGTAGATAAAGCAAAGCAAAGTAGATACTAAACAATCATGGAGCATCAAAAATTATAGATACGTTTACGACGTATCATCATACAAACTAATACATGATCCCATCTATGATAAATAACATGCAAAAAAAGCTACATGGCTAGGCCGAAGCCCTTAGACCAAGGATAATTACTCACATATAGAGATGAAATCAACAATCATAAACATTTTTTTGATTCATACAACAATCATAAACATTGTAATAGAGATCACGATAGCAAATAGTCTTACAATGTCGCCAATTGGAGAAGATATCTACTATTGCAAGTGGTGGAATATGGCTATGGTGCTGGAGAGGGGTTTGGATATTTGATCTAGATCTATTCCTCCGGCATGGTGGCTTCTTGTGGCAGGTAGAGTTGAGATCGAAAAATAGAGTTTTCTCGTCGCTCGAAGCCTCTTTATATAGGGGTCCCTTCACAAAAGTTGTTCTGTTTGACCTAACGGAGTCAATGGCAACTATTCGGCCAGAACTATACGGCCAGAATTTTATTCCCGCCGTATGGTTGGTCATTAAGCCTTTTGTATTCACTTCATGACTCCTAGTTTCTTTGACGTTTTGGAAATCTCGTATCTTTGACATTATCTGCGCGGGGAAAAATAGAAAGAAAGAATTGCATACCCATTTGATCATTAGGCATTAGTGGAAGGGTTTAGAGATATATTTCATCAAATATATGAATAATATCTAGTTTAAATGTGAGTGTGGATGGCTATATTTCACAGCCATCAACCTCCCCAAGCTTAAACTTGATCGTCCTCGAGCAAGAAAACCAAAATCAAAAAATAACTCATCATTTAAACTGAAATAACGAGATGATGATCTTACTCATGATTGGTAGTCTCATGTTTCCTCCACTTTATTAATCTGAAAAACTTCAGCATATCATACGGGTTTCATGAATCCTTATAGCATATTGTAAGAATGGATGATTCAAATGAGTAAACTTTATTCCATGTCATGTAATCAACTCATAAGCTTGCCTTTGAACAATAAAGTATAATTATGTAAAATTGAGAGTGTGAGAGTTCATCATGAAAAGCATATACACTAAAGTATCTCAATTATCCCACATCAATAGATCAATACTTTTGAAGCACTACTTTTCTATTCATTCTCGTTCAAGAATTTCAGTTCTTAAGTAATTGAGAGCATGCCAAAAACAATTCATTAGTTTATCGGGATGTGATGGACACTCGTGGCATCACCAAGGTTTTTGTTCCTTTTTTATAATGATTACTCATATCAGTAAGAGGAGTGATTCCATCATGAACACAACTACTTGGGAGTGCCAAGAATCTTACCCATTATAGAATTACTGCTACAAATGTTTAATCAACTCATAGACAAAATCTAGGAGTTTCCTCCATGAAGATCGTTCGTAGGCTGGCGGAGTCGTTGGCATCCCATGAAGTTTTACACGCATAAAGCTATATCATTCTTATGATTCACAAGTCAAACTTTGGCATGCTCACAAAAACCGCTAAACATTATTTCAATTGAGCAACTCTTTTCAAAAAGAGATATCAAGTCAATCATTATTTTCTGTGGTGTTGATTGTCTTTAGGAATAAGCTTTCAAGACTAAACACTACAACACCCAAGTCTTCAATTGTAAGACTCTTTCTTATTTCAATTATTTAGGAATTTTTTAGGCAAGACTTGTTTAACTACAAGAGTTGTAACAAAACATACTCAACTAAATAACCATGCAAACAAAATTTTACTACAATATAGAGACTCACTCCATCTTAACATTTACTACTAACTAGCATGGCTTACTCAAACATCAAAAGTGGGGAGTCATAAGGGATTGATAAGCCCAATTTGCATCACCATTCTATATCATAATTTGCCTCTATTCATTGATATATTTCATATTATGAGGTGTTACTTATGTCTTTTCATCTGTTTTTGCATGTTGGTTGATTCTTGGAGGATGAACTGCCAGAGTCAGGATTCTGATGGAAAAAGAGGTGTTTTGATGCAATTTCGCGAACATCAGAAAAATACCATAAGAATCATGGAAAATTATATTCTCCCATAAGACGAAGGAAGCCATAAGGGGAGGCGGAGTTGGGCGATAGGGGTCCCACACCCCCTAGGTGCGGACCCCCTAGCCGTGCCTAGGGTGGGTGTGTCCCACCTAGCCGGCCTTTGACTCCGCCCTCTCGACTATATCTTCCTGTCGGAACCCTAAAACACAGGGAGCAACCACAGAAAGATTCCGCCGTCTGTGCGGCGCGGAAAACACCGAAAGAGAAAGAGCTCTCCGGCAGACAGATTTCTGCCAGGGAAATTCCTTCCCGAAGAGGGGAGATCGTCACCATCAACACCATCGTCAAGCTGGACTTCATCGGGATCATCATCCACACCATCATCTCCACCAGCATCATCATCATCACTCCATCCCGTTGTAACAATCGTGTTGAATACTTGCATAATTCTTAGGGGAAACTTTCCCGATGTTGATTATTATTGTAGTTGATGCTTGTGAGTGGAACCATTGGATTATTGTTTATGTTCAGTTTTTTATTCATCACCACATCATCTTTGATATTGGTCCATATGATGTCTTGTGAGTAGTTTGTTTAGTTCTTGAGTACATGGGAGAAGTCATGTTGTTAGTAGTGGATTTGTGTTGAGATATTATTCAATGGTTTAGTATTTCAGTTGTGGTGCTATTCTTCTAGTGGTGTCATGTGAACGTTCACTACATGATAATTCACCATTTATGGGCCTAGGGGAATGCATTGTGTATTTGGGTACTAATTGTGGGGTTGCCGGAGTGACAGAAACCTGAACCCCCGTTAGGACACCTTTGCACAAGGGAGTGTACGATCTCAGAGTTTAAGGCTGTGGTTAGGTTTATATCTTAATTGTTTTCCTATAGTTGCGGATGCTTGAAGGGGGTTTAATCACAAGTATGTATTAGTCCAAGTAAGGTCGGTACATTAGCACAAGTTCACCCACACAACACTTACAACACCGAAGAAGGGTACTCAACTATTTGAAGCGAAAGCACTTGACAGAATTCCCATGTGTCCTCGAGAACGTTTGGTCCTTATAAGTATTTCCACCGGCTTGTCCTTTGCTAGGAAAGGATTGGGCCGCTTGCTGCAGTTGTTCGTTGTCTTTATTACTAGCAATTTGTTTTGTTGCTTTATCAGAAAACCCCTGGATGACCCATAAGTGTAGGGGATCGCAACAGTCTTCACGGTTAGTATTACCCAATTTATTGATTCGACACAAGGGGAGCCAAAGAATACTTGCAAGCCTTAACAACTAAGTTGTCAATTCAGCTACACCTAGAAATAGTTCTTGCTCACAGAAGGTTATCAGTAGCAACAGTTTGTAGTAGCAACAGTGAAACGGGAGTAATAGTAACAGTAACAGTAAACAGTAGGATTCGAGTCCGGTAGGCATAGGGATGGATGGACGGGCATTGCATGGATGAGTCTAAACATGTAACTTCAAGATCTAAGGCATTGCAGATAAATAATAACAAGCATCCAAGTACTAAACAATCCTTGGCATGTGCTCCATATATAGTCATACGTGCTCGCAATGACAACTTGCACAACATCTTTTGTCCAGCCAGCCCGTGGCAGCGGGGCCTCTAGGGAACTACTGGCAATTAAGGTGCTCCTTTTAATAGAGCACCGGAGCAAAGCATTAACACTCCGTGAACACATGTGATCCTCACAACACAGCCATCCCCTCCGGTTGTTCCAATTATTGTCACTTTGGGGCCTTTGGATCCGGACAATGATATGTGTACACAACTTGCAGATAAGATCATAAACAATACTATCATAATGATTCAATAATAAGTTCATACCTGAGATCATGGAACTCGGGCCCTAGTGACAAGCATTAAGCACAACAAGTTGCAACAAATTCAAATAACACTAATAGAGATACTAGGCACTATGCCCCAACAATCTTATTCGATTACATGATAGAACTCATTCAATCCCTACCGTCCCTAAGCCTCCAGCGGGGGATTACTCACTCATGGTTGAGGGAAACATGGATGGTTGATGGAGATGCGTTGGTGATGATGATGGCGATGATCCTCTCCAAATTCCCCGTCCCGGCAGGGTGCCAGAACGGAGTTTCTGGATCCGAATCTTGGTTTCTGGTGGCGGCGGCAGAGCGGAACTATTTCTAGAAAACAATCGAACCCCCTTGGTTTTTAGGTCGAGAGGAAACTTATAGGCGCAGAGGGAGGCCGAGGGCGTGCCTGGGGTGGCTACACCCCCCTAGGCGCGGCTAGAGGTGGGCCCGTGCCATGCAGGGGTGTGGGCCCCCATGCCCCTTCTCCGTCTCGTCTTCTGGCTCCATGGATCTTCTGGTGAAATATAATTTTTGGCATATTTTCCGAGATTTTTCCTGATAGTTCATTTTCTGCACAAAAACTCGACACCAAGGTAATTCTGCTGAAAACAGCGTCAGTCCGTGTTAGTTGTATCCAAATCACACAAGTTTAGAGGAGAAACAATAGCAAAAGTGTTCAGGAAAGTAGATACGTTTTGGACATATCAACTCCCCCAAGCTTAGCTTATTGCTTGTCCTCAAGCAATTCAGTTGAAAACTGAGTGCGATAAAAGAACTTTCACGAACACATTTGCTTCATATGATGTAAATATTCTCAGCACAGGAGTAGATGCTTATACAATTCATAATAATGAGTATGCAACTAAGTCTACTCAATAGTCATTGTAAGTTATGAAGAGAAACCAACTCAGTAATAATAAGTAGCAAGAAACATAAACATAAGCAACATTGCAATGCTCATAATAAGGTATGATAGAGTGGTATCTCACTTGCCTTTGTTTGAAGAGCACAATATAAATGCCAAGGTAACTCTGAAGTTCATGTGAAGACTAGAGATAAAGATATCAGAGATACAAGCATCAAAGTCATGACATAATTAACCAAGTTTGGGAACAAACACAAAAATGACAACTATGCTCTCAAGAAGGTGCTCATAGAATAAGTGGTGACTCAACAAGGTTGTGAAAACGGTTTTGTAAAGTTTGAAAGGCTTCCAAATGCTGAAAGGAAGGTCCTTATTAGCTTTGAGCTCTCATTGCCCCTATCATAGGCATCTTCATATGGTTAAGGTGAAAGTGAGGTCCACTCTGAATCATATGCTTGACAGACCATAAACTGGAAATCCCAAGTCCCTTGAGTACGAGGGCCGCACCACATGCTACTCAACTTTGGTTACCTATAAGTTCTTGTCATTGTAAATACATGCATATCATAGAGAACCGCCAATGGGGTACCCCTTGCACATGATACAGGAGCTATCCCGTGATCAAAATGACAAGGCAAGCAGACAATGAGCATCTCAGCGTTCTTTTTATTTACTATGTGCATAGCTTTTTATTGAGGATGCTTCATAAATGCTCATTATGGTGATGCTGCAAGTTTCCACCATGATTAGGCATGGCTTAGGCTAGCGGCCCAGGCATTTCTCTAACACAATGTATATACTCCATGAACAGCTCCCCTTTTATTTCACACCGTCGAAATCCGCAAACAAAAGAGCATGGTATCAACTGGATGAGATATCCAAAAAGTGTTGAAAGAATTCCTCGTGATAGCACGGTTCTGCTGACTCCCAACATATAATTTGCAAGCATATAACTTTCATGGACAAGTCACAATGGTTCAAGATTATTAAGTGAAAGGAATAAAGTGTGCCGTCAAGTTCGTGAGAGCTTTACTAACTAACTTTCTCAAAACAGACAAACATTTTATTTCGAAGAAAACACGGCATATAAAGTATGCACTAAAATATCAAATGATGCTAATAGGTAGGTATGGTGAACACTGTTGGCAATATTGGTTTTCGGAGTTGGAAGCACATGTAGATCTCATAATCAGTGCAAGAGAAGGATAGCAATAGAGAGGGAGCGACAAACGAGAGAGCAATAACTGTCATAATCATGCTTGCAACAAAATAGGACTAATTATGGCATGAAAGTAATACAAAAACTCTGAGGCAAAATAAATCATTGAGGCTTACTGACTATTGATTAGTCATATGCATGCGGGATCATGTGCCAAGTCGATTCACATGATACTTTCAGAGGAGGATACCATAATATCATACCAAAATATTGATACGTCGGAAATGTATCTATAATTTTTGATGCTCTATGCTTCTTTAGTACCCATTTTCTTTGCTTTGCTTTGTCTACACTTTGAGGTGCTTTCTACATGTTTGCTGATACTAATCTATTAACAAGTTGCCACATTGCCAGTTGCATGTTTTCTGCTGTTTTTGGTTTTAGAAAAGCTAGTAAGGAAATATTCTCGGAATTGGACCGGACAAAAGCCAAACTCAATAACTTTCCGTGGGGAACAAGAAGTCCAAAGGGGGGATGGAGAGGCGTGCCAGGGCAGCCAGACCCCCTAGGAGCAGGTGGGCCCTGCCCCGCGCCTAGGAAGGGTGTAGGGCCCATGGCCACCGCCTCGGCCTCCCCCTTCGCCTATAAGAAGCCCCCGATTCATAAAACATAAGTACCTGATCAAATATTCCACGAAACCTTCTATAGCCACCGCCACCGTCGTCCCTAGATCGGGGGGATCTGAAGTTCTTCCCGGCACCCTGCCAGAGGGGAGATCATCCCGGAGGCCATCTCTCCGTATGATGCGTGAGTAGTTCACCTTGGACTATGGGTCCATGTAGTAGCTAGATGGTTGTATCTCCTCCTTTGTGCTTTCATGAATAGATCTTGTGAGCTCCATTTATGATCAAGATCTAATCTATTTGTAATCATGCATGTTGTGTTTGTGGGGATCCGATGGATATTGAGATTATTATTTTGGTTTGATTAATGGTTTAGTCTTTATGATTCTATCATGTATGTGTTGTTTTTGATCTTGCATGCTCTCCGTTGTGTTGGAGATATGATCTAGAGGCAATAATAAAAGTGGTTATTATTATATCTTTGTGTTTATGATAAATGTTTACATTCATGCTATAATAGTATTAACCGGAAACATTAATACTTCTGTGATTTGTAAACTAAATTAGAGTCCCTGGTAAAGCCTCTTTATAATACTAGCTTGTTGGTTAATAGATGATCATGGTTTCTCGATCATGAACATTGAGATGTTATTAACAACAAGATCATATCATTAGGAAAATGGTATGATGGAAATACTCCTATAGATAAGCATAGCATAAAGATCAAGTCATTTCAATAGTTCGTTTGCTATAAGCTTTCTGATACATAGTAACCTAATTCCTTCGACCATGAGATCATGCTAATCACCATCACCGGAAGGATGCTTTGATGACATCAAACACCACGCCGTAACTGGGTGGCTATAAAGGTGGCATTTAGTATTCAGAAAGTATGTGTTGAGGCCCATGGATCAAGAGTGGGATTTTCTATCCATATGACGAATAGATATACTCTGGGCCCTCTCTGTAGAATGTCATCCAATTATCTTGCAAGCATGTGACCGGCTCACAAGGGATCACATATCAAAGGAACGAGAAAAGAGTACTTATCGGTAACGAGGTTGAACTAGGTATGCAGAAATACTGACGATCAAACCTCGGATAAGTAAACTATCGCGAGACAAAGGGAAATTGGTATCGTATGTAAGTGGTTCATTCGATCACAAAGTAATCATAGAAATATGTGGGAGCCATATGAATTTCCAGATTCCTCTATTGGTTACGGTCATGTCCGCATAATTCATGAACCATAGGGAGACACACTTAAGGATTCAATGTTGTTTAGTAGATATGGAATGTAAGTAGGGAAACCGAATGTTGTTCAGAGTCTCGGATGAGATCCGGGATATCACGAGGAGATCCAGAATGATCCGGAGAATAAGATTCATATAAGGAAAGTCTGATTCCGGAGTTCGACAATGATTTCGATGTTTTCATCGGAGAGGTTCTAGAAGGGTCTAGAAGGTTCACCGGACCGGAAGGGGAATGGTCCATGAATGTGTCATGGGAAAGTGGAATGATTGGATCATGTCCTAGGTCACTTGGTTGGGCATTTGCGAGAGAGAATTAAAGCTCTAAATTGAAAGTCAAAAGGGAGGTTTAAAAAGTCAAACTAGAACAATAGTTTCCTAGTGGCAGAAGGAAAGAGTCCTTCCTTCTATCCAACTTGGGTTTGGGTATGGATTCAAACTCCCCTCTCCCAAGGCTGCCCCTCTCATAAATTGAAGGGGAGGGCTGCCCCAAAGAACACAACACCAAGCCCTCC
This sequence comes from Avena insularis, assembly GCA_023614405.1. Classification (NCBI taxonomy): domain Eukaryota; kingdom Viridiplantae; phylum Streptophyta; class Magnoliopsida; order Poales; family Poaceae; genus Avena; species Avena insularis. The sequence goes on along the minus strand of CM042693.1, from coordinate 93,170,072 downwards.
CCACCATGCGCCACCGGTGCCGCCGGCTCGTCGCCGTCGCCCTAGCCGCCGCCAACACCATCTCCTCCTATCCGGCCTTCTAAACCTAGATAGTCGGAAACCCTAGATCCACCATAACTCTCACCGGCTTAGGCGAAGCCCTGTGAGATCTTCCCTTTACTTCTGACACCATGCCGTCGTGCTGCCAGAATCACGAGGGGAGAACTACAACCTCCGCTGCCTGCTGGAACAAGGGAGAGGAAGGTCTTCATCGAGTATCGAACGTGTGACCGACTGCGGAAGCGCTGCCGGAACACATCGCCGGAAGGATCGTCTACACGATCTTGAGATCGGCAAGTGTACGACTACATCACCCACGAGAATCTGCTCTTGTTAACCGCTTTGGAATCTTCGAGGTGAGTACTCTAATCAACTCGTTGATACAATCTAGTAGATAGATCTTGGCTTGTTTGTATGCATGTGGTAGAATTTTTTTGTTTTCCATGCTATGAACCCCTACAGTGGTATCAGAGCCGTGTCTATATGTAGATCTGTTGCACGAGTAGAACACAATGGTCATTATGGGCGTTGATGATTTTGTTGTCGATTGCTTCTTGTGTACTTTGCATCTTGCAGGATGGTGGGATGAAGCGGCCCGGGCTAACCTTACATGACATCGTTCATGAGACTAGCTCCACGCTTGAGATGCAACTTGTATTGCACAGTGGCTTTGAGGGTGCCTATTTCTCCCAACATAGTGAATATTCAATTTACAACGGGTAATTGACAATACTAGTATCAACGTTGTGGTTCTTGTTCGTAAGTTAGAACAACACTTATTGAAAGCCCCAAACCACGTAAAACATGCAAAGAAAATTAGAGGCGTCTAACTTTGTTTTGCACGGGTGTGTTGTGATGTGATATGTCCATGATTGTTATTATATATGATGTATGGAATGTTCCTTATTGTAAGTTGGCAACCGGCAGGAGCCATATGGTTGCATTTTAATTCCGTTAAGACATGCGTGTCTATTATTCAAAGTAGTTGTAATAGTTGATGCTGGTGGATGACAACCATGAAGCGACACCATTGACCTTGACGCCATGCCGGTGATGATGGAGATCATGTTCGTGCTTGAAGATGGAGATCGGAAGCACAAGAATAAAGTCCATATCATATCACATATTTTGAATTGCATGTGATGTTAATCCTTTTATGCATCTTGTATTGCTTAGTTCGCAACGGTAACATTATAATATGATCCCTCTAGCACAAAATTTCAAGTTATAAAGTGTTCATCCTTAGTAAGCACCGTTGCTAAAGCTCGTTGTTTTGAAGCACCATGTGATGATCAGGTGTGTTAGATTCTGCGAGTGTATACAACGGGAGCAAGCCAGATTTGCTCATGCGGAAGCTAAGGTTTGATCTTGACGAGCCTAGCATGTACAGACATGGTCTCGGAACACGGATCACCGAAAGGTAAAGCATGAGTCATATAATAGATATGATGAACATGTTGATTGTTCGCCATTGAAGCTACATCAACTCTCGTGATGATCAGTTTTGATGTGGTGGATTTGGTTCATGTGATCACTAAAACAATGTGAGGGATATTGTTTTGAGTGGGAGTTCACCTAGATTAATTTAACCATTAATTAGAACTCAATTTGTCATAAACTTAATCTAAACTATTGCAAATATGTTGTAGATCAATGGCGGCCCCTACCATCAATTTTAATGTGTTCCTAGAGAAAGAAAAGTTGAAAAACAATGGAAACAACTTCGCGGATTGGTTCAGCAACTTGAGGATTGTCCTTAATGCTGGTAATTTGACCTATGTGATGGATGCACCGCTGGGTGACCCACCTGCATATGATGCTACCGATGAGATAAAGAATGTTTTCCTCGCTCGGAAGAATCAGTACTCCACATTTTAGTGTGCTATCTTGTATGGTTTGGAATCAGAGCTGCAAAAAAGTTTTGAGAACCATGACCCACATGATATTGTCCGTGAACTCAAAATGATATTTGAGGCTCACGCGGCAGTTGAGAGTTATGAGGCTTCTGAAAAGTTCTTTAACTGCAAGATGGAAGAGGGCATCTCCATCAGTGAGCACGTGCTTAAGATGTCTGGGCACGCAAGCAAGCTTCAAAGCTTGGGAATAGTGATTCCTAATGCTTTGGGAATTCACCGTGTCCTCCAATCACTACCACCAAGTTACAAGAACTTTGTGATGAACTACAATATGCAAAAAATGGACAAGTCGTTGCCCGAACTCTTCTTCATGTTAAAGTCTGCGGAAGTGGATATCAAGAAAGAGCACCAAGTGTTGATGGTCAATAAGACCACAAAATTCAAGAAGCAAGGAAAGTATAAGAAAAAGGGAAACTTCAAGAAGGGCCGTAAGAAAGTTACCGCGCCGGCGAAGAAGAACAAGGCTGGGCCTAAGCCTGATACTGAGTGCTTTTAATGCAAGGGAGAAGGTCACTGGAAGCGGAATTTCCCTAAGTACTGGCGGATTTGAAGAACGACAACATCAAGAAGAAAGGTATATCCGATATACATGTTATTGATGTGTATCTCACTAGTACTCATAGTAGTGCCTGGGTATTTGATACTGGTTCGGTTGCTCATATTTGTAACTCGAAATAGGTACTGCATAATAGAAGGAAACTAGCGAAGAACAAGGTGACGATGCGTGTTGGAAATGGATCAAAGGTTGATGTGATCTCGGTCTCCACGCTACCTCTTCATATACCATCAGGATTAGTTTTATACTTAAATAATTGTTATTTGGTGTCTGCGTTGAGCATGAACATTATATTCGGATCATGTTTATTGCGATACGGTTACTTGTTTAAGTCCGAGAATAATGGTTGTTCGATTTATATGAGTAATATGTTTTATGCACATGCACCTTTGATAGATGGTCTATTCTTATTGAATCTCGATTGTAGAAATACACACATTAATAACATTGAAGCTAAACGTTTGAATTTGAGCGATAACTCAACCTATATGTGGCACTGTCGTCTTGGTCACATTGGAGTGAAGCGTATGAAGAAACTCCATTCCGATGGACTTCTTGAATCACTTGATTTTGAATCACTTGAAAGATGCGAAGCATGTCTGATGGGAAAAATGACTAAGACTCCATTTTATGGTATGATGGAGCGAGCTACGGACTTGGAAATCATACATACCGATGTGTGTGGCCCAATGAGTGTAGCATCGCGCGGTGGTTATCGTTATGTTCTTACCTTCACGGATGACTTGAGTAGATATGGGTATATCTATTTCATGAAACATAAGTCCGAAACTTCCGAGAAGTTTAAGGAATTTCAAAGTGAGGTAGAGAATCAACGTAACAAGAAGATTAAATTTCTACAATCTGATCGTGGAGGTGAATATCTATGTTACGAGTTTGGCGAGCATTTGAAGAAATACGGAGTACTTTCACAATTGACACCGTCGAAAACACCACAACGTAATGGTGTGTCCGAACGTCGTAATCGAACTCTCTTAAATATGGTTCATTCTATGATGTCACTTATAGATTTACCGCTATCGTTTTGGGGTTATGCATTAGAAACAGCCGCATTCACTTTAAATAGGCACCATCTAAATCCGTTGAAACGACACCATATGAATTATGGTTTGGGAAGAAACCTAAATTGACGTTCCTTAAGGTTTGGGGTTGCGAAGCTTATGTAAAGAATTTACAGCCCGACAAGCTTGAACCCAAATCGGAAAAATGCGTCTTCATAGGATACCCAAAGGAAACTATTGGGTATACCTTCTATCATAGATCCGAGGGCAAAATATTCGTTGCCAAGAATGGATCCTTTCTAGAGAAGGAGTTTCTCTCGAAAGTAAAACTCGACGAGGTTGTTGAACTTTCTCTCGAACTTGAGAGTAGCGCACCGCCGGAAGTAGTTCCTATGGTGCCTACATCAATACGAGAGGAAGCTAATGATGTCGATCATGAAACTTTGGTTGAAGTAACTACGGAACCTCGCAGGTCAACGAGAACTCGTACCACTCCAGATTGGTATGATCCCGTTATGAGTTTCATGTTGGTGGGCAACAACGATGACCCTGCGACATATGAGGAAGCGATGATGAGACCATATTCCAATAAATGGCAAGAAGCCATAAAATCCGAGATTGGATCCATGTACGAAAACCAAGTATGTACTTTGGTGGACTTACCGGATGGCCGGAAGGCTGTCGAGAACAAATGGATTTTCAAGAAGAAAACATATGTTGATGGTAATGTTACTGCCTATAAAGCTCGACTTGTCGCAAAAGGGTTTCGACAAATTCAAGGATTTGACTACGATGAGACTTTCTCACCGGTAGCGAAGCTAAAGTCTATGAGGATTTTGTTAGCAATCGCTGAATATTATGATTATGAGATATGTCAGATGGATGTCAAAACGGCGTTCCTCAATGGAGACATTGATGAAGAGTTGTATATGGTACAACCCAAAGGTTTTGTCGATCCTAAAGATGCTAACAAGGTATGCAAACTTCAACGGTCCATTTATGGATTGAAGCAAGCATCCCGGAGTTGGAATCAACATTTTGATAAGGTGATCAAAAGTTTTGGTTTTATACAAACTTATGGAGAAGCTTGTATTTACAAGAAAGTGAGTGGGAGCTCTGTAGCATTCTTAATACTATATGTAGATGACATATTGTTCATTGGGAATGATGTAGACCTTCTTAATAGTGTCAAGGATTATTTGAATAATAGTTTTTCAATGAAAGTTCTTGGCGAACCAGCTTACATATTAGGCATAAAGATTTATAGAGATAGATCGAGACGTCTAATATCATTGTCACAGAGTACATATTTGGACAAAGTTCTAAAGAAGTTTGGAATGGAAGATAGCAAGAAAGGGTTCTTGCCCATGTTGCCCAATACGACCTTGAGTAAAACTCAAAGTCCAGCAACGGCAGAAGATAGAGAAAGGATGAGTAAGACTCCCTATGCCTCAGCCATAGGATCTCTTATGTATTCCATGCTATGTACTAGACCCGACATTGCATATGCTGTTAGTTTGACTAGAAGATATCAAAGTGATCCAGGAGTGGATCATTGGATAACGGTCAAAAACATCCTTAAGTACTTGAGAAGAACCAAGGATATGGTTCTTTCTTATGGAGGTGATGAACAACTCGTTGTTAATGGTTACACCGATGCTAGTTGGAACACTGATCTGGATGATTCTAAATCTCAATCTAGATACGTATTTACTTTGAATGGTCCAGCAGTTAGCTGGAGGAGTGCAAAGCAAAGCATTGTGGTGAGATCTTCAACTGAATCGGAATACATAGCTGCTTCGGAGGCTTCACACGGGGCGATATGGATGAAGGAGTTCATTATAGAGCTCGGTGTGGTTCCAAGTGCGCTGGACCCAATTTCTATCTATTGTGATAACATGGGTGACATAGCCAATGCGCAAGAACCAAGGTCACACAAGAATCTGAAGCACATCAAGCTACGTTTTCACGCTATTCGAGAGGATGTCCAAGATGGTGACATACAGATTTGCAAAGTACACACAGATTTGAATGTGGCGGATCCGTTGACTAAACCTCTCCCGAGGGCAAAACATGACCAGCACCAAACCGCCATGGGTGTTCGGTATATTACCATGTAATATAGATTAGTTGACTCTAGTGCAAGTGGGATATTGTTGGCGATATGCTCTAGAGGCAATAACAAAAGTGGTTATTATTATATCTTTGTGTTTATGATAAATGTTTACATTCATGCTATAATAGTATTAACCGGAAACATTAATACTTGTGTGATTTGTAAACTAAATTAGAGTCCCTGGTAAAGCCTCTTTATAATACTAGCTTGTTGGTTAATAGATGATCGTGGTTTCTCGATCATAAACATTGAGATGTTAACAACAAGATCATATCATTAGGATAATTGTATGATGGACATACTCCTATAGATAAGCATAGCATAAAGATCAAGTCATTTCAATAGTTTGTTTCCTATAAGCTTTCTGATACATAGTAACCTAATTCTTTCAACCATGATATCATGCTAATCACCATCACTGGAAGAATGCTATGATGACATCAAACACCACACTATAACTGGGTGGCTATAAAGGTGGCATTAAGTGTTCGGAAAGTATTTGTTGAGGCACATGGATCAAGAGTGTATTTGTCCATCCATATGACGCATAGATATACTCTGGGCCCTCTCGGTGGAATGTCATCCAATTAGCTTGCAAGCATGTGACTGGCTCATAAGGGATCACATATCACGAGAACGAGAAAAGAGTACTTATCGGTAACGAGGTTGAACTAGGTATGCAGAGATACCGACGATCAAACCTCGGATAAGTAAACTATCGCGAGACAAAGGGAAATTGGTATCGTATGTAAGTGGTTCATTCGATCGCAAAGTAATCCTAGAAATATGTGGGAGCCATATGAATTTCCAGATTCCTCTATTGGTTATTGATCGGAGAAGTGTCTCAGTCAGTCCGCATAATTCACGAACCATAGGGAGACACACTTAAGATTCGATGTTGTTTAGTAGATATGGAATGTAAGTAGAGAAACCGAATGTTGTTCAGAGTCTTAGATGGGATCCGGGATATCACGAGGAGATCCAGAATGGTCCGGAGAATAAGATTCATATAAGGAAAGTCCGATTCCGGAGTTCAGTAATGATTTTGATGTTTTCATTGGAGAGGTTCTAGAAGGGTCTACAAGGTTCACCGAACCGGAAGGGGACTAGTCCATGAATGTGTCATGGGAAAGTGGAATGATTGGATCATGTCCTAGGTCACTTGGTTGGGCATTTGCGAGAGAGAATTAAAGATCTAAATTTAAAGTCAAAAGGGAGGTTTGAAAAGTCAAACTGGAACAATAGTTTCCTAGTGGAAGAAGGAAAGAGTCCTTCCTTCTATCCAACTTGGGTTTGGGTATGGATTCAAACTCCCCTCTCCCAAGGCTGCCCCCTCTCATAAATAGAAGGGGAGGGCTGTGTAAGATCCCTCCTTTGTAAAGGAAAAGGATCCCTGTGATTGCAATGCTAGTCCCTGGATCATTGCTAGCATCCACAGTTTAAGATGAAGTACACAGATACAAAGGTCATTTATTACATTCACTCCAGAGATAAAACATAGTCTTTTAAAACTCAGGGCCAAAGGCCTAATACAAGAGTTTTTGGAATAAGTAATTAAACATAAGTCTTCATCTTCATGTGCCACAGGCAAGCATGTTGAGTGTAGACTCATGACTCCTAATCATCATCGGAGTAACTTGCAACATCACAAGTTACAGCCACAGTGGGTCAATACTTTGGAATAGTATTGGCAAGTGATACCTTAGTAAATTTTTAAGTGGACTATATTACTATATGCATTTTGGCTAAGTGTAGCTTGGCTTGCTTTGCTCAAAATAGGTTTTTCCTATTAGTTGAAATCACTAAGTTTTTCTTTGTCAAAAACTTTCCCAAGAAACCACCAATAGACATTGGGGTCCTTTACCCTTGTTCACCCACAAGTTTTACTTAGAAGTTGGAGTGATGAGATTCTTGTAGCTTCCATGTCTTGATGCTCAAGTTGTCCATTGCCATGGACTTGGCTAAGTACTTAGATTTTCCATCTGCAGAGGTTGTGCACTTTCCCCACTAGACTTGGTTTCCCAAGACAGGACCTTTCAGAAGCCCTTCCTTAGTCAAATGGACGCGCTCCAACCTATCATTCGCACTACCACCAACTGTCCAAGTGACTAAGTAATAGCAACCTATATGATCATGGCAGAGCCCATATTGCCAAGTGGCTGCACTATAAGCTTCTCAACACTTGGCCTCCAAATCCCTTTGTGCCTGGGTGGCATACCACAAGTGAGATACACAAGCCATATCCATGGCCTTGTGTAACCACTCAACCAACAACCACCATTCAAGTCCCATTCCACCCAGGAGGTTCATTGACTTAGTTGTTTTATTAAGAAAAACATAAGTCCAAAAGACTTAGAAATATTTTCATCATAGCATGTATATACTTTACCAACCCTTGTTTTCTACTAGCTAGGCTAATCATGGCATAGTAACTTAACTTAGGAAATTTCCTAGCAATTCTACAATTCTACAACTACTTAGGATTTCACAACATAGCATTTGGCAAAAAGTAACATGCAAGACTTAGCAAAAATAATTCTAATGCTTATTCAAAATATAGGGATGAAATATCATGAAGTACCACTTGCCTTGGTAATGGGGATAGTAGCACTCTTCACAATCACAGTCACTAGCAAAATCTACACAAAATTTGTAGCACATAATTACACACAATTCATATACAAACAAAAATATGAATGCATGCATGCAAGAAAATGCTAAGTGATGATTTTTGAAAACCCACCAAGCAAGTGCATGATACAGAAACAAAACCAAGTCAAAAACTTGCTAACTAAACTTATTTAGCACTAAAACAATTTACTAAACAAAATCTATACACAAAATGGTCCTAAACAAGTTTCTGCCTAAAAAGTCATTTTAACAGAAACTTTTTGTTAAACACATTGCAGATTCAGAAAGGGCTTGACTCACTGATTCCAACGGTATAAAATTTGCAAAAATCTAACGTGGGAATCAAAAGTTATAGCCATTTGAAATTTGGATCTAAATCTGATTTGAATTCTAATTTTGAATCTAACTCTAGCCACGCGTCATGTTTCTATTGGCGCGTACCGGTTCGGCCGGATCACGCTCGTGAGCCGTAGGATCTGTTTAAAACACACGGCCTAGATCTACCAAAAACGATTCGTTAAGTGATCTAAATCTACGCGTTGGATCCAGATCTGACGGTCCTGGATCAAACGACCAAACTCGAGCGGCGCTAGCGGCGGCGGCTGGCGGCGGCGCGTCGGCTAGTGGCGGTGCCGGCGTTCTAGGTCGCCCGGGGAAGGGAGGAGATGCTTACCCGAACCGCAGGAGGCTGCTGATGCTCAAGGTGGCGATGGCTTGGGAAGGGGCGCACGGGGTCGTCGGAGATTCCTTGCCGGAGTTTGCGAATGCGTCGGGCACGGTCAGTCGTCGACATTGGCGAGGTTCCTCGTCGCGCTAAGCCAAAATAGGGGTACTGTTAGATGCGCACAACGATGGAGATTCTAGGCGTATCAGTCAGAGGGCAAGGGGCGGTGGCTACTTACGGAGGGAGGTCGCCGGAGTTCGTGCAGAGAATGGTGGCGGCCAGTCGTCGACGTTGCTGGAGCTACGGATCATGCAAGGGCAAATGGGGAGTGTCAGTAGGTGCGCAAAGACTCGCTGATCTTGATAGCATGAACTAGAGACAGAGGGGAACACGGGGCTCACCGGAATTCGTCGGCGCAGTCGTCGGAATAGCGGCGGCCTCGTGCGAGTTGTGGGCAGCCTGGTGGCATGAAGGCGAAATTGTTTGAGGGGAAATGGCCGCGAGAGGGTGAGGATTTTATAGCCAAAGGCTCGACAAGAAACGCTTGCTGCATCAATGCAATTTAACCTCGCGAAATCAGTGCAGCAACGGGCAGCGGCGGAGTTCGTGCGCGGAATCTGGGAAAGACGAAGCTGACGTGGAGAGGGCCCGTCTGGGTAAACGCTGCGAAGGGAGGTGGGGTCCGGTCGCCACGATGCTGCAAGTTCGAGATACTGGCGCGGCGCCGAGAGAAAGAAATGGCCCGGGTGGGCTAGCTGGGCCTGTTTAGAAGCTGGGCTAGAATCCTGGCGCCGGCCCGTTTCTAATTCTTTCTCCTTTTCTTTTTCTGTTTCAAATTTCTGAATTGATTTTCAAATGATTTCAAGTTTCATTTGAATTCAAATCTTCTTGGGATTTTTGCAGTGAGCAGTAGTCTCAAATATAGGCATAAAAATCATGTGGTTGCTTTGCAAAGGCTTGGTCAAGCTTGGAGATCAAAATAACAGAGACTTGGCACTTGGTTTGCAAAATTTGAAAAATGGTTTTTGAAACCATTTCCAATTTGTAAAACTTGGTTTAAATTCTACACTCAAACCTATCCTCATAGAAGGCAACAAACTTGGTTCATAAACAATCAAACTTTCAAATGGGGATAGCCATTTGATTTAAATCTGCTCACATAAAATCATAGCACTATGTGCTTCTGTTTTTTTTCTGAAATGAGTTTGAAATTGATCTCAAATCTATATGCATGCATGAATGATATGCAAACTTTGAAATCATGATTTTAGGGATGTTACAGGCTGCCCCAAAGACCACAACACCAAGCCCTCCCCACCATGCGCCGCCGTCACCAAGCCGCCGTCCAGCGCCGCCTCTCGCCGCCGCCGGCTCGTCGCCATCGCCCTAGCCGCCGTTGACACCACCTGCTCCTCTCCGGCCTTCTAAACCTATATCGCCGGAAACCCCAGATCCACCATAACTTGCACCAGCTTAGGCGAAGCCCTACGGGATCTTCCCTCTACTTCTGACACCACCTCCGCTGCCTCTTGGAACAAGGGAGAGGAAGGTCTTCATCGAGTACCAAATGTGTGACCGACTGCGGAAGCGCTACCGAACGCAGCGCCGGAAGGATCGTCTACGTGATCTTGAGATCGGCAAGTGTACGACTACATCACCCACGAGAATCTGCTCTCGTTAACCGCTTTGGAATCTTCTAGGGTGAGTACTCTAATCGACTCGTTGATACAATCTAGTAGATAGATCTTGGCTTGTTTGTATGCATGCGGTAGAATTTTTTGTTTTCCATGCTACGAACCCCTACACGTTGGCAGTACCTATCTTGGTCAAGTAGTTGCTAGTGACTCCAAGAGGGGGTATTTATGCTTGATAGTGGGTTGATGCCTCTAGTTTCCAAGGGAAGTGACATAAATCTCTTCGGTTGTAGATGTGTTGTTGCTACTAGGGAGAAAACAACGGTCTCTTGTTCATGGAACATGTGGACTATTTACCTTACACACTTTGCTTAAAGAAGTTGTCTGTTGCTTGCAACTTAATACTGGAGGGGGTTCGGATGATAACCTGAAGGTGGACTTCTAGTCATAGATGCACTTGGATGGCAGTCAATGTATCTTGTTGTATTGCCCAATCGAAACTCATAGGATCTTTCTGACTAGTAATTGCATTGTTATGCCTTGCTCAGTTTCTGTCAATTGCCCTGCTATAATTTGTTTACCCTTCATGCCATGTTGTTTATCTAAGGAGAGCACCTCTAGTGAACTATGGACCCCGGTCCAATCTTTACCATTGATACATCTTCCACTATTACTTGTTTACTTGTTGCAAACCATTACCTTCCACACCATACATTTAATCCTTTGTTACAGCAAACCGGTGAGCTTGACAACATCATTGATTCGTTGGGGCAAAGTCTTGAGTTTGTGTTGTGCAGGTCTCTGCGTTGCTAGCAACACCTGTGTGATGTTTCCTTCCTCCTACTGGTTCGATAACCTCGGTTTCTTACTGAGGGTAAACTTGCTGCTGTGCTGCTTCACACCTTGCTCTTGGGGTTCCCAACAGGCTCCACTTCAACCGAGCTAGCCATCATCAAATATGAATAAAACAATGAAACCAAACATTCATATGACATGCTACAAACTATTAGCAAGCTGGAGCTAATCACAAGCAAGCAAGAACTACTAAGCATCCATAATGACATACACCTTACACAAACAGGCTAAGCATGGTCACAATGATGAGTATATGTACAAAAATGAAAACAAATAGAGTTTGTTACCAGCCTCTTACCACTCCTCAAGTTGTCTTAATCTTCATTATTGCCCTTCACTTGTGTGGCTTGAATAATAACATGAAACCAAAATCCACTGAGGACGGCTGAACCCTACAAAGAACTCACAAAACCAAAGAAGAACAACAAATATTTTTGGTGTTTTCGATTTTGTAAAGAAAGCAAACAAAGCAAAAACAACAAAACAAAAGGAAAACCAAAGCATAGAAACAAACCAAGAGAAACAACGAAAATATTTTTGGTATTTTTGTGTTTTTGAGAAAGCAGCAACAAGAACCAAAAAGAAAGCGAAACAATGGATATACGAAGAACTGACAAAACATGATATATATATGAGTGTGATGTCGGTATACCTCCCCCAAGATTAGGCTTTTGGCCTAAGTGGGGCTCAATCCCATGGTGCCCAAGTAGATGCACCTCCGTAGTATGACGAGGAGACCCCCTCGTCGTGGTACGATCCCGAGGACTCCCCTGTGTAGTGTACAACGGGTTCATATGAGGGTGCTTCCTCCTGATAGTGCTCATGGAAGTTAAAAGAGCACAGAACTTCATCCATCTCCTCCTTGGAGCGTGACAAAGGTCCCTGAGAAATACTGAACAAAGTGGTTTGTGGTAGAGGGATCTCTCTCTTCCCCGTCAATAAACAACATTCTATAAACCAAGTTCTCAAGGGTAGAGCTAGTGGTGACAAAGTGATGCGCCTCTCAGGAGCCAAGACTGTATCATTTGGACCAACAACAATTTACAAGGCAGCAGCAACACACATAGCAATAATTCCCCCATAAATGGGTCCCTTAGCAGTTAAGCGATGAGCAATGAGAGAACCAAGATTATACTTGGTTTCATTGTTGAGCATAGCAGCTAAGAAATCCAAATGATAGCTGGAAATATTACTAGTGTTCTCCCTACCAAGAACACCAGTGGCAAGATAGTAAGCGAAGTACTTGATGGCTGGAAGCTGAATGTTTCTTATCTTTCCCCGTTGATCTCTTCGGTTATCATCATTGGTTATTCCGCGATAGAGATCCAACAAATCAGCGGGTTGAGCTGGAATCTCCTTTGCTGACCCAGCTGTACCAAGTTCCAGAGGCCCACAAAATTTCTTTAATGACATATGGTAAGACCTGCCATAAACTTTGAAAGAGACATCTGGATGGAACACGTTGTTAGTAAAGGAGAAGCTCTCCACAAATGTTTTAGTGAGCATGGCATATTGCACGCTCTCATCCTGCATAAGGCTTGTTAGTCCAGCCCTCCGAACCAAGGTCATAAAATCAGCAAGAATCCCAGCAGCCCGCAAGAAGGTTTGGCAAGGAAAGGTGGAGGGGTGTGCATCCCCCTCATCTCCCTCATCACCATATCGCGGAGTAATGAGATCCTCATTGTATGAGGGCCTGACACTGGTGGATGATCTTGGAAGCCTTGCCCTTCAAGTGCACCACCCTCAAATATTTCACCAAATGTGTGGTGGTCCATGACCTCCTTTTTCTGAAATTTTAGACAAGCATCAAACCAAGTGATTTCTATGTCGATAAATGATGAGAAACTACTATAGGAACTTGCTAGAGGGCTACACATGCATCAAAATGGAATTTCTAAGCATAGAACAAGCATGCAAGCTCAAACAACCTGACACTTATAGCAGCAAAATACTCAAGATACAATCTACCAATCACAAATCTAATTGGACAAGTGGAGGAGGCACATACCAAGGAGCAATCCCTCCAAAAATCAGTAGCAAAGATGGGATAAGCAAGGAGATCGAAAATCACGAGCAAGAACAGCAAGAACTCGAGCTTGAGCAAGTTTTCTGGTGTTTTTCGGGAGAGAGAAAGAAGATGGTTGTGAGGGGGCACCTTAGAGGGGCCCAGGTGGGCCAGACCCCCCTAGGCGCCACCCACAGGTAGGCCGCGCATACCATGGGTGTGGTGTCCTAGGGTGGCCCCCTGGGTCACTCCATATGTCCCTCTGCCCCTTTTTTCGAGGAAAAAAATATTTTTAATTTTTCTGGAATTTTTCGGGAAACTTTATTTTTGGCCAATTTTCAGGGTATGAAAATTGATTTTCTCGCAGAAACAGTTTTTTTAGAAGAAGCAAAAGAAAACAAAATCCAAACTACATAAGTTCTAAGACACTCTAGCAAGCAAACAACTAGCTAACAAGAGATAAAGCAAAGACTAGAAAGGAGAAAAGTAGAAGAAAGCAAGTATAACCACAGTGAAAACATTATTTTGTTCATTAAAATCCTTTTTTTAACAAGGTTGATCAAGTCTTGTTACCAAAACAATCTTATATGAAACAAAACTTTGTATTCCACAAAGTGATTATGTTACCTCATACTTGATAGCAATGGTCCCAATCATAATAATTCCAAAAGTTTCTTGTGGAATGGGACAATATATTTCTCCAACCTTGATTCTCTCAATATTGTCAATGGAATTCAGGCAATAGCTCTTAGCAACCTTCTTGGGGAAATAGACAGTATGCTCTTTGTCATTAATATTGAATGTTACTTTTCCTTGATTACAATTGATGACAGCACCTGCAATATTAAGAAAAGGTCTCCCAAGAATAATAGACATATTATCATCTTCAGGCATTTCAAGCACAACAAAATCAGTTAGAACCAAGCATGTAGTGACCTTGGATCAATAAAGATCCTAAGTCCCTGGATCAATAAATAGCACTCACAGTCGACGAATATCATGTAAAACACAAAGTCATTATTACACGGCGAATCCAGAGTATAAATTTATTACAAATTTGCTTAGCTTTAAGCTAGCTCAAATAACAGCGGAAACATAAAGCAGCTTGAGTCCATCAACGCCCCAGGCTTGTCGAGTGTAGACTCGCGATCCATACGCACCTTTCAATCTTCGGATTCTGCACATAAGACGTGCAGCCAACAAGTTGGGTCAATACTTTGAATGTATTGGAAAATTACACCAAGGAAAGAAAGGACTAACTCTACATGAAAGGCTAGTTTAGGCTGTAGAGTTTATTTTCTCAAAGCTAGTTTTCTTAAGTATGGAGAAGAAGAGAAGATTTCCCTACTTTGTAAACATTTGTTTAAGTATCATATGGTCAAATGGCACACGAGGATATTACTCACCAAGTGTCCAAACAACCTAACACTTGGATATTACTCACCAAGTTCCCAAAACCCTCCCAATAGCGATATGACTCACGCCTTGGGTTTTTAGAAAACTTTAGGATTTGAAAGAGAGAGGAAGATCCTTCAGAGGATCCATTCTTCAGATGCTCAATGTTGTTCTATTTCTATGAACACGGATGATCGATCAGATTGCAATACTCTCGAGAGTTTGTGCACTTTACCCACAATCCACGATCAAGTCCTTTTACAGACAAGACCATGGTGAGGCTTTCTCTTAGTAGCCCCCCTACCTTCTAGATCCAACCGTGCCAAGAACCTCCAAATGTTGGTACCCAGGTGAGGTTTCCCACTAAGTACTAGGATAAGACAGAGCCCATATGTATTGTGGTTGCACTGGAAGCTTCTGAATTCTTAAACATGGCAGACTTCTTTGATTCCTGGGCGGCCGTCCTCCACCAAAATCTCACTCGTTGACCCGACAACCATTCCGCGCAGAAGAAAACTTAGTTTTATTTTGAAGTGGATTTGAGGAGAAAAGTTTGCTCAAGAGAGCCTTTATACTTAGAAAAATTCATTGTCTTTCGAACCCCCCAATGGTACTTTACATATATATAGCATAGCAAGAATACTTAGCAAAAAACAGGGGTAACCTATTAGGAGGGGAAATCCTAAGTATAGAGCTACTCATGGCATACTACAAAATCATCGCACTTGCAAAATAATACTAAGGAAAAATTCTACTAGAACATCCTACACATGCATACTACAGAATTTTGAAGATCACATGCATAGAATCAAAACTGGGACAAAATTATGAACAAGTGGTGTAACTTTCCTTGATCCAAGCAACACTCTACACAACAGTACTCCTCAGCGCACTCCGAACAATCTAACAAAACACAATCATAGATCTAATCACAACTTGCACAAAATATGCCACAGAGATAATATGCATGCATGCAACATGGTAATTATGCAAGATTTGTTTTCTAAATTGACCAAGGTATTCTAATTGGATTGCAATTGTGTTAGGCATGTTATTAGTATTGATTTCCCACAGGTTTAAATTAATTTGGGTCATTATTCTAATTCATAGGCTCATAAGGAGATCCAACCATCTAATTAGCCCCGAATCAGATCTAATGTTCTTAATCAAGGTTTTATAATTTTGTTCAGTAGGTATTGTAAAAACAAAGTCAACACAACAAGAATCAACTAAAACGGGGTTTTAATTATTTTTCTATGGATTAAACACTCTAATTTAGAGATTAAATTCTACACAGAAAACCCTACTGCAAACTCGTAATATTATTACAGATCTGTGTTCTACACAATTTTTTGAATCCAACGGTATATTATACGCAAAATTTGGCCAAACGGTTGAATTTCTATGAATTTCCCAAGATTTAACTATAATCTGCCAATTTAAATCTAACCCTAACGAAAACGCGACAAGTGGCAGCTTCTGATTGGTCCAGATAGACGACGTGGTGCGGACGCGGTGCCGATGTGGACTCGCCACGTGGCGCAATGCCACTCTCTGATACCCCTTCGATTTGTGCGTTTAATCTGAGTCGTAGCTCGTCGATCTAACGGACGGGAGAGGCCGGCCGCGACTTACAGCGCAGTGACAACGGGGATGAGCGGCGGCGGCGTCGGTGGTGACGGGCAGCGGCGCTCTAGTGGCTCCCCGAGGTGGCGGTGTGGTCGACGGGGTGCGGCTGGTCCTTGCGGTCATGATCGCGTCCTCGACCGTGCTCCTCGCTTCCTCTTCCGACGGCAGAGCTCTGCCGTTTGTCCTCGTCTCTGGCAGTGCTCCAGCGAGCAATTCCCAGTGATCGACTGCGTTAGAGAGGGGGCAAAACATGGGGGGAAAATCATTAGAGTATGGGAGGAATCTCTAGAGGAAGAGAAGGGCAAGGGGAAGCTCCGAACTGTCTCGGCGAGATCAACCCGACGGCGGCCGGCGCGGAAGATCGATTGGCTAGGGTTTTAGGAAAAAGAGAAGGGGGTCGATGCGGGGCTATTTATGGAGGGGATGGCGTGGATAAGTGGCCAAGGCGCGAGAAAATTGCGGAGTTCGGCTCAGGGTCGATCCCGTATTTGCCAGGGACTCACCGTCCTCGTGGGGGAGACGACTGACGTGTGGGTCTCGCATGTCAGCAAGCGGAGGGGCGGGGGCGGGAGCGGGCTGGGCCAGACGCGGTGCAGGCTACTGCGGCTGGCGCTGGCAAGTTAGGCGCCACGCGGGCGCGGGTGGGCTGGCTCAGCCGGCCCAGCTTAGTTAGGCCGCCCTTTCTCTTTTTTTATTTACTCTTTTCATTTTCTGTTTTACTAATACCTCAATAACTTTTGCATAGCAAATTCAAACTTAGTGAAACTTGTTTCTAAATTCTTGTAAAAATGAGGTGGTCAACTTAGAGCCAGAGAATTTTATTTTGGCATTGTTTTTAGAAGGGTCAACCAAGATTGCTTCATTCTTGCTCATAGAGGGATTTTGTTATTAGGGTTTTGTTAGGGTTTGATGGTAGGGTTTTGATGCAACTTAAATTTGTAGGATGCAATGATGCAAGGATGATGCATGCTTCTAGTAACATTTATTATAAGAATTCAGGATGTTACAAAGCTACCCCCCTTAAGAAGAATCTCGTCCCCGATATTCGGATTGGCTAGCAAAAAGGTGTGGGTGTTCCGCCTTCAAATATTCTTCACGTTCCCACGTGGCTTCTTCCTCGGAATGGTGGTTCCATTGGACTTTGCAGAATCTGATAGTCTTGGTGCAGGTAATCCTTTCGGCTGTTTCCAGTATTTTGATGGGTTTTTCCTCATAGGTAAGGTCATTTTCCAATTGAACCTCCTCCAGGGGAACGTTATCTCTTAGCGGTGTTTTGGTCATTTTCGGGTGGCACTTCTTTAGTTGTGACACATGAAACACATCATGAATTGTCAGTCCTTCTGGTAACTCCAACTGATAAGCAACTTCTCCTCTACGGGCCAGAACCTTATATGGTCCTATGAATCGTGGGGCTAACTTACCCTTGATTCCAAACCTCTTAACTCCTCGCAGTGGTGAGACTCGGAGGTACGCACGGTCCCCTATTTTATAAGCCACATCTCTGCGCTTAGAATCAGCATAACTCTTTTGTCGGGATTGGGCTACCTTTAGCCTATCCTGAATCTGCCGTACCTTTTCTTCGGCATCCTTGATCAATTCAGGTCCAAAAAGACTACGTTCACCAACTCCACTCCATAACAGCGGAGTCCTACACTTCCTGCCATATAGAACTTCAAACGGAGCCATCTTGATACTTGTCTGGTAGCTGTTGTTGTATGAGAACTCAGCATACGGCAGGTTATCATCCCAACTAGACCCATAGTCTAGTGCGCAAGCTCTCAACATATCTTCTAGAATATGGTTCACCCTTTCTGTTTGGCCATCTGTTTAAGGGTGGAAAGCAGTACTGAATTCTAGTCTGGTTCCAAGAGACTCATGTAACTGTCGCCAAAACTTTGGAGTGAACTGGATGCCTCTATCTGATACAATTCCCTTAGGGACACCATGCACACTTACAATCCTTGACATATATATCCTAGCAAGCTTAGCACTCGTATATGTGGTATTTACGGGGATGAAGTGAGCCACCTTAGTAAAGTGGTCCACCACTACCCAGATAGAATCAAAACCTGAATGAGTCCGGGGCAATCCCGTGATAAAATCCATGCCTACCTTGTCCCACTTCCAGTCGGGTATGGGTAGTGGTTGCAACAATCCAACCGGTTTCTGATGTTCGGCCTTAACTCTATTTCATACATCACACAGGGAAATATACTCGACAATTTCTCTTTTCAAATTATTCCACCAGAATCTATCCTTCACATCCATATACATCTTCGTGTTACCTGGATGAATTGAGTAGGGTGAATCGTGGGCTTCTTGTAAAATCAACTTCCTGGTATCAGGGTCATTGGGAACGCACAAACGCATTCCATACCAAAGGGTTCCTTGTTCGTCCAGACGAAAATCTTTTGTCTTTCCTTCACTTACTTTGACTCTTATTTCTTCCAACTCTTTATCTCCCTTTTGTGCTTCCTTGATTCTCTCTTGAAAAGTAGACACTATTTCCATAGTCGCTACATGTCCTTTCAGAACTATTTCTAGTCTGAGATCCTTGAATTGCTTGCATAAATCCTCTGGAAGTTCCCCTGCGGTAAGTCCATTCACATAAACCTTACGACTTAAGGCATCGGCCACCACATTCGCCTTTCCGGGGTGGTATTATAAATCCAAATCATAATCCTTAATCAGTTCAAGCCATCTTCTTTGCCTCATATTCAATTCCTTTTGGGTGAAGATGTACTTCAGACTCTTATGATCTGTGAACACATCACAATGTTTGCCGATGAGGTAGTGTCTCCATACCTTGAGTGCATGTACCACAGACGCAAGTTCCAAATCATGTGTGGGGTAGTTGTGTTCGTGGTTCTTAAGTTGTCGAGAGGCATAGGATACCACTTTCCCATCTTGCATCAATACACTTCCAAGTCCTTGTCGAGAAGCGTCACAATAGACTTGAAAATCCTTTTGGATATCAGGCAGACACAGAACTGGTGTCATTACGAGGCGTTTCTTCAACTCTTGAAAGCTTGCTTCACATGCCTCAGTCCATAGGAATTTCTTTTCCTTCTTCAATAGTTCCGTCATGGGTTTTGCTATTTTGGAAAAGTTTTCAATGAACCTCCGGTAATATCCTGCGAGGCCCAAGAAACTCCTAATATCTCCCACATTCTTGGGTGGCTCCCATTCAGTTACGGAAGCTACCTTACTAGGATCTACGGCAACTCCGTTTGCCGACACAACATGACCAAGTAATCCCACTTCCTTTAACCAGAATTCGCATTTGCTGAATTTGGCATACAACTTGTGTTCTCTTAGTTTCTCCATAATTAGGCGCAGATGTTTCTCATGTTCCTTCTCATCCTTGGAGTATATGAGTATATCATCAATGAATACCATGATAAACTTGTCCAAATATTCCATGAACACCTTGTTCATCATGGTCAGGAAGTATGCCGGGGCATTGGTTAGACCAAACAACATTACGGTGTACTCATACAATCCGTATCTTGTGGTCAAGGCTGTTTTGGGCATATCCTGCTCTCGAATCTTTAGCTAAAAGTAGCCTGATCGCAGATCGATCTTTGAGAACACACTGGCTCTCTTTAACTGGTCAAACAGGTCATTGATGTTGGGCAGAGGGTACTTATTCTTGATCGTCACTTCATTCAACGAGTGGTAGTCCACAACCAGCCTCTTGGTTTTATCCTTCTTTTCCAGTAATAGGACAGGTGCTCCCTAAGATGACACGCTGGGTAGAATGAATCCCTTGTCCAATTGTTCCCTAAGCTATTTCTTGAGTTCCTTCAACTCGTCCACATCCATCTTGTATGGTCTCTTAGCTATCGGCCCTGTGCCTGGCAGCAAGTTAATGAGGAACTCGATATCACGGTCGGGAGGCATCCCGGGTAACTCTTTCGGAAAGACATCTAGGTATTCTTTCACAATAGGTAGATCCTCCAAGCTAAACCCCTTAAGAGAGTTCACCATGACTCCCTTAAGTGCGAAATTTGACTTGATACGAACCCTCTTCCCCTCCGGTGTTATGAGCGTGACAGTCCTTTTGGCACAATCTATGACTCCTTCATATTCGGTCATCCAATTCATGCCCAAGATTATGTCTAATCCTTGTGACTCCAGAACTACTAGACTTGTGGGAAAGATGTGTGTCCCAATCCTTAGTTCTAATCCCCGGCAACCAGAGTTTGCCACTATTACTCCTCCAGGAGAACTTACCCTTAGAGGAGGGTTTATAGTCTCCGTAGGTATCTTGCCTCTATCCACAAATACCCTTGATATGAATGAATGCGATGCACCAGTATCAAAAAGAATAACTACGGGAATAGAATTGAGCTTGAACTTACCAATCACGGAGTCCGGCGTGTCACAAGAATCCTCCATAGAGACATGATTCACTGTGGATTTGACAAACGAATTTGGCTTCTTCCCGTTTCCATTGCCATGGTTGTGTCCATTTCCATTCCCATTGTCATTGCCATTCTTCTTCTCGGGGCAAGTGGTTGCATAGTGCCCTGTATTGTTGCACTTAAAGCATGTCACCTCACTGAGATCCTCACTACTAGGAAAACGGTCGTCTGTGGCGCACCTGTAAACATCATCTATGGCGCACTAGAGGTGCGCCACGGGCCTTGTGCTACGGCTATCTCCTAGACGTGGCGCACTTCCTGGTGTGCCACGGTTATGTCGAGATAGGCATAGCGCACCTTCTAGTGCGCCACGGATATGTTGATAGGTGCGCTACGCTTTGGATCTTCTGTGGCGCACGTTGCAGTGCGTCACTAAGCTGCGCAGGTGCGCTTTAGTTGTAGTGTGCCACAGAAGCTGTGCCATGTGCGCCACAGGTGTATTTAAAAAAAACAATTTCAGGGCTAGATGATATACAATACAGATTATATACAATATTATAGACAGATATACACACAGATATAAGATATATACAGTTATATATATAAATACACAATTCGCAAAACAAGATTGAAACAAATACATATAGATAAGTCTCATACATGAATACATAAGTTATACATTGTTTCGATCAAGTTACAAAGTACTTGGTGACATGCGAATACATGTGTCGATCGAACAAGTTAGACCTCGGAAGCTCGCCTAGACATCTAAACTATCTAGACACAAACGCGGGATAAACAACCAAATAAGATAAGCATGATCACCGCGACGAAGGTGTAGGTCTTCATCCGGTTCCTCGTCCTAACTCCCGCTAGATAGCGCATGTATCTAGCTTCCGCCTCCGCCTTAGTGTTGTACCCTTTGTAGCTATTGCCGCTGAAACGGTGCACCTGTCTCCGGCAGTCTTCCCAATCATCGTATACTCCGGAAACCCGTCCCTTGTACACGACGTACCACGTTGTCTACAAGTTGACAATAATAATTAACCGATGATTAAAAAACATATAAAATTAAAGTCGCATATGAAGATACACTTATAGAAAGTACTCCTAAATAAAAAGACCAAACTCAAAAATCATGCCTAATATATAACTAGGTTGTTCGACACAGGAATATGCTATGATGGAACTGTCCGCCAAGTAGGATGCACAACACCTAGACCTGTGCATAGCACAAGGAGGACAATCCCATCGCAGCACATTCACATGTATAGTGTGCCACGACATCTCAATCATCGGCATTATTCTCGAAAAAGACCAAAGTAACTCGAAAAGAATGCCTCATATATAACTAGCTAGGTCGTTGGACACATGAATATGCTATGATGGAACCGTAAGACAAGTAGGATGCACAACATCTGGACTTATGCATAACACAAGGCTTACAATCCCATCACAACACATTCACATATATAGTATGCCACGAAATTTCAATCATCGGCATTATTCTCGAAAAAGACCAAAGTAAATCAAAAAGAATGCCTCATATATATATATACATAGGTCGTTGGACACAGGAATATGCTACGATGGAACTGTGAGGCAAGTAGGATGCACAACACCTGGACTTGTGCATATCACAAGGCTCACAATCCCGTCATAGCACATTCACATATATAGTGTGCCACGACATTTCAATCATCGGCATTATTCTCGAAAAAAGACTAATAAAGTAAGGAAAAAAAAGAAGGACCAAAATGAGCAAAGGACCAAAGAGTAAGCAAAAAAACCAAGCATTGATTGATATATAATAATAATAAGCAAAAGAAGTAAGCGATGATTCATAAACCTAATAAGATAAGTATAGTAGCATGTACACTTGTCCACATACACACAAAGGTCATCTATAGTTTGTAACTACAACTAGGCCAACATCAAGCCTTCTGGCTCGGCTTAGGAAACGGGAGGACGCCTTGTCTCGTCATGGACTTGCTATAGTCACCCTGCATCTCTAGGCGATCTTCTATGTCACGGTTATTCGATATATTTCCTCCATAGAAGATCCGCCCCGAAGTCATGACATCACGAAAGATGATTGCCCCAAACTGCTGTTGGATGCGATACATCTCTTGTCTAATATCTGAATCAGTGATCTTGGCCTTTGCTTCGGCCCACTGTTTGAGATGATCTGGCAGCATAGAATTCTGCTGGTCAAGTAGGAACGCCCTCATGTGATGGAGTGCATAGTAGGCTTCCTTCTTACTGTTCTCTGGCTGCTTCACGCAGGGGAACTCCGTTACGTGGTTGAAGACGTGCCTACCGAAATTTACCTTCGTACGCACGAAGGTGGTGCCTTCCATCGAGGCATAGCCAGTGAGAGCATCATCCAGAACTTCCTTGATCTTGTCATAGTTTTTCTTCTTTTCTAGACTCCCCGAGTCGAAATACGTGGCGTGGGAATGCTTCGGCGATAAGGAGATGAGCGTGCAGTGTTCATCTCTGCGCAAAAAATTCAAATGGAATGTATTGGAAAAAGGATCATGATAATCTAATAAAGCCAATCGATGGTGGTGAGTGAATAACGACTTACTCAGGAAAGTAAGGCACGAGAAGGTATTCCTTTGTCTTGTTCGCCACGAGGATTTTTTTAGGTACGAGGCCATGATACGTCGTTCAGCGGGGGAACCCAAGCAGCCGTCACGCATGTAGTAGGGGTCCACTATAGTGATGCCTGGTGTGTTCTCTCTAATGATCTGCATGGCCAGGCTGAGAGAAAATAGGCGGACCATGGTATAGTGCAGCAGGTATAGGTGGAACATATTGAAGATGTTGTCGAACCGTAGGAAGAACTGATCCGCAGGGGCATTGTCGACGAAGCCCAAGCCTGGTGGCACCTTAACCACGAATACCGGGTGCGAGGGATCTTTCTCCGATAGAAGGTGTCTCTCTATCATCAGCACACCGTCATGCACACTCTTCAGTTCCGAATTGGCGAGCCTTCACAAATTCTTAGGTAGCATGGGCTCACCCGCCACATGAATCCTCCACATAATACCCTCGGGTCTTGGTGGCTCGTCCCGAAACCTGATCGGATTCGCAGTTGACGCCACCGGCCGGCTCGAGCTGCTAGATTTTCTTTTCCTGCCCTTTTTTCCTTTTGGAGAGCGGGCATGCACCGCAATCTGACCACCGGCCGCCCTATGTAGTGTGTCAGGGCTTAGAATAAAGGGTCGGTTGGTTGTATCAGCTGGCTCTGTAAAGGCGCAAGCTAGAGGCGTCTCCTGAGAACCAAACAGACGCTTGGTGATAGTGGCTTTCTCTGTGGGGCCACCAGCTAGGTCTTCGTTGCTAAACTGAGTGTTGAAGAAGTGATCATTCCAGTCTTCGTCGTCCTCGGCCGGATTCTGCGCCATGTGCATATCATCAACATGATCATCCGACCCACCGCGTGGAGGTGACGACGAGGGCGATAAGGGGGCCTTGCCACCGCTTGTCGCTGGCATGACATGCGGTGCTATTGTCTGTGGCGTGATGGCCCCCGCCGTCCCCAAACGGATCATGCTCTTTGGGCATTGCAAGAATAAGCCGAAGCAACTTCTGAGGACAGTCGGATCTTCTTCATCCGCTCCTGGGGGTTGAATGGGAGGTTCCAGGTCATCGCAGCACCTTAGCACCCGACTAATTTTAACCCTGTGCACGCTATCTAGCATCGGCCTTGAGTGGAATGTGCGCTGCAAGGGTTGAACGATGGTACCCTTGGCAACACCGCTCAGCTCGTTGTTCACGTAGCATAAGAGAGTGCAAGGAACATCCATCTGCGGAAAACATGTACGACATCGTCAGAGATGCCATAAGAGTAATAGATGGCGTGAAAGGCGGTAAAGCAATTTGTTTACCGTGATGGCGTCGAGATCGGCTAATGTCGAGGCACCGCATACGGCGACAGGCGTGCAAGAGACGGAAGGGCTGCTTGATGGCGCGGTGCTGGCCGCCGGTGTATTCTCCCTACCAGGTGCTTGGAGCTTCGGTGCCGCCACGACGATGGCAGGGGGGCCACCAACATGTCCGGTGCCGCGGTGATGGCAGGGGGAGTCACCAACACTTGCGGCGCCGTGGTGCTAGCGGGCGGAGTCATGAACATGTAGTTCGCCTGATTCGTCGGCGCCATCTTGTTCGAGTGGCTGCTGACCATGCTTGAAATCGGGCACGGCCCTACTCGACCACCCGCACTCCAGTTCGCTATTGACTCCACCAAGGTAGGCAGGAAGGACTTGAGGGTGATTGCCAGGTTGTCTTGGACGATATGCGGGATCCGTGCCACTTGTTCCTTAAGTTCTTGAACCTCGCGGTTCTCCTCCTCGCTCCTTCCCGACGGTGCCACATGCGTCCTCGGCGGTGGACCAAAATGATCCACCCAATTCTTACCCCCGAGGCCGGCCAAACGGCCAGCTGACGACGGCTTCTTCATAATTGGCTCTATTTTTTTGGCCCGGTTCATCGCCCTGTTAAAAGGGTTATCCCACCGGGTGGCCGCTGTCGACCCCTGGGATGAGGAACCCTGGGATCCATGACTAGAAACTAAATTAAATAATAATTTGTCCATGAATATTACAATCTTTTTCGACTACGCGTTTTACAATATTTTTTGAGCTAGCGTTTTACAATCTTTTTTCCCTTCTTTGTCGCGGTTGAATAATTTAGCCCCGGCACTTTAATGTTTCTTCTTTCGAACGGGCTATGTTTTTTGGGTAGGGTTTTCCTTTTTCTTCTTGTGATGTATGTTGCTGCATCGTAGTCGTCGTCATCTTCAATATTTGGATCGCCATACTGGTCGAAGTCTTGCTCATTGCGACTCCATCCATTCCGATGTTGTTCTTTTTCCTCTCCTCAAGACAACACGGCTAGGCTTTGTCGGGTCGGTAATGAAAAAACATTGGTCCACTTTGGTAGCCAGTACCCACGGTTCATTTTTCGCGGCCACGTTCGCACCGGCGGCCTTGGATTTGGTTGCTTCGGGTATAACCATGGTTGTGAAATACCGGTCTTCTCTTTCGACGCTCTTTGCCCATCTAACACGGAACATCAGCACCTTTTCTCCATAGTAGTCGAGCTTCCAGATCTCCTCGATTCTTCCGTAGAATCTTTCCTTCACGTTGTCATCGGTGTAGAATTCCGACGTTACGCCTGAGTTCTGATAATCACACTTGTTGTCCTTTTCCTCCATGTAGAATGTGTAGCCGTTGATATCATGCGCCTGATAGGTCACCAGGTTTTGCATCGGTCCCTGCGACAAGGTGAATATGATCTTTTCCGTGTCAAAAGAACCTGATCGTGGGGGATTATCAAGGAGCCTCTGCCTAAACCAACGCGTGAAATCTGAGTTGTGCTCTTTGATTATTTCTCCCTACGTCCTCTGTATGCCCCGGTCACTGTACTTCTTCTCGATTAACCTTTTGTGCTTCTGTACCCAAGGATCGACCAGTTCTAAATGCTGTAGCGCGACGAGGTTTGCTCGATCAAAGTTTGCGCGTCGAAAATCGAAGTCTGCATGCAGTATGCGATGACCCTCTCGGTGACCAGATCCGTCGAACTTGCCAAGGTGCCTGTTGATGGGAAGACCGACAGGGTTCTCGATGTCTAGATAATTCGTGCAGAAAGAGATGCACTCTTCGTCCAGAAAGCCCTTGGCTATGCTTCCATATGGACGGGACCTGTTGCGAACATATCCTTTGATGTGTCTGTTCATCCTTTCGAATGCCATCATGCTACGGAGGAACATCGGCCCGAGTTGGATGATGTCCTCCACGACATGGACCAGTAGATGCACCATAATGTCGAAGAATGCGAGTGGGAAGTAGACCTCAAGCTCGTATAGTATCACCAAGATCTCCTCCTGTAGCCTCCCGAGCTGATTCATGCCAATCGACTTCCTAGAGATGACGTCGAAAAACATGCAGAGGCCAAATAACGTTTCGTGGACGTGCTCGTACATTATCCCTCTTAGTGCAACCGGAAGTACCTGCGTCATTAGAACGGCACAGTCGTGAGACTTCATGCCACCGAACCTCTTCTTCGCCTCATCTAGGTATCTGCTTATCTTGCCCGTGTAGCCGTAAGGAAATTTGACTCCTAGAAGGCACTTGAAAAACTGTTTGATCTCATCCTGGCTTAGAGTGAAGCAAGAAGGAGGGCAGTAATATTCGTTCTTCTTGAACTTTTTACCCTTCCGACGACCTTGTGTCGTCTCCGACTCATGATCATCGTCATCTTCCTGATCATCAGGAGTAGTGCGTCCTCCGTATGGCAACTCCCAGAAACTTCCAGTATGGCAACTCCCAGAAAACAGATCTTGTTTTCCATACCTTCATCAGCGGCTTGTCTTGTTGCCTCTTTTGCTTCTTTCTAGGCTTAGGACAATCTTTCCAGTTTTTCAGCAACTTTTCCACTTCTTCGCTGCTCCTATGCTCTGGGATTCCTCGGGTCTCGGATTTCCATCGAACAGGTCTCCATGTTTTCTCCATGGATGATTCTTGCCGAGCCACCTCCGGTGCGCCATGAACACAGTTTTCTAAGACCCTGGATCTTTCTCTAGTTGGAGATAGCTTGTGTTATCCATGCACCTAACGCATGCGCAGAATCCTTGGATAACCTGCCCTGAGATATACCCGCAACCTGGATAGTCTTGCACCGTAGTGACCAACGCGGCTCCCATAGTGAAATAATCTTGTGCGACGGCGTCGTAAGTATTGGCTCCAGATTCCAATAACGTGGCTAGCTCCTCTTTCAATAGCCTGAGATACAGATTGATGTCGGTACTAGGTTGTTTCGGCCCTTGAATTAGCATACTCATTTGTATGTACTTCTTCTTCATGCACAACCATGGAGGGAGGTTGTACATCCATACAAACACGGGCCAAGTGTTGTGCGTGCTGCTCTGGCTACCGAACGGATTGAGTCCATCGGTGCTTGCACCAAGCCTGATGTTCCTCGAATCTCCACCGAATTCTGGGAATTCAAGGTCCAATGCTTTCCACTGGCTAGCATCTGAAGGGTGCGTCAGCAGCTCATCCTTTTCGGGGTCATCGTCATCTCCTGGCTTCTTCCTTTCCGCATGCCATCGCATGAGCTTCGCTTCCTTAGGGTCCGCGAAATAGCACTGCAGACGAGGAGTGATAGGAAAGTACCATACCACTTTTCGAGGTGCTTTCTTCCCTTTCTTGTATCGACCCACGCCGCACACCGACCATGTGGTTTTCTCTGTGTCCTCTCTCCGATAAATGATGCAGTCGTTGATGCATACGTGATATCTAACATGTGGTAGATCGAGAGGACAGACGATTTTCTTGGCGTCCTCGATACTAGTTGGACATGTGTTCCCCTCCAGGCGACGATCGTGCCAGAATGCCATCATATCGTCGAAGCTTGCGTCGCTCAATTTGTGTTTTGGCTTCATCTCCATAGCCTTGAGCGTTACATTCAACCGGGTATCATCGGGCCTACATCCATCATACAATGGAGTAACCGCGTCTTTCTCAAGTTGCACAATCTTGGCTTTCTCTCTAGTGGCAGACCTAGCGTTACTCGTCTGCTTGAGAAGCAGCTCTTGCACATAAGGGTCCTGCACCCAGCCTGACGTTGTTCCATCGTCGTCTGCTCCTCCGGCATCTAGATCATCATCATCCCGGTTCCGCTCGCACCTTCACCATCTCCAGAGACTCTTCATCATCTCGCCTGCTCGCCGTGATGATGATCATCGCCATGTTGCCCACCTTCACCGTCTCCATCGCCTTCGCCATCGCTTATCCAACGAGTGTATCCATCCATAAAACCATGGCGGAGCAAAAGCGCCGCAGATTCCGGAACTGGTCGATCACCCAGTTGAGTTTGCATCTTCTGCACGGACATCTTATATCCGTCTTGTTATTTCGTATCATGCCAGCCATCGAACATTTCAAAAATCTAGCCACAATGCCTTCTCTCATTATGCGGACCATTTTTGCCTGCACGGTGTACACGGTACAATTAGAAGTCTGTTAGAACCACATAATGAATACATGCATGCAATGGTCGATAGAAAATTTCGGCATGACCTATCCTAAAATTAGTACCTTTGCGAAATGCCAAAGTCTTTCCAAAATGGAAATGAATCAACATTTTGGCAAAACAAATGGCAACTTGTTCACACACAAACACAAGAGAGAGAGACCGATCCATACACACATGAACATATCATTATCCTCTCCATGCACACATGCATGACCATCATCGATACTCTCCATATACACACACATGACCATCGGTCCTCTCCATACACACATAATGAGCATCGATCATCTACATACATATGATCATATCATCCATATACACATGAACACATCCTTACATGGACAAGTTACCGAGATGAGAGACCGATCACGAGAAGATGGAAAGGAGAGGTGCGCGCGAGACCAGAGAAGGAGATGAGAGACCGGAGAGCTTCCTCTATTATGTATGTAACATCCAAGGAAAGTTCTACATGCTAAAAATGGTGAATGAGTGGAGAAATTGAGGTGGGAAGGAGAAGGATCCCGACTAGATCTAAGGAGGAAGAAGAACGGGAAAGTGAAGTGTGGGGTGGTGGATGATCACACATGTGTGCACAAAGTGGAGCTGCCAAAAAAAAGGGTCGACACATCCGTGGCGCACGTGGCCCCAGTGCGCCACAGGGAATAATAACAACCGTGGCGCACATTCTAGAGTGCGCCACGGATGTGGCTGCCCGTTTATAGAGCAGAGGGGCATGCGCTTAGGCGTAGCGCACCCCCTCCATGTGCGCCACAGTTAACACTAACAAGTGTAGCGCACCTACCCTATGTGCGCTACGGGTATCTGGCATGCAGCCAGCAGGGCCCTGGCCCACACATATCTGTGGCGCACTATGACTATGTGCGCCACGGTTGTTCTAGTTACTAGTAGGGCACTGCCCACAGGTGAGCCACACCTGTTTTAGCCGTGGGGCACTTCAACCATGTGAGCCATGGATGTGCTGATTACCTATAGCCATTTTCCTAGTAGTGCCTTTCCATTGCTGCCATTTCCATTGCGGGTTTTATGCCCATTGTGTTTGTGGCCGCCATGGTGATGACCGTTATGGTTGTGGCCATTATTGTTATAAGGTGGTGGTGAGGAAGTGTGCTGCTTATGGTACGGAACGGAGTGCTTGTGAGGGTTAGACTTCCTCTTGCGGTTTTCTATGCTCTTTCTTTTGGATTCAACCACAACGGCTCTGTCCAAGAGTTCCTGAAAGTTGTCAAATTTCTGAGCCACAAGCTGAATAGATATCTCATCATTGAGTCCTCTTAAGAATTCCTCCTATCTCTTGGCATCAGTGGAGACATCATCGGGTGCATAACGGGCTAGCTTGTTGAAAGGTCACCATACTCGGTGACAGAACGGTGCAGCTGGTGTAGGTCGTGAAACTCGCGCCTTTTCAGAGTCATGACACCAGCAGCCACATGATGAGTGTGGAAAGCTAACTCGAACTGATCCCAAGTGATAGCATCAATATCCGGGTGGGTGACTTGGTAGTTATCCCACCATTCTGCAGCAGGTCCTTCAAGATGGTGCGCGGCATAACGTACCCTGTCGGCTCCGCCAGCTTCCACAGTATCTAACTTCTTGTTAATTGTACGGAGCCAGTCATCTTCTATGATTGGTTCATCGCTGCTAGTGAAGGTAGGTGGGTTCAACCTCAAAAACCGAGTCAAGCGATCCTGTTGAGGTGGTGGTGGAGGTGGCGGTGGTGGAGGTGGCGCGTTGTTGTTGTTTTGCATGTTCTGGGTGAGCAGTTGGATCAGCTGGTTCTGAGTGGCCAGAAGTTGTGCAATTTCTGGAGGAATTTTGGTGTTCGCACGTCTTGGCGGCATCTGTGGGGTTTGAGAGACAAGTTAAGAAGTAGACAGAAAGACTAAGTAGTAAACTCCTACCCTTATGATAACACACAAGGCACACAAGACATAATAGCACAAACTCAACACAGAAATCATCCAAGTATAACTAAACCAAATATGTCTTGGTATTTATTACAATTGCGAATAACATTCTACTATAGAATTTAAAGGTGGTCCAACTACTACACATCTTCCACGCCTTCCTCTACCTCGTCGTCGAACGAGTAGCCTTCCCGCTCTAGGGTTGTCTTGTGCAGCTCCATCTCCTTTGTGGTGGCTTCAAGCTTCTCTTGGAGGTTCTTTATCTCATCCTGCAGCTTCTTGGTAGTGGCTTCTAGCTGCACCTGAAGTCCCTCCTTCTCGCCTTGTAGTTCCTCCACTAGACTTGACTTCTTTGCGGCTTCAAGTTGCTTTGCCAAGTCCCTCTTGGAAGCACACACATCATTGATTATCTTGCAAAGGCCTTCGGTTTGCACTTCAGTTCCCTCGATCTCCTGCTTGAGTTCCCTAATCCTCTTGTTTTTATTTATCACCCTCTTCTCTTGGTTAGCGAACTTCTTCTCTTGGTCCTCGAACTTTATCTCTTGGAGCTTTATTGCCTCCTCCTGCTGCTTGATCATTTCCTCCTTCTCCTTGATGAGAGCGCATAGCTCATCGTTCGTTAACATCTCAAGGAAGCTACCTTTTTGAAGGTCATGGATGTGGCATTCCAAGTCTTGATATTGGGTCCTTCGGCGCTTGGTAGAAGTCCTTTCCTCAAAGGTTAACTCCATGGGAATTCCTTCCTCATCTCGTCTTCCAAAGAGGCCACTGCAGTGTCCTTGGAGAGCCTCGTGATGGCGTCCACATAGGCGACCAATGAGTTGCTGCAAGCTGATGCTAAGGGCCTTCTCCTTGGAGTCGCTAACAATGTGGATTGCTATCTCTTCCTCCGGGTTCTTCCCTCGCTATTGTCCTGGATGGATGACTTTGACTCCCCAGCAGCCGTCCTTGTGGAGTTTCTTCATTGTGCTTCCATGTATTGTTGGCAGGGGAAGGTCCAAACGCGTGAGAAGGTCCATGAGGCATCCACCAAAGCGAAGGTGCTCGATGTTCGCGACGGTGTCGTAGAGGAAGCTTGTCATCCTTAAGTTAGAAGAGTGAAGATTAGATACTTAAACAAGTAGAGGAAAGCAGGTACTAGAAGTGTGGAAAAATAACTTAGTAGAAAAGCAAGGCACATAAGTTAAAGGTGGTTCCAATCCTAGGGTCACGTCCTACAGGCAACGATGTGCTCTGATACCATCTGTAGTGACCTTGGATCAATAAAGATCCTAAGTCCCTGTGATTTACATTCTAGTCCCTGGATCAATAGCTAGCACTCACAGTCGATGAATATCCTGTAAAACACAAAGTCATTATTACACGGATAATCCAGAGTATGAATTTATTACAAATTTTCTTAGCTTTAAGCTAGCTCAAATAACAGCGGAAACATAAAGCAGCTTGAGTCCATCAACGCCCCAGGCTTGTCGAGTGTAGACTCTCGATCCCTACGCACCTTTCAATCTTCGGATTCTACACATAAGACATGCAGCCAACAAGTTGGGTCAATACTTTAAATGTATTGGCAAATTACACCAAGGAAAGAAAGGACTAACTCTACATGCAAGGCTAGTTTAGGTTGTAGAGTTTATTTGGTCAAAGCTAGTTTTCTGAAGTATGGAGAAGAAGATAAGATTTCCCTACTTTGTAAACATTTGTTTAAGTATTATATGGTCAAATGGCATACGAGGATATTACTCACCAAGTGTCCAAACAACCTAACACTTGGATATTACTCACCAAGTTCCCAAAACCCTCCCAATAGCGATATGACTCACACCTTGGGTTTTTAGAAAACTTTAGGATTTGAAAGAGAGAGGAAGATCCTTCAGAGGCTCCATCCTTCAGATGCTCAATGTTGTTCTATTTTCGTGAACACGGCTGATCGATCAGATTGCAATACTCTCGAGAGTTTGTGCTCTTTACCCACAATCCACGATCAAGTCATTTTACAGACAAGACCATGGCGAGGCTTTCCGTTAGTATCCCCCCTACCTTATGGATCCAACTGTGCCAAGAACCTCCAAATGTTGGTACCCAGGTGAGGTTTCCCACTAAGTACTAGGCCAAGACAGAGCCCATATGTATTGTGGTTGCACTGGAAGCTTCTAAATTCTGAAACATGGCAGACTTCTTTGATTCCTGGGCGGCCGTCCTCCACCAAAATATCACTCGTTGACCCGACAACCATTCCGCCCAGAAGAAAACTTAGTTTTATTTTGAAGTTGATTTGAGGAGAAAAGTTTGCTCAAGAGAGCCTTTATACTTCGAAAAATTCATTGTCTTTCGAACCTGCCAACGGTACTTTACATATATATAGCATAGAAAGAATACTTAGCAAAAAACAGGGGTAACCTATTAGGAGGGGAAATCCTAAGTATAGAGCTACTCATGGCATACTACAAAATCATCGCACATGCAAAATAATACTAAGGAAAAATTCTACTAGAACATCCTACACATGCATACTACAGAATTTTAAAGATCACATGCATAGAATCAAAACTGGGACAAAAATTATGAACAAGTGGTGTAACTTGCCTTGATCCGAGCAGCACTGTACACAACAGTACTCCTTAGCGCACTACGAACAATCTAACGAAACACAATCATAGATCTAATCACAACTTGCACAAAATATGCCACAGAGATAATATGCATGCATGAAACATGGTAATTATGCAAGATTTGTTTTCTAAATTGACCAAGGCAGTCTAATTGAATTGCAATTGTGTTAGGGATGTTATTAGTATTGATTTCCCACAGGTTTAAATTAATTTGGGTCATTATTCTAATTCATAGGCTCATAAGGAGATCCAACCATCTAATTAGCCCCGAATCAGATCTAATGTTCTTAATCAAGGTTCTATAATTTTGTTCAGTAGGTATTGTAAAAACAAAGTCAACACAACAAGAATCAACTAAAACGGGGTTTTAATTATTTTTCTATGGATTAAACACTCTAATGTAGAGATTAAATTCTACACAGAAAACCCTACTGCAAACTCGTAATATTATTACAGATCTGTGTTCTACACAATTTTTTGAATCCAACGGTATATTATACGCAAAATTTGGCCAAACGGTTGAATTTCTATGAATTTCCCAAGATTTAACTATAATCTGCCAATTTAAATCTAACCCTAACGAAAACGCGACAAGTGGCAGCTTCTGATTGGTCTAGATAGACGACGTGGCGCTGACACGGCGCTAACGCGGCGCTGACTTGGACTCGCCACGTGGCCCAATGCCACTCGCTGATACCCCTTCCATATGTGCGTCTAATCCGAGCCGTAGCTCGGCGATCTAACGGACGGGAGAGGCGGCGGCGACTTACAGTGCAGTGACGGCGACGATGAGAGGCGGCAGCGTCGGTGGTGACGGGGGCGCTCTGGTGGCTCCCCGAGGTGGCGGTGTGGTCAACGTGGTGCGTCTGGTCCTTGCGGTCACGATCGCGTCCTCGACCGTGCTCCTCGCTTCCTCTTCTGACGGCAGAGCTCCGTCGTTCCTCCTCGTCTCCGGCAGTGCTCTGGTGAGCAATTCCTAGTGATCGGCTGTGTTAGAGAGGGGGAAAACACGGGGGGCGAATCAGTAGAGTATGGGAGGAAGCTCTAGAGGAAGAGAAGGGCAAGGGGAAGCTCCGAACCATCTCGGCGAGATCAACCCGACGGCGGCCGACGTGGAAGATTGATTGGCTAGGGTTTTAGGAAAAAGAGAAGGGGGGTTGATGCGGGGCTATTTATGGAGGGGATGGCATGGATAAGGGGCCAAGGCGTGAGAACATTGCGAATTTTGGCTCGGGGTTGATCCCGTGTTCGCCAGGGACTCACCGTCGTCGTGGGGGAGACGACTGACGTGTGGGTCCCGCGTGTCAGCGAGCGGAGGGGCGGGAGCGGGCTGGGCCAGACGCGGTGCGGGCTGCTGCGGCTGGCGCTGGCAGGTTAGGCGCCGCGCGGGCGCGGGTGGGCTGGCGCAGCCGGCCCAGCTTAGTTAGGCCGCCCTTTCTCTTTTTTTTACTCTTTTCATTTTCTGTTTTACTAATACCTCAATAACTTTTGCATAGAAAATTCAAACTTAGTGAAACTTGTTTCTAAATTCTTGTAAAAATGAGGTGGTCATCTTAGAGCCAGAGAATTTTATTTTGGCATTGTTTTTAGAAGGGTAAACCAAGATTGCTTCATTCTTGCTCATAGAGGGATTTTGTTATTAGGGTTTTGTTAGGGTTTGATGGTAGGGTTTTGATGCAACTTAAATTTGTAGGATGCAATGATGCAAGGATGATGCATGCTTCTAGTAACATCTATTATAACAATTCAGGATGTTACAAAGCAATTATGAGCCACTTGAATAGGAACATCCTCACATATACCAACAGGAATAGTAGTTGACTTATCAGCCATTTGCAAAGATATATCAGTTGGTATCAACTTTTCTAGCTGGAGTCTTTTGTAGAGATAAAAAGGAATAACACTAACTCCAGCTCCCAAATCACATAAAGCAATTCTAACCTAATTATTCTTAATAGATCAAGGAATCGTTGATATACTTGGATCACCAAGTTTCTTTGGAACCTTACCATTGAAGGAATAAGTAGCAAGTAAAGTAGAAATCTCCTCATTAGGAATCTTCCTTTTATTATAGACAATATCCTTCATATACTTTGAATAAGGAGGCAACTTAATAGCCACTACTAGGAAAATGGCTATAGGTAATCAGCACATCCGTGGCTCACATGGTTGAAGTGCCCCACGGCTAAAACAGGCGTGGATCACTTATGGGCAGTGCCCTACTAGTAACTAGAACAACCGTGGCGCACATGACCATAGTGCGCCACAAATATGTGTGCGTCAGGGCCCTGTTGGCCGCACGCCAGACATCCGTAGCGCACATAGGGTAGGTGCGCTAAGATTGTTAGTGTCAACCGTGGCGCACATGGAGGGGGTGCGCTACACCTAAGAGCATGCCCCTCTCTGCTGTGAAACGGCCAGACACATCCGTGGCGCACTATGGCATGTGCGCCACGGATGTTACTACTCCCTATGGCGCACTAGGGCAAAGTGCGCCACGGATGTGGCGATTTTTTTTGGCAGCTGCACTTTATGTGCACATGGGTGACCATCCACCACCCCACACTTCACTTTCCCCTCTTCTTCCTCCTTAGATCTAGTCGGGATCTTCTCCTTCCCACCTCAATTTCTCCACCCATTCACCATTTTTAGCATGTAGAACTTGCCTTGGATGTTACATAAGTAATAGAGGAAGGTCTCCGGTCTCTCATCTCCTTCTCCGGTCTCGCGCGCACCTCTCCTTTCCATCTTTCTCGTGATTGGTCTCTCATCTCGGTAAGTTGTCCATGTAAGGATGTGTTCATGTGTATATTGATGATATGATCATATGTATGTAGATGATCGATGCTCATGATGTGTGTATGATAGGATCGATGGTCATATGTGTGTATATGGAGAGTATCGATGATGCTCATGCATGTGTGTATGGAGAGGATAATGATATGTTCATGTGTGTATGGATCGGTCTCTCTCTCTTGTGTTTGTATGTGAACAAGTTGCCATTTGTTTTGCCAAAATGTTGATTCATTTCCATTTTGGCAAGACTTTGGCATTTCGCAAAGGTCCTAATTTTAGGATAGGTCATGCTGAAATTTTCTATCGACCATTGCATGCATGCATTCATTATGTGGTTCTAATAGACTTCTAATTTTACCTTGTAGGCAAAAATGGTCCGCATAATGAGCGAAGGCATCGTGGCTAGATTTTTGAAATGTGCGACGGACGACATGATACGAAATAACAAGACAGATATAAGATGTCCGTGCAGAAGATGCAAACTCAACTGGGTGATCGACCCAGATTCCGGGAATCTACAGGCGCACCTGCTCCGCCATGGTTTCATGGATGGATACACTCGTTGGATAAGCGATGACGAAGACGATGGAGACGGTGAAGGTGGGCAACATGACGATGATCATCATCACGGCGAGAACGGGCGAGATGATGAAGTGTCTCCTGGAGATGGTGAAGGTGCGTAAGCGCATCGGGATGATGATGATCTAGATGTCGAGGAGCAGCATTTACGATGGAACAACGTCAGGCTGGGTGCGGGACCCTTATGTGCAAGAGCTGCTTCTCAAGCAGACGAGTAACGCCAGGGCTGCCGCTAGAGAGAAAGCCAAGCTTGCGCAACTTGTGAAAGACGCGGTTACTCCATTGTATGAAGGATGCAGGCCCGATGATACCTGGTTGAATGTAACGCTCAAGGCTATGGAGATGAAGGCAAAACACAAATTGAGCGACGCAAGGTTCGACGATATGATGGCATTCTGGCACGATCGTCTCCCGGAGGGGAACACATGTCCAACTAGTATCGAGGACGCCAAGAAAATCATCTGTCCTCTCGATCTACCGCATGTTAGATATCACGTATGCATCAATGATTGCATCATTTATCGGGGCATCAATGTTAGATGTCCGGTGTGCGGCGTGATTCGATACAAGAAAGGGAAGAAAGCACCTCGAAAAGTGGTATGGTACTTTCCTATCACTCCTCGTCTGCAGCGCTATTTCGCGGACCCTAAGGAAGCAAAGCTCACGCGATGGCATGCGGCAAGGAAGAAGCCAGGAGATGATGATGATGACCCCGAAAAGGATGAGCTGCTGATGCACCCTTCAGATGCTAGCCAGTGGAAAGCATTGGACCTCGAATTCCCAGAATTCGGTGGAGAATCGAGGAACATCAGGCTTGGTGCGAGCACCGATGGACTCAATCCGTTCGGTAGCCAGAGCATCACGCACATATTTGTAATATTCATGGACAAATTATTATGAAATTTAGTTATACTTTGAATCATATTTGTACCACTTTTATGACATATATTATCACTTTTGGGCATTTTTGGAATATTTAAAAGTATTTTAAAATCAAAACAAAACTTGTATGGCATATATCACCACTTTTGGGCATTTTTGGAACATTTAAAAGTATTTTTGAAATAAAACAAAAAAGGTGGGCACCAGGATTCGAACCTGGGTGCTCACAAGTTTAGAATAGAGCTAAGGGCGGAACCAGTGGGATAGGCTAGTGTAGTTGTTAGATAGTGGGGCTGCAGTTTTCTTATATAGTAGTTAGAAGCCGATAGGCACAGTGCACTATGCCCAAGTGTGCTATGCCTAAGTGGCTTTATCCACACGTGCGCTCGACCCCCCCTCTCTCATCCCCATCTCTCCATCTCAGCCCGAGCACGATCCGCCGCCTCGCCAGCTCTACCAGCAGCCGCCGCGTCTGAGGAGGAGGAGGCCTGCCCGCGTCCGAGGAGGAGGAGGTATGCCCGTGTCCGAGGAGGAGGAGGCTCGCGCGCGTCGCAGGAGGTGGAGGCCGCCGTTGTCCACCCGTCGTCGTCCGCCCGTCATCATCCTCCCGCCATCATCGTCCTTGTCTCAGAGGTGAGCGTCGCCCCTCCCCTCTCTCCCCTCTCTCCCTCTCTCTCCCTCTCTCCCTCTCTCCCTCTCTCCCTCTCTCTCCCTCTCTCCCCTCTCTCTGCAGGACATGGTTAGGGTTCAGTAGTGTGAAGCAACATTATCATCTATGTCACTCAATTCACTACTCTCTTTGATCTTTTTACGATCTCCATACAGAGCCTTCATGATTACCAAACCATCATTCCGGGTAGGGTTAGGGTTCAGTAGGGTTCAGTAGTTTGTGCTGGGTTGTTTCTTAACTAGCATCCTAACATTAGATCTCAACTAGCATCAATGGCTATTACAATGTTTGTGCTGGGTTGTTTCTTAAATGCCCATCTTTCTGTTAAATTTCATGGATCAACATTGCTATAAATAATCACACAACACTAGAGGCAGAGGAAGTGTCATGGTGTGGTCAAGCAGGCTCATATGCTAGCTGCTTATCAATCATACTAATGTTGTGCACTCTGTCGAAAGTTGGTGTTTTGTAAAAAAAGCATATTGGGCAGTCAGTACTTAAGATATGTTTGATGTACACATTCAGTTGCTCTACAATTTCTTTCTTTCAGAAAACATAAGTTTGGTATATAATGTTTTGAGATTACTGAGCTAATACTGATAGAAATATGATCTTTGCATATTTCATCCAAGTATATGCTTGCTTGTGTTCATGGAATTTACCATGGTCACCACGAGTCAGTTTGGTGGACTGTATTGTAGTCTAAGGAAGTATATAGTTACAACTTTGGATCAATAGTCTATTTCTAAAACAATGCTGAAAATGTAATGAAAAAAGGGCCAAACTTATCCATGTTCACATTTGCTTAAGACCTGATATTGCACTGTTGTGTGCTCATTTTGTAGACAGTGTTGATGCCTGATAATGCACTGTATTATGCATATGCCTGTTTTGTAGACAGTGTTGATAGACTATCTGTCTTGAATGATGATGTGGTGTCACTTGCTTCTGTGGTTTGGTCCTTATGGAAAACCAGGAATGGAACTTGTTCTTTTTGAATAGTCTATATGTGTTGATTTGCTTGCTGTCACTTGGTCATTCGCTTGCTGTCACTTGCTGTAATGATCTTATAGTATAGAAATTCTTGGTCCTTAGTCTGAAGTAGTAAAAATGACAACAAGGATTGTTGTATTCTCATTTGCTTGCTGTCACTTGGTCATTTGTTGTCATTTGTTCACAGAACTGAAATAGTACAAATGACAGCAATATGCTTGCTGTGTTGTGCTTGCTCTGCTTGCTGTTGTCCTTGTTGTGCTTGCTCTTCTTGTTAGTCTGGAACATCCACATATTATATGTCCACCCTACTTGTGCTACTACTTCTATGCTACTTGAGCTGCTACTATCTGTGCTGGGACAATAGCACCTTGAAATTGTGCTTGTGCTTGTATGAAGCACTTTATTATGTCGTGTATGCAGGTTCTTGTATGAAATGAGTCACGATTTTTGCCGGAATGTTGATTAACTTCCGTTTTGGCAGAAATCGGGCACTCCTAGTTTAAGAAAATTAGCAAAGGTCATGCCAGATTTTTCCGTGCATTTAACCAATTATTTGTTTTTTATTAGTGCAAAGATGTGTGACAACGACGAGGCTGGATGTTCTAAGCACATCAGCGCTGAAGGAGAACTCAGACCTCCGAATAAACAATTGACATTCTGCGAGGCGGCCCAGCGGCTAGAAGACGATGAAGAATACCATCCTTCGGAGAGCGAGGATGATGAGATGGAAGACGCGGAGGAAGAAGCCAAAGGAACGGCGGACGATGAAACCACTGATGGCGGTGAGGGAACAGGGAGTGGTAGCAATCCTCCTAAGAAGAAGAAGAAGAAGAAGAAGCCGAAGGACCGGCGCCCGAACACGGTCGGCACGGTCAGGGAGGAAATTACCGAAGTGAGCCCATCAGGGGTTCCTTTGGAGCCCGCCCTTGTCGTCAAAGGGTACGGTGGGCAAGTGGCGGCGATCAACACCGAGAATCTCTGGCATAAAGATAATGTCCACTTGCGCACACTCCTCTTCGAGAAGCTGCACGCAAGATACAAGTTCCCCGCTAAGTATCAGAACACAAATTATCATGGGAACGAAGTAAAAAAATCCGCCCTCACAAAGATAAGCACCGCCGCCAGCCGAGAACCCGGATAAAGAAGAAGATCTATAAAGAAGGCAAAAGTCTCGAGGAGATCCAGAAGATTGACCCGCAGATCACCAAGATCAGCCATGGAAGTTCAAGGAGAGGTGTGAATCGAAGAGCTCTGGCCAATAGTAATCGGGGAAAGGTGCTGCAGGCGATGAATATAGGTCATCACCATCTCGGATCGGGTGGATACAGAACCGCGGAGGCCAAATGGAATAAGGAGGACGAAGAGTATAGATCCAAGGGGATAGAAAACCCCTTTGCGAAATTCGAACCCGGGCAGGTTCGAAACTTCATCAGGGCCCGTTACCATGTGTACCCAAAAACCAAACAACTCACCGCGGATCTTGCGGTCATGTAATTCGAGGAAATTGTGGTAAGTATAATCTAATTACCGCGGATCAACTTGATTGCAATCTAATCGATGATCTAAACGATTCACCGTTACTTCTTCTGCAGGAGGAGGAAATTGTTGCTAGTCATGGATCCCAGGGTTCCTCATCCCAGGGGTCGACGGCGGCCACCCGGTGGGATAACCCTTTTAACAGGGCGATGAACCGGGCCAAGAAAATAGAGCCGGTTACGAAGAAGCCGTCGTCGGCTGGCCGTTTGGCTGGCCTCGGGGGTAAGAATTGGGTGCATGTGGCGCCGTCCGGAAGGAGCGAGGAGGAAAACCGCGAGGTTCAAGAACTTAAGGCACAAGTGGCGCGGATCCTGCAGATCGCCCAAGACAACCTGGCAATCACCCTCACATCCTTCCTGCCTACCTTGGTGGAGTCAATAGCGAACTGGAGTGCGGGTGGTCGAGTAGGGCCATGCCCGATTCCAAGCATGGTCAGCAGCCACTCGAACAACACGGCGCCGACAAATCAGACGAACTACGTGTTCGTGACTCCGCCCGCTAGCACCGCGGTGCCGCAAGTGTTGGTGACTCCCCCTGACATCACCGCGGTGCCGGAGTACATGTTGGTGCCCCCCTGCCATCGTCACGGCGGCACCGGAGCTCCAAGCACCCGTCGGTAGGGAGAATACACCGGCGGCCAGCACCGCGCCATCAAGCAGCCCTTCCGTCTCTTGCACGCCCGTCGCCGTATGCGGTGCGTCGACATTAGCCGATCTCGACGCCATCAAGGTAAACAAATTGCTTTACCGCCTTTCATGCCATCTATTACTCTTATGGCATCTCTGACGACGCCGTACATGTTTTCCGCAGACGGATGTTTCTTGCACTCTCTTATGCTACGTGAACAACGAGCTGAGGGATGTTGCCAAGGGTACAATCATTCAACCCTTGCAGCGCACGTTCCACTCAAGGCCGATGCCAGATAGCGTGCACAGGGTTAAAATTAGTCGGGTGCTAAGGGGCTGCGACGACCTGGAACCTCCCATTCAACCCCCAGGAGCGGATGAAGAAGATTCGTCTATCCTCAGAACTTGCTTCGGCTTATTATTGATATGGCCAAAGAGCATGATCCGTTTGGAGACGGCGGGAGCCATCACGCCATTGCACCACACCCGTGCCGACAAGCGGTGGCAAGGCCCCCTTACCGCCCTCGCCGTCACCTCCACGCGGTCGGTCGGATGATCATGTTGATGATATGCACATGGCGCAGGATCCGGCCGAGGACGACGAAGACTGGAATGATCACTTCTTCAACACTCAGTTTAGCAACGAAGACCTAACTGGTGGCCCCACAGAGAAAGCCACTATCACCAAGCGTCTGTTTGGTTCTCAGGAGACGCCTCCAGCTTGCGCCTTTACA
Organism: Avena insularis; assembly: GCA_023614405.1. Taxonomy (NCBI): domain Eukaryota; kingdom Viridiplantae; phylum Streptophyta; class Magnoliopsida; order Poales; family Poaceae; genus Avena; species Avena insularis. Next base: position 93,127,847 of record CM042693.1, on the reverse strand, counting down.
GGGCCAGCTGATACAACCAACCGACCCTTTATTCTAAGCCCTGACACACTACATAGGGCGGCCGGTGCTCAGATTGCGGTGCCTGCCCGCTCTCCAAAAGGAAAAAAAGGGAAGGAAAAGAAAATCTAGCAGCTCGAGCCAGCCGGTGGCGTCAACAACTGCGAATCCGATCAGGTTTCGGGACGGGCCACCAAGACCCGAGGGTATTATGTGGAGGATTCATGTGGCGGGTGAGCCCATGCTACCTAAGAATTTGCGGAAGCTCGCCAGTTCGGAACTGAATAGTGTGCATGACGGGCGCGATTTATAGAGAGACGCCTTCTATTGGAGAAAGATCCCTCGCACCCGGTATTCGTGGTTAAGGTGCCACCAGGCTTGGGCTTCGTCGACAATGCCCATGCGGATCTGTTCTTCCTGCGGTTTGACGACATCTTCAATATGTTCCACCTATAACCGCTGCACTATACCATGGTCTGTCTGTTTTCTCTTAGCCTGGCCATGCAGATCATTAGAGAGAACACACCGGGCATCGCTATAGTGGAACCCTACTACATGCGTGACGGCTGCTTGGGCTCCCCCGCCGAACGACGTATCGTGGCCTCGTACCTAAAAAGAATCCTCGTGGCGAACAAGAAAAAGGAATACATTCTCGTGCCTTACTTTCCCGAGTAAGTCGTTATTCACTCGCCACCGTCGATTGGCTTTATTAGATCATCATCATTCTTTTTCCAACACATTCCATTTGAATTTTTTTGCACAGAGATGAACACTGCACGCTCATCTCCTTATCGCCAAAGCATTCCCACGCCACGTATTTCGACTCGGGGAGTCTAGAAAAGAAGAAAAACTACGACAAGATCAAGGAAGTTCTGGATGATGCTCTCACTGGCTTTGCCTCGACGGAAGGCACCACCTTCGTGCGTATGAAGGTCAAGTTCGGCAGGCACATCTTCAACCACGTAACGGAGTTCCCCTGCGTGAAGCAGCCGGAAAACAGTAAGAAGGAAGCCTACTACACACTCCATCACATGAGGGCGTTCCTACTTGACCAGCAGAATTCTACGCTGCCAGATCATCTCAAACACTGGGCCAAGATCACTGATTCAGATATTAGACAAGAGATGTATCGCATCCAGCAGCAGTTTGGGGCAATCATCTTTCGTGATGTCATGACTTCGGGGGGATCTTCTACGGAGGAAATATCCCGAATAACCGTGACATAGAAGATCGCCTAGAGATGCAGGGTGACTATAGGAAGTTCATGACGAGACAAGGCGTCCTCCCGTTCCCTAAGCCGAGCCAGAAGGCTTGATGTTGGCCTAGTTGTAGTTACAAACTATAGATGACCTTTGTGTGTGTGTGGACAAGTGTACATGCTACTATACTTATCTTATTAGGTTTATGAATCATTGCTTACTTCTTTTGCTTATTATTATTATGTATCAATCAATGCTTGGTTGTTTTGCTTACTCTTTGGTCCTTTGCTCACTTTGGTCCTTCTTTTTTTCCTTACTCTTTTTTCGAGAATAATGCCGATGATTGAAATGTCGTGGCACACTATATATGTGAATGTTCTACGATGGGATTGTGAGCCTTGTGATATGAACAAGTCCAGGTCTTGTGCATCCTACTTGGATCACGGTTCCATCATAGCATATTCCTGTGTCCAACGACCTATGTATATATATGAGGCATTCTTTTCGAGTTATTTTTGTCTTTTTCGATAATAATACCGATGATTGAAATGTCGTGGCACAATATATATGTGAATGTGCTACAACGGGATAGTTAGCCTTGTGATATGCACAAGTCCAGGAATTGTGCATCCTACTTGGCTGACTATTCCGTCGTAGCATATTCCTGTGTCCAACAACCTAGCTAGTTATATATGAGGCATTCTTTTCGAGCTACTTTGGTCTTTTTCGAGAATAATGCCGATGATTGAAATGTCGTGGCACAATATATATGTGAATGTTCTACGACCGGATAGTTAGCCTTGTGATATGCACAAGTCCAGGAATTGTGCATCCTACTTGGCTAACCGTTCCGTCGTAGCATATTCCTGTGTCCAACGACCTAGCTAGTTATATATGAGGCATTCTTTCGAGTTACTTTGGTCTTTTTCGAGAATAATGCCGATGATTGAAATGTCGTGGCACACTATATGTGAATGTGTTGCGATGGGATTGTTCGCCTTGTGCTATGCACAGGTCCAGGTGTTGTGCATCCTACTTGGCGAACAGTTCCATCGTAGCATATTCCTGTGTCGAACAACCTAGTTATATATGATGCATGCTTTTTGAGTTTGGTCTTTTTGATTTAGGAGTACTTTCTATAAGTGTATCTTCATATGCGACTTTAATTATATATGTTTTTTTAATCACCAGTTAATTATTATTGTCAACTTATAGATGACGTGGTACGTGTGTACAAGGGATGGGTTCCCGGAGTCTACGATGGTTGGGAAGACTGCCGGAGACAGGTGCACCGTTTCAGCGGCAATAGCTACAAAGGGTACAACACTATGGCGGAGGTGGAAGCTAGATACACGCGCTATCTAGCGGGAGTTAGGACAAGGAACCGGATGAAGACCTATACCTTCGTCGCGGCGGTGATCATGCTTATCTTCTTTGGTTGTTTATCCCACGTTTGTGTCTAGCTAGTTTAGATGTCTAGGCGAGCTTCCAAGCTCTAACTTGTTCGATCGACACATGTATTCGCATGTCACCAACTACTTTATAACTTGATCGAAACAATGTAACTTATACTATGTATTCATGTATGAGACTTATCTATATGTCTTTGTTTCAATCTTGTTTTTAAAATTGTGTATTTATATATATATAATTGTATATCTTGTATCTGTGTGTGTATATCTGCCTGTAATATTGTATATAATCTGTATTGTATATAATCTAGCTCGAAAAATAAAAATAAAAAAAACACATGTGGCGCACATGACCTACCTTTTGTGGCGCACTACGCCTAAAGCGCACCTCAGAAGCTTAGTGGCGCACTAGGAAGTGCGCCACAGAAGATCCTATGCGTAGCGCACCTGCCCACATAGTCGTGGAACACTAGCAGGTGCGCTAAGCCTATCTCGACACAACCGTGGCGCACTAGGCAATGCGCCATGGCTAGGAGATAGCCGTAGCGCAAGGCCCGTGGCGCACGGCTAGTGCGCCACAGATGCTCTTTTCAGGTGCGCCACGAATGGCCATTTCCCTAGTAGTGAGCATCAGTCAAAGGAATTTGCAAAAATAAAGGTTTCATCCACTCACAAAACTTGTTGTAGTGTTCTTCCTCCTTTGACTTGTGTTTCTTACCTGGAAAAGGCATAGGTTTCTACACCCAAGGTTTTCTCTCTTTACCATGTTTATTAGTAATAAAATCTTCCTTTATGTACCTAGTGTTCTTAGTGTGCTTCTCAGGTTCTTCCTCAACTTCCTCCTTATCAGGAGCATCATTTTTATCATTACCACTCTCAGTTTCAGCATCAGAGACAGATATACTATTAGGATCTATAGCAGGTTCAAGTGGTTCCTCAACTATTTTGTGTTTCTTTCTCTTACGAGGAATACCACTATCTGCACCTTAATAAGAGTCCTGCTCAATTATTTTAGGATGTCCTTCAGGATATAAAGGATCTTGAGTAGCTATACCACTCCTAGTTCTAATTCCATAAGCATGTTTATCTCCTGAGGCATTAACTAGCATATCCTTTTGTACCTTAGCAAGTTGATCAAGTTGTGTTTGGACCATTTGAAATTGTTTACAAAGCATTTTAATATCATTTTATGTTCTTTCAACAATATATTTCAACTCATTAATAGATCTAAAGTTTTCTAATAAATGATTCTGAACTTGTTTATTAAAATTACATTGCTTAACAATAAAAATGTCAAGTTCCTCTAAACATTGATCATGAGGCTTACCATAAGGAATATCAACTTCATCAAAGTGTTGGAGAGAGTGTACCTATAGATGAGTGGGGAATTGGCTTACATAATTCTTCTATAGGAGGTAGATTCTTCACATCTTCAACTCTAATACCTTTCTCCTTTAGACACTTCTTAGCTTCCTTCATCACTTCATCATTTAATGCAATAACTCCTCTCTTCTTTGGTGTTGGTATTGGAACTGGTTCAGGCACAACCGTTCAGAGTAATGTGCTCGTGTATTTAGCTCAGTTGAAGTCCAATCATCATAATTCTTGCTTATTTTAGCCATTAATTCTTCAGCATATGTAGGAGTTCTATTCTTGAAAACATAATCAGCAAAGCTATCTAGGTATGCCCTAGAATCATCAGTTAGTCCATTATAATAAATATCAAGAAGCTCATTCTTAGGTAATGGACATCCAGGATGTGCATGAATCAAGGCACTGAACCTTGTCCATGACTCAGGCAATTTTTCTTCTTCTCCCTGCTTAAAATCAAAAAGTCTCTGCAAAGCAGCATGTCTATCATTGGGAGGAAAATATTTATGGAATAAATAAGCAATCAAACAATCATGGCTATCAATGGAGCAGGAGGTTATCTATTAAACCAATCCCTAGCTTCTCCTTTTAGTGAACAAGGGAAGATCTTAGTAACAAAGTACTTGTGCATATTAAAATCATCAGAGAATAAAGCACTCATAGTAGAAAGCTCATTCATATGAGCCACAACACTCTTATTTTCAGTCCCACAGAAAGGTTCTTTCTCAACAATGTCCAAGTAGGATAAATCAAGAGAGAAATCATAATCTTTATCTTTAATATCTATGGGAGAGGTGGCAAACTTAGGAATAAAGGACAGTTTAGGCATAATAGTACGTCTAGCAAGGAGACTCTTAATAGCACTAGTACCATGTGTGCTTCGGCACTCTTCAACAAACTCATCAGTAAACTCAATGTAGCCATCATTAATATCATAACTCTCACTAGACTCAGGTGAGCTAACAGGTGTAACAGTGTCTTCACTAGGAGTTTTGGTATTTCCTAGACTAGCCATAATAGCATCTAGAAAAGGACCTAATGAACCACTCACATCAAGCACAATAGAAGTAACATCATGAGTATCAAAAGCAGTTTCAGACTCAGCAGTAGTAGCAGTGTGTGTAGCATGTGTATGTGGTGGTGTAACAAGCTTACTTTTAACAGACGGTGAATCAAGAGCAGCAAAGGTGTTTAGGACTGTACCTATTCTTGTAGTGGATGGTAAAATACGGAACTTCCATCACGAGTCTTCCCCATGATGAAAGGAGTAGCAGTGAACAATAATAGATCTAAGTGAACTTACAAATAAAGTTATGCTCCCTGGCAACGGCGCCAGTAAATAGTCTTGATGACCCACAAGTGTAGGCGATCGCAACAGTCTTCGCGGGTAGTATTACCCAATTTATTGATTCGACACAAGGGGACCCAAAGAATACTTTCAAGCCTTAACAACTGAGTTGTCAATTCAGCTATACCTGGAAATAGTTCTTGCTCACAGAAGTTTATCAGTAGCAACAGTGAAACGAGAGTAATAGTAACAGTAACAGTAAACAGTAGGATTCGAGTGCGATTGTAAGATCCCTCCTTTATAAAGGAAAAGGATCCCTGTGATTGCAATGCTAGTCCCTGGACCATTGCTAGCATCCACAGTTTAAGATGAAGTACACATATACAAAGGTCATTTATTACATCCATTCCAGAGATAAACATAGTCTTTACAACTCAAGGCCACAGGCCTAATACAAGAGTTTGAATATGTAAATAAATATAAGTCTTCATCTTCATGTGCCACAGGCAAACATGTTGAGTGTAGACTCATGACACCTAATCCTCATCAGAGTAACCTGCAACATCACAAGTTACAGCCACAGTGGGTCAATACTTTGGAATAGTATTGGCAAGTGATACCTTAGTAAAATTTAGGTGGACTATAATACTATATGCAATTTGGCTAAGTGTAGCTTGGCTTGCTTTGCTCAAAATAAGTTCTTCCCATTAGTTGAAAACACTAAGTTTTTCTTTGTCAAAACTTTTCCCAAGGAACCACCAATAGACATTGGGGTCCTTCACCCTTCTTCACCCACAAATTTTTACTTAGAAATTGGGATGAGGAGATTCTTGATAGCTTCCATGCCTTGATGCTCAAGTTGTCCATTGCCATGGACTTGGCTAAGTACTTAGATTTTTCCATCTGCAGAGGTTGTGCACTTTCCCCACCAGACTTGGTTTCACCAAGACAGGACCTTTCAGAAGCCTTCCCTTAGACCAAATGGACGCGTTCCAACCTATCATTCCCACTACCACCAACTGTCCAAATGGCTAAGTTCTAGCAACTTATGTGATCCAGGCAAAGCCCATATTGCCAAGTGGCTGCACTAGAAGCTTCTTAACACTTGGCCTCTAAAATCTTTTTGTTCCTGGGTGGCTTACCACAAGTGAGATACACAAGGTAAACCATAGCCATGGGCCTTGTGTAACCACTCAACCAAAACCACCATTCAAGTCCCTTTCCACCCAGGTGATTCATTTACTTAGTTGTTTTATTAGGCAAAACATAAGTCCAAAGACTTAGAAATATTTTTATCATAGCATGTATATTTCACCAACCCTTGTTTGCTACTAGCTAGGCTAAGCATGGAATAGATAGTAACTTAACTTAGAAATTTCCTAGCAATTCTACAACTACTTAGGATTTCCCATCATGGCATTTAGGCAAAATATTAACATGCAAGACTTAGCAAAATATTTCTAATGCTTAGTATAAAATATAGGGATAGAAATATTCATGAAGTACCACTTGCCTTGGTAGTTGGGAGAGTAGCACTCTTCACAATCACAATCACTAGCACCAAAGTCTACACAAAGAATGGTAGCAACAAATTACACACAACATATACAAACAAACAAAAATATATGCATGCATGCAAAATGCTAAGTGATGATTTTTTAAAAACTCAACCAAGCAAGTGCAAGGTACTGAATCACTAACAAGATAAAAACTTGCCAAACAACCAATATTTAAACTCTAAATTAAATCCTAAACAATTCATATGCTCAAATAAGCCCTACACATGTTTCTGCAAATTAAACCTTTTTAACTGAAGCTAAACACTAAACACATTGCATAATCAGAAAGATCTTGCTCTCCTGATTCCAACGGTATAAAATTTGTCAAATTCTAACGTGGGGATCAAAAGTTATAGCTAATTCAAATTTGGATATAAATCAGATTCAAATTCTGTTTTTAAAACCAAACCCTAGCCACGCGTCTCTTTCCTATTGGTCGATACCGTTTCACTCAGGATCACGCTTCCGCGTCGTCAGATCAAGTTAGATCCAACGCGCCAGATCAAAAGAAAACGCTTCGCTCCAGATCTAATTTAAACCGCGAGATCTACATCTAACGGTCTTTGCTTTGACCATAGCCAATGGCTGCGGCGGCGGCGTGTCGGCGATGGCGTGCCGGCGTTCTAGGTCACCCGGGGAGGGGAGAGGATGCTCACTAGAACCGCCGTGACAAGGTGAATCTCAACGTGTCTCTGGTTGGCGAAGGGGCGCTCGGAGTCGTCATGGATTGCTCGTCGGAGTTCACGAACGCGTCGGGTACGGCTGCTTGTCGACGTTGGCGATGTTCCGAGCCGCGCTAAGACAAGAGGAGGGCACCGTTAGATGCGCAAGACGCTGGGGATCTTAGGCGTATCAACCAGAGGGCAAGGGGCGGCTGGTACTTACGGGGAGAGGTCGCCGGAGTTCGAAGCAGCGCTTTCAGTTGTGGTCGCTGCCGAGGCTACAGACCATGCGCGAGCAAAAGGGAGATGTCAGTAGATGCGCACGGAGCTGCAGAGCATGATAGCATGAACCATGGACAGAGGGGGTGCGGTGCTCACCGGAATTCGTCGGCGAGGTCATCGGAACAGCGGAGTTGCGGCGATAAATACTCGCAGCCTGGGGGCGCTTTGTGGTTGGTGAGTGAGGGGAAATGGCCACGAGAGGGAGGGGTTTAAATAGGTAGGAGCTCGACAAGAAATGCCTGGCAAATCAATGTCAATTATGCCGCGGAATCAACGCAGCGACGGCCAGCGGCGACGTGTTCATGCGCGGAATTTGGGGAAGACGACGATGACGTGGATGGGGCCCAGCTGTCTGCGAGAGAACCAGAGAGGGGGTGGGGTCCGGCCACTGACTCTTGTGCGTCTCAAGTGAGAGTGAGAGAGAGAGAACCTGGGTGGGCTAGCTGGGCTGGATCGGCTGATGGGCTCAAAGTCTGGCGCCGACCCTTTTCATTTTATTTATTCCTTTTCTATTTATGATTTGATTTTCTGGAATGAATTTCAAATGATTTCAAACTCAAATTGAAATCAAATCTTTTCAGGAATTTTGTAGGGTGCAACATTCATATTTCTGGGCATAGAAACATGTGGTCTCTCTGTTCATGCTTGGTTCTTTTGAATAAACAAATAAAAAGTGCTATGGCACTTGATTTGCAAATAATTTTAAAATGGTTTTGAAACCATATTTATTTTATATACTTTGTCCAAACTCCACACTCAAACCAATAAACAAAGAAGCAAACAAACTTGGTTTAAAAACACTTATGTTCTCAAATGAGGATGGTCATTTGATTTAAGTTTGCTCACATAAAATGATAGCACTATGTGCTTCTGTTTTCTTGAAAATGGTGTGAAATTGATCTCAACATTTTATGCATGCATGAATGATATGAAATCTTTGAAATCATGATTTTAGGGATGTTACAAATCTAACCCCCTTAAGGTGAATCTCGCCCTTGAGATTCGGATTGGCTAGCAAATAGGTGAGGGTGGTCTTTCCGAAGATCATCTTCTCTTTCCCATGTTGCTTCCTCTTCGGAATGATGATTCCACTGCACTTTGCAGAACTTGATAGTCTTAGTCCTTGTAACTCTTTCTGCAGTCTCAAGAATCTTGATAGGTTTCTCTTCATAAGTGAGATCACTTTCTAGTTGAACCTCCTCCAAAGGTATAGTATCCTTCAAAGAAGTTTCTTCCATTTCTGGATGACATTTCTTAAGTTGACTCACATGAAACACATTATGGACAGCTGACAGAGATTCTGGCAGTTCAATTTCATAGGCAACTTCTCCTTTGCGACTCAGAATCTTGAATGGCCCAACATATCTTGGTGCCAATTTTCCTTTGAATCCGAATCTCTTCACTCCACGAAGTGGTGACACTCTAAGATAAGCTCTATCACCAACTTCGTAGGTGACTTCTCTATGCTTAGGATCTGCGTAGCTTTTCTATCGGGACTGTGCTATCTTCAAACTGTTTTTAACCAATTTGACCTTCTCTTCGGCTTCTTTGATAAGATCTGGCCCGAATAAACTTCTTTCTCCCACACCATTCCATAACAATGGGGTGGTACACTTTGTTCCGTAGAGAAACTCAAACGGTGCCATCTCAATGCTGGCTTGATAGCTGTTGTTATAAGAAAATTCTGCGTAAGGCAGACTTTCATCCCAACTGGCTCCATAGTCTAGGGCACATGCCCTCAACATGTCTTCGAGAATCTGATTAGTCCTTTCCGTTTGTCCATCGGTTTGAGGATGAAAAGCAGTACTGAATTCCAACCTCGTTCCTAATGACTCATGTAACTGTCTCCAAAAATGGGAAGTGAATTGAGTCCCCTATCAGACACAATACTCTAGGGCACTCCATGTAGACACACAATTCTACTCATATAGATTCTGGCTAACTTAGCACTTGTGTAGGTTGTCTTCACGGGTATGAAATGAGCCACTTTAGTTAGGCGATCCACTACGACCCAAATAGAATCGTATCCTGACCGGGTCCTTGGTAATCCAGTAATGAAATCCATACCAATCTTGTCCCACTTCCAATCAGGAATAGGTAGTGGTTGAAGCTAACCTGCTGGTTTCTGATGTTCCGCTTTCACTCTACTACACACATCACACAAAGCAATATGTTCGGCGATGTCCTTCTTGAGATTATTCCACCAAAATCTTTCTTTCATGTCCATGTACATTTTGGTGTTACCCAGATGAATGGAATACGGAGAGTTATGTGCTTCTTGCAAACTCAGTTTCCGTAGTTCCGGATCTTGTGGAACACAGATACGTTTCCCATGCCATAAAGTACCCTGTTCGTCTTCATGGAACCCTTTGGCTTTTCCTTTGCCAATCTTTTCTTTAATATCTTCGATTTCCTTATCAATCTTTTGGGCTTCTTTGATCTTGTCCAACAAAGTGGGTTGAACATCCAAAGACATGAGATGTCCTTCAGGCACAATTTCCAATCTGAGTTTTCTAAATTGGGTACACAGATCATCTGGCAAATCTCCTTTGGTAAGGCCATTCACAAAAACCTTACGACTTAGAGCATCGGCTACAACATTTGCTTTACCGGGGTGGTATTGCAAACTTAAGTCATAGTCCTTGATAAGTTCTAGACATCTTCTTTGTCTCATATTAATTTCCTTCTGGGTGAAGATATACTTCAAACTTTTGTGATCTGTGAACACTTCACAACGCTTTCCCAAAAGATAGTGTCTCCATGTTTTGAGTGCATGGACAACAGAGGCTAACTCTAAATCATGAGTAGGATAGTTCACTTCATGAGTTTTGAGTTGTCTCGAGGCATAAGCCACAACTTTACCGTCTTGCATAAGTACTGCACCCAAACCTTGATGAGATGCATCACAATATACTTGGAAATCTTTTTCCAAATCTGGCAGACACAAGACTGGTGCTGTCACAAGTCTCTTCTTCAATTCCTGAAAGCTGAGTTCACAACCTTCAGACCAAGCAAACTTCTTGTCTTTCTTTAACAATTCAGTCATAGGCTTAGCTACCTTTGAGAAATTCTAAATGAACCTTCTGTAGTAACCTGCTAATCCAAGGAAACTACGAACTTCTTTTACAGACTTGGGAGATTCCCATTCAGTCACAGCTGAAACTTTAGCAGGATCAACTGCTACACCATCCTTTGTCATAACATGACCAAGAAAACCAACTTCATCCAACCAGAACTCACACTTGCTGAATTTGGCATAAAGTTTATGCTCTCTTAACTTCTCAAGTATCAAACGCAAATGTCCTTCATGCTCTTCTTTGCTCTTGGAGTAGACTAAGATGTCATCGATGAAAACGACAACAAACTTGTCAAGGAATTCCATGAACACCTTGTTCATCATATTCATGAAGTATGCTGGAGCATTGGTCAAACCAAAAGGCATTACAGTGTACTCATACAATCCATACCTTGTAGTGAACGCTGTCTTAGGTATGTCTTGTTCTCTTATCTTGAGTTGAAAATAGCCTGACCGGAGATCAATCTTTGAGAACACACATGCTCCTTCTAGCTGATCAAACAAGTCATTGATTCTAGGCAAAGGGTATTTGTTCTTGATAGTTACCTCGTTGAGTGAACGGTAATCTATGCATAACCTTTGACTTCTATCCTTCTTCTCCACGAACAAAACTGGAGCTCCCCAAGATGAAGAACTTGGTTGAATAAATCCTTTCTGCAACTGTTCTCCAAGTTGTTTCTTGAGTTCTTTCAGTTCATCAACTGACATTTTATAAGGTCTCTTTGCTATTGGTCCGCACTCGGTACCAAATCTATAAGAAATTCCACATCTCTATCTGGTGGCATTCCCGGCAATTCTTCCGGAAACACATCTGGATATTCACTCACAATTGGCACACTGTCCATGCTAACCCCCTTAAGAGAATTAAGCATACTCCTTTTTGCTTCAAAGTTGGTCTTGAATCTGATCCTTTTATTTTCTGGAGTTGTGAGTGAGACAGTATGGTTGGCACAATCTATCACTCCTTTGTACTTAGTCATCCAGTCCATTCCCAAAATGGCATCCAATCTTTGGGAGTTTAGAATTATCAAGTTAACGGGAAACTTATACTTCCCAAACTCTATGACTAGATCATGACATCCTGAATTTACTATCATTTCTCCACCAGGAGAACTTACTTTTATAGGACACCCAATAGTTTCTACCGGCAGTTCATTTCTTTCAACAAATGCTCTTGATATGAATGAATGAGATGCACCAGTATCAAAGAGAACAAATGCTGGAACAGAATTGAGTTTGAACTTACCAGCAACAGCATCAGGCTCCTCATAGACCTCCTCCACATTGATGTGGTTTACTTGTCCCTTCTGGAAAGGATTGGGCTTGTTGGGTCCTTCAACTTTCTTTTCTGGGCAGTCATTTGCATAATGCCCCATCTTCTTGCCTTTGAAGCATTCAACCTGACTTATGCCTCTCTTAACAGGCTGGCTTCCACTTCCACTTCCATTACCATTGTGGTGGCTCTTATGTCCACTCTTGTGGTTCTTGTACTTGTCATTGTCATGACTACGGTGATGCTTGTTGTCATGACGGTTGTGGTTGTGGTGCTTGTTGAATTTCCCATGCTTGTGGGATCCTGAGCTTCCGCTGTCATCATAATGAGATCGTTTGTGAGATGATCCCGAGCTGTGCTTGTCGGAGTGCTTTCTCTTTCTACTCTCAACTTGCTTCATTTTGTTCTCCAAAATAGCAGCCTTGTCATAGAGCGACTGATAAGTGGGAACATAGGCCACAGCCAATTGCAGATTCAGCTCATCATTCAAGCCTTCAAGAAATTTTTCCTTTCTCTTAGCGTCGGTGTCAACCTCATCCGGTGCATATCGCGCCAGATTGTTGAACTCCTCAATATACTCAGCCACGCTGCGGTGGCGCTGCTTCAGATTGTGGAACTCTTTCTTTTTCAGACTCATCACTCCAGATGAGATATGAGCAGTGCGAAAGCCATCCTCAAAGATAGCCCATGTAACTTCATCTATGGGAGTGGTGATCTGGAAGTTGTCCCACCAAGTGGCGGCTGGTCCTTCCAGCAAATGTGCTGCAAATCTGACCTTTTCAGCATCCGTACAACCCACTATTACCAAGTCCTTGTTTACTAAGCGTAGCCAGTCATTGGCCACCATGGGATCAGTCGTTCCTGAGAACTTTGCTGGCCTCAATCTCAAGAACCTGGTAAGCATGTCAAAGCCCGGTGGGTTGTTGTTGTTGTTATTGTTGTTGTTATTGTTGTTGTTGTTGTTGTTGTTTTGGTTCTGGATGAACGTCGTCATCATCTGCATTAGCTGAGTTTGAGCAGTCATCATTTGTTGCATTTCTGGAGTGATGTTGTTGTTGTTGTTGTTGTTGGGGTTGGGGTTTGCACGACGGGGAGGCATCTGTGGTTTGTTCAAATAGAGATAAGAATGAGATACCCATAGATGCTTTCATGCACATTACATCACATAAGAAAACACAAAGTATGCAACACAAAGATAAAAGTTCAACAACAAAATAACAAGTTCACAAAGTAAAACACACACAAATAACAAGCCATCCACATGTCGGATGGTCAAATAACAAGTTCTCAAATAACAAGTACGATAACAAAAGATAAACGAGTAGTCAAATCTACTCCTCGACAATGGTAAGACCTGCGTTCTCCATCGCGGTCTTGTATTTCTCGATGCTAGTGGTCAAGGTCTCTATCTTGGCCTTGAGAGCCCTCTTCTGGGAACGAACCCTCTCAATCACCGTCTGCTGCTGCTCTAGCTCGAAGTCCTTGGACTGCAGTTCTTTAGTCATGTCCCGGATCTTCTTGTTCCTATCCTGGACACGCTTCTCCTGACTCTTGAACTTCCTGTCCTGGGTCTCGAACTTCGCCTCCATTTCCTTGACTATCTCGTCTTGCTCCGCGAAGAGCTTGTCCTTCTCGCGAAGCTGCACCTGGAGCTCGTCATTGCTGAGCATGACATTGGTCTTGTCCGTGTCCACGTGCCTAATGAGAGACTCTAAGTCCTGGAGGTACAGGCGTATAGGCTCTGATGCGTCCCTCGAATCGTCCTCGAAATCGATGGACTCTCCATCCTCATCACGTCTTCCGAAGACGTGGAAGTGGGTACCTCTAACCTGTCGGGAGTGTCGCCCTAGCAGACGTCCTATCAGATCCTGCATAACTACCTCAAGGCCTCTCTCCCTGACATCGTGCATGATCTTGAAGACAATGGCCTCCGTGGTAGGCCTGGCTCCAGCGTCCGGCTGGTTGACCTTGAAGCCCCAGAGGTCCTTCCTCTCAAACTTGGTGAGGGGATGCACCATGGTGGTGGGAAGAGGGAGATTGAGCAAAGTAGTAAGCTCAACGATACGAGGACCAAAGCGGATAACCTGGAACTCCTCAATAGTGCTGATGGTAATAGGCATCTATTTATAAGATAGAAAAGTTAGAACAACACAAATCAAGATAAAACAAAAGACAAAAACATCACATACATATCCTTGGGAGGCAAAACACACAAGTCATGCATACATGAAACCATTACAACAACCAAGGTTCAATCTTATTTTAAAGCAACATTTTGGAAAATAAGGTGATAGGTGGTGGTCCAACAAACAAAGTACGTTTACAATCCTATCTCACTGGATCTGTTGGCTAACACAATGTTTCTAGAAGCAATCAGCCTATCTTGCTCACATGATTCCATCACTAAGTCTATAATGTCTCCTCTTAAGGTTTGGTTGGTAGCTTCCAACTCTTGGGTATGTTCCTTCTCTTTCCTTAGATCATTTTGGAGGTTGAGCATTCTGCACTTGACTCTATCACCAAGTTCTTTGATGGTCTTCCACGCTGCATCCCTTGCTGATTCAAAGAATGTAGGGTGCACCACTGAATTGGTGAATATGCAGAATCCTTTTTCCTGATGGTTGTCTTCCTTGTTTTTATACAAGTGAAGTGGCACCCACCAGTATTCCACTCCTTCATCCATCACAGGAAAACCTTTGTACACAGCTGCACCTTGTATCTCTAATGCAACCATGAGGTCCTTGAGAGCCTTGGGGAATTCTGTCTCACACTCCAAAGTCATTGTCATGAGTGGTCCTTTCCTTACGGCTTCGTTGATGGAGTTCATCTACAAATAGAGATGAGAGAGAAGATTAGAAAAGTTTTACGAGAAGAATAGACAAGTGTAGAAGTTGCTGAATTTTTTTTCCTTAGTGGTTTCCAATCCTAGGGTCATAATCCTACAGGCAACATAGTGCTCTGATACCATCTGTAAGATCCCTCCTTTATAAAGAAAAAGGATCCCTGTGATTGCAATGCTAGTCCCTGGATCATTGCTAGCATCCACAGATTAAGATAAAGTACACAGATACAAAGGTCATTTATTACATCCATTCCAGAGATAAACATAGTCTTTACAACTCAAGGCCACATGCCTAATACAAGAGTTTGAATATGTAAATAAATATAAGTCTTCATCTTCATGTGCCACAGGCAAACATGTTGAGTGAAGACTCATGACACCTAATCCTCATCAGAGTAACCTCCAACATCACAAGTTACAGCTACAATGGGTCAATACTTTGGAATAGTATTGGCAAGTGATACCTTAGTAAAATTTAGGTGGACTATAATACTATATGCAATTTGGCTAAGTGTAGCTTGGCTTGCTTTGCTCAAAATAAGTTCTTCCCATTAGTTGAAAACACTAAGTTTTTCTTTGTCAAAACTTTTCCCAAGGAACCACCAATAGACATTGGGGTCCTTCACCCTTGTTCACCCACAAATTTTTACTTAGAAATTGGGATGAGGAGATTCTTGATAGCTTCCATGCGTTGATGCTCAAGTTGTCCATTGCCATGGACTTGTCTAAGTACTTAGATTTTTCCATCTACAGAGGTTGTGCACTTTCCCCACCAGACTTGGTTTCACCAAGACAGGACCTTTCAGAAGCCTTCCCTTAGACCAAATGGACGCGTTCCAACCTATCATTCCCACTACCACCAACTGTCCAAATGGCTAAGTTCTAGCAACTTATGTGATCCAGGCAGAGCCCATATTGCCAAGTGGCTGCACTAGAAGCTTCTTAACACTTGGCCTCTAAAATCTCTTTGTTCCTGGGTGGCTTACCACAAGTGAGATACACAAGGTAAACCATAGCCATGGCCTTGTGTAACCACTCAACCAAAACCACCATTCAAGTCCCTTTCCACCCAGGTGATTCATTTACTTAGTTGTTTTATTAGGCAAAACATAAGTCCAAAGACTTAGAAATATTTTTATCATAGCATGTATATTTCACCAACCCTTGTTTGCTACTAGCTAGGCTAAGCATGGCATAGATAGTAACTTAACTTAGAAATTTCCTAGCAATTCTACAACTAATTAGGATTTCCCATCATGGCATTTAGGCAAAATATTAACATGCAAGACTTAGCAAAATATTTCTAATGCTTAGTATAAAATATAGGGATAGAAATATTCATGAAGTACCACTTGCCTTGGTAGTTGGGAGAGTAGCACTCTTCACAATCACAATCACTAGCACCAAAGTCTACACAAAGAATGGTAGCAACAAATTACACACAACATATACAAACAAACAAAAATACATGCATGCATGCAAAATGCTAAGTGATGATTTTTTAAAAACTCAACCAAGCAAGTGCAAGGTACTGAATCACTAACAAGATAAAAACTTGCCAAACAACCAATATTTAAACTCTAAATTAAATCCTAAACAATTCATATGCTCAAATAAGCCCTACACATGTTTCTGAAAATTAAACCTTTTTAACATAAGCTAAACACTAAACACATTGCATAATCAGAAAGAGCTTGCTCTCCTGATTCCAACGGTATAAAATCTGTCAAATTCTAACGTGGGGATCAAAAGTTATAGCTAATTCAAATTTGGATATAAATCAGATTCAAATTCTGTTTTTAAAACCAAACCCTAGCCATGCGTATCTTTCCTATTGGTCGATACCGTTTCACTCAAGATCACGCTTCCGCGCCGTCAGATGAAGTTAGATCCAACGCGCCAGATCAAAAGAAAACGCTTCGCTCCAGATCTAATTTAAACCGCGAGATCTACATCTAACGGCTGCTGTTGCTTTGACCATAGCCAATGGCGCTTAGCGGGCGATCGCGGCGGCGTGTCTGTCAGTGGCGGTGCCGGCGTTCTAGGTCGCCCGGGGAGGGGAGAGGATGCTCACCAGAACCGCCGTGACGAGGTGAAGCTCAACGTGTCTCTGGTTGGCGAAGGGGCGCTCGGAGTCATCACGGATTGCTCGTCGGAGTTCACGAACTCGTCAGGTACGGCTGCTTGTCGACGTTGGCGAGGTTCCAAGCCGCGCTAAGACAAGAGGAGGGCACCGTTAGATGCGCAAGACGCTGGGGATCTTAGGCGTATCAACCAGAGGGCAAGGGGCGGCTGGTACTTACGGGGAGAGGTCGCCGTTCGCGAGCAGAGCGGCGCTCGGTTTGTGGTCGTCGGTGTGAGGCTATCTGCGAGCAAAAGGGAGATGTCAGTAGATGCGCACGAAGCTGCAGAGCATGATAGCATGAACCATGGACAGAGGAGGGTGCGGTGCTCATCGGAATTCGTCGGCGAGGTCGTCGGAACAGCAGAGTTGCAGCGAGAAATACTCGCAGCCTGGGGGCGCTCTGTGGTTGGTGAGTGAGGGGAAATGGCCGCGAGAGGGAGGGTTTAAATAGGCAGGAGCTCGACAAGAAACGCCTGGCGAATCAATGTCAATTACACCACGGAATCAACGCAGCAACGGCCAGCGGCGACGTGTTCATGCGCGGAATTTGGGGAAGACGACGATGACGTGGATGGGGCCCAGCTGTCTACGAGAGAACCAGAGAGGGGTTGGGGTCTGGGCGTCAGCGGCTCTGTGGGTGCGTCTGCGCGTGAGAGTGAGAGAGAGAGAACCCGGGTGGGATAGATGGGCTTGATCTGCTGATGGGCTCAAAGTCTGGCACCGGCCCTTTTCATTTTCTTTATTCCTTTTCTATTTCTGATTTCATTTTCTGGAATGAATTTCAAATGATTTCAAACTCAAATTGAAATCAAATCTTTTCAGGAATTTTGTAGGGTGCAACATTCATATTTCTGGGAATAGAAACATGTGGTCTCTCTGTTCATGCTTGGTTCTTTTGAATAAACAAATAAACAGTGCTATGGCACTTGATTTGCAAATAATTTGAAAATGGTTTTGAAACCATATTTATTTTATATACTTTGTCCAAACTCCACACTCAAACCAATCAACAAAGAAGCAAACAAACTTGGTTTAAAAACACTTATGTTCTCAAATGAGGATGGTCATTTGATTTAAGTTTGCTCACATAAAATGATAGCACTATGTGCTTCTGTTTTCTTGAAAATGGTGTGAAATTGATCTCAACATTTTATGCATGCATGAATGATATGAAATCTTTGAAATCATGATTTTAGGGATGTTACAGCGATAGGCATAGGGATGGATGGACGGGCGTTGCATGGACAAGTCTAAACATGTAACATGAAGACCTAGGGCATTGCAGGTAAATAATAACAAGCATCCAAGTACTATACAATCCTAGGCATGTGCTCCATATATAGTCATACGTGCTCGCAATGAGAACTTGCACAACATCTTCTGTCCAGCCAGCCCGTGGCAGCGGGCCTCTAGGGAACTACTGGCAATTAAGGTGCTCCTTTTAATAGAGCACCGAAGAAAAGCATTAACACTCCTTGAACACATGTGATCCTCACACCACAACCATCCCCTCCGGTTATCCCAATTATTGTCACTTTGGGGCCTTTGGATCCAGACAATGATATGTGTACACAACTTCCAGATAAGATCATAAACAATACTATCATAAAGATTCAATAATAAGTTCAGATTTGAGATCATGGCACTCGGGCCCTAGTGACAAGCATTAAGCACAACAAGTTGCAACAAAGTCAAATAACACCAATAGAGATACTAGGCACTATGCCCTAACAATCTTATTCGATTACATGATAGAACTCATCCAATCCCTACCATCCCCAAGCCTACAGTGGAGGATTACTCACTCATGGATGAGGGAAACATGGATGGTTGATGGAGATGCGTTGGTGATGACGATGTCGATGATCCTCTCCAAATTCCCCGTCCCGGCAGGGTGCCAGAACGGAGTTTCTGGATCTGAATCTTGGTTTCTGGTGGCGGCGGCGGAGCAGAACTCTTTCTGGAAATCTATCGAACCCCCTCAGTTTTTAGGTCGAGAGGCAACTTATAGGCACAGAGGGAGGCCGAGGGGGTTCCTGGGGTGGCTACACTCCCCTAGGCGCGGCCAGAGGTGGGCCCACGCCTAGCAGGGGTGTGGGCCCCCTAGGCCCCTTATCCGTCTCATCTTCTGGCTCCGTGGATCTTCTAGTGAAATATAATTTTTGGCATATTTTCCGGGATTTTCCTGATAGTTCATTTTTTGCACAAAAACTAGACACCAAGGTAATTCTGCTGAAAATTGCGTTAGTCCGTGTTAGTTGTATCCAAACCACACATGTTTAGAGGAGAAACAATAACAAACGTGTTCAGGAAAGTAGATACGTTTTGGATGTATCACCCCTAAAAATCCGTTTGCTAAGTATTTACAGAGATTTCCTGCTCCATACCACTAGTCAACACCTTCTGCTCCTCATTGGGATCGACACTCCTATTTATCGAAAGTACTACGATACACCCCCTATACGTGTGGGTCATCAAGACTATTTTCTGGCACCGTTGCCGGGGAGTGAAGAATTATTGAAGAGTGGAACTGTTAAAGGAAACTTCTACTGTGAGTATTGTTTTTATTTCTGTTTGTTGCTTTGTTTCCAATATGGATAACCCACTTGGTTTTCTGTTTGGGAAAACTACTACCACTGTTAGGGTAGTAGATGAACCACCACCTGTTGAGATAGATCCTTTTAAGATACCTACAAGTATTATTGATCGTGTTATGGATAATTATTATTTAGGGGATGGAACTGTCCACCTTGGTGATCATTTGCTTTTTATCCATGAATTATGCGGGTTGTTTAAGTGTGTAGGTATCACAACTAAACAGGTGAAGAAGAAGTTATTCTCTATATCCTTGAAAGGGAGAGCTGAAGAATGGTATAAGTTGCTGAAGAATGGACAATCCATGGAATGGGAGGAAATAGTACATCTCTTTTATTCTAAATTTTATCCTCCCAGTGAGATTCATAAGGATAAAAATCTGATATATAACTTTTGGCCTCGTGATGGAGAGAGTACAGCTCAAGCTTTGGGGATATTGAAGTTACTAATGCTTAAATGTCCTATTCATGAACTCCCTAACAATATTATTATCAATAACTTTTATGCTAGGCTTTCTCTTCATGATAAAGATTTACTAGATGCTTCTTCTGATGGATCATTCATGCGTATGAAGGAAGAAGCTAAAGGAGATCTCCTAGACCGTATTCAAGAGAACACTGAAGCTTGGGAGAATGACAAAGGAAGAAAGTCAGGTATAAATTATGATTATGAATGCATTAAATATTTTATGGGAACTGATGACTTTCGTGATATTAGTAATGAGTTTGGTATTGATACTCAAAGCATTGCCAAATGTTTTAAGGCCTTTGCCTCTTACATAGAAATTCCTAAAAAGAAGTGGAATAAGTACCATGCACCTTATAAAGATGTTGTTAGTCATGTTCCTGTTAGAAGCACCGAAGTTTGTACTACTAATCATATTGTGCCTGAACCTTATGTTGACGAAATACCTTTCCCAGCTAAGGTAAAGGAGTGTTATATGATGATTAGTGCGAATAACAAAGGTACTAAGAAAATTTTGGAACCTGATGAACAAATGAATACCGAACCTGTGGTAGCTATTGTGAAAGACCCTGTCACTAGAAATATAGAGGATGACCACATTGTCTTCTATGAAGACGCTTCTAATATTATCTCTCATCCTAGAAAATCTAGAAAAGCTAGTGTTCATGTGCTTTCAGTTAAAATTGGTGATCATTCCTACTATGGTTTATGTGATATTGGTGCTAGTTCTAGTGCTATTCCTTATGAGCTTTATACGAAAATTATGCATGAAATTGATCCTTGTGAGCTTGAGGACATTGATGTGGTTATTCATCTTGCTAATAAGGAAACCATTTGCCCTGTTGGTATTGTAAGAGATGTGGAAGTTCTCTGCGGTAAGATTAAGTATCCTGTTGATTTTCTAGTGCTTAATTCAGCAGCTAGCAAATCTTGTCCTATCATTTTTGGTAGACCCTTATTAAACACTTGTGGAGCTATTATAGATTGTAAAAAGGAAAAGGTTTTAACTAAGTTTGATGGAGATTCTTATGAGTTTAACTTTTCCAAATTTTCTAAAGCTCCTTGTGAAAATAGCTTGCCTAATAAAGATTCCAGGATGGAACAACTTGCTTCTATTGATCCAGTTTATGACCTTGGACCTCTTTTTGATGATTGTAAGTATTCTCATTCTGATGATAAAGTTGTTGCCAGTGACAGTTATATTGTCAACTTTATTCAAAGTGCTACTGAAAGTTATTATGAGAGAGGGAAACATGGTTTTATGCATCTCAATAATGTTAAGTTTCCCTGTTTTATGTTGAAAGCTTTAAAGTTGCATTTGCTTTGTCTTCCTATGCTAGTGGATTTTTGTTTCAACAATTTGTTTTCTCATGATACCCCCATGCATAGGAAGTGGGTTAGACTCAAATGTGTTGGCTATTTGGTTCTTGATTCTCTCTTTCTCTTCAAATATTTATCTCCTATGTGAGCACCTTTGAAACTATCAAGCCTAACTTAAAGGCATTAAAGAGAAGTACTTCTTGGGAGATAACCCAATAGTTTTGTCGAGTCTTGGAAGTTACTACCTCAGTAATAACCACTCCTTATCCTTTTTTTTGGTTTTTGTGTCAAGTTCAACTACTTTTGAGAAGTAGAGGAGTGGTGAAAAGTGGATATCCTGGGACAGATTTTTGTGCTGCATTGTAAAAATTCGTGAGGGAGCTCAGTACTTTGGATGGAGCTGCATATTTCTGTGATTGTTCTCCAAGTTGTTACCCAACTTTCATTAGTTTTGCACTTTTTGATTTGAGCAACAGAAGATCTTCGAAAAAATCAATCTTTACCTGCTGGTCTGTTTTGACAGATTTCTGTCATCATTTGCATTTGCCTCTTATATTGATTCCCTTCCAGATTCTTTTGGTTTTTTGAAAAGGAGTTTCTTCAGTAGATTTTGCTTTGATGGATTTTAGTTGAAGTTGGAACCTAAAGGTTTATTGTTTTTTCTTACACTAATGTTTCCATTGAGGTTTGTGTGCGACCTTGTAGGAAAGGAATTTCCAGGAGAAGGAGAAAAGGAATCTACGGAGTTCGTCTTTGAATAGGTAAAAGTGGTGAAAACAGAAGGTTCGTGAAAACCCTATATTTTTATATTTTTGATGTTTTTATTACATACAGAAGGTTACGAAACGAAACAGAGGAGGAAACGGAGGTCGGGATGGCCACACCCACCCCAGGCTCGGGCCCCAGCTAGCCGCTCCTGGAGGGGATGTGAGCCCACCGAGCTCTGTATCCGCCTCGTTTTCGTATCAATACCTTCCTTATGCATTGAAACTTCATAATATATAATCCCCCGGATCCCCCGAGGTTCGTGCATCATGTTCTCATCATGTTTTCGTTTCGATCTGTTTCTGTCAGGAAACCTTCTCAAGTTTAGAGCACCATGGTCTCCGCCAACGACAAAGGGAAGAAGCCCAAGGAAGATGATCCTCAAAACCCCGAGGAGGAGGAGATATTGGTTGGGAATCAAGAAGAGATGGAGGAGGACTAGCATCCAGATACCCGCGCTACCGTCGCAAGCATTGGAGTGGTGGCAAACCCTACCAAGCTTAGAAGGACCGCACAGATGTCTACAGGAGAGAGAACTCCACGTTATATCCTCGCTCCACGGTCACGTCCTCCACATACCAAGAATCCCTTCCTTACTCTTATACATGAGCAACAATATCAAAAGGTGCCCAAAGGGAACTTGCCGTCGGCTTGGGATATGCCTCGTTCTAACCATGCAGGGAAGGAACACTCTAAGCAGGAAGAATGGGGAATGAATAACAAGGACTAGGACTCTCGGTCTGACATGATCATGAACCGCATCGAGCATAATTCGGAGTTGATTCGTACCCTAACCTTCGAGATTGAGGATTTGAGGGAACTTATTGAAGAGCTTATCAAAATAACACCACCACTGGAGGAGTAATTCGTCATCAGGTTTGGCATCCCATTGGCTTGTTCCAAGCTTGGGGGATTGTCGCGGTATCACACCATTATCTTTTATCGTTTACCTTTTTAGTGGATTCATATATGTGGTAGAGAAGTTATCTTATAGGTTGGTTTGCTTGTGGAAGTATCTCTCCTTTAGTTGATTATCTATGTATCCCTTGGTGTGAATGACCTAATGGAATATTAATGAGAAGTTTCATCTTTTACTTTTTGCACTTCTTATTTTAGTTTGCAATCTCTATTATATGATTGTCTTGTTGATCAGTATTTTCATCACTTTGGGAGCATCAAGTAAATCTAAATTGGTTTTGGCAAACCGAGCTCTGGTCAGTAGCAACACTTTTTGAGGTTTGAAAGGAAAAGAGAAAAAGCTTACAAGTATTTTGTATCATTTATTTTCTTTCATGATTGGATCATAAGCTTAGTATTATTTATTTAAGATCTTTTGTGTCTTCAAGGAAGATTGCATGTTTGGCTTTACCACTTGTAGTTTTGATTGTTTCCTTCAACTCTTTTGCTTGCTACCCACCCTTGCTAGCCAAAAACCTGTTTTGAGAAGGCATACTTCTCATGCATCCAATCCCTTTGAACCAAAACTTGTGCCATTTGTGTCCACCATATCTACCTATTAGCATTGTTGCTATTGCAAGAAAATTCTCAAACTTCATCTATCTTTCGAATTATAAAGTATTTTGTTATGTAAAAACTAGTTAGTAAAGGTTTCACGAACTTGATGGCACACCTTATTTTCTTGCCCATAATAAACTTGAACCATTGTGTCATCGGAGTTGTATATGCTTGCATCTATACGTTGGGATTAGCAGAACCGTGCTGTCACGGGGAACGCTTTCAACATTGCACCTATACATTGTACACAGTTGATATCATGCTCTTTTGTTTGCGGATGTCGCCGATGTGAAATAAAAAGGGAGCTTGTAAGTCCATGGAGTTATGTATGTGTGTTAGATAAACGCCTGGGCCACTAGCCTAAGTCATGCCTAATCATGGTGAAAACTTGCAGCATCACCATACTGAGCAATCTGTGAAGCATCCTTCATAAAAATCTATGCAAATAGTAAATAAAAAGATCGCTAAGATGCTCACTGTCTGCTTGCCTTGTCATTTTGATTATGGAATAACTCCTGTATCATGTGCAAGGGGTACCCTGTTGGCGGTTCTTTTTATGATACACATGTACTTACAATGACAAGAACTTACCGGTGACTAAATGTCACATCCCAACTTTCCCAAATGCTAGATTTGGTACTGCACTACATCATGATCATCATTCACTTGCATTGACATTCCGCATTCATGAAATTATTTGAATTACAAAACACTATTTGGAAACCCTATTTGGAATCACCGAGATGCTCCTACAAGGGATCATACTAGGTTTTGTATTTCCACCCTTTTGGAAACTAGTGGTTTTGTTACAAATGATCTATGTTGATCCTCTGGTTTTTACAAAAATTTAGAGACAAGAACCACCCATTTTGGAGTTCGTATGGAAAAGTTGTATTAGAATTTCTAAAATAGGAAAAAAATAAAAAAGAACAAAAAAAAACTAACCTACCCCCCCACCGGCCGAGCCACCCCGGCCCAGCCCACGAGCCCACGATCTACCACCCGTCTACCTGCCGCCCCCCCTTTCACAAGCAGCACGTAGCACAGCCCCAGCCAGCAGGCCGGCCCATCACGAGCACCGCCGCAGCCCACCCCTCTCCCCGCGTCGCTGACACACGGGGCCCACCCGGTCGTCTCCCTCCTCGAGCTGGAGACCGGGACGAACACGGGAACCGCCCGAGATTTTTCTGCCCCGATTCGGCACGATTCCGTTCGATCTCGTGCCCCTCGCGCACGTTTCCCTTCCCCATAAATACTCCTCCCTCCGTATCTCGTGTTCTTTTCGCAACCTCCTGAGCACTAGCCGCCACCGCGAAGCTCGCCGGAATCTCGCCGCCGCCACTTCGGGACGACATCGACCTCGGGGTTCTGGACCACCCCATGCCCTTTGTTTTCTTCCATCGTGTTCCTCTCATCGGACTGAATCGTCTCATACATTTTAACCTCTCTGTGGCACAGTCAGACGCTGGCGATTCCTCGCCGTTGTTCCGCCGGAGCCGAGGAAGGAGTGAGCCGCTGAGATCACAGGAGCGAGGAGGAGAGGAATCTGAGGACACCAGGAGGACCACCGTCGAATTCCGCATGCCGTGGACCACTCCCCCATCGCCGAGGACCGCCGGAGCATCGCCCGCCCGCGCCACCGAAGCTCCGCCGCCGCTGCCACGTCATCGCCGCCGTCGAGCTCGCCACGGACGAGGTGAGCCGTCCGATCTGTTTTTAACGCGCCAGATTAGATGGAACCCGCGAAGGGGTATCGCCCACTTACGCGCTGCCGCGTGGCATGCCACGTCACCGCCGCGTCAGCCCTGATTCGTCCAGTCGCGTTGACTCTGCAGTAAGAGTTTTAAATGATTTTGGAAATTGCAGAAAATAGCTGAAACTTGTAAAATTCATAGAAATTTATCTACTGGGCCAAAAATTGCAAATAATATGTCCCTGGATTCAGTAGAACAAGGGGAATCACAAAGTGGATTAAAAAGTTAGGCTTACAGTAATTTTTTTTGCAGAAACTATTTAATGGCTTACTGCAGTATTTTAATTACTCAGGAAGTTATATAATTCCTTTTTGAGAAATTCCAGTTGGTACTGTTCTTATTTAGTATTGCCTACACAGTAGAATTTTTCCAAGATTTTAAAAACAGTAGGTTAACAGTAGTGAATTATTTGGGTTCTAGCTCTATTATTGAACTTGTTTTCCTTGCACTAAAAATAATTTCCATGCATGCATACAGTAGCTATACTGAATAAGATTAAGCGGTACTGCTGTAGCATCAATCCACTTGTCATGCATGCATCTTGCATCATCTTTGCTTGCATATGATTGAGGATGGTTTGTTTATGGTTGCAATTGTATCGTTGTCGTGGGAATGGTCACGGCAGATGCTGCAATGGGCAGCGAGTAGTAGAACGAGGGGCAAGGGCAGCCAGCCATCTGCGGTGCGAGATGAGGGCGGAGACACAAGGTTTTACCCAGGTTCGGCCCCCCGGAGGCTAAAGACCTACTCCTGCTAGATTGTATTATGACGATGGTACAATGGGCGAGCTCGGCGGCTAGGCGGCGAGTCGCTTGGGTGTATGATGGAACGTATCTCTACACGCCCTCTAGGGAGGTTTATATAGTCTTACCTCCCCTAGGGTTTACATATCTCAACCGAATCAGTTAAGGCTTCGGTAACCGCTTAACCTAATCCGACTGGGCCTATCTACTCGCCTGGGCCTTCAGCTTCCAATCGCTTGGATCCACACCGGGCCTTGATCCAATCGTCGTCTTGCAGGCCCACTCGCCAGTTCCTGGGCCAGTCGGAAACGTCCTGTTGGGTATACCCCGGTAGGCATATCCCCATCAGTAGTCCCCGAGGCCGTCGTCGATTGGGCGCAGGTGGTTGCTGGCAGTCGGAGTATACGGCTTTAAAGCAGACATCCAGTCGAATCGTCGACGGGCTCCTGAATAAAGGAGGAAACTAGTTATTCTGATCGCAGCTTCGGCGAGTCGAGTCGGCGAAATACCTAGTCACTGTCGTAGTGATCGGGTCGGCGAGCCGAGTGGCTGAAGTTGGACCGTTAAACGTGGTCAAACTAGCCGTTGGGGTAATCCAACGGTAACTTTTAGCGTAATCTCCGCGTAGTAACGGCTCCCTGATTTGGCGGGTAACAACCGCTATATAAGGGAATGGCAGGCGATCGGAGAACTACCTCCTCGTCATTTCCTCCGATTGCATGCACTTTCGCCTTCCTTCGCATCGCGATCCAGCCGACCCGAAATCTCCCGACCCACCACGAATCCTTCCGCCAATGGCCCCCTCCACCGAGCCTTGGGGTAGATCTAAGTGTACGAGGGCGCAACTGACGTCCTTCGAGGAGGCCGGGATCCTGCGCGCTGGCAGGTGGCGCATCCCCGCGGCCGGAGAGGTGACCCCGAACCCTCGCGAGGGAGAGTTCATCTGCTTCACCAGCCACCTAGAGCGGGGGCTGGGATTCCCAACATCTCTCTTCTTTCGGCGCTTCTGCGCCTTCTACGGGATCCAACCGTCGGACCTGGGCCCGCACAATATCGAGCAGCTCGCCATTTTCATGGCGTTCTGCGAGTGCTATCTGGGCTGCAGGCCCTACTTCCCCATGTGGAAAGATCTATTCCACGGGCGGATCAGTCGCGAGGAAGCGGGTGCCCCAATGCTTGCCACGGGCGGCCTGACGTTCCAGCTGAAATCGAAGGCTTCTTTCTTCGATCTGATGCTACCCGCCAAGGAGGCAAGCCAATGGAAGAACTCTTGGTTCTACGTCACCGAGGCGACTCCAGACGGCGAGGTGGCGATCCCAAGATACTCCACCGACCGGCCCGAGCCACGCCGACTTCAAGTCGGCAAACTTCCAACAGACCAGCGAATGGTCATCGACGAAATGCTTCAGACCATTCGTGGCCTGAAGAAGCGGGGTCTCCTGCCCATCAACCTGTACAACTGTTGGCTCGGGAGGCGGCTCGTCCCCCAGGCCCGCCGCGACCACTATATATACGAGTACGCGGGCCGGGAGGACTCGACGAAGTCCTGCCTCGACGAGTGGCAGCTCGAGGATTACCTCCTGGCGTTGAAGAAGATCACCCAGGCGACGTACCTCGACGCGAAGGCCGGGGTCGCCCCCTACACCGCGAAGCATCCAGCCCCAACGGTAAGTCATCCTTTCGTCATTCACAGTCGCAGTTAAATGCAGTCGCGTTCATACTGATGTTGTTTATGCCTATTGCAGCTATTTCAAGCAGTTGAAGGGTGGCTCCCGCCCGCGGACGAAGAGAATTCGAGTCCGTCCGTCCGGGAGGTGGGCGAATCGCCTCCAGCGAGAGGAGGCATCGAGAGCGACGGGAGTGGCGACGACGACGAATCCGAAGAAGAGGTCGCCCCGCTAGTCCGGAAAACGCGCAGGCAGCAGCAACGTGAGCTTGAGGCGAGCAGAATCCTCGAGCGTCATGACGATGATGACGACGAGCTCCCCGAGCACACCTCGCGTCGCGAGGCCACTCCATCGAAGAAGAAGAAGAAGAAGAAGAAGGAGAAGGAGGTTAAGGCCCCTCCAAAGAAGAAGACGAAGCCAGCGAAACAGGCGTCTCCGCCTCACTCGCCAAGCAGCTCTGACGCCACCAGCCTAGCCGGGGGCGAAGCCCCACAGGTGGCGACGGCACCGGATACCACAACCATCCTGAATGAGGTGCCTCTGGCCTCGATGCCTCCGCCGTTCGCCCCAATCTCTGGGTCGGGGACCGCTCCAGTCGCGGTAGCTTCGCCGCCCAAGGGTGCTCCTGCCGAAGATGTTTCGGAGGCTCTGGCCGCAGCCTCGACAATGAAGAAACCGTCCGTGTCTTGGGCACGCGACGTCCTGGAGATGGGCCTCAGTCGCAGACTAGGCCCCGAACTGGAGAAGCCGGCCGGCATCCACACGGGGCTACGCTTCATTCCAGTCGCCAAGTGAGTTCGCTCACCTACTTTTGTCTTTCATTGTACTTGGATTATCTTGCTCACGCGATCAATTTGTAGAACCGGAGCGAAGAAGATAGGCCATCCGACCGTGGCTAAGGTGCCACCCGTCGTCAGCGAGGAGGATCCTCCCGGAAGAGGAAGGCGGACGAGGTCGTCGTCCCCGAGGATAGCGCCAAGAAGGCCAAGGCTGACGAAGTCGTCACAGTATCCGACGACACGGCGATCGCGCCGAGTGAACCCGTAGCAGATCGGACTTACCCGCCAAGGAGGGTGCTCCCTCGCCTGGGGCAGCCGAGCCGGCCTCCTTTGGTGCCGGTGCCTCCATCGCAATTTTCCCGCGCTTCATGGCCAAAGCGGCTACAGCGAGTGGTACCTCGCCCTCGAGCCATGCACCTGGGGTCGCCGATACGGAGGTCGAGCAGCGTCGCGGGCACACGCCAGCTCTCCTCGCGTCCGTGGATGCGATACAACTTCATGGCATGCTTGGCGCAGCCATCCAGGTATGTCCAGTCCCTGAGGATCAGGCTGGTGTGTTGCAGCGGTCTGATTCTTTTAGTGTCTTGTTGTTATTTTTCGCGTCCAGTCCCCGAGTGCGCACTTGCTGAATTTCAGCGGGTGGGCACTTAGGATATTTTGATTGCCAGTCCCCGAGTGCACACTCGCTGAATTTCAGCGGGTGGGCACTTAGAATTTTTTTATGATTGTCGGTCCCCGAGTGCGCACTCGCTGAATTTAAGCGGGTGGGCACTTAGGATTTTGTAATTGCCAGTCCCCGAGTGCGCACTCGCTGAATTTCAGCGGGTGGGCACTTAGGATTTTTTGATTGCCAGTCCCCGAGTGCGCACTCGCTGAATTTCAGCGGGTGGGAACTTTGGATTTCGCTTTGGTTAACTGTTTGAATTGTGTGCAGGGTCTGCAACGTGAGTCAGCTGATCGGCTTGCTGCGACACGCCGCGCGGAGAGGGAACTGGCCACCGTCCAAGAGGCTAATAAGGGGCTTCAGGCAATTGCCGTGAAGGCAGAGGAGGCCCGCCAGGGACTTGTCCCAGTGAGTGAGTTAGCAGCGGCTCAATCAGCGTTGAGCTCGGCTGAGAAGCGGATCGCCGACCTCGAGCGCGAGCTGATGGAGGCGAAAGAGGAAGCGAGTTCGGCGGATGGTCGAGCCAAGGCCGCCGTTACGGCCGCCGCGGAAGAACGTAAAGTTTCTGATGCCCTTGTTGCTGGGCTTCAGGATGATTACACTTCTCTTCAGAGCTTCATCACGGATCTCTCCCGTCCCTTGATTGGTCAGTGTGTCTGCCCCTGCCTATTTGCATGTGTCTTTTTGTAATATCCGATGTACTCACTGTTATCTTCTATCCGCAGGTCGCATCCTTGATAGCGCGGAAGAGGCGAGCTCGTTCGACGCGCGGCAATGTGTGGCCACGCTCGTCGACTCGGCGACGTTGTCGGCGACATGCATCCGGGCCTACCTCCAGGAGATGTCGCCCACGGAAGTAATTCCCAGCGACCTCGTCGAGGTGTGGCGGTACTTGGAGAAGGCGCCGTCGGTCGTTGAGTTTATGACGCGATCGACATTCCGACGTGGAGCAGCGACGACGCTTAGCCTTGGGCTCGCCCACTTCCCGGAGGACTTCGACCTGGACGGCGTGACGAGTGGCTACCCGTCGTCGACTGGCTCGGTGGAGATCTCTGAGGTGCTCAAGTTGACGGATCGTGCCGCGGTGTACTCCAAGCGTGTCTGGGCGATGGGCGACCTCCTTCCTTACCAGGAGACGGGCGTCGCACCTAACGACCCCGAGCCGCAGCACCGGGACTTCAAGGTCGAGCAACCCTTCCGTGCGGCGATGGCGGGTGAGCTGACGACGTACCCGTCAAACCTGTACACGCCCTTCATTCGCAGTCGCAAGGGTGCTGATGAGTCGTCTTCGAAGCCTGCGGAGTAGAATAGTTTGCCCTGGGGCGTTAGTAGCAGTTCTGCTATTGGGGATATTTTGTAATTTGTGACGATTGCAACATGACATTAATGAAATATCGTGTTGTTTTGTGATTTGTCGTGTGTTTTTCGATTGAGGGTTGAACGAGTCCCCGAGCGCGTCCGCCCTTTTTATGGGGTTTACCTCGTTTGTTATGTGTTTGCGGTTTTTTGAATGTTTTGTTATTGTGGTCGACTCGCCCGGACTCGGAGAGCCAGTCGCAAGGCGACTCCCTTGAGCGCTCTGTACTTCACCGTTTTCCCTTGCGCGAACGAGGTCGGGTGGCCGAGTCCCCGAGCGTGGTACTTGGTTGTTCTAGGCGCGACTCGAGGGTGGGTGAGGACTTGGCGCGTTAATTTGAGCGCATCGCTCCTGCCTGGCCCGTTGGGTTAGTCGCATGGCAAGTCCTGGGCATGTTCTCATACTTGGTGTTTTCCCTAGCCGCTCGCGCTGAACTGGTCGTCAGTTCCCGAGCGTGGTACTTGGTCGTTCGAGTCGCTATGTCGAGGATGCGGAGGATCATGGTCACTGTGAGAAGCGAAGGCAGTTGTCTTGGCTCGTAGAGCCAGTCGGGCTAGGCGACTCCAATGGGGCTCCGGGTAGGTGTTTTTCGTGGACGTTGCAAGACCTGAGGTGACCCAGTGCTCTTGCACCGCACTACTTGGCCGTGCCGATCGCGGTACCAAAGGTTGACTTCAGCGGTTAGCTTGACGCTGTTATTACGACTGTGAGTGGAACAAGACACGGAGAGTAGGCGCAATTTGCGGTAACCAATTCTTGTTTTATTTCATAGCGACTGGGGGGTACATATGAGGGGTTCTAGAAATAGAACTTCCGTAGGAGGTTTACATTCCACGGTCGCTTGACGTCGAGTTTGCCGTCCCCGCGGACGTCGATGAGGTAGTAGGCATCGTTGCCGAGTACGTGCCCGATGGCGAATGGTCCCTCCCACGGAGGGGAAAGCTTGTGCATGCCCTTCTTGTCCTGGATGAGGCGCAGCACCAGGTTGCCTTCTTGGAAGGTGCGAGTTTTCACCCGCCGGCTGTGATAGCGGCGGAGTCCTTGTTGGTAGATGGCGGTGCGTGATCGAGCGAGGTCACGTGCCTCGTCAAGTTGATCGACTCCATCCTGGCGGGCGAGTTCGTTCGCAGCCTCCGTGTAGTGGACGACCCGTGGCGAGTCGTGCTCGAGGTCGGTGGGCATGATCGCCGGCCAGACACCATGAAGAAGGGGGTGAACCCTGTTGACCTGTTGACCGAGGTGCGGATGCCCCAGATGACGGAGGGTAGCTCCTCGACCCAGCACCCGGCGGTGTGCTCGAGTGGTACTTGGAGCCGTGGCTTTAGGCCGTGGAGGATGCTCTGGTTGGCCCGTTCCGCCTGGCCGTTGGATTCCGGGTGGGCGACTGACGCAAGGTCGAGCCGGATGTGGTGTTCCTCGTAGAACTCGGCCATGGCTCCTTTGGCGAAATTGGTGCCGTTGTCCGTGATGATGCTGTTCGGGAACCCGTAGCGATATATGAGCTCGCGTAGGAATTTAGTGGCGGTCTTCCCGTCGCATTTCCGGACTGGTTTGGCCTCCACCCACTTTGTGAATTTGTCGACCGCGACCAGGAGGTGGGTGTAGCCAGAAGGGGCCTTTTTGAAGGGGCCTACCATGTCCATACCCCACACGGTGAATGTCCAGGTGATAGGGATTGTCTTGAGCGCGGAGCTCGGCACATGCGTTTGGTTGGCATACTTCTGGCAGCCGGCGCACCGTTGGACAATGTCGACGGCATCGGCGTGTGCGGTGGGCCAGTAGAAGCCATGGTGAAGGATTCTCGCCGTCGATGATGGTGAAGGATTTGCATCGGCGTGCGATCATCCGGGCGTCCGTCTCGTCTGCCGGCAAGGTGCCGACCTCCAGGTAGGCGACGTAGGGCTTGGTCCAATCATCTGGCTCGATGACGAGTGCGACCAGGGCTGCCTCTGGCTGCAGCAGGACTCCGATGTCGTTCTCCCTTGGGGGAGAGACTGATGCCTTGGTGATCGTGTCGAGGAAGACGCCGGCGGGTGGTGCGAGTCGAGCCGACCCAATGCGAGAGAGTGCGTCGGCCTCCTTGTTCTTCCGCTTGTCAATCCACTCGACGGAGTAGCCTGCGAAGTGTCCGCCCAGCTTGTCCACTGCTTGGCGGTATGCCGCCATGGTGGGGGAGACAGCGTCGCAGGTGCCAGCGACTTGCCCAGCGACGAGGTCAGAGTCTCCGTAGCAGCGTAGGCGGTTGACGTTCATCTCCTTGGCAGCTCGCATGCCGTGTAGTAGTGCCTCGTACTCGGCCATGTTGTTGGTGCAGGGGGTGAAGTCGAGGCAGAGGACGTAGAGGAGCTTGTCGCCCTTCAGTGAAGTCAGCACGATCCCTGCTCCTGCGCCGTCCGCGTTCTTGGAGCCGTCGAAGTGCAGGCTCCAGATGGAGGTATGGCAGCTTTTCTGGCTACTGGGCCTCTTCCCAGTCGGCGATGAAGTCCGCTAGAGCCTGCGACTTGATCGCTTTTCGTGGCTCGTACTTGATATTATGGACGCCGATTTCAACAGCCCACTTAGCGACTCACCCAGTCGCCTCACAGTTGCGGATGATGTCCTGCAACGGTGCTGAGGAGACGACCGTGATGGGGTGCTCCTGGAAGTAGTGCGGCAGGCGCCGCTGTGCTCTGAAGACCGCGTATACCAGTTTCTGGTACTGCGGGTATCGTTGGCGCGATTCGGTGAGGACCTCGCTGATGTAGTACATCGGTCACTGTACCGGGCGCTCCTTTCCTTCCTCTGGTCGCTCGACGACCATGAAGGCGCTGACGACACGCTCGGAAGCCACGACATAGACCATCATGGGTTCTTTGTCGATGGGGGCAGCGAGTAATGGTGCTGCGAGTAGCACCTTCTTGAGGTCGCGGAGTGCGTCCTCCGCCTCCTTGTCCCACTGGAAAGTGGGGTTCTTACGCATCAGGCGGTATAGATGCATTGCCTTTTCGCCCAGGCGGGGGATGAAGCGACTGAGAGCCGCTACTCCCGCGCAGGCACTCGGGTTTTCCCAGTCGAGCGATCGTGTCGATCTTCGTGGGGTTCGCCTCGATCCCGCGCTTGGAGACGATGTACCCCAGTAGTTGCCCTGCTGGTACACCGAAGGTGCCTTTGCTTGGGTTGAGTTTTATCTTGTACTTCCGCAGGTTGGAGAATGTTTCCGCCAAGTCGGCGAGTAGATCGCCCTGGCGAGCGGATTTCACGACCACGTCGTCGATGTAGACGTGGATGTTGCGGCCAATTTGGCTCGCAAGGCACTCCTGCATGCACCGTTGGTAGGTCGCCCCTGCATTCTTGAGGCCGAAGGTCATGGCGGTGTAGCAGAAGGCTCCGAATGGCGTGATGAACGCCGTCTTCGCCTCGTCCTCAACAGCCATTTTGATCTGGTTGTACCCAAAGTAGGCGTCGAGGAAACACAGCGACTCCGAGCCCGCGGTGGAGTCCATTATTTGGTCGATCCACGGGAGGACGAACTGCTCCTTCGGGCAGGCGCTGTTCAAGTTTGTGTAGTCGATACACATCCTCCAGGTCCCGTTCTTCTTCTCGACCAGGACTGGGTTTGCCAGCCACTTGGAGTACTTGATTGGCCGGATGAAGCCTGCAGCGAGTAGACGCTGCACCTCCTCGGCGATGGCTCGGCGGCGCTCTTCATTGAAGGGCCACAGCGACTGTTTGACGGGTCGCACTTTGGGGTCGACATTTAATTTGTGCTCAGCGAGCTCCCTAGGGACACCAGGCATGTCAGAGGGCTTCCATGCAAATATGTCCCTGTTCTCACGGAGGAACTCGATGAGCGCGCCTTCCTAGGCTGGGCTCATCCCTGTTCTGATCGTCACCGTCTGGCTGGAGTCGTCTGGGACCAGCTCGACGGTGCGGGTGTGCGTCGTTGCCTCGAAGGTTGAGGTGTTTGCGCCCTCCGAATTGGGCTTCTTGAGTATGGTGGGGTCGTCATTGTTCACCCCGCTCGCGTACTTGGCGAGCTCGTCAGCATGGTTGGCCTCTGTCGCGATGACGGCATCGGTGAGTTCGGCTCCTTTGGCCTCACACTCGGTGGCCATGTCGGGGTCGCCGTTGATGGTGATGACGCCGCACGGCCTGGGGAGCTTCATCGCGTTGTACGCGTAGTGTGGCACTGCCATGAACTTGGCGAACGCCTGGCGCCCCAGGACACAGTGGTAGGGGCTGTCGAAGGGTACCAGCTCGAAGACGATCCGCTCGGTGCGGAAGTTTGCTGGTGTGCCGAAGGTGACTGGCAGCGTGACCTTGCCGATCGGGTACGCCTTCCGACCAGGGACGATGCCGTGGAACGTGGTATGGGTTGTCTCGATCATCGACTACGGGAGCCGCAGCCGCCTGAAGGTGTCCAGGTACAGAATGTTGATGGAGCTGCCGCCGTCCATCAATGTCTTGGGGAGCCAGTATTCACCCACCTTTGGCTTGACCACCAGGGCAACTCGGCCTAGGTACTCGATGTGCGGCGAGTGGTCCTGGCGGCTCCAGGTGATGGGCTGCTCCGACCAGTTGAGGATCTGGGGAATGTCCACCTAGGCCACCGTGTTGACGGCGACGGCACGGGTGATGACCTTCTTCTCGCGCTTCATGTTGAAGCCTGTGAAGGTATGGAGCGAGCCGGCCACATTGCCGAATTTTCTGCCGTTTGGCGGGTTGTTGTCGGGGTCCTCCCGTGCTCGCCGTGCCTTCTCAATCTCCCTGAGGGTGCCTTCCCTGCTATGAAACGCACAAGGTTGGTTAAGGAGGGCCGCGGGGTCGAACCTTGGCTTGGCCTTGTAGTTGCCGCCGTCGCGGCATTGTCCTCCGTCGCGGCGGAAGCTCTTGGGCTCGCGTTGCGCGTGCCCGACGTTGGCGATGAAGTCGACTCGCCCGTCACTGTGGCGTTTGCCAGTGAGGCGAGTGTTTCTGTAGCGTAGGTCAGACCGTCGTCCGTTGTCGTTGCCGCTCGTGCGGCGTTGGCCTCCCGACTCGTCGTCGGTTTCCTGGTTTGGATCTTCCTCCGTGTAGCGTTTGGCGATCTCAAGGAGTTCCGGTATGTTGTCGAGTTTGCGAGAATGTCGCTTGAGCTTGGCGACCAAGGGCTCGTAGCGGCACGAGGTCTTGAAGCAATGGATCGCGGTGTCCGGGTGGATGCCGACCGCATTGTACCAGAGTTCTTGCCACCGCTGGACCCGATTCTGGGTCGACATCGGGGTCCCTGGACGCATCGCTCCAGGTCCTCGATGGTGGTGGCGCGGGTGTAGGAGCCCTCGAAGTGCCTGACGAAGGCGTCGCGCATCTCCTCCCAGGAGTCGATGCTATCCTGGGGGAGGGTGTTGATCCACTGCCTGCACGTCCCCTCCATCATCAAGGGGAGGTAACGGGCGGCTAGCAGGTCGGTGTGGCCCGCGATTCCCATCGCCATGAGGTATGTATCGAGCCACACGGAGGGGTCGTACGAAGGATCGTACTTTTCTATCTCCTTCGGCGCTTTGAAGTTCGCCGGGTACTTCTCGCCTCGGATCATTGGTCCGAAGCACCTGGGACCGAGTCAACTTAGCGACCCCATCGGCTCACCGTCGCGGCGATTGGTTAGGGTGTGTCGCAGGTCGTCGGGCTGGCGTGCGCGCCAGCTTTGGTTGTTGATGATGTGGGTGCGGGCGTCGATGGGTTGACCGTTGACGGCGACGAAGTTGGTCGCTGGCCTGGGTCGTTGGTGGAGAGTGCCGCGTTTGTGGGTCGGTTTTGGAGCTGCAATGGCTCTGGTGGCGGGCAGTTGAGGGTGTTTGCCGCCATTGGGCGGCCACATGAGGCCGCTCTGCTTCCCGAAGAACGCGAGTACACTCGACCCTGCGAGTCGGCGCCTGCGTTTTGCTGCTCGACGGCCTTTGCGGCGAGGTGGCGACATACTGGATCTGTAGGGCGCCGTCGCCGGTGGCCGTTATGTTGTCGGCTGCTGCTCGGCCCGCCACGAGGTTGTCCATCGGGGTGGAGACCAGTGGGAGGCTGTTCGCATCTCGCTCCCGTGAAGAGACTACTATCCGCGGCTGATCCCTGGGGGGTGTGCGGTTGGGTGGAGGTGGGGCGCCCATCGCCGTCGACCCTGGCGGGGCAGGCGCTTCTCCCGGGGCTCCGGGCTTTCGGCCGCGGGCCGGGTCATTTTCGTTGTCGAAGTTCAGGGCGCGCCCCTGAACGGTGGGGTTCAGGCCCGACCTGATTCGCTGCTGGTGGTAGCGTGATAGCTCTCGCCACACCGCCGAGGCGAAATTTTTCGCGCTCGGCTTGTTCCTTGCGGACTGCCTCCGCCAGCTTCAGGCGGAGTTCCTCGACCTCCGTTGCCATGGTGTTAGGAGGGATCGGGGTGGACAAGGGATCCTCCGGCGGATCGGTGTCGGTCGCCATGTAGGTCACGGCGTGGCGACCGGTCCTGTCGTGGAGGTCGGCGGAATTTTCCGACCCAGAGTCAAAGTCGAAGATCCCAAGGATGGAGGGATCCTCGAAGTCTCCCACGTTGGAGACCTGGGTGATGGAGCCCGCGGGTGAAGCCGCGGTGATGGATCCGGCGAGTGACGCCGGGGTCGCCGAGTCGGCGTTGTAGTTGAGGGCCGCGTCTTCCGCGGCCGCGGAGTTTTCGGCCACGTTGCTGTGAGCCGAGTTATACTCGGAGGCGAGGCGATGGATCGTGCGAACCTGGCTCTCGGAGAGCCGATCACGTGGCGGCGACTCGCGGATGCGAGCCGAATCCTCCGAGACGATGACGTCGGTGAGGCCGACGAAGAGGCTGATCGTGCCGAACGGCAGGATCATGCTGTGCGTGACGGGCCGTGCCGCTGGGACGTAGCTGCTCGGCAAGATCTGGAGCATCTCGCCGATCGCTATCATGCGGCCGGTGGCGACCGTCTCGTTGATGGACAGATTGGATCTCGCCACAGAACACCGGCCGGACCGGCCAGGTCCCACGGTGGGCGCCACTGTTGTGGGAATGGTCACGGCAGATGCTGCAATCGGCAGCGAGTAGTAGAACGAGGGGCAAGGGCGGCCAGCCATCTGCGGTGCGAGATCAGGGCGGACACACAAGGTTTTACCCAGGTTCGGCCCCCCGGAGGGTAAAGACCTACTCCTGCTAGATTGTATTATGACGGTGGTACAATGGGCGAGCTCGGCGGCTAGGCGGCGAGTTGCTTGGGTGTATGATGGAAGGTATCTCTACACGCCCTATAGGGAGGTTTATATAGTCTTACCTCCCCTAGGGTTTACATATCTCAACCGAATCAGTTAAGGCTTCGGTAACCGCTTAACCTAATCCGACTGGGCCTATCTACTCGCCTGGGCCTTCAGCTTCCAATCGCTTGGATCCACACTGGGCCTTGATCCAGTCACCGTCTTGCAGGCCCACTCGCCAGTTCCTGCGCCAGTCGGAAACGTCCTGCTGGGTATACCCCGGTAGGCATATCCCCATCAATCGTGTAGATTGTGACGAGTGCAACGCTTGCTCATGTGTGGATTGTTCTTCCGACCGCTACAACCAAGGCAAGTAGATGCTACTTTGTTCATGATGTTGTCCTACTATTTTTAATGCATTGTCGTGTATTTTGTAGATGCATGTGTAGGATGATACTATCGCTATGCTATGTCCTATTATTGTGGTAGGGCTTTCCTTGTAGATGAACCACCGTTGGTAGATGTGCTTAGCCATGCTATGATGAACGAGGGCTGGGTTACATCATTGAAAGTTGTTTCTAAATCTGTTGGTTTGCGAAAACTAAAACAACTTAATCAATGAATCTCCTGGGTGTGATGGGATTGATAATTTTTGGTGGTATCATTGCGGAAAGGCACCCAGGTATCAAGACAAAATGATTGGCTTCTTTATTTTGTAGCTTACGTGTACAACCATGTGCCAATAATGAAATGGGCGGTTGGTTGGACTTAGTAGGTTGTGGTAACTCGAACCCGTGTATCCAGAGATGTAGAATTTTGGTAGGTTGGACCGGTGCGCGTCGGGATTGGGGAGCTACTTCCCGAACGG
The DNA here is from genome assembly GCA_023614405.1 of Avena insularis. Taxonomy (NCBI): domain Eukaryota; kingdom Viridiplantae; phylum Streptophyta; class Magnoliopsida; order Poales; family Poaceae; genus Avena; species Avena insularis. The sequence goes on along the minus strand of CM042693.1, from coordinate 93,089,081 downwards.
TCTCTTCTTGGACTTCTCTCAATCATCACCCAAAATGAGAGTGATGGTACGAGCTGGGCTGGCCAAGTCACATGGGTAAAGTGTACTAACCCCTGGAGGGTGTATAATCTAATCGATTAGCCGTGTCCCCGGTTATGGACGTTTGAGTTGCTTGATATTGATTCCATGACATGTTTCTCGCTCATTCTAATTTCATAATTGCTTTAATGTTGTTGGGTTAACTTAATTGGGATCTTTTCAAAGAAAATCAAAAACTATTTATGAAAGTAGGATAAAGGTATTTGCAAATGCAAGCTAGCCACAGCTCCACTTGCCAAATATGCATGTAGATGTTAGCACTATTGTCTCCTTTACTAGCTCTACTTGCCATAGATTCCATGTATTGACCCTTCGGGGCTGCTATGTTTCATGTTGTAGGATATTCCAATTCCGAGTAATCGATATAGGCCACGGTACTCCACTCGGCACTTGTTCACTTGTGGGCAATTTGAAGAATGGAGGATTTGCTTTATTTATGTTGCTACCTGAATAATTTGAGCTAGCCTTGAGCTAAGCTTTTATTGTAATAATGGTACTCTGGATCTTCGTTATTTATGATACACAGATATTTTGCTATGTTATTCATCTTATTTTATTGTGGGCCAATGAACCGATCCAGGGATTGGCATGTCACATAGAAGCCACGGTCTTTTCAGAACCGTGGTGTTACAAGATGGTATCAGAGCCCGTGTGTCGACTGTAGGATCGTGACCTAGGTTTGGATAGGAAGCCATAGAATTATTAAAGCTTATATTAACTCTTTCTTTCATCTTATGCCTTTCACTCTCGTAAATTATTACCATATGCTATTATCACACTTTACTCTTTTAATTGATAGATGGGAGAAGTCAGGACTGAGTATTCAACCATGGAGTCACGAAGGCCCTTTGCAAGACAGTTAGCAAAGATCTCGCAATCATTGGGATTGCCACTGCCCATGTTCAAGGGAAGAAGGCTGTACACCTATGGATATGGTGAGGATGCATGGGAGATCACTACTTTCATCTTCAGGGATGCCGCCTTGCCAAACCCTGTGCATCTGATCTACACCAAGACATACTGCAACTGGGGATTTGGAATAAACTTGTCCATGCATGAAGCCCTGTCTCGCCAGTGCCATCTTGTCCGACACCTACTGCTAGCAGATTCACCCTACCGTGACTATGGGAGGCGTGATAAAGATGGGAACATTGTGGTTACCCCGGGCGACAGGAACAATATGCCGCCCCGTCGGAGGCACATAGAGGACATGGAAAGAGAGAATGGAGCTCTAGCTGAGAAAGTGATGATGGTAAAGGAGATTGCAGACTTTGCCAGCAATGGTATGGTGGTCCAAGGACAGGAGATAGACACCTTGCATGAAGCTGTGGGAGTTCTGGAGAATGCCCTGATAGGCAGGGATGCAACCATAGCTCAGCTTAATGGAACTGTGCAGGATAACACCCAGACCATACAACAGTTGCAAGGGACTGTCCAGGAAAGGGATCAAACTATTGAAGATATGGCAGCCCAGATTGCGCTCTCCAAGCACAGCTGAATCCACCCTCTGATGATGACAATGGAGATGGTGGCAACAATGATGATGAAAATGACAGTGGGAACGATGATGATGAGGACGAGGATGATGATGATGATGGAGACGATGATGGTGGAGGAGATGAAGTTGTTGCAGTTGCAGCAGAGAGTGAAGAAGAAGAGGAGGATCCAGAAGAGGTGGAGTTTGAGATTTCAAGTGATGACTCAGGAGAGGTGTACACTCCGCCGCCATGGTTGGATCGTGGACAGAAGTGCCAACGCATGAGTGCGAGGACCTACCGCAACCTCTTCAAGAAGTAGATAGAAGTCCACCAATTAGTCATCGTTAGGGCTAGTCTCGATCATTTTGTGTACTCCAATATCCCAGGATTATTTGTGCGAATTTTATGGAAGAGTTATAGCAAGATTGGTTATTATCTGAGTTATTCCTGTTGTAGTTTTCTGCTGATACAGCAGTACTGTACGATTTTTCATATTTTACTGGTATCTGGTAAAAATCTGAAAAAAATAGAGCTGGTGCGAAACTCTCTTAACTGTATGCACAAAACTCAGCTAAAATTCCTGACGAGTTTAAGTCAGGTAGAAAAATTCGTGAACACTGCTGGACTGTTCTGGCAGATTGCTGTTTTTAATGCTTTGTTGATCAACTGTTTAGATAATCCTTGCCAACTCTTCTAAAAACTATTTAAGTAGATATATACTGCTAGGATAACCCCTGGGATGTTGCTGGATCACTTGTTTGTTGATGTGTTGCTTGCTTGAGATTGTCTGATATTGTTTGTTGTTGTTTGATCATAATGCATGGGTAGAATCCTGTTTTCGTAGTTGATTCTTTCTAAGTTTACCTGTGCTGAACCGCAGATGCCTACCCGCCGTCAACCCACTGAGTTGGAGCAGCTCATGGCAGCTCAGGCACAGCTGACCCAAGTTATGACCGAGTTCATGGAAGGTCAGAACAACAACAACAACAACAACAATGGGAACAACTAGCCTCAGGGAGATGCTCTCACCAGGTTTCTGAGGCTAAGACAAGCTAAGTTCTCTGCTGCAACGGAACCAATGGTTGCTCTCGACTGCTTGCGTTCAGTCAATAAGGATTTGGTAACTGTTTGGTGCACTGATGCTGAGAAGGTGAGATTTGTCGCTCACCTACTGGAGGGACCAGCCGCTTCTTGGTGGGACACTTTTCAGATCACCCACCCGCTGGACACTGTGACTTGGGCAATGTTTGAGGAAGGTTTCAGGACCAACCACGTGTCTTCAGGAGTTCTGAGCCTGAAGAGGAAGGAATTTCGCAACTTGCGCCAAACCAACCGCATCGTGGCTGAGTATATTGAGGAGTTCAACAACCTTCTCGTTATGCACCTGAGGATGTTGACACTGATGCCAAAAGGAGGGAGAGGTTCCTGGATGGCCTCAGTAATGAGCTTTCAGTGCAGCTACTGGTGGTTTATTGCCCCACTTTCCAGGAGCTTATGGACAAGGCCAGGATCTTGGAAGGGAAGCACAAGCAGGTGGAAAACCGCAAGAGAAAGAGCAGCAATCACCACTCTGGTTCTCACCACAAGTCTCGCACTTCTTATGATAGATACTCCAAGCATGGAGGGAGTGACCATGGAAGCCATGACCGCCACAAACATGGAGGCGATGGACACCGCCATGATAGCCACAAGAGCAACCGCCACAACCACAAGGGAGGACACACCCACCACTCTGGAGGACATAGTGGACATGACCGCAACCGTGATCGCAGCTTTGTGAAGAAGGATCTGAGTGAGGTGACATGCTTCAAGTGTGGTCAGAAGAGACATTATGCGGACAACTGTCCGGAGAGGAAGGTACTGAAGCCAACCAACAACCAGAAGGCCACAGTGAACCACATGAATGTGGAGGAGATCCCAGATGAGCCTGACCTTGTGATTGGTAAGTTTCCAATCAACACTCACCCTGCACTTATACTTTTCGATACTGGTGCATCGCATTCATTCATATCAAGGGCATTTGTGGATAAGTATAAGTTACCTACGGAGTCTATGAAAGAGTCTATTAGAGTAAGCTCACCTGGAGGAGATATGATAGCTAGCGCGGGATGCCGCGACTTAACTGTGAGGATTGGAGCACACAATTTTATTGCACATCTGGTAGTATTGGAATCACAAGGTTTAGATGTAATTTTGGGTATGGATTGGATGTCTATGCATGGGGGACACATAGATTATGCACAGCGAGCTGTTTCGCTCAAAACCCCGGATGGTAAGAGAATTAGGTTCAAGTCGGCTGTGCGACCGGGAAGGTGTAAGCTGAATTCTCTTAAGGGGGTTAGCATGGATATCGTGCCTGTGATTAAGGATTACCCCGACGTGTTTCCAGAAGAGCTGTCAGGGATGCCACCTGACAGGGAAGTGGAGTTTCTCATCGATCTGATGCCGGGAACAGGACCTATAGCAAAGAGACCGTATAAAATGGTTGTGGATGAGCTGAAAGAATTGAAGAAACAGCTAAAGGAGCAGTTGGAAAAAGGGTTCATTCAGCCTAGTTCATCGTCATGGGGTGCACCTATTCTGTTTGTGGAGAAGAAAGACAGCAGCCATAGATTGGTGGTGGACTATCGCTCGCTGAATGAAGTGACCATCAATAACAAATACCCCCTGCCGAACATAAATGATTTGTTTGATCAACTGGAAGGAGCAAAGGTGTTTAGCAAAATTGATCTGCGATCGGGCTACTTCCAATTGAAGATCCGGGAGGAGGACATACCAAAAACCGCTTTCACTACTAGTGTCGGGGATATAACCCCAGGTACCCCAAAGTTAAGGTATGAAGATACCTCACCCGAGTAATGGACATTTCTATAAAAGAATACATAGATAAAAAGATATATATCAAAAGATAAGAGGAATTAAGAAGGAATTATAGAGGAGAAAAGAGAGAAAGAGGACCTGGGCCGAATTGTAACTATCTCGGCTTGTTTCCATTACTTCTCCAAGGCCAAAACAGCATCCCCAGGCCGAATCAACGACAGTGGGCCGAGTTGCCTCTAGTTCGGCCTACCCCGCCGAACCAAGTTGAGCTCGCCCCAACCTCTTCCAGGCATCGACGCCCTCCCGAGGAATCGGCGTCATGGTCCCATCGCCACTCCCTCAACGTCGCCCGGGTGGGCCGGGAAGGAGAAACCTTGGCCCACCACGGGACTCTCTTTGTCCTCGCCGACGTTTCCAAAGCAGCAGCAGATCACTCATGCATGGGCCGAATGAAGGTGAGTTCGGCCCACCACAGGGCAGCGCCGCCAGCTCCACTGCTTACAGCCGCATCCGCTTGGGCCTGGCGGGAGACAATCCTGCCCTCAAGCCCCGGGCTGACACCAGAAGCATCTCAGCTGGGCAGCCTCTAGCCTAGGCCGACTGAAGGGAAATCCGGCCGGGTCGCTGCCAGACCTCGGCTGGGCCACCGGGTGATCCGGCCGAGACGCCTCTCCCCAGGACGAATCAACCAAAGCCCAGGCTGAGTTGCTACTCCCTCTAGGACACTTGGGCCGAGTTATAATGACCTGTACGCCCAATAATTTACTTCTAGATGCCTCCATAAGTCTCTACAAGAACACGCCGTCGGATCAAGACAAGACCAACAAGTATTGTGCCAGTCTTGGGAGCCCACCAGCTCAGACTGGCACATGACATAGGGGATATACCCATGGCATCTAACAAGATGCTAGGGATATGCTGTTGGCATCAAATAAGATGCTAGGGAATATGCCTGGCATCTCCGAAGATGCCAAAGGCATATGCTCGGCATCTCTAGAAGATGCACAGAATATGCCATGTAGATGCTAAGCGTGTAGAACAAGACTTGTCCCCTAGGCTCCCCTTTATAAGGAGCACCAGGGGGATCGTTCTATGAGAGGCCCCGAAGGGCTCCTCCCCTCTCTGCTCACTAGGAGCTCTCCTTCTTCCTCTTCCTCCACTCTCATAGAGAGATCTAGATAGAAGCATAGGAGATACAGCTCCAGGAGCATGATTGTAGCCACAAGTATGGCAAGATTATAAGAGATTAGATGTATAGAATGAGGTGTTACCCCCACTTGAGAGCTTCAATCCAATATACATTGTATTTCTCTTTGTTCATACGAGTGCGGTCTTCACTGCATCATCCCTCCCCGGATTCCTCCACGTCCATCGGCCCCAACTTTAGCCTACCCATGGCATATGCCGTGATACCACCACGACATTTGGCGCCCACCGTGGGGCCTCCTAGTGGCGTTGGTTGGGTTTCTATCCGGACGGGAACACCTTCATCAACTTTCTTCCTCATAGGGCTCATTCAGCTTCACCAAGCCAACAGAGAACAAAGAGGTAAGCGCAGAGGCTCTCCAAGTCTAACTCATCAAAGCAAGTAAGACTTAGCAAGAAGGACTCAAGCACTACTCCAAGCTTACTGTAAGTACCAAGTAACTCAGCAGGGCAGGTATGACCTAGCAAAACTCACCCAAACACTTCTCCAAGTGCCAGGTAACTCAGCCAGCTACACTCAATCCTTCATCCCGGGGAGAAAATAACTTAACCCGGGAACTAGTCAACTTATCCGTAGAGTCACCTTTAGATTAAGAGAGCATTATGTTGATTTAGATCTGTACTCCAGCCAGCTTGTTTATAACTCGGCCATAAGTTGAATATGCTTATTTGTGATTCAGATAGATTCCGAGTCAGTTTACTTATGCTTTGGATTACCCTGTAACTCAGCTCCCCAGCCAGCTTATTTATAACTCAGACAGAAGTTGAATCAGCTTATTTATGATCCAGATGGAATTTGAGCTTACTTATGAGTCGGATAGAATTTGAGTCAGTTTATTTATGCTTTGGATTGTCCTTTAACTCAGCTTACCGGCCAGCTTATTGATGATTCAGATATAATTTGAGTCAATTTGTTTATGCTTCGAATTAGCCTTTAACTCAGCTCAGTAGATTGTCTCTGATTCGGACTAACATTTGATTCATCTTGCCAGGGTATATTATAATTCGGATTGGTATTCAGACTCGGCGTACTAATCATATCTCTGATTCAGGCCGAAGCTTTATTCAGTTCGCCAGATTGCCAGGTTATGTTATGACTCGGATTGATATTTCACCATCTTGCCAAGTTATCCCATATCTCGGATGACTATTGGCCAGCTTATCATATCTCGAATCTATATCTGATATCTACATCTCGAATCAGATCTCTCAGCGGTTATCCCTATTATCATATCCCAAAGCTTAATCTCGGATCTATATCTCGGATCCATATCAAAAGAAAATTATCGTAATCACGCCTAATCAAGTTATATCATGGCAAACAGATGATTCGGATTTGGGTCATATACCTCGGATTTGAGTCAGATGACTCAGATTGAGATGTAAGTCAAAATTGAGTAAAGTAACTCGGATTTGAGATGAGTTAACTCGGATTTGAGTCATATAACTCGGATTTGAGTCAGATGACTCAGATTTGAGATGTAAGTCAAAATTGAGTAAAGTAACTCGGATTTGAGTCATATAACTCGGATTTGAGTCAGATGACTCAGACTTAAGACATAAAGTCAATTTTGAGTAAAGTAACTCGGATTTGAGATGAGTTAACTCGGATTTGAGTCATATAACTCGGATTTGAGTCAGATGACGCAGACTTAAGACATAAAGTCAATTTTGAGTAAAGTAATGCGGATTTGAGATGAGTTAACTCGGATTTGAGTCATATAACTCGGATTTGAGTCGATGACTCGGACTTAAGACATAAAGTCAATTTTGAGTAAAGTAACTCGGATTTGAGATGAGTTAACTCGGATTTGAGTCATATAACTCGGATTTGAGTCAGATGATGCAGACTTAAGACATAAAGTCAATTTTGAGTAAAGTAATGCGGATTTGAGATGAGTTAACTCGGATTTGAGTCATATAACTCGGATTTGAGTCAGATGACTCAGACTTAAGACATAAAGTCAATTTTGAGTAAAGTAACTCGGATTTGGGATGAGTTAACTCGGATTTGAGTCATATAACTCGGATTTAAGTCAGATGACTCAGACTTAAGACATAAAGTCAATTTTGAGTAAAGTAACTCGGATTTGGGATGAGTTAGCTCGGATTTGAGTCATATACCTCGAATTTGAGTCAGAGGACTCAGACTTAAGGCATAAAGTCAAAGTTTGAGTAAAGTAACTCAGATTTGGAATGAGATAACTCGGATTTGAGTCATATACCTCGGATTTGAGTCAGAGGACTCGGACTTAAGACATAAAGTCAATTTTGAGTAAAGTAACTCGGATTTGGAATCAGATGACTCGGGTAATAACTTACCCAAACGGGTTAAAAGAGCAGTGCCCAAGAAGGCTAGAACTCATAACTTACCCAAAGAGGTTAAAAGAGCAGTGCCAAAGAAGGCCAGAACTCATAACTTACCCAAAGAGGTTAAAAGAGCAATGCCCAATAAGGCCAGAACTCAACTTACCCAAAGAGGTGAAAAGAGCAGTGCCCAATAAGGCCAGAACTCAACTTACCCAAAGAGGTTAAAAGAGCAATGCCCAAGAAGGCCAGGACTTATAACTTGCCCAAAGAGGTTAAAAGAGCAGTGCCCAAGAAGGCCAGAACTCAACTTACCCAAAGAGGTTAAAAGAGCAGTGCCCAAGAAGGCCAAAACTCATGACTTAGCCAAAGAGGTTAAAAGAGCAGTGCCCAAGAAGGCCAGAACTCAACTTACCCAAAGAGGTTAAAAGAGCAGTGCCCAAGAAGGCCAAAACTCATGACTTAGCCAAAAAGGTTAAAAGAGCAGTGCCCAAGAAGGCCAGAACTCAACTTGCCCAAAGAGGTTAAAAGAGCAGTTCCCAAGAAGGCCAAAACTCATGACTTGCCCAAAGAGGTTAAAAGAGTAGTGCCAAACAAGGCCAGAACTCATAACTTACCCAATGGGGTTAAAAGGGAAATGCCCAAGAAGGCCAGAACTCATAACTTACCCAATGGGGTTAAAAGGGCAATGCCCAAGAAGGCCAGGACTCATGACTTACCCAAAAGGGGTTATGACCAGTGCCCAAGAAGGCCAGAAGTCCAAAAACTTACCCAAAAGGGGTTATGACCAGTGCCCAAGAAGGCCAGAAGTCCAAAAACTTACCAAAAGAGGTTATGACCAGTGCCAGAGAAGGCCAGAGGTCCAAAAACTTACTCAAATAGGTTATGACCACTACCCAAGAAGGACAAAAGTCATAACCTACCCAAAAGGATTGAACGGGACCGCGCCTGTAAAGAATATGTAATACATACTTACCCAAAAGAGTTATGTGACCAAGGGATATATGACAAAGAGGTGTATGTCAGAAAACAACTCTGGGGATATTTAGATATAAAGTCTATGAGCGATTCTACGAATCCCGCATAGACTCGGGGACTAATGTCGGGGATATAACCCCAGGTACCCCAGAGTTAAGGTATGAAGAGACCTCACCCGAGTAATGGACATTTCTATAAAAGAATACATAGATAAAAAGAGATATATCAAAAGATAAGAGGAATTAAGAAGGAATTATAGAGGAGAAAAGAGAGAAAGAGGACCTGGGCCGAATTGTAACTATCTCGGCCTGTTTCCATTACTTCTCCAAGGCAAAAACAGCATCCCTAGGCTGAATCAACGGCAGTGGGCCGAGTTGCCTCTAGTTCGGCCCACCCCGCCGAACCAAGTCCCTATATTCCCGTCTACCTTACCTGGACCACATCGAGCTCGCCCCAACCTCTTCCAGGCATCGACGCCCTCCCGAGGAATCGGCGTCATGGTCCCATCGCCACTCCCTCAACGTCGCCCGGGTGGGCCGGGAAGGAGAAACCTTGGCCCACCATGGGACTCTCTTCGTCCTTGCCGATGTTTCCAGAGCAGCAGCAAATCACTCCCGCGTGGGCCGAATGAAGGTGAGTTCGGCCCACCACAGGGCATCGCCGCCATCTCCACTGCTTACAGCCGCATCCGCTTGGGCCTGGCGGGAGACAATCCGGCCCTCAAGCCCCGGGCCGACACCAGAAGCATCTCAACTGGGTAGCCTCTAGCCTGGGCCGACTGAAGGGAAATCCGGCCGCGTCGCTGCCAGACCTCGGCTGGGCCACCGGGTGATCCGGCCGGGCTGCCTCTCCCCAGGCCGAATCAACCAAAGCGTAGGCTGAGTTGCTACTCCCTCTTGGACACTTGGGCCGAGTTATAATGACCTGTACGCCCAATAATTTACCTATAGATGCCTCCATAAGTCTCTACAAGAACACGCCTTCGGATCAAGACAAGACCAACAAGTATTGTGCCAGTCTTGGGAGCCCACCAGCTCAGACTGGCACATGACGTAGGGGATATACCCATGGCATCTAACAAGATGCTAGGGATATGCTGTTGGCATCAAATAAGATGCTAGGGAATATGCCTGGCATCTCCGAAGATGCCAAAGGCATATGCTCGGCATCTCTAGAAGATGCACAGAATATGCCATCTAGATGCTAAGCGTGTAGAACAAGACTTGTCCCCTGGTCTCCCCTTTATAAGGAGCACCAGGGGGATCGTTCTATGAGAGGCCCCGAAGGGATCCTCCCCTCTCTGCTCACTAGGAGCTCTCCTTCTTCCTCTTCCTCCACTCTCATAGAGAGATCTAGATAGAAGCATAGGAGATACAGCTCCAGGAGCATGATTGTAGCCACAAGTATGGCAAGATTATAAGAGATTAGATGTATAGAATGAGGTGTTACCCCCACTTGAGAGCTTCAATCCAATATACATTGTATTTCTCTTTGTTCATACGAGTGCTGTCTTCACTGCATCATCCCTCCCCGGATTCCTCCACGTCCATTGGCCCCAACTTTAGCCTACTCATGGCATATGCCGTGATACCACCACGACAACTAGGTATGGTTTATATGAGTATACATTAATGTCTTTTGGACTAAAGAATGCCCCAGCATATTTCATGACCATAATGAACAAGGTATTCATGGAGTACTTGGACAAGTTTGTGGTGGTGTTTATTGATGACATACTGATATATTCCAAGGATGATGTTGAGCATGAGAAACATCTGCGACTGATTATGGAGAAGCGAGGAACATTAGTCGTATGCCAAATTCAGCAAGTGTGAATTCTGGCTTAATACTGTTGGATTTATTGGACACGTGGTGTCAGGAGAAGGAGTCGTTGTTGATCCAAGCAAAGTGACTGCAGTAACTGAGTGGGAAGCGCCCAAGGATGTGGGAGATATTCGAAGCTTTTTGGGACTTGCTGGATATTACAGGAGGTTCTTTGAAAACTTCTCCAAGATTGCCAAGCCGATGACAGAACTTCTGAAGAAGGAGAGGAAGTTTGAATGGACGGATGCGTGTGAAGCTAGCTTTCAGGAACTGAAGCGTCGACTAGTGACCGCACATGTTCTGTGTTTACCAGATCTTCAGAAGGATTTCCAAGTGTACTGTGATGCTTCTCGACAGGGACTTGGGAGTGTGCTGATGCAAGATGGGAGAGTGGTGTCATATGCCTCGCGGCAACTTAAACACCATGAGAGGAATTATCCCACGCATGACTTGGAATTAGCATCGGTTGTGCATGCGCTCAAGGTATGGAGACACTACTTAATGGGAAAACACTGTGATGTGTACACCGACCACAAGAGCCTGAAGTACATATTTACACAGAAGGAACTGAACATGAGACAAAGGAGATGGTTGGAACTTATCAAGGATTATGATATGAACCTGCAATACCACCCAAGAAAAGCTAATGTAGTAGCAGATGCTCTGAGCCGGAAGGTCTATGCTAATGGATTGACTTGCAAGCAATTCAAGGACCTTAGACTGGAGGTAGTGTCTGAAGGATATTTGGCAACAATGGAAGTCCAACCAACGCTACATGACAGAGTCAGGAAGGCTCAACTAGGAGACAAAGAGATAGATGAAATAAAGGAAAAGATGAAGGAGGATCGAGCAAAAGAATTCCGCAAGGATGAGCAAGGAACCTTGTGGTATGGAGATCGTTTGTGCATTCCCAACGATCCGGAGATAAGGAAATTGATTCTACAGGAAGCTCATGACTCACCGTATTCCATCCACCCAGGAAATACGAAGATGTATATGGACCTAAAAGACAGATTTTGGTGGAATAACATGAAGGGAGACATCGCCGAGCATATTGCCTTATGTGATGTATGTAGCCGAGTGAAGGCGGAACACTAGAAGCCAGCAAGACTACTACAGCCATTGCATGTGCCGGAATGGAAATGGGATAGAGTGGGAATGGATTTTATCATAGGATTGCCCAGGACCAGGTCAGGATATGACTCCATTTGGGTAGTGTTCGATCATTTGACCAAGGTAGCCCACTTTATACCGGTGAAGACGACCTATACGAGTGCAAGGTTGGCCAATATTTATATTGACAGGATTGTGTGCCTACATGGAGTTCCTAAGAATATTGTATCTGATAGAGGCACCCAATTTACCTCACACTTTTGGCGCCAGCTGCACGAGTCATTGGGGACTAGATTGGAGTTTAGCACAGCGTTTCACCCACAGACTGATGGACAGACCGAGAGGGTGAATCAGATTTTGGAAGATATGCTGAGAGCTTGCGCTTTGGCTCATGGTTCTAGATGGGATGAGAATTTGCCGTATGCTGAGTTTTCCTACAACAACAGCTATCAAACCAGCATCAAGACGTCACCGTTCGATGTGCTATATGGGAAACGGTGTCGGACACCATTGCTATGGGATGGAGTAGGAGAACGTCAGTTGTTTGGACCTGATTTGATCAAGGACACTGAGGAGAAGGTCGCCTTGATTAGGGACAGGCTGAAGGTAGCACAATCAAGGCAGAAGAGCTACGCTGACGCCAAGCGCAAGGAAGTGGTGTACGAGGTAGGTGATAGAGCATATCTCAGAGTGTCGCCACTTCGTGGAATCAAGAGATTTGGAATCAAGGGTAAGATGGCACCTCGGTTTATTGGACCATATCGGGTCTTAGCACGCAAAGGAGAGGTTGCTTATCAGTTGGAGTTGCCAGAGGCTCTGTCCGCTGTTCACAATGTGTTCCACGTGTCCCAGCTGAAGAAGTGCCATCCGGAGATGGTGGATACACCATTGAGAGACACTGTGCCACTAGAGGAGGTTCAGCTTGAGAATGATTTGACCTATGAGGAGAAGCCGGTCAAGATTCTGGAGACAGCAGAGAGGATTACCCGTACCAAGACGATCAGGTTTTGCAAGGTGCAATGGAGCCACCACACCGAAGAGGAAGCCACTTGGGAGCGTGAGGATGACATCCGAGAGGACTACCCGCACCTATTTGCTAGCCGCGCCGAATCTCGGGGACGAGATTCATTTTAAGGGGGTTAGTCTTGTCACATCCCAACTTTCCCAAATGCTATATTTGGTACTGCACTGCATCATGATCATCATTCACTTGCATTGACATTCCGCATTCATGAAATTATTTGAATTACAAAACACTATTTCGAAACCCTATTTTGAATCACCGAGATGCTCCTACAAGGGATCATACTAGGTTTTGTATTTCCACCCTTTTGGAAACTAGTGGTTTTGTTACAAATGATCCTATGTTGATCCTCTGGTTTTTACAAAAATTTAGAGACAAGAATCACCCATTTTGGAGTTCGTATGGAAAAGTTGTATTAGAATTTCTAAAACAGGAAAAAAATAAAAAGAACAAAAAAAAACTAACCTACCCCCCCCCCCGGCCGAGCCACCCCGGCCCAGCCCACGAGCCCACGATCTACCACCCGCCTACTGCCTCCCCTTTGCTTGAAGACAGCTGTCCCAGCCATGGGCGGCCCATCGCGAGCACCGCCCACCTCTCTCCTCGTCGGCCGCAGACGGCCCACCCAGTCGTCTCCCTCCTCGAGCTGGAGACCGGGACGAACACGGGAACCGCCCGAGATTTTTCTGCCCCGATTCGGCACGATTCTGTTCGATCCCGTGCCCCTCGCACACGTTTCCCTTCCCCATAAATACTCCTCCCTCCGTATCTCATGTTCTTTTCGCAACCTCCTGAGCACTAGCCGCCTCCGCGAAGCTCGCCGAAATCTCGCCGCCGCCGCTTCGGGACGACATCGAACTCGAGGTTCTAGACCACCCCATGCCCTTTTTTCTTCCATCGTGTTCCTCTCATCGGACTGAATCGTCTCATACATTCTAACCTCTCCGTGGCATAGTCAGACGCTGGCGATTCCTCGCCGTTGTTCCGCCGGAGCCGAGCAAGGAGTGAGCCGCTGAGATCACAGGAGCGAGGAGGAGAGGAATCCGAGGACACCAGGAGGACCACCGTTGAATTCCGCACGCCGTGGACCACTCCCCCATCGCCGAGGACCGCCGGAGCGTCGCCCGCCCGCGCCACCGAAGCTCCGTCGCCGCTGCCACGTCATCGCCGTCGTCGAGCTCGCCACGGACGAGGTGAGCCGTCCGATCTATTTTTAACGCGCCAGATTAGATGGAACCCGCGAAGGGGTATCGCCCACTTACGTGCTGCCGTGTGGCATGCCACGTCGCCGCCGCGTCAGCGCTGACTCGTCCAGTCGCGTTGACTGCACAGTAAGAGTTTTAAATGATTTTGGAAATTGCAGAAAATAGCTGAAACTTGTAAAATTCATAGAAATTAATCTACTGGGCTAAAAATTGCAAATAAAATATGTATAGATTTACTAAGTCGTGTAGAATCTTGCTGTACCTTTGTTTCACCCTTTTACAGCAAGATTTTGTCCAGATTAATTAAATGAGTTCATGACCTTTTTAGAGTAATTAATTCGTAGAATAAGTTCTGTAACTCCAAAAATTGCAAATAATATGTCCATGGATTCAGTAGAACAAGAGGAATCTCAAAGTGAATTTAAAAGTTAGGCTTACAGTAAAAACTTTTGCAGAAACTATTTAATGGCTTACTGCAGTATTTTAATTACTCAAGGAGTTATATAATTCCTTTTTGAGAAATTCCAGTTGGTACTGTTCTTATTTAGTATTGCCTACACAGCAGAATGTTTCCAAGATTTTACAAACAATAAGTTAACAGTAGTGAATTATTTGGATTCTAGCTCTATTATTGAGCATTATAAATTGCATACTTGTTTTCCTTGCACTAAAAATAATTTCCATGCATGCATACAGTAGCTATACTGAATAAGATTACGCGGTACTGCTGTAGCATCAATCCACTTGTCATGCATGCATCTTGCATCATCTTTGCTTGCATATGATTGAGGATGGTTTGTTTATGGTTGCAATTGTATCGTGTAGATTGTGACGAGTGCAACGCTTGCTCATGTGTGGATTGTTCTTCCGACCGCTACAACCAAGGCAAGTAGATGCTACTTTATTCATGATGTTGTCCTACTATTTTTAATGCATTGTCGTATATTTTGTAGATGCATGTGTAGGATGATACTATCGCTATGCTACGTCCTATTATTGTGGTAGGGCTTTCCTTGTAGATGAACCATCGTTGGTAGATGTGCTTAGCCATGCTATAATGTACGAGGGCTGGGTTACATCACTGAAAGTTGTTTCTAAATCTGTTGGTTTGCGAAAACTAAAACAACTTAATCAATGAATCTCCTGGGTGTGATGGGATTGATAATTTTTGGTGGTATCATTGCGGAAAGGCACCCAGGTATCAAGAGAAAATGATTGGCTTCTTTATTTTATAGCTTACCTGTACAACCATGTGCCAATAATGAAATGGGCGGTTGGTTGGACTTAGTAGGTTGTGGTAACTCGAACCCGCGTATCCAGAGATGTAGAATTTTGGTAGGTTGGACCGGTGCGCGTCGAGATTGTGGAGCTACTTCCCGAATGGTCTCTTCTTGGACTTCTCCCTATCATCACCTAGAATGAGAGTGATGGTACGAGCTGGGCTGGCCAAGTCACATGGGTAAAGTGTACTAACCCCTGCAGTGTATAATCTAATCGATTAGACGTGTCCCCGGTTATGGACGTCTGAGTTGCTTGATATTGATTCCATGACATGTTTCTCGCTCATTCTAATTTCATAATTGCTTTAATGTTGTTGGGTTAACTTAATTGGGATCTTTTCAAAGAAAATCAAAAACTGTTTATGAAAGTAGGATAAAGGTATTTGCAAATGCAAGATAGCCACAGCTCCACTTGCCAAATATGCATGTAGATGTTAGCACTATTGTCTCCTTTACTAGCTCTACTTGCCATACATTCGATGTATTGACCCTTCGGGGCTGCTATGTTTCATATTGCAGGATATTCCGATTCTGAGTAATCGATATAGGCCACGGTACTCCACTCGGCACTTGTTCACTTGTGGGCATTTTGAAGAATGGAGGATTTGCTTTATTTATGTTGCTACCTGAATAATTTGAGCTAGCCTTGAGCTAAGCTTTTATTGTAACAATGGTACTCTGGATCTTTGTTATTTATGATACACGGATATTTTGCTATGTTATTCATCTTATTCTATTGTGGGCCAATGAACCGATCCAGGGATTGGCATGTCACATAGAAGCCACGGTCTTTTCAGAACCGTGGTGTTACACTAAAGTTGAGTAGCATGAGGAGCGGCCCTCATACTCAAGGGACATGAGATTGCCAACTTATATTTCGTCAAGCATATACTCCATCTTTGTTCACTTTAACCTTAATCATCTCAAGATGCTTATGATAGGGGCAATGAGGGATCAAAGCTAGTAAGTACTATAATATTTTGGAAGCTCTTTATGAACTTGAAATCCCTTATTCCCTCTATGAAGGGACCTTTCTCCTATTTCTAAGTTGAGTCAGTAAACCTACTTCCTCTCTTTCTCCAGCAAGCATTTGAGTTGTTGTGTTTCAAGCACGCATATGGTGATTTATTCAATCATGTTCTTTATCCTCCTTGTTTTCACAAGACTCTTATCTATTGAGTATTACTTTGAAAGCCTTCATTGTGAAAAAACTTTTTGAGCAAAGAATGCTCCTTATTTGAAGACTTCTACAAAAAGCTTTTTGTGAAACTGTTTGCCAGCTGTTCTCTGACCAAGAACAAAGTTTTCCAATTCCAATTTTGATTTATCTTTATGCATATCTATTGTGACTCATGTACTTGTTGCAAGCTAAGTTATATAATGGTGAGTTGCTTTCTTGTATGAGTTGTGTAATGGTAAGTGTGATGCTTTTTTTCCGTATTCTTTTATCAACACTTCACTCCATAAACCTGTGGACCTGTTTACTGAGCTTAGTTTTTGCTTGGGGACAAGCGAAGGTCTAAGATTGGGGGGAGTTGATACGTCCAATTTGGATCACCATTCTATATCATAATTGGCCTCTATTCATTGATATATTTCATATTATGAGGTGTTACTTAGGTCTTTTCATCTGTTTTTGCATGTTGGATGATTCTTGGAGGATGAACTGCCAGAGTTAGGATTCTGATGGAAAAAAGGTGTTTTGATGCAATTTCGCGAAGATCAGAAAAATACCAGAAAAATCATGGAAAATTATATTTTCCTAGAAGGCAAAGGAAGCGAGAAGGGGAGGCAGAGTTGGGCCATAGAGGGCCTACACCCCCTAGGCGTGGGCCCCCTGGGTCGCGTCTCGGGTGGGTGTGGCCCACCTGGCTAGCCTACGACTCCGCCCTCTCACCTATATCTTCCTCTCGGATCCCTAAAACACGAGGAGCAACCATATAAAGATTCCGCCACTTCTGCGGGGTGGAAAACACCGAGAGAGAAAGACCTCTCCAGCAGATAGATTTCTGCCAGGGAAATTCCTTCTTGGAGAGGGGAGATCGTCGCCGTCAACACCATCGCCAAGCTAGACTTCATCGGGATCATCATCATCATCCACACCATCATCATCACTCCATCCTGCTGTAACAATCATGTTGAATACTTGATAAGTTCTTAGGGGAAACTTTCCCGGTGTTGATTACTATTGTAGTTGATGCTTGTGAGTGGAACCATTGGATTATTGTTTATGTTCAGATTGTTATTCATCACCACATCATCTTTGATCTTGATCCATATAATGTCTTGTGAGTAGTTCATTTAGTTCTTGAGGACATGGGAGAAGTCATGTTGTTAGTAGTGGATTTGTGTTGAGATATTATTCAATGGTTTAGTATTTAAGTTGTGGTGCTATTCTTCTAGTGGTGTCATGTGAACGTCGACTACATGATACTTCACCATTTATGGGCCTAGGGGAATGCATTGTGTATTTGGCTACTAATTATGGGGTTGTCGGAGTGTAGGATCTCAGGGTTTAAGGCTATGGTTAGGTTTATATCTTAATTGCTTTCCTGTAGTTGCATATGCTTACAGGGGGTTTAATCACGAGTATGTATTAGTCCAAGTAAGGTCGGTACATTAGCATAGGTTCACCCACACAACACTTACAACACCAAAGAAGGGTACTCAGCTATTTGAAGCGAAAGCACTTGACAGAATTCCCATGTGTCCTCGAGAACGTTTGGTCCTTATAAGTATTTCCACCGTCTTGTCCTTTGATAAGAAAGGATTGGGCCGCTTGTTGTAGTTGTTTGTTGTATTTATTACTCGCACTTTGTTTTGTTTCTTTATCAGAAAACCCCTAAAAATCCGTTTGCTAACTATTTACAGAGATTTCCTGCTCCATACCACTAATCAACACCTTCTACTCCTTGTTGGGATCGACACTCCTATGTATCAAAAGTACTACGATACACCCCCTATACTTGTGGGTCATCAGGCATACCTCTCATGTTTGGTTCCACTTCTCTCTTCCCTTTTTATTTGTTTCTTGGAAACTCGAAGTCGGTCACTCTCCTGCAAATACATGAGAACCTCGAGGCGAAAAGAAAAGAAAGAGGGAAAATAAAGATAAATGGACAGATCTTTTAGTGGTTTTTGAGAAGGGAAATTTAAAGAATAGAAAATTGGCGGCAAAGCTCGACTTGAAAATCTCGAAAATAAAATAAAATAACTAAAGATAAAGTGTCGGGGAAACCAACACGAGTTCTTATAAATTCAAATAAAAAATAACCTCGAAAATAAAATAATGAAAATGAACGCCAAATAAAAATAGATAGAAAACCTCCCCAAGCTTAGGCTTTTGCAAGCCCTTCAAATCATTGAGGTGGCAGGAAAAATTTGTAACTCTAGTCCTCAAATTGAGTTGATAAGTTACTTGTTGTTTCTCGGAGGTTCAGGGTGAGATTATGCATCCCCTCCACAGTCCCTCCAAGTTCTTGGAAGTCTTGATATGTAGCTAACTGGTTCGGTGGTTGCTCCCCTTGATAAGGAACTTCTTTCTCCTCCTCTTGGTCATCATCCTCATCCGGGATCTCCTCCTCGGGTTGGTGTTGCTCAAACTATAAGTCATAAAGCACGCGTCCTTCCTCGATAGAGAAAAGACCATTAGGCAGAGGAGCGGGGTAGAGACGCCCAACTCCAGCAATATGCAGGTAATAAACACCACCTCTCCTAGTGAGCATTCCACAAGCCTTTAAAGTAGAGAAACCAACACGTCGCTCACCTAGCACTGGTTGCAACTCACCTAGATCGATGCCCATGGCATTGGCAAGCACAGTGATGACGCCTCCACATGTGATTGTTCCTTGGCTTTGGGAGGATTGGTACTCCAAGTAGTGCACAACAATTGAGCCCAAGTGGAGTAACAAGTTGTTGAAAGCAGATTTTGTGAGGACTAAGAGGTCCTCCTCATTGAGTCATGTAAACTCATTATACGCCTGCAAGGTGTTAGCAATAACATAGAACAAATAGCGAATAGCAGGATGTTGAATATTTTTCCCTTTGCCGACTCTAGAACTGAAGCTCATTCTATTATAGTAGAGTTCTCGGGAAGGTTCTATGCTAGTAAAATATGCGCGTAGAGCATTAGGATCATTGTTTTGTAAACCACAACAATTGCACCATTCATCAAGTGATAATGAATAATTATTGTTCATAAGTCGGAAAGAAATCCTATCGTCTCCTTGCCATGTTTTAATGGTGCTTTTTAAAGAACTTCAAAATTCAATAGTTAACTGGTGATAGGTAGGTGCATCATGAAATACAAAGTTTTGCAGGACAACCCTATTACAAAGTAAATTTAAGTCATTAGTAATACCTAGTTGGTTCAATATGACGGGACAAGCCCACTTGGTTGCCTTCACTTCTCGGTTCTTGATCTTGTTGAAGTGATCACGTTGGAGCTCATTCCTAAACCGTATCCCCATGAGGTCCTGAGCTGTAGCAGTAGCCCGAGAAGAACTCGCAGCGGAACGATCACGCGTTTGGCTCCTTGTGTTCATCTTATAAAAATAAATAAGAAAGACAGGAATAAAACTTTTTGATCCAAAAATAATAAGCATAGCATATTCCTCATCATAGCACACTAAAGAATCTCCTAAACATAATAATCTATGAAAGATAATCATGGAAACTAGTTCAAAGTAAGTCTCACCCTAGATTGATAATGACAATAGATCACAGATGAATTCATGAAAAGTAATTGGAGGATCGGAGGAGAAACATACCGTAGATCACTTGTGTGCGAGGAAATCGAACGAATTGAGTATAGGTGGAGATCCCTTGAGGTTTTGAGAAAGTTTGGAGGTAGAAGAGAGAAAAAGGATTAACGTTTTGGTGTTTTGGGTACCTTCCCGTGCATTTAAGTGGCCAAACGCAACTATATGGTCGCAACTATACTGCCAGAACAATTTGTTCCTGCCGTATAGTTGGTCTAACGGCAAAAATTAGGGTTTATAGGGTTTCTTTCCTGGCAACTGTAACTATACGGCCGGACCAAAATGGTCCCGCCGTATAGTTGGTCGTTAAACCTTCTGTATCCAGAGAAGAAAAATTGTCGATGACTCAAATAACTATAGGACCGGAACTATATGGCTGGAATATTTATTCCCACCATATAGTTGGTCGTTAAAGGT
Source organism: Avena insularis (assembly GCA_023614405.1). Taxonomy (NCBI): domain Eukaryota; kingdom Viridiplantae; phylum Streptophyta; class Magnoliopsida; order Poales; family Poaceae; genus Avena; species Avena insularis. The sequence continues at coordinate 93,068,591 of CM042693.1, read as the reverse complement.
ACTGTATATATCAAAAAATTCTTTTTCTTCAAGAATTACTTTTTGACTGAAACTTAGTGAAACACCATGATTTGAAAAAAAACTTATAGACTAAATTGTCGACCAACATTAGCATGTATAAAACAGGAATTTTTAGTACCACTGAATCTCTCCTTCTCACTGGAGTTTTCTAGCAATCTTTATTCAACATAAAACTTAAACTAAAACTTAAAAACTTTACTCAAACCCTTATTTCACATGGGTTGCCTCCCATGAAGCGCTCTTTTATGGTCAATAGCTTGACCATAAAAGAGCGCTCTTGATGTTGGTCACTTAGGCCAGATGAGTGGAACACCCACTCCAAAATAGTTGGCCTTCAAAGTGATGGCCTCCTTCTTATCTTGCTTGGCTTTCTTTTTCTAGGAAATGAATAGAAAAATGATCACGTGAAGGAAATTGGAGCTTCTCGTTCCCTTCATGCAGATTAATCAAAGCCTTAATAGTTCTTAAGAAATGACGGACAAATATGACAGGAGCAGTAGCATCTTTAGGGATGTCAACAATAAAAAAAATCAATAAGAGCAGGACAACCTTTAATGTATACTAAGGTATTCTCTTTAATTCCTACTGCTTGTTTGTAGGTAGAATCTGCTGGATACAATTTTAACTCGGTGATTTCAAAAGTGCCAAGGTTTAACTTATTAAAAAGACTCTTTGGAATTGTTGAAACACTTGCACCTAAATCACAAAGTGTAGCTATTTCATTAGTCCCAATTTTAATCTTAATATTAGGCTCAAATATATCATCAAGATTAACAGGTAATTTTTCACTAATTTTCTTATATTCTTCCTCAAGCTCACGTACCTTTATTGCTACCTAATTAACGAAGTGTTTATACATGGCTTCCTCATTTCCTTCACTTACCGAATCTTGATATTGATCCTTTTCACAAGATCTTCAACTGTGTAATTTGGTGAAGGAGCATTGCTATAATCAAGTTCTTCAGGCTCCTCCCTTTGGATTCTTATCATCTTGAGGTCTTCAACTGGATTGGGATCAGCTTTACCTGCAAATTTAGCTAGAATGAGAGTTTGACTCTCGGTTATTTTACCTAGTTGTGCCTCAACAGTCCTTATTGTTTCTTCGAGGGCCTGCAAATCATTCCTCAAACTTACATCTTGGTTAGACAATTTACCAAGCATAGGATCATTGTTCTCCGTTATATTAACTAGGATATTATTTTGCGAATTTTGTGAATCCATCAAAGATTTAGGAGTTTCTTGGAGACTACCATTACTTGATGCCATATTATTATTAGAGTTACCTATAGAACTAGAATAGTGTTTCTGAAAATTTTGGATTATAATTCTTATTCCAAGCAGGATTATAATCATTACGAGCTATGAAGTCTATTTCTTTAATATTTGGTTCGGGAGTAGTTCTTACCGGGGTTTCCTTACCTTTGACGGCTAATATGAGCTCATCTAGCTTAGCATTGAGTTCTTCATTTTCTTGAGGTGTGACAGAGTTCACCTTCTTCGTGTTTGATATTTCCACATGCCATTTGGCATGGTTGTCTTGCATATTGTCTAGTAGCTACTTTGCTTCGGAAATTTGTTTGTCCATAAATGTTCCTCCAGCCGAAGTATCAAGCATACACTTATACACAGGGTTAAGAGCATTATAAAATAAATGGAGAATTAACCAATCTTCTATCCCATGGCTGGGATAGTTTCTCATGCATTCTTTCATTCTCTCCCATGCAAGTGCTAGTGGCTCACGCTCTTCCTGTCTAAAACCAGTAATATTAGATCTTAGTTGCATAGTCTTTGCAGGTGGAAATAATTTAGTCATAAATAAAGAAGTACATTCCACCCATGATACAATAGTACTTCTAGTCAAAGATAGCGACCATTCTTTTGTTCTTCCTCTAAGAGAGAAAGGAAATAAGCGCAACTTGACTGTGTCGGGGTCAACATCTTTAATGCGCATCATATCACATATTTCAGTAAATGTATTTAAGTGCATACCTACGTCTTCAATAGCAGAGCCTCCAAATTGATTTTTTTAAACCAAACTTACGATAATAAAAGATAAATGAGTAGTCAAATCTACTCCTCGGCATCAATCTCCTCCTCGACAAAGGTAAGACCTGCATTCTCCATCGTGGTCTTGTATTCCTCGATGCTAGTGGTCAAGGTCTCTATCTTGGCCTTGAGAGCCCTCTTCTGGGAACGAAGCCTCTCTATCACTGTCTGCTGCTGCTCGAGCTCGAAATCCTTGGACTGCAGTTCTTCAGTCATGTCTCGGATCTTCTTGTTCCTATCCTGGACACGCTTCTCCTGACTCTTGAACTTCCTGTCCTGGGTCTCGAACTTCGCCTCCATTTCCTTGACTATCTCGTCTTGCTCCGCGAAGAGCTTGTCCTTCTCATGAGCTGCACAGAGCTTCGTCATTGTTGAGCATGACATTGGTCCTGTCGGTGTCCACGTGCCTAATGAGAGACTCTAAGTCCTGGAGGTATAGACGTATCGGCTCTGCTGCGTCCCTCGAATCGTCCTTGAAGTCGATGGACTCTCCATCCTCATCACGTCTTTCGAAGACGTGGAAGTGGGTACCTCTAACCTGTCGGGAGTGTCGCCCTAGCAGACGTCCTATCAGATCCTGCATAACTACCGCAAGGCCTCTCTCCCTGTCATCGTGCATGAGCTTGAAGACAATGGCCTCTGTGGTAGGCTCAGTCTGGCATCCGGGCTGGTTGACCTTGAAGCCCTAGAGGTCCTTCCTCTCAAACTTGGTGAGGGGATGCACCATGATGGTGGGAAGAGGGAGATTGAGCAAAGTAGTAAGCACAACGATACGAGGACCAAAGCGGGTAACCTGGAACTCCTCAACAGTGCTGATGGTAATAGGCATCTATTTATAACATAGAAAAGTTAGAACAACACCAATCAAGATAAAACAAAAGACAAAACAACACATACATATCCTTGGGAAGCAAAACACACAAGTCATGCATACATGAAACCATTACAACAACCAAGGTTCAATCTTATTTTAAAGCAACATTTTGGAAAATAAGGTGATAGGTGGTGGTCCAACTAACGAAGCACGTTTACAATCCTATCTCACTGGATCTGTTGGCTAACACAATGTTTCTAGAAGCAATCAGCCTATCTTGCTCACATGATTCCATCACTAAGTCTATAATGTCTCCTCTTAAGGTTTGGTTGGTAGCTTCCAACTCTTGGGTATGTTCCTTCTCTTTCCTTAGATCATTTTGGAGGTTGAGCATTCTGCACTTGACTCTATCACCAAGTTCTTTGATGGTCTTCCAAGCTGCATCCTTTGCTGATTCAAAGAATGTAGTGTGCACCACTGAATTGGTGAACATGCAGAATCCTTTTTCCTAATGGTTGTCTTCCTTGGTTTTATACAAGTGAAGTTGCACCCACCAGTATTCCACTCCTTCATCCATCACAGGAAAACCTTTGTACACAGCTCCACCTTGTATCTCTAATGCAACCATGAGGTCCTTGAGAGCCTTGGGGAATTCTGTCTCACACTCCAAAGTCATTGTCATGAGTGGTCCTTTCCTCACGGCTTCGTTGATGGAGTTCATCTACAAATAGAGATGAGAGAGAAGATTAGAAAAGTTTACGAGAAGAATAGACAAGTGTAGAAGTAGTTGAAATTTTTTCCTTAGTGGTTTCCAATCCTAGGGTCATAATCCTACAGGCAACACAGTGCTCTGATACCATCTGTAAGATCTCTCCTTTGTAAAGGAAAAGGATCCCTGTGATTGCAATGCTAGTCCCTAGATCATTGCTAGCATCCACAGTTTAAGATGAAGTACACAGATACAAAGGTCATTTATTACATCCATTCTAGAGATAAACATAGTCTTTACAACTCAAAGGCCACAGGCCTATTACAAGAGTTTGAATAAGTAAATAAATATAAGTCTTCATCTTCATGTGCCACAGGCAAACATGTTGAGTGTAGACTCATGACACCTAATCCTCATCAGAGTAACCTGCAACATCACAAGTTACAGCCACAGTGGGTCAATACTTTGGAATAGTATTGGCAAGTGATACCTTAGTATATTTTAAGTGGACTAGATACTATATGCAATTTGGCTAAGTGTAGCTTGGCTTGCTTTGCTCAAAATAGGTTTTGCCTATTAGTTAAAATCACTAAGTTTTTCTTTGTCAAAACTTTTCCCAAGGAACCACCAATAGACATTGAGGTCCTTCACCCTTGTTCACCCACAAATTTTTACTTAGAAATTGGGATGAGGAGATTCTTGATAGCTTCCATGCCTTGATGCTCAAGTTGTCCATTTCCATGGACTTGGCTAAGTACTTAGATTTTTTCCATCTGGAGAGGTTGTGCACTTTCCCCACCAGACTTGGTTTCACCAAGACAGGACCTTTCAGAAGCCTTCCCTTAGACCAAATGGACGCGTTCCAACCTATCATTCCCACTACCACCAACTGTCCAAATGGCTAAGTTCTAGCATCTTATGTGATCCAGGCAGAGCCCATATTTCCAAGTGGCTGCACTAGAAGCTTCTTAACACTTGGCCTCTAAAATCTCTTTGTTCCTGGGTGGCTTACCACAAGTGAGATACACAAGGTAAACCATAGCCATGGGCCTTGTGTAACCACTCAACCAAAACCACCATTCAAGTCCCTTTCCACCCAGGTGATTCATTAACTTAGTTGTTTTTATTAGGCAAAACATAAGTCCAAAGACTTAGAAATATTTTTATCATAGCATGTATATTTCACCAACCCTTGTTTGCTACTAGCTAGGCTAAGCATGGCATAGATAGTAACTTAACTTAGAAATTTCCTAGCAATTCTACAACTACTTAGGATTTCCCAACATGGCATATAGGCAAAATAATAACATGCAAGACTTAGCAAAATATTTCTAATGCTTAGTATAAAATATAGGGATAGAAATATTCATGAAGTACCACTTGCCTTGGTAGTTTGGAGTGTAGCACTCTTCACAATCACAATCACTAGCACCAAAATCTACACATAGAATATGGCCACAATCACATACAAGACATATACAATCAAAAATATATATGCATGCATGCAAGATGCTAAGTGATTATTTTTAAAACCCAACCAAGCAAGTGCATAGTACTGAATCTTAAACAAGTCAAAAACTTTCCAAACCAAATTTATTTAACACTAAAAACAATTCCTAAACAATTCATATAATCAAATAAGCCCTACACATGTTTTTGCAAAATAAACCATTTTAACAGATGCAAAACATTAAACACATTTCATATTTAGAAAGGGCTTGATCTCCTGATTCCAACGGTATAAAATTTGTCAAATTCTAACGTGGGGATCAAAAGTTATAGCCAAATCAATTTTGAATCTAAATCAGCTTCAAATTCTGTTTTAAACCTAACTCACTGCCACGCGTCTGTTTCCTATTGGCCCGTACCGGTTCGGGCGGATCGATCTCTGCGAGCCGCGGGATTTAAGTGACGATGCACGGTTCAGATCAAAACGTAACGTTTCGCCCGCTAATCTAATTCTAGCCTCTGGATCTAGATCCAACGGCTCTTGATCAAACGACCAAGGTCAGCGGCACCGGTGGCGGCGGCGCGGCCTTCGTCACTGGCGTCGCGGTGGATACAGAGAGGGCTGGGGTCAGTGGAAATGCTTACCAGACTCGCATCGACGCACTGAAGCTCAAAGTGGTGGTAGCTTGGCAAGGGGCGCGCTGTAGTGGCCGTGGGATCTCGTCGGAGTGGATGATAGGGTCAGGCTCGGGTGGACGGCGACGTTGGCGACGTTCTGCTTCGCCCTAACGCAAACGGAGGGCATCAGTGTGTGCGCATAGGTCAGGCGAACAAGTCAGCGTCAAAGGGAAGGCATGGGGCGGTCGAATTTTACCTTAATCTCTCACCGGAGTTGGAGACGACGTCGGTTGCTCACGGTGTTCGTCGAAGTCGAAGCTCTGGATCACAAACAGACGGACAAAGGGGATCAGGAGATGCGCAAGGAGGTCGTGAAGCTGTTTGCATGCACCAGAGAGGAAGGGGCGCACGGGGTTTACCAGAATCGCTCGTCGGAGGTCGTCGGAGCTGCGGCGGTGTCTGGCGAGTTGCGAGCAGCCTGGTGGCATGGAGAGAAAATTGAGTGAGGGGAATGGAGCGGAGTGGGGAGGCCTTTATGTAGGCAGAGGCTCGACAAGAAACGCCTGGTGAATCAATGGCAATTACGCCGCGGAATCAACGCAGCAACGGCCAGCGGCGACGGCGTCTGCGCGCGAGATTTGGGGAAGAAGGAGTCGACGTGGAGAGGGCCCAGTTGTCTGCGAGAGGAACAGAAGGGGTGTGGGGTCCTGGCGTCAGCGACTCGCTGGGTGCGTCTGCGCGTGAGAGAGAGAGAGGGAAAACCCGGGTGGGCTAGCTGGGCTGGTTTCGCTGTTGGGCCCAAAGTCTGGCGCCGACCCTTTTCCTTTTCTTTATTCCTTTTCTATTTCTGATTTGATTTTCTGGAATGATTTTCAAATGAATTCAAACTCTATTTGAATTCAAATCTTTTCAGGATTTTTGTAGTGTGCAACAGTCACAATTCTTGGCATAAAACCATGTGGTCACTTTGAATTGGCTTGGTCATTTGGAAAAATAAAATAAACAGTGACATAGCGCTTTGTTTTATATTGACTTTGAAATGGGTTTTCAAATTGTATTTGCTTTGAAATCTTGGTTTGAACCTTAGCAATCTAGCAACACATTCTGAAAACAACAAGGCACAAAGTTTGGTTTCATGAACAACAACCTTTCATAGAAAGAGTAGCATTTGTTTCAAATGATGATCACATAAAATAATGAGCTCATATGCTCCTGTTTTTGAATTGTTTTGTTTGAAATGAACTCTATGTGGTCATGGATGCATGGATGATAAGCATGAGTTTGAAATATGATTTTAGGGATGTTACATACCCCTTCTATCACTAGGGTTCCCAACCTGCAGATCAGTCATTACTCACACTCCCTATACCTGGATCAATCCTTGGGGTCTTGGGTACCTGACAAGTCCTGAGATTGAGGAAAGAGAGGGTACAATAATCATCATGTCATAAAAACTAACACATGATGCCATCTATGATAAATACCATGTAGAATAATCTACATGGCTAGGCCGAAGCTCTTAGCCCAAGGAGAATTACTCACACATAGATATGAAATCAACAATCATAACATTGTAATAGAGCATAAGATTGATAGCAAATAGTCTTACAATGTCGCCAATTGGAGAAGAGATCTACTATTACAAGTGGTGGAATATGGCTATGGTGGTGGAGAAGGGTTCGGATATTAGATCTAGATCTATTCCTTCAACGTGGTGGCTTCTTGTGGCAGGGAGAGTTGAGATCGAAAAAAGAGAGTTTTCTCGTCGCCCGAAGAATCTTTATACAGGGGTCCCTTCACGAAATTTTTTCTGTTTGACCTAACGGAGTCGATGGCAACTATACGGCCGGAATTTTATTGTCGTCGTATAGTTGGTCGTTAAGCCTTCTGGATTCACTTCATGGCTCCTGGTTTCTTTGACGTGTTGTAAATCTCGTATCTTTGACTTTAATGTTGTGATTCCCATCATCAAACGTCATTATCTGCATAGGGGAAAAAAGAAAGAAAGGATTGTATACCCTTTTGATCATTAGGCATTAGTGGCAGGGTTTAGAGAGATATTTCATCAAATATATGAATAATATCCAGTTTAAATGTGAGTGTGGATGGATATATTTCACAGCCATCACAGAACTAGGGGCCACAAAGACGATTGGCCCGCCCCCAACCCATCTGAGGCCCTAAGGGCCCATATCTGGGCCGGTTGGGCCCGACCAGCACTACCCGCTGTCGCCAGCAGCGTGCTTCTTGCCGCGCTGCCCCACATCCTGCAACTGTGCCACCGCCTCGAACTCGCCTGACCGCTGTCGGACCATAGACTCCAGAGTAGCACTACTGCCAGTGGAGGAAGGACCCCGACCCTGCCTCCTAGAGCGCAGGAGAATACATACCTTCGCCGCTGGCGGCACCTGGGATGCGCCTGGAGGACCCTGCCGGTGGCGGCAACGATGGAGAGATGGAGAGAGGGGGGATGACATTATGGCGATACAACATCAATAGTGGAAGTCTTCAAGCGCAGAGATCATGTCATGCCTAAACCTACAGGCGATTGACTGGGAAGATGGCCTAGCTCGCATAGACGTCAGCAATCTCCATCGTTCCTCATACTTCTGAAAATCTGGCCAAGTAAATAGCCAGGGACAATGCCGGTGAGTACTTTGAATGTACTCGCAAACCACCAAGACAAGGTAACAAAGATAGTGCATATTGGGTTGCGGCGAGATAGCTCTACACTACAGTTGTTTCTGAAAAGCCTAACATTGGCATCTCTATATATTTGTTGAAAAATAGTTTTTGGAAAATATGCCTCCTTTTAGAAAGTCCAGATATCTCCATATCCTTGTTAAAGCCTTCTTGAAAACAGTTTCAGAGTAAAACCCTTTTTAAAACATCTTCGACCATCTCTGGTCGAAACCAAACTCGTTCTTATCTTTCCTCGTGACCAAGTCACATCCTTCTTATTTTCTCAAAACCATCTCAAGGTACTCCTAGCAATCACCTTTCCAACTGTCCTTGACCGTGGACACGGCTATTCGAATAGATTAGACTCTGCAGTTTGTGCACTTTACCCACAAGAATCAATACATCCGCTAGGATACAACCAGGGCCCGCTACACATGGTAAATGGGGGTTCGGATAATCAAACCTAACCTTTCATTTGTCATCCCTAGCAATGACGACCTTTCCTTTTGGGTTTGTTCTCCCCGGCAACGAGTATGTGGCATGAGTGCCATCGTCCTCCCTTCTGCACTTTCGTATACGCAAACCCGCAGCTTGGCAATATATAATAACCTCGGTGATTCCACTTCCTTCTCCACTCCTCAGCATACCGTCCGCGGGAGACCCAATTGTTGCACCAGCACTCCTACCGAGACAGGCACACTCTTGCCAAAGCAAGCTATAGACCCCAAATCCGAAGATTTGTTGTAGATCCTACCCGGGCTTCCAGGGATTTCTCCCCTTAAGCAAGTACAATTAGCCCCAACTAAAGACAACAAACTACGAGCTAAGCCCCAGCGACTGGGGTACTGTGGTTGCACAGATAAATTTTTCCAGTAAAGGCGTAGAACACCCCTTCTCTTTCTCTTTCTCAACTTTCTCTTTATCCTCCTCATATTTTTTTTAGTAAAACCTCCACTCGGAAACGATGCCTCTTTCGAAGGGTTTTATTTTGAAAACTTTGTAGTAGGGTAAAACCCCCAAAAAATAGTTTTATCATTAAAACCCGTAGTTTCCAAGAGGGAAGATGCTAAGCATCTTAGCCTCGATCTAAAGGGTAAAGATGGGTGTCAATAGTTTAGGTGTCCAAATGGACACTCATCCATAACTTAAAGGAACCAAGTTACTCACGCCTTTTTTTGAAACAAACCATGCATTTAATTGTGAATTTCATAAACGAGATATAAAGCGATTGATAAATAGGAGTAGGTCGATATAGGAGTTTAGGAATGGTGGCTTGCCTGCAACCAACGAGATGACCCTTGACTTCCTTATAATACAAGAATACCAAAAGTACCAATACCAACAATAATAAGATTAACCCGATGCTTCCTTCTTCTCAACGTCACACAATCGCAACTATCGCCGTTATTGAGCATACATGCAAACAAACAATACAACAATCAAGACAAGGCATAAAAGCATCAATACATACATCAAGCAAGGATATTACAACTTTAATAACCAGTAGGTGTGGAGGATTTGGTGGTGGATACAAGGGTAATGCCTTGGTTGCATTTGTGGATTTTCTAAATTAGTTTTATAGTCCAAAACTACCTTGATAAGGGGTTTTAGAGTAAGGACAACTTTTGTATGGTACCATTATATACAAATGATACCATCAGATAGGTATTGATAAAATGAATCCAACAAAAGTGGTTTCACTATTTTATCAATTTCCAATAATTTATAATGATTTTAATAGTGGATAAAACTCTAGTTTTAGGAAATAATTCACCCGACAAATTCTGGAGCTACAAAAATTATTTCCTTGGTGATTAGATAGTATTTGGTGGACTGATTCAAGAGGAGTTGGAATCAACTTAAAATAATTACCAGAATGCCCTCAGGGAAATCCCAAAGGGAGTACTGGATGCTATTTGTTGTTTTTAGCAGATTTAATATATAAGGGATTTTGATCTGATTCCAAGGACACACGTTAGGTATTTGAACTACCTTTTAGTATAAAATGGAATCATCCTTTTTGGATTTATAGAACTAATGATATGAATTTAATGGTGAATTACCTATGCATAGAAAAGATTAATTTACCAAAATTCAAAGAGAGCTCAATAAATTTTGGGCTCCTGGCTTTTGATATGTATGGGTATGTGGATGTTCAGGGAGTTGCAATTAGGTCCATACCTCATTTGGTTTGACCTAGAGAATTTTTTAAAGGAAGATAATGGTTGTTTTTGTTATTTTTAAAACTGGCAAAACATAGTTCACCTTGACATGGGACCAAGTACATTTGTTGGGTACTTCAATTATCTAACAGATGAATTTGGATTCATTCCATTTGGATATTTATAATCTGATTAGGTTTCATATCCTGATTAGAGTTCACATCCCTCTGTTGATCATATCAATGATGATTTGGATCTAGTGGTGATAATCCTTGAGCATGATGAATGACTGTTTGCTATGGATTATTGTTTATAGTTGGCTTTGGTGATGCTAGTGGCTTGTCAGACTTATTCCAGTGGTAATTTGCTATGATCCAAATGTTAGTATTTTGATGAAATCACTACTTGGAAATGTTGTTGATCTGATAACTTTCTACTGTCAAGATGTTTATACTGACAGTAGTTCTGTCAGTAACTGCTTACTGCATTTATAATGGTTGGCTTATATGATAATATACAAACTGAACATAATCATTACATGTTAATGATTTTCTGTAGATGTATAGATGAGTTTGATGATGATTCCTGGCATTTGGTTTCAAGAAAATGATGTTTAGTGGCTTGCCCTTTTTTTATTTGTGAAAGCTGAGTAAAGATTGGAATTAGCTTATTAGAACCTGTCCTTGTGATACCATTATAGAATGGCACACAAGTGATTGGGTCCTATTCCTGAGCTTAGCTCTGATAGTGCTTATGATTAATACTGGCAAAGATAAAATGAAAGCTTCTTTTAATTCCCCTGCCTAAGATGTTGGTCTGAGGCATAGGAACTAGTTTCCTAATGGATGTCCTTGATAGAAATGTTCTGGTAGAATTACTAGCTGCTAATTATTGAAGCATAGTTGGGAAAACAATGGGTGTGCTAAGGGTTTTGCATGGATCCATAGGATTTATGGATACTGAGGTGCTACTCTTTTAAGAGATGTGCCCAGATTTCATAATATTGCCTTTGGCTATATTGAAATATAAGATTTGGCTTTTGTAACCAGGATCAATGATGTTGGTCTGAGATCCTGGTTATAATTGTATGGTTATTTTGTAGCTATGACTTTATTATTCAAAAATCTTCTAGGATGGATTCATCCCACTTGGATGAATACTGAGAGGTTAGATATAAAACAACACATGATTCTTTTATATTGATATGATAAATAGATCATGTGATGGTTTTATATAACTCACCACAACTGTGGTTGTAACTTGTTGATCTGGTGGCCTGATCTTGCTGGCTTGATCTGGTCCTTCTCTTGTTATTGTTCCTACTGCTTACAGCTCCTAGAACTTTTCTTTGATCTTGATATCCACCTCCTGGTTCCTGGTAGCTTGGTCTTGACCTTGCTATCCATCTGATCCACCCCCTCCTTATGTCACCATCTTGGTGAGTTCTGAGAGGATCTAGTTTGTGGTTTAGTTTGGCTGGTTTGGCTGTGGCTAGGCTGCTGGTGTTTGATGTGTATGAACAAGAAACTGATGTTGTGGTGCTTGCCCACGGCTGTGTTGAGTGGTTTTGTTTGTGTGGGCTGTTGTAGCTGTGCTCACAGCACACACCATGCATTTAGGTGTGTAAGCTGCCTGCATGTCAGCTACACCCTTGTGGATATGCTTTGGAAAGAAAGTTACCTTTTTATCTGATTACCACTTAAATGTTTGGTGAAACTTGCCCCTCTCTCTGATTGAAATTATTTGACTTGTGGCTTATGGATTATGAAAGATTAAATTCTTTCATATTGGTGAAACTTGCCCCTAAGATTTACTCAGTGATGTAAAGTGGAACAGTGCACCTCACTGTCACTACTTAGAGTAAAAGAAATACTTAACCTTCATTTTCTTTCTTTTTGTTTGTTATTTATGTTGCAAGTACAAGACTTGAAGATTCAAGATTTAGCTTAGGTTTTCTTTTTCTTTATAGAATAATTCCCTTGTATTTATTTTATTCTTTTGTAAATAAAATGTACTAGATGAATATGGATGTAATTCTACTCTTACAAAGATTCTTTATTAGTTTTGTAATTTTCATTTTATAACTTATTGATGAGTTGGTTAAATGAAATGTATATTCATTATTTAATTGTCAATATTATATAAAGCTTTTGGTTCTTATGTATTGTTTCTTTATAAGTTACATTTTGTAACTTATTCATTGAATAAATATATGAAATAAATATTCATTTACTCAATTATGTTATATTATTTAAAGTTTGAGTTACTAATTGTTAACTCTTGATTAAATCAAATTACTCAAAAATAATTCTAATTTCTTTTAAATTATAAATCCAACACTCAAGTTTAAATTCAAATTTCATTTCCCAAAACTCACCAATCCACAAAGATCATATCAAAATTTATAACGATCATTCTACAAGGCTATTCCTATTCTTAAAGAGTGAAAGAAACTTTGATCACTTTAGGTTTTATTTGGCGAAAAATTTACCCACACTTTAATAGATGAATGCATGCAATTTCACAGATTCCTAAATCTACCCTTCACTGGTTCTTAAATACTGGGATGTTACAGACTTCCCACTTAAATTAAACTTCATCCCGAAGTTTGGTGAGGTGTACCTGAACAGTTCTGGATAGGCTTTTCTTAAATCATCCTCTTTCTCCCAGGTGGCTTCCCTTTCGGGGTGATGTTCCCACTGTACCTTGCAATACTTGATTGCCCTGTTCCTCAACCTTTTCCAGTTTTCTTCCAAAATTTTACAAGGTTTTTCAACATAGGTCAAGTCTGCTTGTAATTCTATCTCTTGGTGTGTGATTGCATCATCAGGAACTTTAAGACATTTCAGGAGTTGTGACACATGGAAAACATTATGAACTTGAGCCAATCTTGAGGGTAACTCTAAAGCATAAGCTATAGTATTGTTTTGACTCAGTATCTTGAATGCTCTGATATATCTTGGACTCAATTTTCCTTTAACTCCGAACCTTTTAACTCCTTTCATTGGACTTACTTTCAAATAGACCACATCTACTTCAGGATGCCATAATCTTCGACTTTGATCAACATTACTTTTCTGCCTACTTTGAGCTATTTTCAATCTATCCTTGATTTTATCAATGATATCTTGTTTTTCCTGGATATAGTCTGGCGCAAATTATTTGCTGCTTCCAGGCTCATACCAACATATTGGTGACCTACATTTCCTTCCATACAGAACCTAATATGGAGCTGCCTTCAGACTACTCTAATAGCTATTATTGTAGGAAAATTCTGCCAATGGTAGATGATCTTCCCACGTACCTCCAAAATCTAATGCACAAGCCCTTAACATGTCCTCCAGTATTTGATTGGTTCTTTCCGTTTGACCCCCTGTCTCTGGATGATAAGCTGTGCTAAAATCTAACTTTGAACCAAGTGTTTCATGTAATTTCTTCCAAAATGCTGAAGTAAACACTAATCCCCTATCAGTTACAATCTTTTTGGGCACTTCATGCTTACTTACTATTTCTTTGATGTAAACTTCTACTAACTTCTCGGCATTATCCTTCTAATTTACTGGAATAAAATGTGCACTTTTAGTGAGTCTATCCATAATCACCCATGTCATATCCTTCTATTTAGGTGTCATGGGAAATCCTGTGATGAAGTCCATACCTATTTCCTCCCACTTCCATTCGGGAATTTCCAAAGGTTGCAATGGTCTTGCTGGACTTTGACATTCAGCCTTCACCCTTTGGCAAGTATGGCATTCTCATACATACTTAGCAATGTCTCTTTTCATGTTATTGCACCATAATAGTTCTTTCAGATCCATGTACATCTTAGTACTTCCTGGATGTATAGAATATGGTGTCTCATGTGCTTCTCTGAGTATGACATCACGAATCTCAGTCAGATCCAGAACACAAAGACGATCTTGGAACCATAAAGATTCATAATCTCCTAGGCAAAGAACTGATGTTTGCCCTTGAGATATCCACCGAATTTCTTCGGCAGTGAAATGATCTTCTGCTTGATGTCTAAAAATTTCATGCTTAAGATCATTGTCCTGCTCTGCAACTACCTGCATAGTAGCTAATCGTCCAAGAATCTTTGTTCTAATGAATTGAATCTCTAATCTTTCCAAGTCCATCTATAACTCTTTTGGAAGCTCCTAATTGCTAGGCTAAATATCTGCACTTTTCCTGGAGTATAGTAGATTGTTAAATCATAATCTTTGATTAGTTCCAACCAACGTTTTAGTCTCATATTCAATTCCTTTTGGGTGAAGAAATATTTAAGACTTTTATGGTCAGTGTATAACTCACATCTGGATCCATAAAGAAAATGCCTCCATCCTTCCAGCACAAAGACTACTGCTTCTAACTCTAAATCATGAGTTCGATAGTTGACTTCATGTGGTTTTAGTTGTCTTGATCCATAAGCAATCACTTTCCAATCTTGCATTAACACACAACCCAGACCTTCTTTAGATGCATCACAATATACTGTAAAGTCTTTCCCTGTTTCTGAAACTGCTAGAATTGGAGCGGTAGTTAACCTAGTCTTCAATTCATGGAAACTTGCTTCGCACTTCTCATACCAATTGAATGGGGTATTCTTCCTTAATAATTTAGTCATTGGTCCAGCTATTTTGGAGAAACCTTGAATGAACCTCCGGTAATAACCAGCCATCCCCAAGAAACCTCTAATTTGTTTCACATTGGTGGGTGCAGTCCATTCTAGTACTGATTGAACTTTGGATGGATTTACAGCAATTCCATCTTTACTGATCACATGACCGAGGAATTCTACCTCATCTAACCAGAATTTACACTTACTAAATTTAGCATAAAGTTTATGTTCTCTTAGAGTCTGCAATGCTATTCTCAAATGATCAGCATGCTCTTCCTTATCCTTGGAATATATCAGAATATCATCAATAAAGACTATGACGAACTTATCCAAATATGGCACGAAGATTTTGTTCATCAGATTCTTGAATATTTCTGGTGCATTGGTCAAACCAAATGGTACTACCAGATACTCATGGTGTCCATATCTTGAGACAAATGCTGTCTTTGGAACATCCTCAGGTTTAATTTTTATCTCATGGTATCCAGATCTTCGATCAATCTTAGAAAACACTCCAGCTCCTTTTACTTGATCAAACAGATCTTGAATTCTTGGTAAGGGGTACTTATTCTTTATGGTAACATTGTTCAGATTTCTGTAATCTCCACACATCCTTCTTCCACCATCCTTTTTATCCACAAAGATCATCGGTGTTCCCCATGGGGATACACTTTCCTGAATAAATCCTTTTCTGGCTAACTCATCAATTTGCTCCTTGAGTTCTTTTAATTCTTTTGGTCCCATCTTGTATGGTGCTTGAGCTTTGGTGTTATACCTGGAATTAGATCAATAGTGAACTCTATTTTCCAATCTGGTGGCATTCCAGGTAGCTCTGCTAGAAAAACATCTTGGAACTCATTTACTACAGGAATATCTTCCAATTTGACCTCTTTCATTGAGTTCAGTTGAAGATCCACCATGATATGATTGTGCCTATCTGCTTGATAAACTATCCTTGCTCCACTTGGAGTTTTGATTGAGACAGTTTTCTCCTCACAATTTATCTAAGCCCCATGTTCAGTCATCCAGTCCATCCCCAGCACTACTGCAATTCCCTTCAAAGGAATCACATAAAGGTCCGCAAAGTATGTACAACCACAGCTCGAGATAACCTGATCTTGTTTAATGTGGTGTATAGTCACATTTCCCCCTGCCGTAACTACGGTCATAGGGTTTTCTAACGTTGCCCTTATAATCCCGAATTTATCACAGAATTCTTCAAAAATGAATGAAGTAGTTGCACCAGTATCAACTAGAACTTTGCCGGGATTGGTTAGGATATTGAGCGCACCTATCACTGCATGCTCCGAGTTATCCACCTTCTCTAGGGTTGCGCAATTCAGCTTCCCGGTAGGTCTGTTCCTCCTGCCATTGTTGTTCTTGACATTATTCCCTCTTTTATTGGGCTCCTCATAGCCTCCACTAGCTTGCTTTCCATCTCTAACCAGCCACCCTCCTTGTGGTTTGCTTGGACAATTTGGCTTTATGTGACCTCTCTGTCCACAAGCATGGCACACAATTACTGGTTTCGGGCAATCCCTGCTCATATGCCCTGGAAGTTTGCAATTGTGGCATATAATATTCTTTACGTTTGGATTTACACTCCTTTTGGAATTATTGTTGTTATAGGGTCTATGTAACATCCCAGTATTAGAGCTTAGAAATAAGATGAACACAGATGTGTGCATTGCATTCGTGCATAGAAAATCTGAATAATGGATTATATTTGATCTAAGGGTAGATCAAATGTAAGGGTAGATCAAATGTAATAAGAGTTAAACCCTAATACATGACTTAATGGATTATATTTGATCCTTAAATAATCATATCCTAGTATTCATTACACAAACCATGAATACTAAGTTATAAATATAACTTAAGTAATAAGAATGTAACAACTAATTCTTGATCTATCTTAATATCATTTACTTATACCATGAACACCATGGTAATACAATCTTAACTCTTTAGTGAGTTTGAGTAGGAAAGGAATCAAGTCAAGATCATTTACCATATACCTTTCTTTCCATGTCAATCCTTATGGAATCCTATCTCAATATCTGTTGTTCATCAATGTTGAGTAATCAACTACTGATTCACCAATTCTTAACCTATCAATCCTTGACCTATCAACTCTTCTCCTTATTATAGCATTCACTTAGGGCTTATAAAGAAAGAAGTAAGAAGAGGTAAATAGTGATGCTACTTCTAGGTGTCATCTATAGGATGGGAGTGTTGGAATAGAATTAAATCCATATGGTAATTGATGGAGTTAACTCACTCCTGAAATGATAGAAGAGTTATATGGAACCTATAATTATATGGTGATAAAGAAGATTATAAGGACGAAGTCTGAAAATAAGTTACCAGGAGTAGTCCTATTGGATCAAGTAGGTATAGTCAATGAATTATATCTCTTAATCCAATAGAGCTAAACAGAAGATAATTATAATACAACTGTAATGTTGTATGGATAGAAGCCTTGATTAGCCAACTGGAAACCTAAGCCATAAATGATCAAAGGATTATAATGATCATGTTTAATTCACCAATATTGAATGCTTATACCATGTATAAGTGACATTGGTGGATAAAACCTGATCGAATCATAGTATAGATATATTATCCTAGATTAGTCATTACAAGTCATATTAATATAATGTGAGGTTGGAATGTTAGATACTGGAGTTAAGAAGAGACAAGATAGTATGAATAAGATGATGCTAGAGTAACATTGGATTATAAAAGTAGTAGTTTCCTCTTTGGAAATACTAGGCACTTGAAGTGAAGTAGTATTTGATGAATACATCTATTGAAGTGATATTAGTGAAGGATTATTAAGGAAGAGTATGAGAAGATTATGAAAGCTTTAGTGTCAAGCTCATTGGAATTATAAATGGATTTAGAAGAATAAAAAAATGGATAAGAATATTTTGTGTAGTAGAGCTCATCATGTTAACACATGATGATGGATATGGAGAAGTAGTATATCTAGGAAAGGAATTCCTTAATTAGAATTCTAGGATTGTGAATTATGGAAGATAGGAATTTTTGGTAAACACTAAACCCTAAATCTTTAACCAAACATAATATCCATTTCATCTGATAGATCCATCATTTTATCTCCATACAACTTTATAGGAATATTTACCTATAGCAAATCACATAAGCACATCTTTATCATTTCCAATTATCATAATTATATGTACTTAGGAGTTATCCTTATCAATTATTTTCCATAAGACCTTCTAGGAAATAACTTTCTTGTATAAAAGATGAAGTCATTCTTGAACATCAACATAAGGTCAATCTGTCTTAACCAACAATCTTTATTCATATAAATAAAAGGATGAACAAAAATATTAAAACTCCTAAAACCCATGGTAATTATTTTCAATTCTAATTTTAACTCTTATGTTAGTCATAATAAAATATATACATATGTATAAGAAAATAAATAAGTGATAACTTTATATAATAAAAGTTCATAAATAGTTCAAAATAGCTTATTATTGATGTTTCTATTCAGCAAAGAACTTTTATAAATAAAGATTCCTAAAACAAATGTGTAATACACAAATCTAAAAATAAAACAGAAAAGAGAAAAGCAAACAGTAAAGAAAAAAAACTATAACCAGGCCGAAGCCCATTAACCCTCTTACTTATCCATCGCCACGAGCAACCACAGCCACCCAACTGAAGCCCAGTAGTAGCCCAACAACTATCCCAATATATCTTTCTCTCTGGTTGACAAGTGGGACCGAGGAGGTACCGGAGAGCAAATCAGGAGAACTGTTGGGGGGTTTTCCGCGAAAAGTACGTCATCGTCTTCCTCCCCGATGTCACAAGCAGCTGGCTGTCAGTATCGCCGCCATCCGCCGCCGCGCCATGACGTCCGGCCGCGCCAAGATCCACGCCACCGCTCCTGGTCGTCTACAAGATCCCCTCCTGCGCAGAAACGAACCCTATCTTCTCCTCTTTCCCTAATTCACCTCTGAGCTGGAACCCTAGCTCGTCGGACGTCTCTTTTCCCATCGTCTCCGGCTGTCCCAGGCCAAGCCAGAACCACCGTTCGGCTCCCCTCGCTTGACTTGTTCATCCCCCAGAGGAATCGATCTCGTTCGACCTAAATCGAGCTCGCCATCACCGACGTTCCGCCTCCATTCGACGCTGTTCCCAGCGATTCCGGTCGAGCCTTGACTCACCAACACCTCTACTAGCTTCCTGGTAAGGTTCTGCTCCCGATGATCCTCTCTGATTCGTTGCCCGTCATTGTAGTCTGTCTGCGTTGACACCACCACAGAGCTCGTTGTCGACGAGGCTCCGACGACCATTTCTTGGCAGCGCCAACACACTAAGGTTCGGCACATTGTGCTTATACGATCTAGGTTAGTCACGTTAGTCGGGGCGCCGTCGATCGCTGCCGGCAACCTCATTCTGGTGGTGGAGACCAGGCTGGCGTCATGCTGACGTCATGCCTGTGTCTGTTGACCAGTCCTCGTCCATGTGGCAGGTGACGTGGTGCATGGCTTGTCATTGCTAGCAAAGTAGCTAGAGTAACAATACTCAACATCAACCAGCATGCCATGTGGCATGTGACCCACCAGTTAGTGACCTAGTCTAGGTTAGCTTCGGTGTATAAAGTATTTATGTGTATGAAATAGATAAAACAATGTTAATTCAAATATAAGTATTTCCTGAAATGAAATAAAGGAATTAAAACTTGTTTAATTGATAACTTCCGATTTATAATTCAGAAAAATGTGTATAATATATGAAAATTTGTAGAAAATTAAAATCTAAAACTTAAAACTATTATTAAATATTATTATGCTAATTATTTAAATTAATATTATTTAATAAAGATTTATAAGTAATAAAACTTTGACAATTAATATTTTAATAATGGTAAATGTTAAAAATATAAATAAAATACCAAAAATCTTAGAAAAATAAGAATTTGAGTTAAAAACTATAATCATGCATTATTATTCCTCTTAATTAAATATTTATTATTTATTAAGCATTTATAAAGTAATAAACCTTATTAAAATCATATCTTATTATTTATAAATCACAAAAATACATGTAATATACCAAAATGATCACAAAAATAATAACTAGATGTTAAAATGTGATATTCCACTTTTGAGTTAAATAAAAAATTAAACAACTTTAATAACTTAAATATAAACTTATTTCCTTAATATATAATCCATATAAAGGTAAATAAAATTTGTTAATATTCCTAAAATTGTCAATTTAGATTTAATAAGTAATACTAGTCTTAAATATTTATAATATAAAGTCAAATTGGTTCAACACATTTTAAATACAATTCTATTGAATTATCATTCAACCATTTATGTAGCTTACTTTCTAATAAGATCTTTACCAAATATAAAATCTTCAATAATAATTGGGATTAAATAAAACCCCTTAACTTACTTCAACCACAAGTTTGTAAACAAATTAGTAAGTCTATAAATAGTTAAGTGTTGTTACTTCCTTAATTATAAATCATAACCACACCTTTATAAAAATATAAATGATTCTATTCCATTATAATGTTAGGAACCACTACTCAAATAGAAGTAATGCCATTCTTAAGTAACTCTAAGAAAACCATGTAAAGTGAACAAGATACAAGTATCATAAGTAATAGCCCCTAAATCTATCTACATCCTTAAAGTTAACTTTAGTCCATAAGGCTTTACATAGTATGATAAAAACTCCGTTATGTGTTTTATAGTTTACTTTGGTCTGTTTCAATTAAGACCTAGTACATCTCAATACCAAATTAAGCAAGTTAAAAAAACCAAGATAGATAAGTCTCAAATACTAATGCTGTCATTATTCAAATGGAGTAATTCTTTCTTACTTAAAGACAATAACTAGAAAGAACACCTCATAAGGTTAACTTAAAAGCTTAAATGCTTCTGCTTAGTTGAGTAAGATTTTCTTCAAATGTTATTCTTTTTTCCACTTCAAACATCAAATGACAATTAATAACAATCACATTACATTAAGCTTTACTTATATACCTAGGATTGTTAACACTTCAGTTCCTTATAAATGTCATCACTTGCAAGGTAAAACTTGAAGACAAGATAATTCACATATAAGCAGTCCTTGAGTAGCACATCTCATTAGTATATCTTATTGTTGTATGCCATTATGTCTACATGTTGTTTCACACACATTCACAAGCCTTAATAATAAGCACATGTGTGAAACTTAATCTAAAAGGGCAACACATTCCAAGGAAAACCTTTCCAGTATCCAAACCCTAGAACAACGTTACCTCGGGATTCGCGTTTATCAACTTGCATTACATTACTTATGCATAAAAGCATCTTGCTTATTTAAACATTAGTCCTTACCGGACCAATGATGCAGATTTCACCTATTGGATCTTATATTGTCTTGAAGATCGTGAGTGCATAATCTTGCAATCACAAAAGGCAAGTTCACACTTGCTCATGTCCTTTGGTTATTTTCTGTAAAGTATTTTACAAATCCAATGTGGACATCACCTACATTTGTAAAAAGTCAGAAAACACTATTTTCATAATAATATGATTATAGGTTATTTACCATGAGGTAATAACCTACTATAAGAGTTCCGGTGGTAAAGGAACATATTATCTAGGACTTAACAACCAATGTCGCGAGTGATTCTTGTGCCGTATATTACGCGTTAACCATGAGATTTGGAATGGGACGGAGAAGTCAGCTGTATATTTTCCCTCTCGCATGGAGCCGGATGTGTGGGTCGTGGCAGTTATCACTCGTAGCGTGCATATTATATATGGTAATTCATAGAGGATATGCAGCATATGGGTGGGAGCCCTCAATGTCCCATGATAGTTCCGGCATCTGAACAGTTTGTACTGCCAATTGCTGTAATTCAATAGGTGGGCTGGCGTACACCAAGGAGACATGCGGGGTCGCGGAGAAGGCAGTGATTGGCTTGGGTCTTAGTCTGGGCGTCACACCAAGGAAGTGTGAACGGGTTTGCAGCCCGGATGTGCAACAAAGCTAAGATCTCTCATGGGTAAAGTGACGCACCTCTGCAGAGTGTAAGAACTGTAACTTGTTACTCCCTGTTCCGGGAAGGAGTTGCGAACACGGCGGGAAAGGAACTCCATGAAAGTTCTGGTAAACCCGTGAAGGCTGACGGACATAGTGCATCAAACACTCCTTTTCTAGTGAACTTGATGAGTACGCTCATACTCAAAGTATCTTCTTAACCCTTGCTAGGTTATAAAGCCAGTACAGACGATGTCTACATCAAATCATGCTCCAGGAATCATCATCAAAAGCTGAACCTCTTCAATGAAGTCAAGAAAGTCAACATATACATCAACTCAAGTGAAGACGAAGTTACTGAGTAGATAGGAATATGATCTCTAGCAATAGAACCTATTTCTATAGTGTATTGCAATAGCAGCAATGCCAGACCATTAGTTAAGATACTAGTCTTAATAGTATGATAGTTTTGGAATTATTTATTTCTGATTCTTCTTTGTAAGAAGTTTCTTTCTTTCTCTTTAACCTAGAGTGTTCTATGGATCTTGTGTAAAGAGTGGAGTTGTAACCTATAGTCATGTCTTGGACTTGCTGTGTTTTTGTTGTACCACTCTAAGGGATGTAATACTAGTGAACGGTGTTTCATTGGTGTTATGTCAACGACTATAGTGTACTATATCATGAAGTGGTATGCTTGGTCACCGCAGTCTATTCCTTGGTTTGAATTCTAGATTGGGCTTGGTTTTACTTGCTTGTATCCTCTTGGTTTCCTTCTTAGCTCTCTTCCTTCTATCCTCTTGGACATTCTTGTAGTCATCTTCGAAAGTGATAGCTGCATCCAGCAACTGCTGATAAGTTTGCTTATTAGCCAACCTTAACTGCATCCTCACAAATGGATTTAATCCTCGCAGGAAACGCTTCTTCCTATTTTCCTCCGTATTAACTTCTTCCTCCGCATATCGTGACAGTTGACTAAACTCCCGAATATACTTCATAACACTAGTATATCCCTGCTGCAGCTCCTCAAATTCTCTCCGCTTCAACTCCATAACACTCTTCGGAACATGATATTCACGGAATCTCTGTTTGAACTATTCCCAAGTGTACTCCCTTCCTGGTGGTTGCATGGCTAACTGATTTTCCCACCATGATGCTGCAGGTCCTGTCAGAAGATGAGTCGCATACCTCAATTTCTCCTCATCATTACAACCTACAGTCTTTAGCTTTCTTTCCGTATCTGTTAGCCAATCTTCTGCATCCATTGTTCAGGGGCTGATGCAAATGGTAACGGCCTTGCATTCTGGAAGTCAGAAAGACTCACTCCTCCTCCTTTAGGTGCTCTCTGATTCCCAGCTCGTCCCAGCAACTCTTCCATGAACTTGTTCTGGGTCTCTTGCATCATTTGCATACATTGCATAAAGTTCTGCTCCATTAACGGCCTCATTGGTGGTGGTGCTGGTAATGTTCCCTGATTTTCTACATCAGCATCGGCCTTCTCCTTGGCCTCATGTTCCATCCGCTGCTGCTCAGATTCGGTCTCTACACCTGTATCCATGACCCCCTAGTCCTGCAACATAAAGTGAATACTCATAATTACATCATGCACATGTGTTCTGAGCTCGACTTTACGCATCGAACTAGTCACACAATGAAAATCCGAACAAAATCCAAATATGCATTTCACATATTATACATTACAATATCTTAATAATACAAAGTCATTACAACATATACCATATAGGTATAATCACAACACTAATTCATTTATCTGTCTAACTTATTTTCTCGGATTACAATACACAGTACCCGATACTTCTAAATAGCCGCCTGCTTCTAGTAGTAACTACGCTCATCATACATGCCTGATTTCCAACCGTGATGACGTGACATTCGTTGCACAGTTTGTGGAACGAATGGCCTTCCAGAAGGAACATACTCAGTATCTGAAGTCTCAAGACTTGAGTCATTACTCAATCTGAGCGCATTGACTCCCACCAGCTCAGCTGAAAAGTCCTCAGAAAAATGTTAAACATTATCACCCACTTGCATCTCCTGAGCTACATTCCTTGAGTCGTCAACAGAATACGCAGATCTTGCTGCTCCCTAGGTGCTCTGTTGGGCAAGATAGTTAAACACAGGATAATGTATATTCCCTGGGTTTTGAGAAGGTGTTGATGATTCAAACACTCTCTCCTCAGGATCTTCTTCTTCATCCTGATCATCTATGAATATGGTATTTCTACTACTGCTACTAGGGTTAATTCTTGCACCCATCCAGCTACATTGTCCAACATTTCTGTCAGAACCATCTATGGACATCTGGTGTTCCTGAGATCCTTCAGATGATCCCATTCTCCAGTCATCAAAATTCTCAATAGGAAGTTCTGAATCAGAACCATCCCCTGAACCCTGTGGTACTGCATACCTCATATCCACAGTAGGATCATATATAGGTTTAGGCCTTGGTGAATAAGGGTATGGTGTAAAAGATTCAGGATCTATAGGTATATCCTTAAAGTTGGGTTTGGTAATACTACCTGCTTCCTTCTCCAACTGGAATGGTAACTGCTTCCTCCTTTCCGGATTAGTTAGATCCTCTAACATGTCATTTTTATCTTCAACAATCACTTGATGTGTCTTATAAAAATATGCAACAAGTGTTCGGTATCTATCCATAAACTTGGAAGCTAACTTAGGATGCTTCTTAACCAAAGTAAGATGATCCGGTACAGGCTCTGAGTCTATAGAATCATGAGGTATCATAGAAAATGTGCTACCTTCTAACTCCTTGGCTTTATGCTCCCAGATATTAGCTATTGCCTCCACAACAGCAACATGATATGCTGCTAAGTGACTCCTACCTTCACCTACAGGTAGATCGTGATATAATCCAAGCTCCTCTAGAAGTTGGATACTCACACGATACTTGGATAACATCCGACCATCATAATAGGTTATGGTGTTCACTGGGATTCTAGCTGGACAACTAAAAATCTTTAAAAGTTGACGAAGTTGATCTGTGAATGATCCCTTATAATCATCAAGAGTCTCCTCTTTCCTTACCGAAGTCTGTTTTGGAACTTTGGTGCCATAGCTCTGTATATAAGAAAAATATTTTTATTAGTAACCAATAATATATTGCATCATAACAAAGAATTATCACACTAAAACATATAATGAAATATTCTCATTTGAATGCCCATTATATTTCTTTTAGAGAAATCTTTATCGTTGCTACACACTCCTACAGGTAATACCCTTTACTAGGTTTCCAACCTAAGGTCAAAGCAATTTGCTCTGATACCAACTGCGGTGACCCAGCACAATTGCATGTGTAGTACACTATAGTCGTTGACACGACATCCACAGAACACCGTTCCATAAATATCACATCCCTTAGAGTGGTACAACAGAAACATTGTGGGTCCATATTACAAACATACACACATTATTATTATTACAATACTAGAAGTTCAAGACTTCCAAAAGATTCAACTTATAAACCCAAAATATAAGTGTTTCAGCGGAAGTTTCAAAGTGATGACGTAAACTCCAAATTGAGCTCAACAACTTATTGCTATATATTGTTCATGTTGCTTGGCTCAAGTGGCTCCTGGAACTATAGTAATTATTCGGACTCTTGGTACTCTCCTCCGTAGACGATATCGTAGTCCTCCCCTTCTACGTCTCCATACAAGTTGGGCTCTTCATAGAAGACCTCCTCTTGGCTCTCAGTTGCATACATTGGAGTATCTTTGGGATCCTCAGAGTCTAAGCAAGGATTCAAAGGAAAGGGTGAGTAACAGCATTACCCAACAAGTTCATTATATGCAAGGCGGGAAGTTTGATGCTCTATCTACCACCTCAGACTATAAGTCCTTGGCACTATGCAATTTTTGTAAATCTTTCTTCAAAGATTGATTTTATTATGAAAATCTATGACCATCGGCCTTCACAGGTTGACCAGAACTTTCATGGAGTTACTTTCCTGCCGTGTTCGTAGCTCCTTCCCGGAACAGGGAGTAACAAGCTACAGTTCTTACACTCTGCAGAGGTGCGTTACTTTTCCCATGAGAGATCAACTTCCTTGTTGCACAACCGGGCGTACTTTCCCATCCACAATTCCATGATGTGGGGCCCAGTAGTTGGTCCAAGCCAATCACTGCCCTCTCTGCGACCTCATATGTCTGCACGATCCTTCGGGGCCGGCTCACCTTCGTTAAGCCACCTTTCGGGCAGGCTAAAACCCTGATGAGTTCCCGAAGACTCTATGACCTGGTGATGCCCGGACGAGTACCATTTAAATGGACTATATCCCTAAACACCATTCATAAATAATCTAGACACCAAAAGTGTGGGGCGTAAGGGTGCCCACCCATATGTTGGATCCGCATAAGGAATCACAACGTCACGTTAAGGTCGTCTTGCCTCCATACGAGAGGAAAAGGATACAGCTGACTTCTCCGTCCCATTCCAAATCTCATGGTTAACGCGTAACATACAACGCTAGAATCACTGATGTCATGGGTTATTAATACCTAATGGTTCATCATTATTGCAAATAGAAACCTAAGTTCTATTGCCCCATCATATCATCACTTAGGATGATACCTAAGATTTATTTATTTTGAGAAAATAATATTTTGATAAAGAATCTTCAAAGGACATGAGCAAATACTTTGATATAGATGATAACACACAACCTTGCAAATAATTTGATAAATAATATAGATGATAACACACAATCTTGCAAATACTTTGATAAAGAATCTTCAAAGGACATGAGTAAGTGATGAACTTGCCTTGTGATCACAAGGTAGTGAAGTCGGATGCTTGCACTAGACCTTGAGCTTCTATGTCTACAAAACATCATTATTGCTCGGTAAGGACAATATTTAAAGAAGAAAAATGATTATGCAAAGTAATGTAATGCATTATTTATTTTTGTATATTCTCCCCCATTATTTAAATTACATAAATTCTTTTTTAGTAATAAAGAATTTATAAATATTAATTTTTAATATTTATTGAATATTGTACCTTATTTCATTTTATTATAATTTTTATTTATTTAATAATTCCTTTAAGAATTATCATTTAAATACAAAAATAATATTAATTATTTATTTAGTATTTTTCTAAAATACTACAATATTAATATAAAATGAAAGTGATTTTTATTTATTTTTCTCATCTTTCATTAATTTTATAAAATTCCATAAGGAATATATATTATAAAATTCTTAATAAAAATTATATGCGAAATTTTTTTATTTCTTAATTTATTTAGATAGATTGAATTATTGTGAATCCAAAAATATTGTATTTATAATTTTTGGATTTTTATTTGATTTTCTAGAATTTATTTAAATTTTTTATTTCTTAATTTGTCTTTTCATAATTATTAATACTTCTTTTAGGTTGCTGGACTGGCCTTGTCAAGCTTATTGGGCTTATTGGGTCGTTTTGGCCCAAGTGGCTATGATCAAAAGGGTTCCCCGAAGGGGTACTGGGCCTATCGGCCCACTCACTCTATCTCTCTCTCTCTCGTCCTTTCTTCTCCTCCTCGACCCCGTGGTCGATGGCGTCGCCGCCGTGCGCTTCTCACCGCCATGGTCCTCCCTGGCCGCTGTCATGGTGCATGGCAAGGTTGTCGACCACGCTGATCCATCTGGTCCAGTTTGATTTGATCCTGGAGCCCTTCTATGGCTATGCTAGCCCCTTCCCGAACCCTAGGTTTTGGGGATGGTGCTGCTATGGCCACCGTTGATCCTCCCGTGGTGATGTGCGGTGCTCATGCACTGCTGTGGCCGCTGCCGTGGATGGTGCGGGTTGCAGCACCCTCTGGGAGCTCCCTGTGCCGCCGCGAGCACGTCGACCCTTCTGCTTCCTCTTCCATTCATCAGCGAGGACCCCGGGTAAGTTGCGCCTCTGTGGATCCTAGTTCATCCTATCACCATGAATCTCACTGTGTGTATCAAGTGTCTACCCCTGCTTAGTGCATATGTTCTGATTAGGGTTCATATCCTGATTAGAGTTCTTGTTATGATTAGGGTTCATATCCCTCTATTGATCATATTAATGATGATTTGGATCTAGTGGTGATAATCCTTGAGCTTGATGAATGACTATTTGCTGTGGATTATTATTTATAGTTGGCTTTGGTGATGCTAGTGGCTTGTCAGACTTATTCTAGTGGTAATTTGCTATGATCCAAATGTTAGTGTTTTGATGAAATAACTACTTGGAAATGTTGTTGATTTGATAACTTTCTACTGTCAAGATGTTTATACTGACAGTAGTTCTGTCAGTAATTACTTACTGCATTTATAATGGTTGGCATGTATGAGAATATACATACTGAACATAATCATTACATGTTAATGATTTTCTGTAGATGTATAGATGAGTTTGATGATGATTCCTGGCATTTGGTTTCAAGAAAATGATGTTTAGTGGCTTGCCCTTTTTTTATTTGTGAAAGCTGAGTAAAGATTGGAATTAGCTTATTAGAACATGTCCTTGTGATACCATTATAGAATGGCACACAAGTGATTGGGTCCTATTCCTGAGCTTAGCTCTAATAGTGCTTGTGATTAATACTGGCAAAGATAAAATGAAAGCTTCTTTTAATTCCCCTGCCTATGATGTTGGTCTGAGGCATAGGAACTAGTTTCCTAATGGTTGTCCTTGATAGAAATGTTCTGGTAGAATTACCAGCTGCTAATTCTTGAAGCATAGTTGGGAAAACAATGGGTGTGCTAAGGGTTTTGCACGGATCCATAAGATTTATGGATACTGAGGTGCTACTCTTTTAAGATATGTGCCCAGATTTCATAATCTTTCCTTTGCCTATATTGAAATATAAGATTTGGCTTTTGTAACCAGGATCAATGATGTTGGTCTGAGATCCTGGTTATAATTGTATGGTTATTTTGTAGCTATGACTTTATTATTCAAAAATCTTCTAGGATGTATTCATCCCACTTGGATGAATACTGAGAGGTTAGATATAAAACAACACATGATTCTTTTATATTGATATGATAAACAGATCATGTGATGGTTTTATATAACTCACCACAACTGTGGTTGCTATTGTGGTTGTAACTTGTTGATCTGGTGGCCTGATCTTGCTGGCTTGATCTGGTCCTTCTCTTGTTGTTGTTCCTACTGCTTACAGCTCCTAGAACTTGTCTTTGATCTTGATATCCACCTCCTGGTTCCTGGTATCTTGGTCTTGACCTTGCTATCCACCTGATCCACCCCCTCCTTATGTCACCATCTTGATGAGTTCTGAGAGGATCTGGTTTGTGGTTTAGTTTGGCTGGTTTGGCTGTGGCTAGGGTGCTGGTGTTTGATGTGTATAAACAAGAAACTGATGTTGTGGTGCTTGCCCACGGCTGTGTTGAGTGGTTTTGTTTGTGTGGGCTGTTGTAGCTGTGCTGACAGCACACACCATGCATTTAGGTGTGTAAGCTGCCTGCATGTCAGCTACACCCTTGTGGATATGCTTTGGAAAGAAAGTTACCTTTTTATCTGATTACCACTTAAATGTTTGGTGAAACTTGCCCCTCTCTCTGATTGAAATTATTTGACTTGTGGCTTATGGATTATGAAAGATTAAATTCTTTCATATTTGTGAAACTTGCCCCTAAGATTTACTCAGTGATGTAAAGTGGAACAGTGCACCTCACTGTCACTACTGAGAGTAAAAGAAATATCTTAACCTTCATTTTCTTTCTTTTTGTTTGTTCTTTATTTTGCAGGTACAAGACTTGAAGATTCAAGATTTAGATTAGGTTTTATTTTTCTTTATAGAATAATTCCCTTGTAATATTTATTTTATTTTTTGTAAATAAAATGTACTAGATGAATATGGATGTAATTCTACTCTTACAAATATTCTTTATTAGTTTTTTAATTTTCATTTTGTAACATATTGATGAGTTGGTTAAATGAAATGTATATTCATTATTTAATTGTCAATATTATATAAAGCTTTTGGTTCTTATGTATTGTTTCTTTATAAGTTACATTTTGTAACTTATTCATTAAATAAATATATGAAATAAATATTCACTTACTCAATTATGTTATATTATTTAAAGTTTAAGTTACTAATTGTTAACTCTTGATTAAATCAAATTACTCAAAAATAATTCTAATTTATTTTAAATTATAATCTAACACTCAAGTTTAAATTCAAATTTCATTTCCCAAAACTCACTAATCCACAAAGATCATATCAAAATTTATAACGATCATTCTCCAAGTCTATTCCTAATCTTAAAGAGTGAAGGAAAATTTGATCACTTTAGGTTTTATTTGGCGAAAAATTTACCCACACTTTAATAGATGAATGCATGCAATTTCACAGATTCCTAAATCTACCCTTCGTTGGTTTTTAAATGCTGGGATGTTATAGATATGTCGACGGGATTTCGAACACGACGTTTCCTAGACCCAAAGCAAGTACATGGGGCCACCCCACTAAGCTACCCGTCATGAAGTCGACCGGTCTCCGAGATAGACCTAGGGTTTGTGACAATGGATGTAAACGACTGAGAACCCAAAAGTATAACTAGGCTTATCGATAACGCGAAAACATTCCACATTTGTTCCTAAACAGTACAGGCGCTCCACGCGCAATAGTAAATAAAGCAGTCAAATCATGGCATAAGTACATGATAGTAATAAAGCCCCAAACTAGTTTATGGCTCCCTAGTACAATACATTGAAATCAGGTACTATATCGATGGGGGTGCCCACACACCCCACCTATGGTTAGCGTGCTCGATCTCGGAACAGGTGTCAAGAACTCGGGGTCCTACGGGACACCAGTGGGCGGTTACAAACCAAATATTGTCTATTACCCACCAATGCCTCTGCATTATTTACCTACTATCAATTTTAATTATTAAATGGTAACTAAATCCATGAGCATCTCCACAATTAAGCATGTGTCAACCACCCAATAACGGTGGAACATCGACGATGCAAAGCAGCACCTGAGCAAGCGACTACGACTCGCAAGGCCAACTATCTACCCAAACAACAAGTAATAGGAGGTGTCCAAGGCAATATAAAGGGTGCAGAGATATATATAAAAGGGTACAGAATCTAAAGCATCACAACATAGATAACAATAGATCAATGGGAGAAAGGAAATACTATAAATGCAAAATAGGTAGAAAGGGGGAGAATGCTCGCCTGGAAACACTAACGAAGGTTCATGTGAAGATTGGGTCGACACTCGCATCAAATCATCGGCCTAATCCATGAAGAAGCAATGCACTAGAAGAAACACAGGATGCACTATTTATTACTATGGCAGAGATCGGGCATGATGCATGTATGATGTATGACATGGCAAAGGTGCGATGCAATTATGCAATATTAAGCGGAACCGGGGTCCCGACAATTAATTAAATGGTTCATGTTGTTTAGATACCCCGCAATTTAAATGTTATATTAACAAGGCAAAACATGACATCGGTTCGCTACACAAGTTTAAATGGAGCCAATATAAGACTAGAAAAGCCCGCATATGGCCTCCATATTTAATTATGAGGTGAATCAACATAATGCCCCCAAACCCATATGATATGTGTGCAAGCATGATAATTTAAATGCAACAAGGTATTTTATATTTATCAAAATTAGGGGTCTCGGAAAGAGGGGTCACACATGGGGGCTTTCGAAGATCTTGGGTCTCGGGGAGGTTCGGGTTAGATCTTCGGGTTTCCGTGAAGGAGTTCATGAGGATCCATGAAGGAGAACATGGTGTCTGAAATCTTGACGGTGGTTCTTCGAGTGTCGCCGGGTGCTATAGGAATCTTTGGCTACCGCAGGACCTTGGCATGGATCCTGGATGTCAATCTTGCCGATGTCGATCTTGTCATCACGAAGATCTTGACGGGTCCAGGTACATGGGCGCGACACCGATTGGGAGGATCCTGAGAGTCTCTAGCAGTTGCCGGCTGATGTCTATGTATGCTTCTATTCTTGTAGACAGTGTTGGGCCTCCAAGTGCAGAGGTTTGTAGAACAGCATTAAGTTTCCCTTAAGTGTATTACCCAAGGTTTATCGAACTCAGGAAGGAAGTGGTCAAAGGTATCCCTCTCAAACAACCTTGCAATCAAGATACAAGAAATCTCTTGTGTCCCCAACACACTCAATACACTTGTCAGGTGTATAGATGCACTAGTTCGGCGAAGAGATAGTGAAATACAAGTGGTAAGATGATTATAAGACAACGGTGCCAAAAAATACTTTGATGGCGTGTTGTTGACATGGCAGAAAAGAGCTTGACGGGAGGAAGAAACTAAAGGCAATCTGAAACAAAGATGGAAACAAGCAAACATGCAACATATCTAGTTGTAAACGGTGTTTCAGAGTTTAGAAACAAGGCCTAGGGATCATACTTTCACTAGTGAACACTCATATAAATATCTTCTCTTCATGATACTACTCTTAACTA
Organism: Avena insularis; assembly: GCA_023614405.1. Lineage (NCBI taxonomy): Eukaryota > Viridiplantae > Streptophyta > Magnoliopsida > Poales > Poaceae > Avena > Avena insularis. Next base: position 93,035,957 of record CM042693.1, on the reverse strand, counting down.
CTCTCTAGTTGGATAACTCTAATCCACGGCAGGGCTACAAAAGCACTCCTTAAAGTTTGCAATCCCCATCTAGATAACCCCACACTGTCACCTTGAGCGCTAGATGGGATCCTTCAAACACCACAATTTCATAGAGACAACCAACTCAAAATATACTCATGATAAGTATTTATGTAATCTCTAGCCTAAGTGCCACACGGTGTGCATGTTGTCACTTTCACACACGTGGGTATAGCCGGAGATTATAATTAAAGCACTTGAGTAGCAAAGTAGATCTACTTGATTACAAAGCTCATGATCACAATATGATCATGCATAGAGAGAGAGATGAACACATAGCTACCGGTAGGGCCCTTAGCCTCGAGGAAGAACTACTCCCTCCTCATCATGGGGATCAGCAACTGTGATGGAGATGGTGGTGGAGATCGAAGGAGATGGTGGTGGAGATCGAAGGAGATGGCTTCGGGTGTTGGGGATATGCTATATGGGTATCCTCATAGCATGTCTCTTATCCGACTAACCCGGGTGGCCCATAGTCGGTAGCATGGCTTCGTGGCTGACCCAGTTAGGTGGATCCAGAAGGGAAGCCCATGCCGGATAAAGGAAGGCTACGGTGAAGTCACCAGCATACCCGGAGCCTTGGAGTACAAGATACACAAGACTAGTGATAGACGGTGTAGGACTCTGTAACCTGTCCGTCTAGGACTTTTCCCTGTAACCCTAGGACCTGGCAACTATATAAGTCGGGCCTATGGGAGCCTTTAGGGCAACAATCTCATACAACCTCGCACAGCGAACCTATCTTTGTAACTCGGCGTATTGCCCTTATAGTGATTTATAGCAGGAGTAGGATTCCGCCACCGTTGTGGGATCTGAACCTGGGTAAGCTGTGTAACCTCGTACCCGGCAACCGTCCGCCTTACCCCACATCTCTAAACACGCACTGTGAGGACCCCTCCATGGCGTACTTGTCGGCAATACCACGACATCGGGGGCACTTCCCCGTCCCGGCAGGGTGCCAGAATAGAAACTTCTGTCCCCTGAATCTCCCCTTCGGTGGCGGAGGCGCATGTGGAACTTTTCGTGGCTTTCTCCCAGATGTTTTAGGGTTTCTGAGTCGGGAGGCTTTTATAGGCGAAAGGGGACATCGGTGGCTGCCAGGATGGCCCACACCTGGTGGTGGCGCAGCTAGGGTGGGCCCGCTCCACCCAAGGGTGTTCCCACCCTAGTGTCCCCCTCCGTCTCTGCTTCGTGTTTTCGCATTGCTCCGGAAAAAATACGCAGATTGGCTTTTGTCCCGTCCAATTCCAAGAATATTCATTTTTTAGCTTTTCTGAAACCAAAAACAATAGAAAACAGGCAACTGGCACTGTGGCATCTTGTCAATAAGTTAGTTCCAGAAAGTGTATAATAATACCTCAAAGTGTTGAAAAAACATAGCAAAGTTGATACAAAACAAGCATGAAGCATCAAAAATTATAGATACATTTACAACGTATCATCGGCACCAAGTGGCAGTACCCATTCCACCAAAAGGTCACAACTCCGCGGGCTCGCACCGGAGCATCACCACAACAAAGGAAACCACGGCAGGGGATCATGATCAACAGAACAGGGGCACGACTACCTGTAGTAGAGCACCCGGAGTTGAAGGGGAACATGTAGGAGGGTTGACGGTGGCCTGTGAGGGGCGGCACCGACACAGGGCTCCAGCGGGACGAAGGCGCGAAGGGGTTCGACGGCCGGGCTCGGCCAGGAACGGGCGGCTACGGAACAGGGTACAAAGGCCATGAGGAGGCGGCGCAGGGCTCCGGATCAAGCGGCGACGGCATACGCAGCACGTCCGTCGGTGCAGGGCGACCGTTGATGCTCGGGGACGGAGGTCTGGGGTCTAGAGGTGCAGAGGGTGGCGGGGATCTCGGGAGAGAGGGACTACCCTGCCAGCGGGGCCGACCGAGAAGAGGCAGAGCACCACTGGCAGACGGGGGCCACGCGGCGCCAGGCCTGGATGCGAGCAGAGGAAGGCCGGGGGGCACAGGGGTGAGAGGAGGCGGCCGGGCAGCGGCGATGCCATGGTGACGGAGGACGTGGCCAGGGAGATGAGGGAGCCTGGCGGCGGTTGTCGAGAGGAGGAGGGGTCGCGGTGGGGAGCGAGAGGAGTGAGGGTCGTGGGCATACGCTATTGCTGTGGGGACGGACAGGATGGTGGGACCTGGATCGATGGGGTGGGTCGCGTGAGTGTGTTTCTTGCGTGCATCGGTGAGGAAGGGTCGGGTTGGGGACAATGTGGTGTGCGTGGTGTGTGTGTTGCGTGTGGCTTGCGGGGCCAGGGTGTGAGTGCGTGGGGTTTGGCGATGGGGTGGTGTTGTGTTGAGTTAGGGTTTGCACAAGGGTTGGTTGATTAGGGTTTCCACCGGCTGGGACTGGCCGGTTTTAGGTCTAGGGTTTGCGTGTATTTTGCTGGGGTAGTAGGTGGTCTAGCCTACGGGTCGGCTGCCTCCCCCGGTTAAAAATAGTTTTTTATTTCAAAACAAAAATCTTTTTAGTATATAGTTTTAGCCATAAAGATACAGAAGATCTGGGTCTTTATTCTGAAATAAAGAAGGAGAGAAATATTAAAAATAAGATAGGGTTTAACAAAAATAGTTTTAGGCAAATATGATATGCATGATGATATCATGATGATGCACAAGTACAAACAACGTTGATTTTCTAGTAGTGGTTTTAACCGGGGTGCTACAAATACGTCCTATGGGGTGAAGTCCCTTAATAGCGTGGTAATTCAATTGATGTTGATTGTTGTCTTCTGTGGTTATGAGGATGATGTGAGCAGTGGTTTCTACCTATTCATCCAAATACGGAGTTCCTCCCACACATATATACGGAGACCTTTTATAAATGTTAGAGGTGTATCCGCTACTTCCTGAGAACGCTTTTACCCACTGAAGTTTCAAATCTATTTTTTTACATACACGATACTTATTTTCTGTATTCAGTTTTGTTTACTTTACTTATTGTTTTCTTATACCAAAATCCCAAAAACCCAAAAACACCTTTTTTACACAACACTGGAATTTTATATTGTTACTTAGAACTTTATTTAGCATTTCTATTTTAGTATTTATTTCAAAGTTTATTATACTTTAGACTCCTACTCCCCATAGGATCGATATCTTTATTTTGAAACTAGCTACAAACGATATGTGCACTTGTAGTCATCAGAGCTCAAATATGAATTGAACTCATATTATGAACTTAGTATAAATGTTTATTTGCAGATATCTTAGTAGATCATGGCCTATCCCATTGAGGTCCTTTGCGACCATGCAAAATTTCTTGATGTGGAACTTAGCAGAAGGGTCTAACTTCATAGATTAATACCCACGCCTAAGGGATATCCTCGAACTAGATGATCTTCTCTTCTTGATACAATAACAATTCGGAGATAGTTTGATGACTCCGCGACGTTTGTGTTATCTCCATTTATCATCCAATAAGTCATTCTCCATTAATGGAGAGTTGGACTACAATTTTTGTTTTCTACAAAATCAGGCACATAGTGTATGAGATGTTGGATGAGTTTTCTTTCGCAATGGATGAAAACCGAATATTTGGAGAGTCGCTTAGAAATCTTGAATTAGAGTTAAGAAATATCAGAAGGAATTGATTGCAAGTGGAGGTCATGAAATAAAAGGGTATATGTTAGATATACAAAGTTATAAATGTAATTCTTGCAATAACTTGTAGCAGTTTATAAATTATTGGATACTTGTCCTGTTTTGTGAAAACAGGATAGTCTGCTTGAGAATTTCTAGAATTGAGGTAATGTGGCTTAATGATGGCAAGCAAACTGTTTGATTGCTGACATCACTCCTTACCTCAAAGGTTATCATTTGGATTAGTGGACTTGAATAAAATTTTGTAATCCTTGTTTGTGTGTCTTTCTTTGATGATATGATTATTCATATGAATAAGTTACAAGCCAGTTGTACTGTTCTTATGAATAATACCTTAATGGTCACATTACGATTATGAATGAGTTATTCTCATCACTATGTTAATGATAATAGTTTAAGCATGTATAAAGGATTAGAATGCTAAAAGATATCTGATGGTTAATAATGAATGACACTATTGTTTAAGTCATGGTGGTTATTGCATATTTTTAATTTAGATTAAAATTGGGATCTTGGAAATTTGATCTAGAGACTTTGCAAAACCATGCCTCATTTGGCAATATGACTAAAACTCTGCATTCTGGTAAAACGGTGATATGCAAAGAAATGTTGAATTCTATACATAGTGATGTATTGCATTTTTCAAAAAAGTAGCAGAAATCATTATTCCAATATGGACTTAAGTGAATAGGTGTATTTACTTAAAGGTACACGAGTTCGAAAGGATTTGATATGTTCAAATGATTTCAAAACAAAGTGGGGGATATGGAATTAACAGGAACACAATGTCTCTTCGATATGATAGATATGACTACAATATTTAAGTTAATATTAGGCATACAAGGACTTGTTAAAGATGTTTCACAAATTATGATAATTGGACAAATTCAAGGTGTTGATATGTCTAGATATCGTAATCATTTTGTATTAGATATATATGGTCTAACATTATCTCTTATCAGGGTTATAGTTATCATTTAGAGTTAAAGATCAAAATAAGCAAACAATCGTTTGAAATACAATGGAACATCTAAAGGTTCAGGGAAACAATACTATAAGAGTTATGGCACGTTCGATTTTCTAGAGATTTTGATAATTTGAAATTGTGGCGAATAAACAATTCTTTGTAGAGTATTTTTAGGAAACTATGAATACATGTTCCACAAAGGACAAACCTGCTATTGTCCTTAGTTGATGTGTCTTGATGAAGACGCGGGTGGAAGAAAGTAAAAGATCAAAACAAGGTATTTGACCTTACCTCCTGATTGTTGAGTGGCGTAGTGAAATTTATTTCGTGAAACCAAACTCTACAAATAAAGTTTCTAGCGAATACTTTTACTAAAGAAAGTAGGATTCAATTATATATTTTACAAGTTTATAGAATTATATTATTGATTCACTTGTCATGTTATTTGAACAAGACATACCGATGAACTACAAATAAGTGTGATGGGCCTAAATGTGAGAAATGACTAAGAGTAATGAAATCTATATTAAGTTACATTTGAGATTTAAAAGTAACATGTTACTTGATCATATTAAGTAAAGATGTTTACTTGATATTTCTAAATGGCTGCAAAGTCATAAGAAGGAAATTAAACTTAATGAAAGACATAAAGCTCGATTTGTCGGAGTTGACTACAAATATAGCGATGCTTGAGTCTATATAATTTTTACACCACCAATATATAGATATTGAGAACTCATAGCTGGAATTCTCAATTTGATGATGATCAAATAATTTTGGAATATCCATGTTTGTTGAGAGGACTTTCATTTGAGTGGGAGCTTATTCGCTTGGCTAAATCATAATATGTAAGATACATATTTTGAGAGGGAACCAAGTGAAATCCCTGGATCTCATATATGGATGCCATATTTGAGTGGGAGCGTGTCATCATTTTTATATATGAATGATGTGACTGGTATTAATAATATTTAAGTTAGTAAATATGGATGAAGTTGAACAAGCTATTAAACAAGGAAATCTACTGATATAGATTGGTGAGTTTAATAAACATTATTATCGGATGCCTCCTGGACTTGATTCTCAAGGTGTTCAGAATATCCTAGACAAGATTCTGAAGCAGTTCAGAATAGAACAAGGTAAGAAAGAATTTCTTACTCGTATAAAGCATTGAGTTAGTCTTAGTATTACAACTATGGTTAAAATAAAGAAAGGGATTCGTAGCACGTCCTATGCCTCAGTCATAGGTTCTTCCGTACAATCATATTGTATACTTGATTTAATGTGACCCAAGGTTCTGGTTAGAATAACAAGTCTTGAAGTGATTACTGAGATAATCACTGAACCAGAGTTAAGTTTGGCCTTAAATGGAAAAAAGTGAAGTTAGGAACATAGTTGTATTTTATGCACTATGATATACATAGATATAGAAGTATAGTTATGGCTAAAGAAGTTCGACTTCTGATAAGTGTGTTTCAAAGGTTTATGTAACAATAGTGAAAGTTAAATTGACTGATCGACCGTCATTGTAAACAATAGAAACAAAATGTCACTCTATCGCCAAACGAATACTTTAATTCATTATGAGATAATGGAGTGAATGTAAAAATTAGAAAGACATTAATGATTAGGAAAAGACATACTGATCTGGTAAAACAGAACATGGACATGACGTTTCTCATGAGCGTGCATGATCAATAAACACATATGTGATATGGTTTATGATTATTAACTACGAGCTAGATTATTTGTACTATAGTTCAAGTGGGAGACTGAAGGAAATATGCCTTAGAGACAAATAATAATATGGATTATTATCATATTTCACAAAGTTTATGATTAAGTTTTATAGCATGTTATAACTGTATTTATTGGAAACGCCAATGAACATGCGATATACAAACACCTAGGAGTTCCCAGTGAAACTCTAGTCACTGGTTCATTGGTAAACAGATGATCAAGGTTTCCTAATCATGTTGGTGCCTTGGCCCCAGTAGACAATGGCGTCATCTCATTGGAGAATGAGATGGTGAACATACGCTATCTAAGCATCATAACACCATCATGTCACGAATTTCAGGTTAAGGTGATTAGGAAACAAAGTGACTTATTCCTTAGACCGTGAGACCATATTTAATCACTGTCCCCGAGAATACTTTGATAGCATCTAACATCATTCGGTGGAACGGTGATCATAACAATGTGTTTGGGTATTCGGAGGGGAAGGAAGAGACGTATGTTTCAAGAGCTAGATTTGTACATCCGCGTGACAGAAGATACTCTAGGCCCACTTAGATGATTTATATTCCTAAGCTGCCCAGCGTGTGACTATGTAACATCCAAAAAATATTAATCAAGGTTATCAAGTTCCACTCACCTTGATTTAGGGTTAACAAAAACGTTTGTTAATTAAAATCCATATGAATGCATGAATGCTTGTATGGACTTGTGTAATTGTTATGAATGGCATGGATTGGTTTAAAGATGAAAACAACATCATCTAAATCATTTCCAAGCAGAATCAAATGAAGAGAAATTCAAAAATAAGATATATAAGCAAATGGTCATTTTTGCCAATCTTGTTCATTAGACCACTTTGAGTGTTTATAGTCTAAGATTTCTAACAGAAACAAATCCAATTCTTTTCACCCCTTGCTAGACCAAGTAAAAGTAAACCCAAGACCACATTGCGAACCCACAGAAACATTTGGCAACCCTATTCAAATGACATTTAAAAATTGAATCTAGTTCATATGGTAAGATCACCATTTCTTAAAACCCAACCAAACCAGTTCACCTTGATAAATCCAATCAACCAGATACTCCCTAGTATGTGACCATTGAACCCACCAAGTTTCATCCAAAAATTCAAATATGAATTTCTTGCAGCCATTTCATCAAACACCTGGAGACACAAACCAAATTCTGCCAAACTTCACTGTTTTGAGCAGTAATCTTTCCAAACCTTGTTCCCCATTGATCATCCTTGTCTCCCCCAGTGAAAAACAGTGCATTAAACCAGCATAGAACTCTACCATTGCACCATGTTGTGCATGCCCAAGCCACCCCTTGCTAGCCGACCATGATAAGCTAGCCAGAGCCATCACTGCGCCTAGACACCATGTCTAGGAGGCACGCCACCATCCATCGCCACCCCCTGTCCAGCCCTCGAACCTTGCCAAGCTGTGGACCACAGCGAACACGCCGCACCCAGTTTGTCCCTGCCATGTCCAGAGCACGCCAGAGCGCCGTAGCCGACCGCCTCGCACAGACCGCGCCTCGCCTTCGCCGCCCGTGCCTGCGATCACCACCATCCCAGGAGACCACCAGACATGCCCATTCGCCGCCGCACACCAGGAGCACATGTGCGTCGTCAAAAATGTCATCGGTGTCGCTCAGAGCACCAGTGCATTCTGACCAAACAGCACCGCCCCTTGCCACTCCATCAAGACGTTGATCATCGCCAGGAGACCGCGCACCGTCCCGTAGCCTCAGCCATGCCCGTAGCTCGCTGTAACACCGACCTCGACGAGCTCTGCCCATGCCTCTCGGCCTCTCTCGCCCGCCTATAAAAGGAGGCCTCCCCCGCTCGTTTTCTTCACACCAGTTCACTCACCACCTCTCATTGATCCTTCCCACCTCTTCCCGGAGCAAGGCGAGCTCTCCCTCGCTGGAATTGCGCTGGAGCCTGCCGCTGCTGAAGGAGAGGGGAGCCGTCGATTGGAGCCACCCCAGGAGGAGCCGCCAGTACTAGGAGAACCGCCATCGTCGACTTCATCATTTGCCCCCGTCATCGAACCTCACCTGAGCCCTGGTGAGCCGCCCCAGACCCCCACTGGTCGTGCTAGGGTTCGTTCCCGTCGTGTTCTGGTCAGACGAGGACGATGGCCATGAGCCGTTGATCCTTGATCTAATCCTACGGTCGTAATCGCCCCATACCCCTTCGCCCCCTGTCTCACTGACGAGTGGGGACACCCCTTAACCAGCCCCCGTGCGTGCTGTGCGCAGTGGGCCGGCCCAGTTAGATTTCCCGCGTGACCCAGTTAGTTCAAATTAGAATTTTCAATTTAGTTCAAACCCTACTTCTGTCTATTGATCCAAAAATCAATTCAGAGAGTTTTACTGAACCAAATAGCATGAAACCAATTTTGTTAGAAATATACGGAAACTCTTAATCCAAGCCCATTGGATTCAAATCATTTGGATTTATAGATCACCTATTATAAAAATAACAAGGCAGAGACTTTTCTGCATTCAAACATTTTTCAAAATTCAACCATAAATGCTTTTGAGTTGATTCCAACTCTCAAAAATCACATTTGATAAGACCTTTCTGAATATATAAAAATATCTAGGTTTACTTGCAGTAATAATGGAAAAGTAACAAAAGAATGCCCCATATGCATTTTTCGTCACTTTAATTAATTAAAATAATAAGGTTAAACATTATTAAATTGTGACACCACTTTAAATCACATTCCCAAGTATTAGAATATGTGTTTATGACATGTGTCAACATGATCCCATGTTTCAATTCGAGAATATTAAATTTTAAGTAGTTTTTCAATGAGTAGAAATTACTTTTCTAAAATAAAATAAATAAGACTATTGCCTTAATTCATGTGATGATTGTGATGATGCTAGATCATCTAGTGTGAACCTTTGTGTGCTAAATAGAAGTATTTAAGTATTGTTTGGTGATTGTGTACTTCGTATTTATTTATAGACGCTAGTATCGACCAAGGATACGAAGAGGAAGGAGAATACTACGAAGAGGAAGTCGAGGAGAATTTCAACCACTGCACTGCACAAGGCAAGATACTAACTAAGCAAGCCATACTAGCAAGCTAACACTTGCAACTGTGAAAGCTAGATAACTTATGCAATGCATGAGGCATGCTTTGATTAGACAATCTTGAGTATCCTAACTCCTAGTTTTACTTGCAAGCTTTATTTGTTTATTTCTTTCTCAAAATTCTTTGTTTACTTTTAGGTAGTGTTTGTGATATTTTGGAAAGATATTAGAGGTAGCATAAAGAGCATAAAACTTGGCCTAAGTTAGGTAGACCTAGATTGCATCCTGACGCATGAGATTAGACTTAGATAAGTCACACTTGATTATCACCCCCCATGAGTGTTTACCCCCAACTTTAGTGGCTAGTGCTAAGCCTAACATTTGATCACTTTAGATGGGAATACTTGGTGAAAATGGTTATGAAAACCTTAGAGTGATGAGTCATTCTATTGAAATGTTTTTACATGTGTTATTGAACACCAGATGCTTTTTTTTGATGAAAATATTGAGCATGAGCCTTAGCCCTTTATAAAACTGATGGTTGTGTTCGGATGCGATACCATTCCAATTTTACCGTGCAACCACAATACCCGAAATTGGATAGGGCTTGACTGAAAGTTTATATACCTTAGTACGGGTTCCCTTGCAGCCAAGGTTTGAGCTGAGTCTACATCGTGATGATTGTCCACCTGTGCAGTTCCCAAGATGACAGATGGTCATGGTTGGGAGGCCAAACTCATAGGGGAGGTTCCTATACTAGGGTGTGTAATTGAAAGGTTAGAATTGATTATCCGCATACTGAGTATGGTGATTCAGGATTGTTCCTGGCGGATGTATCAAATATTATGGTGAAAGTGTACCACCTCTGCAGAGTGTCAAACTATTCGAATAGCCGTGTCATGATTGGAGTTATGGCCATACTGTTCCGTCGCCAGATGTTTTCAAAATGACTTGTGAAATGAATCATGACTTTGACTTGACTACAACAGGGTTGTAAAAGTGAAAGCTAAGTTCCCACTTAGGTGTTATAAAACCTTAAACTAGCTTTCTTTGCTTCTAAACTCAGTTAGAGATAAATCTGGCTTTTTGTAAAACAACCTAGAGATTAGTATTCCTACTTGAACCATTTTACTTGTTAGTGATAGTTTGCGAGTACTTAAAGAGTACTCATGGATTTGTCCCTGGCTATTCCTATGGCTAGACTATGAGGAGGACTACCAGGATGATTGGCAACAGGAAGTGTACGACAACTAGGATCATCTCCCATCGTCAGCATTGTCTATGACCATGAAGATAGAGCTTCCCCCACGCTACTGTTATTATATTATTCCGCTGCGTTGAGACTTGATCATGAGATCCTTTATTTGTAAGACTTGTATTATGGTTTGTAATGGATGATGAACTATGGTACCAATCTGTTATGTCTCGCAAAAATGGTAATCCTGGGATTGCGATGTATGGCATAATAGGCATCTGGGATTAAAAATCTGGGTGTTGACAGACTAGGTCACGGGGATATCACTTATCGGATCGAGTAAATAAGCTATTGTCAGTAACAAGGTTAAACCTGACAAGGAGATGTCGTTGATCAAGCCTTAGAGAATACAAGTATCACATAGAAAAAAGGAATAAGACTCAATGTTTACAGTTCAAACGACATTGTCATCATGGAATGTACATGGATCAATATGGGCATCCCGGTCCCTCTATTGATCATTGATGGAGATCATGTCTATGCTATTCCCGAGACACGGGAAAATACACTTAAGGGTATGATAAGCTAGAGATCCTCTGTAAGTTAAAATCACAGTAGAGAAAGAGAAAGAGAAAGCTAGAATTGTTCCGCGGAGATAGATCTGAAATTGTTCGGAGAAAGAAAAGGAGACCGGAAAAGTTCCGTGAGAAGAACCGGAATCGTTCCGGGAAGTTCCGAAGTCGTTCGGAGGAAATTGAAAGGGAACCGAAAGGTCTTTCGGGTAAAATCGGATTTTTTAATATGTATTAATATATTAATTAATGTAATTAATATTAAAATATAATTTCAAATGGTATTCCACTAATGGGCCAAATTTCCTAGGGAAAGAGGGTCAATGAGGGAAACTGCAAGAGGGAAGGCCTCCTAGATGGGCCCTAAGGGCCCATGTGCCTGGGGAAACCTTAGGGTTAAGGTTTGGGGTGCCCTCGGGCTGGTCCCTCCCTCCCTTGGCCGCCGGCTAGGTGCCTTGGGGAGGAGCAAGCCTGCCCTCATCCCCTATATAAAGATCCCCCCCTTGGAGGAGGATGACACAACAAGGCCACGAGTTGGGATTTATCCCCCCTCCTCTATGTGCATCCTCTCTCTCTGTCCTCTCTCTCTCTAGTTGTATCCTTGCGCTAGTATTGTCCCATGATAGGACTATTCACGCAAGAGACGGCGCACTAGCAACACACCGTTGCGCTGCGGAGACTCCAAGCCAGAGATCTACTTCCGCACTCCCGGTAGGGATCAAGGTGCCGGAGGTCGTCATCATACACTGTATGTGTACGAAACCACGAGGGGCCACACTTGGGGCACCTTGGATGTCGTGAGCCAGACTACTGCACGATGATGGAGGAAGGAGTGACTTGCGAGGAGCTTCGCGACCTTGAGGTTAGCTACGAGCACGACTACATCAACCACGTTCCCCTCCAAACGTTAACCGCTTTTGGACTATAATGGTATATATCCAAAACGTCGGCCGTTACTGCATTGCTACTAGATTGATCTTGGACATTCGGGCATTCCAACGTAGAACGTTTTTTTTATGCACCAGAACCCCTACAATATTAGTGGACGACGGTGCGAATCTCAATGACCGATCACATGGCAATGAGTGGGGGTATTGTCCCTCGGGGCAGCTACATGTTTATGATATATATATATATATATATATAATTTCAAGAACATATGATTCTAATTCAAAGTTCCGATAGTACACTATGCCAAATTTCATGTCCCTACACGACGGGTAACCACAAATGACGTGTGGCCGTTTAGTATGCTACATGTATCATAATTTTAACTTACAATAAAGTCTAGCATAAGTTGCATAAACATTAGACATTTTAATGTGTAGCAAGATATGGCACGCTATTATTTTCGTGCCCCCTTTTCTTAGTTGTGCCCAGTTTTTCCCTCAGCGAAAACTCAACTCCGTTTTTCATTGTGATTGGTCTAAAACTGAATGTATTGTTGGATAGTTATTGTCATTATATTTCCAAAAACATAGATTTCATCTTATTCGGAGCTTGGATGCTCAAGAGATTGCAGTTTTGGTTCCTAGGATGGTACTCGGAGTTGAAGAGGTTGTGACACTCGGATGGTTCGATCCTCCAATAGTTGCAGATATGGCACCAAGGACATTGCCGATGACCGTTGCCACTATTCTGGCGACCATTTCCCATCGCCATTGCCACCGCAGTCATTGTCGTTATTGCTGCGACCGTAGCCGCCACGGTTGTTCGGACGCCCATTGCCTCCACCTTGACCGTGCTGGAACGTGCACCTAACTTGTGGGGCAGAGGTGAAACCAGGAGCTCGTGGCAAGCTAGGGGCTCCGCCGCTGAATGAACGACAAGACATCGTGTTGGGCGAGAACAAACACTCCTTGGTCTCAGCTTGATGCAACTAAAGAGCCTCGAAGGACAACACATGACAATAAAAATCGGTATAGGAAACCGAGAGGTTACCCATAGTGAAAGATGCAATAACGGAGTTGAATGTGGAGTCCTAGATGGTGATGATGTAGTTGACGATCTCGTCATTAGAGTGTGTGGAGCCGACTTTATCCATGGTATCATCAAGATTCTTCATCTTGTGTATGTTTCTACGCCTCTGTCATCATGTCTCCCTTTCGCAGCGACAGAAGCTGTCGCCAGATATGTTGCATGTTTGCATGGCTCTGAGCACCAAACTTGGCATGAACGATTGTCCAAACTTCAGCCGACGTCGTTCAACCTATGGGTTGGCATGTGATGTCCTCCTTCATGGAGGAAAGCAGAAGGCCAAGTACCTTCTCGTCTTGACCCCACCATCGTTGGTAGGCAAGGTTGTTCAGGTATTCTCCGCATCACTTATTGACATTGGTATGCCCTACGGTTACCCAATATTAGCCTATCTGGTTTGTCCCAACAAGAGCCCACGTGATGATCCGCACCTGATGATGAAGCCCAGGAAGGATTCGGGTGTCCTAGGCCCATGAAGGATGTGATTCCTTAGAGGATACTGCTTGCTTTAGATGAAAAATTTAAAGAGAAAACCCTAACATGTAACCGACTCGGCCTTATCCTGAGACCTGGCCTACCTATATATATGCCAGGAGGGCACGGCGAGAAGGGGCTACCTCAACCCTAGCATACACCCCCGCCAGATCTCATTTGAGCACCCTTGTAATCCTCGGTTTCGCCGATAATTGAGAATAGACAAGCATGAGTAGGGTTTTCTCTCCGGAGGCCTGAACCTGGGTAAATCTCGTGTCCCAGAATACTTGTTTGTTATCCGAACAAGATCTCTAGTGCACCCTTCTTCTTTAAACCCAAGTCCATCAAGTATAGGCATTGATGTGAACACCCCACGTCACTTGTTCTTTCGATGATGGTCTTTGACGGGGCCACCATAGTGCTGATGAGGAAGCCGTGTAGGTTTGTGCCGACGAAGTGGGGCAGTGTCAGCCCGTGCCACGGCATAAAAATTTTGCGACTGAGATAAACAGGGCTGGTGGGCACCAACGTCGTGGTGACAATGGACGTCGGCGAGGAAACGTTGACGCCTGGCATTATAAACTTGGAGAGCAGAGGACCTCATGGATACCAAATGTGATCTCAATATATAGCCCTGTGGCACATTCTAGCCCCCGATATACCCGCAGCGGGACATTTCCCCTATAGTTCCAGGATTCTGCTAAGTGTTATCGCATGAATGTGAAGAAGCTCACACCGGGGAGCTATGTCTTGCATCTATGGGACTTACACAACACTTTTACATGTATCCTAGGTCCACATGCAAGTTTGGGTGGGTTCCCGAGGCTCCGGGGGTCATTCTGCATCGAAACCACCCGTCTGTGGGACCTAGGAAGGTCTACCCCTAGCTTTTTCCGCACGAGGTTCCACCAATGTACTTTTTTGTTGGTTAAGTTTTGTTTAGGCCATAGGTCCAAGGAAAACCAAGTTTGGGACCCTGTGGCACATTCTAGCCCCCGGTATACCCGCAGCGGGACATTTCCCCCTATAGGTCGAGGAATCTGGTAGGTGTTATCGCCCGAATGTGAAGAAGATCACGCCGGGAAGATATGTCTTGCATATATGGGACTTCTACAACACTTTTACATGTATCCTAGGTCCACATGAAAGTTTGGGTGGGTTCCCGAGGCTCCGGAGGTCATTCTACATCGAAAACACTTGTCTGCGGGCCCCGGGAAGGTCTACCCCTAGCTTTCTCCGCATGAGGTTTCACCAATGTACTTTTTTGTTGGTTAAGTTTTATTTAGGCCATATATACAAGTAAAACCAAGTTTGGGACCCTGTGGCACATTCTATCCCCTAATATACCCGCAGCGGGACATTTCCCCCTATAGTTTCAGGAATCTGCTAAGTGTTATCGCATGAATGTGAAGAAGCTCACACCGGGAAGCTATGTCTTGCATCTATGGGACTTACACAACACTTTTGTATGTGTAAAAATGATTTTTGCAAAAAAAATCATGAGCATCAGATAATGTACCTGTAGTTCAAATCGGTCCCACTTCCTACCGATTCAGGGGTGGACGAAAATGTTTGAGATCCTTCGGTTAGGAAATTTTATATGTAATGTAGTCTAGTATTTTTGAATAATGTGATGATAGCATTTTCAATTAGCCCTTTAAATGTTGGTTCAAAAAATGGCCAAAAAATAAAAAATTGGCCTTTGCCGTGTGACCATCCAGAACACATGGCAAAGCTCTTTCCTTTGCCGTGTGTGTAACCTAAATATATGGCAAAGGTCTTTGCCCTATGTCCTAGGCACCAAACACACGGCAAAGCTATTTAAAATTTCACGCGGAATAAACTTCCGTGCCCAAAAATTTATATGGCGCGAAAAACTCACGTGTAAGCAAAATAAAAATCGAAAATTTACTGTGCGCCTAATGGTGGTACACGGCAAAGGCCTGCCGTCAGGTCGGTAATATCAGCTGGGCGAAGATGTGGGCTCTCCTTGCCCGCTGGCGTGGGTATTTTCTTTGTCGTGCATTCTTTTGCTGGTTTACCGAGCGTCGTTCTTTGCCGGGTGTATTTCGCTATCTTTGCCGTACGTTTTTTATTGTCAGCTGTTTTCCACGAGGACGCACGGCAAACATTTCTTTGTCGTGCGCAGACGCATGGCAAACATTTCTTTACCGTGCGCAGAGCAAAGGTTTGGTACACGGCAACCGTAGTGAGCGGCAGTGTTTGTCTCTATACCAAGATAAAAGTGGTTTACGGATTTTCCTGAGGTCAATGCATACATCTGACAACCGTATGTTGTAAGAGACCGATTAACACATCCTATGTGGCACTCCCAACATATCACCACTGTACATTCCGTAATAGATATTACTAGTACATTTCTAATATTACTTATCATGGAAAGGTAATTATTTTTAGGTATATATAGTACTCCTAATTAAGAAGATACATAAGATATTGAGTTTGATAAGGCCGGTCAATCAATCGACCAGATCTGGAGAGAAAAGGGTAAAGTGTTCAAGAACAAGCTGAATTAATCGGATACTAGTAAATTTCTAGTAGTATTACTCTACTTTTATTGGAAGCATAATTATTTTTGGTATATATAGTACACCTAATTAAGAAGATACATAAGATATTGAGTTCTATATATCAGGCCGATCAATAAAGCGACGAGATCTCAAGAGAAAAAGGTAAGCGCGTTAAAAAAAAAGAACAAGCTGAATTAGCGGAGCTATCATGATATATATTCTGAAAGCCACGTACGTGCGTCCATCATATTAGCGGAGCTATTATATTGGTCGCAAGAGAGAGAGAAGGATGAACCTTATGGCGGCGCCGGACCCAGACCACGCGTCGGTGCTCTTCGTGGTGCTGCTCTTCGTCTGCATCGTCCTCCTCGGGAAGAACCGATGGCTGTACGAGTCCATCGCCGTCCTCATCATCGTAAGCTCAATCCATTCATCTTCCATCATCAACTCTTCTCTCGATTCTGGCCGGCCAGGGTCTGTGCACCGGCGTCGCCGTTGCCGTCGCTGATGCTCGATTATGGCCGGACAGGGTCTTTGCACCGGCGTGGTGATCTTGCTGATGACCAAGGGGAAAAGCTCGCACCTGCTCGTCATCAGCGACGACCTCTTCTTCATATACCTCCTGCCTCCAATCATCTTCAACGCTGGGTAAGATCGTGCACTGATTCCTCTCTCATCCCGCAGTGGTTTCCAACTTGATTTCTCACAACTATTTATCATCGATCATGCAGTTTCCGGGTGAAGAAGGAGCACTTCTTCGGGAATTTCATGACAATCACATTATTTGGGGTTTTTGGGACAATCATCTCGTTTCTCACAATATCGCTTGGTATGCTCCTTAATTTTTTCGCCAAAAAGGAATTTGTTTGCTATTATTCCATGCGTGCGAGTTTGTTTGGAGCAAATCCATGAAATTCTATGTGTTAGTTTCCCACGACGACGACGATTGCTTTTTTTTTCAGCTGCCATTGCAATATTCCGCAGCATGAACATTGACACACTGGATGTAGGAGATTTTCTTGGTAAGCCGCCAATACTTTTTCACATGATCCTGGTCACCTGAAACTAATCTTATCAGCATATGTATGAAATTCATCCCTATCTGATGTGCAGCAATTGGAGCTATATTTTCCGCCACACACTCTGCCTGCACTTTACAAGTATGTTGCCATGATTCTCTGAACTAGTAGTCATGTAAAAAACAGTGTGACACAATCCTCAGCTTACTAATGTTTATCCAAAAAACAGGTTCTCAATCAGGATGAGACGCCCTTTTTGTACAATCTAATTTCTGGTGAAGGTATCGTGAACCATGCCACATCAGTCGTGCTTTTCAACGTGCTCCAGAACTTTGATCTTAACCACATCGACGCAATGGTCGTTCTCAAGTTCTTCGGGAGCTTCCTTTACTTATTTGTGTCAAGTACCTTCCTTGGAGTGTGTGTAAGTTTATTTTAGGTTCTCACGGTTGCGCTCCTTTATTTGTCTAAATGAATCATTTTGAACCCATGGATTTAACATTCCTTCTGCAATTTCTAGTGCGGATTGCTTAGTGCATACATGATCAAGATATCATTCATAGGAAGGTTTGTTCAACCCAATTTTAATTAAGCATCGACGATCATTCTCGAAACTAGTAACTTGGGTTTTTGCTGAACTTGTTTCAGGCATTCTACTAAACGTGAAGTTGCAGTTATGATGCTCATGGCCTACCTCACATATGTGCAAGCTGATGTGCGCATATGATTTGCTACAATGTGGATACTAACATTGGCATTAACTGTTTGAATTTATGAACTTACCCTATTTGTTTGATCTTTGCAGCATCAACATTTGAGTGGCATCCTCGCTGTATTTTTCTATGGTATTGTGATATCACATTATACTTGGCATAGCTTGACAGAGAGCTCCAGAGTTACAACCAAGTAATAATTATGGTTCTTAGTCTATGCTAATTTACTACTCTACCTTCAGTTAAGTAAAAACTGCTGCCTTATTTTTGTCAACCTTTTCATCTTTACTTAGGCAAACCTTTGCAACCTTGTCCTTCATCGCTGAGACTTTTCTCTTCCTCTATGTTGGGATGGATGCACTGGATATTGAGAAGTGGAAACTCGCTACTGATAGGTCAGATACATGCAATTGTGACATTTAAAATGGATTACCTGATTTTTGTTTCATGTCCTTTTTTTTAAATACATCAATATTACTCGTTCTCATTGCAGCCCCTGGAAGTCCATTGCGGTAAGCTCAATTTTGCTAGGATTGGTTCTGGTTGGAAGAGCTGCTTTTGTTTTCCCGATCTCGTCCTTATCCAACTTAACAAATAAGACGCTCGATGAAAAACTATGCTGGAGGCAGCAAGTGAGTAATTGTTGCAATAGACCATTTGCCAGCCGAATTGAGTTAACATCCTCTAACTGAATTTTCTTTTGATAGATCATAATATGGTGGGCTGGGCTAATGAGAGGAGCTGTGTCAATTGCTCTTGCTTACAATAAGGTTGGTCCAAAACCATTTTTTGCGCACCCCTCTTTGAACTTCGTTTTTCATATATGAGGTCACTAATAGTATTTGGAAATCCTTATGAAATATCTCTTGTTGATGAAACTAGTCCGTTGAATCTTTTGATTTCTTTGCTTAACTCAAAATTTTATTAGTTTACTTTGGAAGTAGGGTACTTTATTATCCGCAAGTTTAACTCTTTGCCTTGGAACTGTAGTTTACAAGATCTGGTCAGACACAGCTACAGGGAAATGAGATCATGATCACCAGCACCATCACTGTCGTTCTTTTTAGCACTATGGTGAGTCACTCGTGTTGTTGCAGTACCTCCCTAACACATATCTGAGGTAGTACTATGCTATTTTGAATTGAAGAACTGTTCCGGAACAATCTAACATGTAACATTTTTAACAGTTGTTTGGCATGGCGACAAAGCCTTTGATCGGGTTCCTCCTGCTTGCATCGAGCAACGCCACCTCGGACCCCACGTCACCATACTCCCTGCACTCTCGTCTCCTTTCTGCCCTCCAACCTTCAGATGCTCCTGACAGTTCGATGCGTCCGACATTCAGGGGGTGTGGGTTTGTGCCCTTTTCCTCCGGAACACCCACTATCCGGAATTTACATGTCGAACAATGAATGTCACAATGAAAAGGAGAAGCCATGATAGCTTCGAAAGGAAGCATCATAGCTTTAGAGGAGCATTAAGTTTCTATCGAGTTACATGTACGAAATGTACCACGGGTTGATTTTTATGCAATACAACCTCGCCCGTTGTTGGTTCATCCAACGGTTTAGAAACCACCTGTTCATGGGTGCACGAGTTTACTGCATACCTTCCCCTTGAGGAAGCTGAGTTTTTGGTATATATAAAGTTTAGCTGCATATGAGTGTCTCATTGTTGAGGATTCCAGAATGCTGGAGAAGGGGCCCTCTGATCATGGTTCATGAATGGTTGGTTTATGGCACCAACATGAAGATGGATCCTAAGTAACGACAACGCGGTAATTTCCTTATCTGTTATTGTAAGACTATAAATTTTATAGAGTTAAACCAAGCCATCTGTAAAAATCCAAACAGTACAAGGTAGTGTTTGTGATTAGCTAGTCGAGTAGTACGATAATTTAGCTACCTGCGCACCTGCTCCATTCCTGTCATTCGTCATCACCCACATCTTCTTCTTCCTCATCTTGTTCTAATTTGCTTTGCTTCTCCACAGAAAGGAACACGTCACACAAGGAGCAGGAGGAGATCAAAATTCACAAAAAGTTAATCCATGGTTATAATCTTTTGTGATTTGTGAACACCGATAAAGAAAAATGAGTTTAACCTCTAAAAATACACTCAAAAAGCCTCAAATCATAATCACAATAGGCGCACATAACACTACAAACATATTCTATTTCAATAATGTGGACTGCAGTGGGATACGGATGGGTTGCTTCTTTGTTGATTGAATCCGATCTTGAAATACTTGTCCTCGTGTCATAGCTTAGAGGTTTTTATAAGCGCGGCTTTGTGTGCTTGTAAAGGCTAAATTATGTTCAAACGATGCTTCACATGTAACTCTGTACATGTAGCAATACTTTTTTCTTCATCTTTCTGTAAATAGTTGATGTAAATATTTTTCAATCGGAATATAATTATGCCGCGGAGTGTTGCCTCAAAGTTTATGGAAGAACAAGAGGAAACTCCTAGATAGCTTAAACACAAGATGTCTACCAGTAGGATTCTTATCTAATTTGAGGGCACCCGAGTAAAGTTGGGTACTATTGTTCTAGGAGATCACCGGTCCTTTTGTACATATACATTGTCCTATATATATTTGTAATATACATACATGTGGTTTCTCTTACCATTTTTACTTGGTATGTTTGGTCAGCTACAAGTATTGCGAATGTGAACATATGAATTACATTTTAATTGGAGATTTGGCAACAAACAAAAATAGGATAGATTATGCCATGGTTTCGAAAGGATCCAATGCAGTTCTTGTCCAACAAACCCTCATAGAATTTGATATATCCAAGACAGTCATCTAGGTAAACTATTGCAAAATAACGAATTTTGAAGCTGTTGCTTCCTTGTTCGATCAGAAATAAAGCATCTAAGGTGGTTAATTAGGATACTGCCTCTGAAAAGCTGAAACAAGTAGTAATTGTTTTCTGTGGCGGTTTTCTAAACCTTCTCCGATGATATTTTTGTGACCTCCTCGAAAAATTTCTTATTTATTGATGTCCGTTAGTTTTTTCTGTAAAGGGCAAAGGATCCCTAGCCTCTGCAGGGCGATGCATACAATCTTTATTCATTATAAAAACATTAAATTCGTACAAAAGCTATTACAAAGATCATACAAACCAAAAACCGTCAAAACAACACCACCGAGCACGACAATAGCAGTCCATCGCCATCTCCCCGATGATATTAGGAAAACACCCAACCACCCATGCAAGCCAGGAGCCTAGGTCCGTGCAGCATATCCGTGAAACGGCGCCAACACACTCGCTCTGGATGTCGCCACCTCCGCTATCTTCCGCCAACCCATCTTCAGCGTGTAGATCGGTGTGCAGACTCTCAGCACACCAGGCATCGACACCACCATGATTCCAAGTAGCACCACCATCATGCGCTATCTCCAAAGTACATTGCGGTCGCCACCGGTACACCAAAGCACCATGACACCAGGTACCACCAGCCAACATGGCTTGAAATCTCTGGAGGATCTTTCGCGTGTAGCACCTACCGAATAGGCATGACTAAATGCAGCACATGTCGGTCAGGCACAACTTGGCATCGCTGCCAAATCGTCGTGCAAGACAAAGCTGCTCCAACTCCTGCCTCTTCCGTGTAGCCTGCTCTAGAAGCAAGGCTCCAAGAGAGAACGCGACACCTTTGTGCCACTACCGCCCGACTCGAAAGACAGATCCTAGCATTTCCCTCGGAGGAACATGAGTGGGTCAACAAATTGACCTGCATGAAGACTCCTTCATCAAGGTAACAACGTAGAAAACCGTCATCGCCCGCCAAGACCGAAGCCGGCTTGGTTTTCACCGGCATCCTCGCCTCCACAACTCCTCACTAGTACCAAAAGTGGGATGAAACCACAAGCCAGGCCAACCTTCTTCGGCGAAGAAGGATGACACCGCCACCTTGGGCTCCTTGTTCTACGGGGCTGGCCCAACCTATAGGTGTCGCCATCAAAGGCTTCGAGTTACAGAAGGGGAGGAGCGGCCCATCTGAATCCATCTGAGCCTTGATCGGTCCATCGTCGCCAGCCATCATGAAGTTGCGACGCCTGCTACCATAAGTACCCTGGAGATTGTCTGCCATCAGGCCATAGCACTGCGCCTTCTGCCATCATACCCGGAGGCCACCATGCTAGACTGCCGCCACTCCGTGGTGCTAGGCAACCGCACCACACCCATGCATGTAGGTATCGGCCCACGTCCAAACCTAAAGCGTGAAGGGACGAGAGTGCCTTGCTGCCGTGGGAGACAGCTAGGCTTTTCTCGGCCGCGCCCTCTGGCGGCTGCCGGGGAGAGGGGGGAGGAGTACGGGGTCCTGCTGGCGGTATAGTTAGGGTTTTCCTCCACCGCCACGCAGGGGTGACGGGAGGGAGGTGGTTCTGCTTCTGGAACTCTTTTTCTGTATGATTGCGTTCTTCATTTAGCTTCATGCATCAACGATGTCCATTAGTTAAGCAATAAAAATATCTAGGTTAATCTCTTGCATCGACTTTAGAAAATATATATCCCATGATTGACACATAACTAAACATTTATATTCATTTTTTACAAGCATAGCTCACCACAACATATTTCGTCCATGATTCTAACTGCACGGATGTGGAAACATAGGATGATTGGTATGTGCCTCCTTCCCAAAATATAAGGAGTCTCGGTTTTTTTCTAAGACATTTTTTTAAGTTTGACCAAATTTATAGAGAACATTGCCAACATCCAAATTACGATATAAATACACTACAAAAACATAGTTTAATTACAATTTATGTAATTATTTGATTTGGTATGGTACTAGTTATTTTTCTCTAAATTTGCTAAATCTAGGAAAGTTTGACTTAGAACAAAACCGGTACATATTATATTTTGGTATGGAGAGAGTATTGAGTTCACAGTGTATAGTACATGTCAAATATTACAAGGGAAGTTGTAGTACATCAATATGAAGTGAAGAAGCGTCAACTGGTCACGAATGACAGTGTTTTCATCAACCTCTCCTAGTTTTGGCTATAATTTTGAAAGCAAACAACATGACCAGATTGTTAGCTCTGCAATGGTATACATTGTCATGGAATTACTAGATTCTCTAGCCTTTACCTGAGTGCAGAAACAACTTGGTAATCATGCACAAACAACCTGGTAATTGTGCCTAAGTCCTCTCCTAAAGTACCGCTGAATTTCTGCCACTCAGCGAGAGATCGAGAGGACTACCAGGCACACGTGATGGAGAGGAGGGCCGTGCTTGACTAACTAGGAAGAGGAGCTACTGCTTGAGCTCATCTTGGAGGGATAGGAAGAGCCGCCCACATCGATGGAAAATAGCGCCTCTGCGTTACACCATGTCTGCTTCCGCCTCCACCTCCCTCCCTGCGTGCCCCTCATCAGGTCCGCCCCTGCTGTCGGCGCTGTGTCCTAAGATCCATCTGTATCAATGGGTAGAAGCGGCGGCGCGCAAAATTTGCCTCTCGTGTTGAACCACACCCTGCATCGGTAAAGTGCTCCATTGTCCACTCTGGTAACCGGAGATGCCTCCCGAAGCGCTAGAGACCTCGCCGACTTAGATCTACACAAATCATTGACAAAAAAGTGAGGAACCAGGACCAAAATCAGAGCAGTTAGGATAAAAACGAAAAGTAACTCACCTCGTATCGGTTACTCTTGATGGTGATCAGTCTCCCACGTCATCGGAGACCTTCCTCGTGCTACACTGGAGGAACCCTATGAGGAATCGCCTAAGAGAGAGACGAGATCGAGAGAGAAGCTGAGAGAACACGAGGAATGAGGAAATGCGGGGTAGGTGAAGAAACGCTTATAGAACTGACGAGGTGCAGGTGGCCCACCACTTAGCGCGTCATGCGATAGAAGTAGGGCAGGGAGCATCCGTAGGGCATGTTCTCTTACAAGAGTACATTGCAGGGTAGCATAATTTATAGAAATAGACTAAAAAATCTCATAAAAATCAGAGAAATCTAACCATCAACCTATTAAAATAGATAATTATGGCCGCTCGATTTTACAAGTAAGTTTGTACCACTTAAACTATAAAAGTAACTGCGCACTTGTGCCATCATTTAAAATCTATGTCCTGTTTAAACCTAATCTAACTTTATATATATGAAACAATTCGGCGGCCGCCATGCACATCTTCGTGCACTCTGCCGCGGACGTCGTATTTGATCCTGCCCCTGCCGCCGTATTCCTGACCTATCTCAAACGTGTTGCTGCTGTCTGACTTATTTGCATTAGTGCGCTGAGTTGGTCGACTCTCCTGATGCACATCAGTTTCGCCTTCACACCGGTGGAAAAAGGGCCTCAAGTCCCAGGCCACAACAGACTCTAGTCCCGGTTTTGGGCCCGGGACTGCGAAAACGGGACTAGAGGCCCCCCCCCTCTAGTCCTGGATCGCAACGGCCCGCGACTGATAACAGTCCACGTGGCTGTTTCAGCGCCACGGGGGACGGAAACCCTCTAGTCCCGGGCTGTAACACCACCCGGGACTAAAAGGTTTCCTGCCGCGGCAGAGAAACACCATATTTCTCTGCCACGGCAGAGATTGTGTATTTCTTTTTTTTGCCATTTTGTTTTTTTTTTGTTTTGTGTTTAACTATAACAAACATATATTTCAGTATACATATTATACGCTACTATATACACACTACACGTCGATGTATTTATATAATTAATCGATCCCTTGCAAGCATACATATAACCAGTCATATCAAAAGGAAGAAATGTTTTGAAATTACATGGTCATTGATGAATATATATATCATATGAGCTACATGGAGATGACTAAGGCAAATCGAGTTCCACGTCATCCGCATAATGCTCTCCATATACATCAAGGACTTCTTTCATCATAAATCCCGCCAGCTCCTCTTGAATTGCTCTTATGCGCTGGTCTGGCTCTAGTTTCTCCCGCAAATAATAAATATAATGTGAGTCAACTTTCCGCTCACTGGTCAACTCTCGGATTTACTCGCAGACGTGGTATCCACATAAATGAGTTCCCGGTGGCTGCTGTAAACTCTTCGCCATTTTATAAGTTAGCTCCTCTTTGAATGGACCTGGTATTTTCTGTCTGAGCCGTGTCCAACACCTGCTCGGCAAAGAAAATGAACAAAGGAGTTATTAGTTACTTGATATCAGGAAATGAATGAAAGAGGACGATATAATGCGATAATGATTGAAATTACTTATGGAGCATTGCTTTCATGTCGCTCCACTTCTCTTGGTCCCAACTTAATGAGTCATGGACTTCAACTAGGGAGTTGTCAACTTGAATGTTTAGCAAGATCCAGTGGAATCTGCGGACGTTTACATAAGCATACATGCATATATATAGCTCATCGAGTAAGCAAAAATAAAATGTGTACAAGATATAAACACTCACTTGAAGTTGTAAGGAAATAGTATTTTCTTAACAAAATTATTCTCGGTTAACAACCTGCACAGGTCTTCCTCCACGTCTTTGGGGTGATTATTTAACGTATATTCATTAATGATATATGGTTCAGTGAACCCAGCGTCGTATCTTCTAGTTCTTTTGCATTCAAGCATCTTCATTCTGCAGAATATAATATCATCATACAAAAGGATATATATAGTTAGGATAATATATTAAATGCAATGAACGAGCTAAAGCTACAAACTTAATTATAGAAATAAATAACTTACGCATGTAGCAACCAATGATAGATTTGTCGAGGGCGCGCTGGTTGTATAACTGAAACAGTTCGGTCATTTGAACCTGTATCGAGTATGGTTTGAAGTGATGCTCCGTTCTAACGTCCACCGGAAACCAATCTTTCTGATGCTTTTTTGTGCTTGCGACATGTACCATTCGTACAGATTTCGCATATGTGTGGATAGACGCGTGAGCTCCTTATTACTGACTAGAGGCACCCCTTGGACATACTGTCGTACTATCTGACCCACTGGCGTATCTTCATAGCCTAAATATTGACCAGGAGACATATTTGCTTCGTTAGCAAGTGCTTTGGCATGCGATACAGTGATTCCCATAAGTGCAGCACTATTACGGACTCTAGGGTCCATTATTTGCATGTCCATATCCATTTCAGCTCTGAAGGCCTTGTCCATTATTTTGAATTTTGAAAAATTTACATGCACCAATTTGTGAATTGGAGAAAACAATCAACATGATAAATGTGAAGTTTTTTATTATTGTTCTATCAGTGAAAACCTCATTCCATTCTAAGCTCTGAAACTCTAAAATTACACATTTCAATTTTCAGTAACTATGTGCCTAATCAAAATTTATTACACATACATATCAAAATCCTTCTAGCTACTTCTACAGTATGCATGCATTTGATCCATATCTCTATACTTCTAGAGCATTATAGAGCTAAAGTAGCAATAAGAGATGAAAGAATGAAGTTCTAACCTTTTAAAGCTTTGGATTTAGGTGTTGCAAACTAAATCTTGACAAATCTTGAGAAAAAATGGCATGAACTCTCTTGCTTCTTTGAGAAAAATGGCCACCATATGCTTTAGGGCAGCTGGCCAGGGAGCTGTATATATAGTGATGGAAGTCCCGGACCATGATACGACCCGGGACTAATTGTCCCCAAAAAGAGTTGTTGCCCCGCTCCAGTTTATTAGTCCCGGGCCGTATTACGGACCGGGACTAATGCTCTGGTCCGACCCGGGACTAATGCTTATGGCCATTTCTAGCCGTTGGAAGCCTCACGGACCGGGACTAGTGCAAGCACTAGTCGCGGTTCGTGACGGGCCGGGACTGGTGACGTTGCTTTGATCGAACCGAAGACGGTTTTTCCAGTAGTGTCAGTGATCCATGCATACACCATGCATCCATGCAACGAATGTTGGATCGATTGATGGACCTGGAGTTGCCTCATGCACCCAGTCGTACAGCTCAAAGACAAGTAATGCAACACCCATGAGCTTTTATCTTCTAGATCAATTTGGTTCCATATTATATGGTAGCCGCCGACCACCATGTCTAGGCTTATTGTGTTCAACTGCAGCAACTTTTGTCAATCAACGCTTCACCTCCACCTGAATTGATTGAGTAATTAATGAAGTAGCCATATGCCAAATCTCTATGTATACGGGTGTATTTTTTCATCTGTTCGGTTGTCTTCCTTTGCCCAAGACTCAAAAGTCGATGAATCCGCATGATGATCATATGATCGATCTATGGCACCCCGGATTTTCGGTCCAGAAATACCAGTTACACATGCAATTCATGTTCCCATGATCAGTGAGCCGTGAGCATAACCGACAAGTATCATTACAACATCCATAATTAACGAATAGAAGTACTTACATTTACTCCATTATGGCGATATAACATCAATAGCGGAAGTCTTCAAGCGCGGAACCCATGTCATGCCTTAACCTACAGGCGACTGACTGGGAAGATGGCCTAGCTCGCATAGACGTCAGCAATCTCCATCAATCCTCTTGCTTCTGAAAAATCTGGCCAAGTAAATAGTCAGGGACAATGCTGGCGAGTACTTTGAATATACTCGCAAACCACCTTAAGACAACAATAATAACGGTTATGCAATATGGCGGTGGTAGGATGGCTCCAAGAGAGGTTCTTTTATAAACTAGTTTCTCTTGTAGATATAGCATGTCTCTATATCTTTGTTGGAAAACTTTTGTAAAACATTTTAGAAACCTTTTTGAAAAGTTTAAGAAAACACTAGGATTGGGTCACCCATTTGTTTCTCCTTCCGGTCATCTCATGACGAAACTCCTTCCTCCATTTTCCCGACCATTCCATGGTCAAAACATTTTCAAGCCATTTCTTTTTCGAAGTCCTTTTTGAAAACAAAACCATCACCCCCATACAGCAGCCATCACAACCGTCCATGTCCGAGTACTCGGCTATTCGAATAGAGTTACACTCTGCAGAGGTTGTACATTGTACCCACACCATCCGATTACCCGTCCCTGATCTACACTGATCGTGGGTCAAATAACCGGTCAAGACTTTCTGGATGCCATCTCCGGTACAAGTGCCTACCCTATGAGGTTAATCCCCTCAAAACCGGGACGCCCTATATAGTAACCAGCCAACCGGAGCGTGTTTTGCACCTCGACGGGTGTGCACTTTCAATGAGGGGCTCTTATTATCGCGCGGAGGCCCATAGACCCTTCATTCCTTCTCCCGGTCGATGCTACACATGGACTGTTGGACAAAGAATGCCCACCCTCTGGGGATTGTCTGCCCCTGTAGTAGTGTGAGGCACCTATACCAGATTAGACAAACTTCCAGCCCAGCCCCGTCCCATTCTAGAGTAATGTGGTTGCACGGGTTAATTGCTCAAGCATTAGGAACTGTACATCCGGGCGTGTTTTCGTAAACATTTTTCCTCCATCTTTTGTCCACCTTTTTGTAAAACAAAATCCTTCTCATTTCCAAACCACTCGGTAGGCCAAGCCTCACCAAGGTTTTCTCATAAAACATTTTTGTAAGTCTTTTCCCGGGGTCTTCCCATCCTATACTTTTGCTTAGGCTTAAAACGGGGTCTCCAAGGGGTTATGGTGTTAAACACCATCTACCATACTAAGGGCAGGTAGGTACCATAAAATGGGCTATACCTAATGGTACTAAGGGGTAATGGTTTGGAGGAGCCAAACATTTCCCACATAACATAGTATAGTAAAACAATGCAATTTGCATAAACGGGTAGATAAAACATGCATATGTGAAATAATAGGAAAAGGCGTATGAGCAAGAAGGTGGCTTGCCTGGGACCAGCGAGATGTCCCGTGACTTCTTTAGAAAACCAGAATACCAATACAATTAATAATAATAGAAACCCGATGCTTCCTTCTTCTCGGCGTCACACAATCGCAATTGTCGCCGTTATTGAGCATAAATGCAAACAAACAACACTACAATCAATACAAGGCATACAAGCATCAAACCATACAGCAAGCAAAGGACAAAAACATGATATACATTAGTAGGATGTTGGATGATTTGGTTGATAAGATTGGCAAAATATTTGGAGGCATTAGGGAAAGGATCCCTTTGGATTTATAGTCTAGGAACTACCTAAGAGAGGGGTTTTTGACCAAGGGCATGATATGTATGATACCATTGTATAAAAATGATACCATCAGATAGGTATTGATAAAATGAAGCCAACAAAAGTGGTTTCACTATTTTATCACTTGCCATTGATTTATAATGGATTTTAGAGTGATTAAAATTCTAGTTTTAGGAAATAATTCAGCAGGACTGTTCTGGGTTTCCAAAAATTATTTCCTTGGGTGATTAGATAGTATTTGATGGACTGATTCAAGAGGAGTTGGAATCACCTCAAAACAATTAACAGAATGCCATTGGGAAATTCCCAAAGACAGTACTGGATGGGATTTGTCTTTTTCATCAGATTAAATTTACAAAATATTTTTAGGTAATTACAAGTACACATGTTAGATATTTAGATTTCCTTTCTGCAGAAATTGGAATCACCCTTTTTGGATTTACAGAACTCAAATGTTGAATTTATTTGTGAACAAACCATGCATAGAAATGTTTAATTCACCATAATTCAATCAAAGCTCAATAAATCTTGGGCTCCTGGGTTTTGGTACCTATCGGTGTAGAGGTTTACTGGGAGTTGGAGTTAGGTCAAAAAATCATTTGGTTTGACCTAGGGAAATTCCTAAAGTCAGAATTGTCCTATTTTTATTATTTTTGCTAGAGGTACACTAGGAAGCAATTTTAGGTGGGACCAGCATCATATGGTTAATACCTATCAGTACCAATAGGGTTTGCTCTATTTGGTTTTACCAAACTCTTTGAAAGCATTTGTTCGGTAAATAGATACCCTTGGCTAATCTAATTTCTATGATGTATCTATTCAATATATTGGTCCAAAACCAAGTCTGCATGTTAGAGTATGGCCATAGGTACTTGGGAAAATATTAGCTAAATTTATTTTGGACCTTTTTATTTTCAAAAAGATTTAAACTAGAAGGTGTATTTTTCTAGATCTGGCAACTGAATAAAAATCAGCATCGGTTTTGGGCCAAATTTGGGGCTTACTAGGCCACGCTAGGGCAAAACTGCGGTGACCCAGCATACCACTACATGATGTAGTACACTATAGTCGTAGACATAACACCAATGAAACACCATTCACCAGTATTACATCCCTCAGAGTGGTACAACAGAAACACAGCAGGTCCAAAGCATGACTATAGGTTACAACTCAACTCTTTACACAAGATCCAGAGAACACTCTAGGTTAAAGAGAGAGAAAGAATCTTCTTACAAAGAAGAATCAGAAATAAATAACTCAAAAATTATCATACTAATAAGACTAGTATCTAACTAATGGTCTGGCATTGCTGCTATCGCAATACACTACAGAAATAGGTTCTATGGCTAAAGATTATATTCCTAACTAATCAGTAACTTTTTCTTCACTTGAGTTGGTATATATGTTGACTTCCTTGACTCCATTGAATAGCTTTAGCTTTTGATGATGATTCCTGGAACATAACTTGATGTAGACGTCGTATGTACTGGCTTTAGAACCTAGCAAGGGTTAAGAAGATACTTTGAGTACGAGCGTACTCAGCAAGTTCACTAGAAAAGGAGTGTTTGATGCACTATAACTATAGCCACAGACCATAGGTCGTAGGCAATGCAAGTTTTTGTAAACATTTCTTCAAAGGTTGCTTTTATTCAGAAAAACTATGTCCGTCAGCCTTCACGGGTTTACCAGAACTTTCATGGAGTTCCTTTCCCACCACGTTCGTAGCTCCTTCCCGGAACAGGGAGTAACAAGTTACAGTTCTTACACTCTGCAGAGGTGCGTCACTTTACCCATGAGAGACCTTAGGCTTTGTTACACGGACGGGATTATGTTCCTGTTCAAACTTCCTTGGTTTGAGACCCAACCTAAGATCCAAGCCAATCACTGCCCCCTTTGTGACCTCGCATGCCTCCTTGGTGTACACCATGCCCATATATTGAATTACAGCAATGATTTGTACAGACCGTTAGATGCCAGGACTATCATGGGAAGTTGAGGGTTCCCACCCATATACTGCATATCCTCTACGAATTACCAATTAATATGCATGCTACGAGTGATAACAGCCACGACGTGCACATCCGGATCCATGCGAGAGGAAGAAGATACAACTGACTTCTCTGTCACATTCCAAATCTCATGGTCAACGCGTAATATACAGCGCAAGAATCACTGGCGACATTGGTTATTAAATCCTAGGTGATATAGTCCTGAACAGTGGTATTCCAACTGCCAGATTTAATAGATTAGCTAATCACCCTGGATCAGTAACCAATAGTTCACATTGTTATAAAAAAATAGTGTTTTCTGACCTTTTTCAAATGCAGATGATGTCAACACTTGATTTGCAAAATACTTTATAGAAAATAATCAAAGGACATGAGCAAGTGTGAATTTGCCTTTTGTGATTGCAAGATTATGCACTCACGGTCTTCGAGACGACATCAGATCCAATATTTGAAATCTGCATCATTGGTCCGGTAAGGACTAATGCTTAAAGAAGCAATATGCTGTTGTGCATAAGTAATCCTATGCATTTTGTAAAACTCCCAAATTGAATCCCCAATACTTTGAGTGAAGTGAATTCAAGTGATTCTTTTCAGAGTTGGTTTATCTTCAAATTTTACTTTACAAGTAATGACCTTTATAAGGGACCTAAGTGTTAACAATCCAGAATATGTAAGTAAAGTATAAGATGATGTGATTATGGTGAATTGTCATGTGGTGACTATGATAAAAATCCTTGGGATTGAGTTGTTAAGAGTTTAAAGAACTTATTATAAGATTGTTATTTGAGGTGGCAAAAAGAATAACATTTGAAGAAAAGATTTCCTTTATAATGTTTAAGCAATCTTCATTGTTTAATAAAATGTGATCAATTCCTTCTGGTATTTGATTGATTAGTTTGGACTTGAGATCCATTATGTCTTAATTGAAATAAACCAAAGTTAACTATAAAAACATAAGTAGTGTATTAGACCTGATGGTTATAAGCTTTGAGACTAAAATTAACTTTAAAAGGGTAAGTAAACTTAAGATGTAATATGTTTTAATTATTCCCAAGTTTTAGATTTATGATAGGTATAACTAAGGTGTGGAATTATTCACTTTCTATTTAAGTGAATGATTGGATTAAATTTGTTTTGCTATTATGGATGGAATATGTATTCATTTAATGGAATCATAATTAGATGGTCTTAGTAATTTGTTAGAATTTAAATTTATGTTAATAGTGGTTAAGATATAATGATTATTCACCATATTATATAATTGGGTGATACCCAATGTTTATTTAAAAGGGTTCTTATTAAGATTTTTAAAAGAATATTTTAAAGTCAAAAGTTATACTTAAGTTTGATTATGAATTCAAGTTATGGGTTTGGAATTAGTACTAAGACACTAATTGCTTAAGATTTTATAAGAATTGTGATTATTTCTTACTTAAGAATTGTTTTTAAAGAATTCACAAAATAGGTATTAGGTAAGGATTTATTATTTAAAATATTAAAGACTTTTATAATAATATATTTAATATTTTTCTAGTGTAATATATTTATTCAAGACCTTAAAAATGAATTTTATTTATTTTTAAGTATTATCTTTATTTTTATAAAATTCATCAAAGAATTAAGTGTCTTTAAATATTTGCTTTATGTTTTATTTGTAAAACTCTAAGTGAGTATTTTTTATAAAATAATAGAGTTATTTTGATACACAAAAATGATTTTTTTATTTTTAGGGTTTTTGTTTTATTTTATAAAATTTCATTTAAGATTTAATGGTGTTAATAATTATTTTACTTTAAAAACTTAAAATTATATTTTTATTAGGTAGATATTATTTTTGTGGTCATTTTGATATATCATATGTATTTTTAGGATTTTTCTATAATTTTCTATAGCTAAAAATGTTTGGAGGTTATTTTAGTAATTCATTTTTTTATTTTATTTCTAAACCTAATCAACTTGGGCCATTTGGTTGGATATGTGGGCTGGCCTAGCCCAACTGGACCATGCCAGACCCCTCACCCCCGGCCCACCCCTCACAACATACACACACCCGTACACGCACACATACCTCATCTTCTCCTCCCTTGCTCCCGTGCGATGTCGCCGCCGCCAGCCACTTCTTCGCAGCCACTCGCCGGCCAAGCCTTACCATCTCCTTCTCCTCTCTTATCAAGCATCGGTTTGGTTGGCCCACGTCCCTTGCGAGCGTGATCGACCGAAACCCTAGCCCCACGATTGTGGCTCGGCCCCTGCGCCATAGTTCTTGCTCTTCGGTGGTGTCGCCGCTGCTACTACTACTATGGCTGACCGTGGTTTTCAACTGATTCTCCAGGTCTCACATGCTACTCCAACGCTGGAGGGACGTCAGCCTAGGCTGCAACCCCGGCGCCCATGGATGTGTCACTGTGCTACCTACCTGTGGTGGTGACGTCTCGGCTCCGGCTCCAGCGGATGGGGCTGCAGCTACGCAACCCCGGGCGCTGAACCAGGTGTGTTCCTGCTACTTCTTCCTCTAATTCAGTTAATCGTCGTGTGATCGATTCTTGGGCCAATAAACTCCTCAGGTTGGGATTAAGGTTGTATGGTGATACGTTACTAGTTGGTTACTTGTAGTGGTGTCCCAGTCTAGATGATTAACTACCCCTAGCATGCGTGACTTGCACTGTCAGGCTTTGAATAAATTGTAGTGTGCTTGACTTGATGTCCAAGTTTGGATGGTGTGGTTATCCCTGGCATGTA
Organism: Avena insularis; assembly: GCA_023614405.1. Classification (NCBI taxonomy): domain Eukaryota; kingdom Viridiplantae; phylum Streptophyta; class Magnoliopsida; order Poales; family Poaceae; genus Avena; species Avena insularis. The sequence continues at coordinate 93,002,222 of CM042693.1, read as the reverse complement.
TGGTGTTGCTATGATGTTATTTTTTATGAAACTGAATTCTTTGCAGTGTTGTTGACTAAAAGAATTCAGTTATACTCATGTTTTATTCATTCTAGAATTTAAACATGGAAGATAACAAGTACTATTATAAGTGGATAAATTATTTAGTTGATGGTTTCCTACTAAGCTTGTATTATAGAGATTGCTGGAGATTTTAGCTAGTAGCTTTGGTTGCCTTTGGTATCTGCTAAAATGGAACCTTCCTGGATATGTGCATTCCTCTATCCAGGATTGGTTACACCTGTTATCTGGCTGTGCTATAATCATATATGAGGCACTCTTCAGTGATGGTTTTGAATTATTTCCATGAAACCTTTTCTATGAGTGATTTATTCTCTACCAAATCTGACAGTGAGATAAGGAGTAGATATGATTCCTAGAATTACTGCTAGGAAGATGATAAACATTATTTGGGTAATGTTAGTAAGTGTAAATGGATGGCCAAAAGGAGTTCTCTGTCAATATGATGGTAACAATATAAATGATTCCTAAATTTTTTTTAGGAAAATGATTTGTGGGTTTAAGAAAATAGACTTGAGCCTGTACTCAAGAAACTCTGAATCTGCTAGGTGCAGAGGTGCTACCCTCTGGGAATGTGCCCTGTAGCCTAGCAGCTGTGGTACATACTTGTCTAGTAATAAGCTGGAGAATAAACTTATGATACTATATCATGCAAGGCATGATCTTAGACAGATATGAATTTGAATATGCAAAGTAGATTTTCTTTATCTACTAAATTGTTTGATACCTGATTGAATGATTCCTAGATCAAATTATCTAGGAAAATGATTTAAATCATGCTCTGATTGCTTGCAAGGATTCCTAGCTTGATTATCTAGGAAGATGATATAAGGAACTTAATGAACCTTGCTGAGAGGTAATGTAGAAGTATCATACTTCTCTATTTCTGTTGACAATATTGTAGATGGATTCTGCCCTTCTGTAAATCCTAGTGTGGTGCCTCCTTATGGAGTGTGCCCACTAAAATTCCAGGGAGTATGATATGCTAATTATGTTCTTGCCTTGGCTTATTAAGATTGTTTGCCTGATGGTTTAATGATGGGAACTAAGATGGATTAGTTCCTTGCCTATGGATTAGTTCCTTGCCTGTGATGCAAAGACTAAGGCCTTGATAGAAATAAGAACATATATTTATTTATTCTGGTGGCTTTCATTCTCTATGATGAGCTTTGCATAGCACCTCTATGCAAGCCTGAGAGAAAACTCTCCATCCAATCCTCCTAGATAAAATCTAGTAGAAGGGTAGATGGAGTTAGTTGCTAGGTATTATTTACCTTTTGTTCCCAAATCTTTATGCAGGATATAAGAACAGATGCTACATGATCTAGTGGTTATTTCTGATGATTTTTACCTGCTACTGTAGAGTCAACAAATGATTTGTGCTGGGATTTTATCTACTCTTGATCAGCTAGATCTTCTTGCTCTTGGGCTTGAACTGCTCCACCTTGGTATGTTGTGGATCCTTCCTTCTTCCTAGCTACTGGCCTTCTCCTCCTCCTCCTCCTCTTGAGCTAGCTTATTATCCTGTTCTGATTTTCTTAGTGCTTCCTGTGGTAAATATTGATCTAGAAAACCATGTGATATTGGTTGGTGATTTGTGTGGATGGATCAGTGGTAAACTCCTGGCTCTTGGCTGTGTGGTGGAATAAACTTGTGCTGAACTAAGAAGGAGATATAGGTGGTTGTGTGGGTGTAGATGTACTTGTGTTCTATAGTGAACATTGTGAGTTGGTAAATCTGCTACAGCTGTGCTTTCCCTTTTGAACTCCCTGTGATGATTTTGGTGTTGACAGCACAACACCATGCAGATGTGTGATTTGCCTGCATGTGTGTTGTTGGTTCAGGGAGCCTCCCCCTGTCCAGGTTGCATCTGTGGGATATCTTTGCCAAGGCTGTGCTTGGCTGGTTTGGTATTATCTGATCCAGATCTTTATTTTGATTCGCCAAGTGTAATTTTTTACTATATGCTAATGATGCTCAAGGTTGAAGCTAAAATTTGATAAGAGTATATCCTATTTTATTTGGTGAAACTTGCCCCTCTCTCAGGCCAGTGATGCACAGAGTCTAAGGCCAAATTTACTAATAAAAACAGATTCTACTCTGGCCCCAATTACTGCTCAGTGATGAACCTCACTGTGCATCACATTGTGTACCTGAGAGCAATACTAACCAACATAACCTTTTTTATTACTGTTTTGTTTTCTTTCTTGTTTGTTTTGAAGGAGTAAAGAATGTGAAGAGTTGAAGAACAGAAGACATAGGACTAACTAGGGAAATAGTTTAGGTTTTCTTTTTTTATTCTTTTACAACTTTCTTTGATTCTTAAATATTGTAAAGAATATTGTATTCTTTTATTAATGTAATAAAGTTCTTCTCTTTGTTAGTTGAAACTTGTAAGGATTTGTATCTTATTTAATAAATTTTACTTATTTCCTTTTTCTTTTACAATTCTTTTGTAAAGACAATGTCATATTTATTTTGTTGTAATAAAGAGCTCTTCTATTTATTTCAGTAATGTAATTCCTGGTACTTTACTTTTATTCATTTATTGTAAAAAATCAATGTAATACTATATGTATATCATTTTATATTATTTTCTTTTGTAATCACTTCAATTCAAGTTATTAAGTGTTTCTAATTTCCATTTGTGAATTTTATAAATTCATTTGTATTTCACATTTGAATTTCAATTACATGCTTGAGCAACTTTTTCGCTAAACAAGGAATTCTATAAAGGTCATGTCGAAATCTAGCGCACTTTCTCCGAAGTTTCCATCAATACAAGAGAGATCTCGATCCCTCTATAGCTCTTTTAGTTTTACGCGAAAATTTCCCGAATTTTCTTATGCATGAATGCAATGCACAAACCTGTGTCCTCTATAATTCTAGGTGCTAATCCTGGGATGTTACAAAAATGGCCCACTCGGGCAGAGCCACATGCGCGCGGCATGTTTGAAGGGCTGACAGCGGGGGCCCGCTGGTCAGACAGAGGAGGCGAGTGAAGGGGTATGGAGGCTCCTACGCCGTCCGATTAGAACGAATCCGACAGCTCATGTCCGTCTTCCACCTCGCTTCACAACGGGGAGACCTAACCCTAGGCGACGGCGGGGAGCAACGAGGGCGCTTTCCAGGGGGACCGGGGAAGGCTGGGAGGCGGCGGAGGCGATGCGGTGCCATGCGGGGAGTCTGGCGATGGGCGGTAGCGTGGGGCTCGACGTTGGGAGGTGGCTCGCACGTGGGCGGCCGAGGGGAGCCTCTTCGGAGCTTGCCGACGCGGTCGATAGCGGAGGTCCTGGGCGAAAATAATGGCATGGTCAGATAGAGGAGGAGGGGAGGATCGCTGCAGGGTGAAATGCAAAGGGAGGGAGCAAGAGGAGGGAGAGCTATGATCAAATCTTGTCCATGGCCGAGAGGCTTCTTTATCTCTCTCTCTCTTGGGCCGAATGGAGCAAGGGATAGAGAAGGGGCTCGTGGGGGAGGGAAGCGCGAGTGGTAGAGGGGAAATGAGGTGAGAAGAGGGGCTGGTGGGGCTCTGCCCTCTTATACCATGGGTCAAAGGTTTACCATGGAATATGTCCATGTGGAGAAGGGGGAAGGGCAAAATCAGGGGCTGGTTTGCTGTGGGCCGTGGGCTGTGGGAGGGAGGGTAGAGAGGTTTTCTGGTCGTGGTAGGGGACAGAGAGGGGAGTGGCTTCCCTAGGGAATTGAATAAGCAAGGTATGCAAGATCTTTGGTCTCTCCTCCACCAAACACAAAGGACAAGGGTGTGGGGGTGGAGCTACAGTGCATTTCGACCAGTGGTGATGGAGTAGAGCTGTGCAAGATTGTCTTGATCCCTTGGAGATTGTTTGGTTGTGATTTAGTTCAAGTTGGGTTGTCTTGCAAATTTTGATCAAAAGGATGCTTGTGAAGTAGTTTGAAAAATTTGCATTGGGAAAAATGTGGAAATGGTACTGGTGGATAGATGAGGTCAAATAATCTCTTCATGATTTAAATGGGATTTTTCTAAAGATTATAAGCCCCTTGAAAAGCATTTATTCAAAAAGTGCAGAAATAGATTATGGAAGCTAATGTAGTATTTTTACATTATACAAGGTTTCTTTTTGATGTGATATGGTCCTAAATACCATATTACACATTGGAGAATTTTATTGGAATTTATTATGGTGGAAAGGTATTTCTAAGGAATTATTTCTTGTTTCTGCCATTTAAGAAAAAAGGGCAAAAAGAATTAATAAGGAGTCCCAAAAAATATTTATTTTTGAGTTTGAAAGATGGGATATGATAAATAGGAATGAAATGTGTCTTGAGTTGGCAAGGTGATTTGGATAAAAACAAACTTGCCTTTATATACAAGGATTTGAGAATTTGGTAAGTACAGGAAATTAAATAGTTTAATAATCCAAATAATTATGGGAAATTATTTGGGGATGCTTATATCCAAGGTAGATGATGTAACTTGATGTATGCATCAAATTGAACCTTGATTTTTGAAGAAATGTGGTGAAAAGGATGGAAACTAGATTTGGGAGGATCTAGGGTTTGGTTATTTTGTTGCCACCTAAACAAGGTTGGAAGTGGAAGCTCAGAGCTCACCTTGGTACAAGGGGTATATGGATGGATAGAACAAGTCATATAGATGATCATGGAAGCATGAGTTGGTCTTGGTTGTATTTGAGATGGTCTAGAAGAGATGGCAAACTTTGTTGAAAATAAGGCTGCCATAGCAGATACATCAGGTAGCCTCCTAAACCATGTGGGTTTAAGAAGCACAAAGCTTAAATTGGAACAAGGGAAGTGGGGGTTGATAGGCCATGGTTAGTATATCATAACCATGCAAAGATTTGGTCAAGGGGAGGTGGCATATAGATGTGAGATTCTAGCAAAGTAGGCAAGATGATAAGATTTGCAGAAAAGATTATTATCTTGACTACAAAAGCATCATGGATGAGTGGGAACCAGAAGGATTTAGCAAAGGGAAAGAATGGGCTTTGGTAGTACTAAATATTTACAAGAATATCGTTCAAGTACATTCTCAATAATGCACATAGGTTGGAAAAGGTAGAGCTTCAAAAATTGAATCTAGATAAGAATTCCAGACTTAGCCATTTTGGCAGATTTAGGGTTTTAGGCTAGAGTGCAAGTTGAGATAATTTTGAGAGGATGCTAAGTTCCAAACTCATGATCAAGGAGCTGATGTTGAAGTGTTAACTAAGTAGATAGGATTCATGCTTAGATTGGGTCTTCATTGAGTTGGAACAATTAGAAGGGATTATCCCTGGATTGATCTGATTAGGAGGGGTCTAGTTCCAGACTTAGGATAGATCCATACTTGAATGCTTGATATGAGATTGATGATCACAATCATAGATTGGGTCCTAAGGGATGAGCTACTAGATTAGCTCACTCTAGTTCCTAAGCAAACAAGGCAATCAGCAGATCAAGGCAATTCATCAGACAGCAGATCAAGGCAATTCATCTTATCACTTATACCCTACTACTAGGGTTACCATCAAGCCTAGCTTGAGGTAAGGTTGGGTATTTTGAGCTGGGTGTATCTTGATGTAAGGTAAGGATCATCTTGGTATTACTACCAAGATTGGAAATAAAAAGGTTTTAATAAAGGTTTTGGAAAACCTAGGTATAGGAGTAGTTGAAGGTTCTGTCTTGAAAACATAAGGAGATAATATATAGGTCTCCATAGTTTCATTAATAGAAACTAGCAAAGTATTTAGTTGTGTCAAACTCATCTTGGCTCAGTTTTGAAATGCCAGATCATTTGAGAATATGAAAGGTGAGCCCAGACATCTCTTTTGCAAAACAACTTTTTGTAAACTAGTGTTGTGATGAGGAGTACACAGCTAATACATAAACAGTTGCTTGAGCGCAAGAAATCAAGTAAGCACGCAATGCAAGAAAAAGTTTTTGTTCCCACTGATTTTTGCCTTTTGGACAACTAATCAGGGTTGCTGAAATTGGGATGTTACAGGCATTTCCCCTTAAAATAATCTCTTCCCGAGATTAGGGAGGAGTAGGGTTAGGGTGATAACATCCGCTTAACAATTTTAGTGGTGGAATTTAGCAGGCGCTTACAAGATTTACCAAGACCCAACAAGGTTAGTCATGGGTTGGAGATGATGGGCTTCGGATTGGGTGATTTAGATGAAACAAGTGGAGAAGACGCAGTCTTTTCCCCTTAGGACAAGTCTGGGTAGGTTTAGAGTTGATAGGGTCCTTTCTTCTTGCGGTGAGACGGTGAGTGGAGCCTTCTCCAGTCTTTTCTTGTTGATGTACGCCTTTCTGCTTTCTTGGTCTTGAACGTCGGGAGTGCTGGCTGGGCTGTCGACTCTGTGATGGAGAACTTTCCTGAAGTATCTTCTGATTCTGGAGAAGTGCCGATTTTTGTCCTTGTGGCAGGGTCGATGAATCTGTTTTGGAGGGCTGGTCATCGCTTAGTGCTAACTAGTGGTTGAGTCTAGGGGTCTATCGGATTTGGGCGGGAAAGACGCAGTATTTCCCCCTTAGAGCGACACTAGGGTTTTTTTGGTGGAGTTGCCGACCTTCTTAATTGGCTGCATGGGAGGCGTCGATGCCACTTCTTGAGTTAGGAGTTCTACGAGAAAGGGGCATCTGCTAGCTTCCGGGTAGTTAGTTCTGATCTAGGTAGGTGCCCACTAGGTTTAGGATTGCCGTTGGCTTTTGGTGGTCTCGGAACGCGGTCCTTTAGAAAAGGGATCTTTTCGGGTTCGGTCTAATGCAACGTCGTGGGTACAACATGCAAGGAACGACATTATTCTTGCATATCATCGAACAGAGTTCATACAGAAATTCAGCAGATTTGCGCCGGCCACTGGTGAGGGTACTTGACGCCTTACTAGAGGTTGGCGGGGTAAGTTCGTAGGGTACGAAGGACTAAGTAGAGAGTGCTCCTTGAATTTTGTAGCCGTCCTTGGGTTGGGTACCAATTCGGTTACTGTATTTGCTCGAGGGTATGAGGGACGTTCAGCTCTTCAGTGGTGAGGGCCGTTAGTAGCAGAAGAAGAGAAGGGACTTCGCGACGTTCTCAGGGAAACTTGATGTCTTATGTTTCTTTCTACTCTTTGGGGAGTAGTATTGACCGCGTCGGGTAGTCTTGTCGTCTTAAATCTGAACGTCTCGGTGATTGGGGAGGATCGAGCAGGCTTATGGAGATTGTTGATGATGCCTGTGTTCTTTTCCTCTGACGACTCTTGGGGTGGGGTTTGGAGCAGGTTCTTGGATTGGAGATCTTCTGGTATTATCTTCTCATGGTCGGTCTTCTGGAATAGAGTGGAAAGACGCAGTCTTTCCACCTTAGAGCTTTACTTGGGGTTGTTGAGGTTGTGGTCGATCCTTCGTCTTGGGGCATTGGCGTGATACCGGATTTGTGGTCTTCGAGTGATGCCTTATTGCGACTACCTTCATATGGTTATTACCTAGTGAAGCCTTATAGGTTATCTCGGGGTAGTTTTAGCGGTTAGCGATGCTTCTTATTAGTCCTTAGTCGAGGTGGAGGCATTTTGGCTTCAGATGGGTTGTCTTCACTTGAACTCGTTGTGTTGCTTTGGTTCGATGACGGAGTAGACTCGTGGTCTTTGGGCCTTCTTATCTTTCGTCTTCTTGGCGAAGACTCGGCGGAGGGTTTATTAGGATTGTTGCTCTTTTGGGGAGATTAGAACTAAGGCACGAGTAGGAGTTGTCAGGGATTTATTTAGGTGGCCATCGTATTGAGGAGAGGTTTCCAGCTAGGTGGTTGCGAGGGTTAGCGTCGGGATACGCCTACAAGGTGTTCATACAATAGGATCAAGTGATCCGAGGGAGACAAGCAACACATTTCAAGCATCACACAAGGATATAACAAGCATGCAGAGCGTACCACAGATACTAAGGGGTGACTACACGCCATTAGGGAATCCTACCTTGGGGTTAATTATCCTAAGTACGCACGATACGGGTTTCTTAGCTTCTATCTTTTCATCTGTTGTCGTCGGTGTCCTACTTGATAGATTTGGGGGCGATGGAGGATTCCGTTGGTAGGGCGATCTTGTAGTGTCTTTCGTCGTTGGTAGGTCCTTTGTTTTGCTCGTCTCGGTGTCTCTTCATCTCGGTATCTCCTTCGTCATAGTCTCCGAGTCGGACTTTATTTGTGAAAACAGGTGAGTTGAAGTAGACGAGATATAGAGTAATCCATTTTTCAATTTGTTTAAATAAGAGGAGATGAGATAAGAAATCTTTCGAAAAGCTTTTGAGAAAATAGTTTGTGCAAATTGGTGTTTTTATAAATAGGGGTGGTCTTGTCTAACGTCCATGCTAACTAAGGTCTCCTACAGTCAGGATGGCTCTGATACCAAGTCTGTGGCACCCCGGATTTTCGGTCCGGGAATATCTGTTAAGCATACAATTCACGTTCTCATGATTAGTGAGACGTGAGCATAACCGACAAGTATCATTACAACATCCATAATTAATGAATACAGGTACTTACATTTACGACATTATGGCGATATAACATCAATAGCAGAAGTCTTCAAGCGTGGAGCCCATGTCATGCCTTAACCTACAGGCGACTGACTGGGAAGACGTCCTAGCTCGCGTTGACGTCAGCAATCTCCATCAATCCTCTTGCTTCTGAAAATTCTGGCCAAGTAAATAGCCAGGGACAATGCTGGTGAGTACTTTGAATATACTCGCAAACCACCTTAAGACAACAATAATAACGGGTATGCAATATGGCTGTGGTAGGATGGCTCCAAGAGAGGTTATTTTATAAACTAGTTTCTCTTGTAGATATAGCATGTCTCTGTTTCTTTGTTGAAAAACTTTTGTAAAACATTTTGGAAACCTTTTTAAGAAGTTTAAGAAAACACTAGGATTGGGTCACCCATTTGTTTCTCCTTCCGGTCATCTCATGACCAAACTCCTTCCTCCATTTTCCCAAACATCCCATGGTCAAAATATTTTCAAGCCATTGCTTTTCTGAATTCCTTTTTAAAAACAAAACCATCACCCCGTACAACAGCCATCACAACCGTCCATGACCGAGGACTCGGCTATTCAAATAGATTTACAATCTGTAGAGGTTGTACACTGTACCCACACCATCCGATTACCCGTCCCTGATCTACACCGATTGTGGGTCGAATAACCGGTCAAGACCTTCCGGATGCCCTCTCTGGTACAAGTGTCTACCCTATGAGGTTAATCCCCTGAAAACCGGGACGCGCTATATAGTAACCAGCCAACCGGAATGCGTTTTGCACCTCGAGGGGTGTGCGCTTTCTATGTGGGGCTAATAGTATTGTGTGGAGGCCCGTAGACCCTTCATTCCTTCTCCCGGTCGATGCAACGCATGGACCGTTGGACATAGAAGCCCCACCCTCTGGGGATTGTCTGCCCCTGTAGTAGTGTGAGACACCTATACCAGATTAGACAAACTTCTAGCCTAGCCCCGTCCCATTCTAGAGTAATGTGGTTGGATGGGTTAATTGCTCAAGCATTAGGAACTGTACAGCCGGGCGTGTTTTCGTAAACATTTTTCCTCCATCTTTTGTCCACCTTTTTTTGTAAAACCAAACCCTTATCATTTTCCAAACCACTCGGTAGGCCAAGCCTCACCAATGTTTTCTCATCAAATATTTTTGTAAGTATTTTCCCGGGGTCTTCCCATCCTATACTTTTGCTTAGGCTTAAAACGGGGTCTCCAAGGGGTTATGGTGTTAAACACAATGTACCATACTAAGGGGAGGTAGGTACCATAAAATGTTCTATACCTAATGGTACTAAGGGGTAATGGTTTGGAGGAGCCAAACATTTCCCACATAACATAGTATAGTAAAACAATGCAATTTGCATAAACGGGTAGATAAAACATGCATAGGTGAAATAAATGGACAAAGCGTATGAGAAAGAAGGTGGCTTTCCTGTGACCAGCGAGATGTCCCGTGACTTCTCTAGAAAACCAGAATACCAATACAATTAATAATAAGATAAACCCGATGCTTCCTTCTTCTCGGCGTCACACAATCGCAATTATCGCCGTTATTGAGCATACATGCAAACGAACAACACCACAATCAATACAAGGCATACAAGCATCAAACCATACAGCAAGAAAAGGACAAAAACATGATATACATGAGTAGGATGTTGGGTGATTAGGTTGATAAGATTGGCAAAAGATTTGGAGGCATTAGGGAAAGGATCCCTTTGGATTTATAGTCTAGGAACTACCTAAGAGAGGGGTTTTTGACCAAGGGCTTGATCTATATTATACCACTGTATAAAAATGATACCATCAGATAGGTATTGATAAAATGAAGCCAAAAAAAGTGGTTTCACTATTTTATCACTTGCCATTGATTTATAATGGATTTTAGAGTGATTAAAATTCTAGTTTTAGGAAATAATTCACCAGGACTGTTCTGGAGTTCCACAAATTATTTTCTTGATTGATTAGATAGTATTTGATGGACTGATTCAACAGGAATTGGAGTCACCGCAAAAAAATTATCAGAATGCCCTTGAGAAATTCCCAAAGACAGTACTGGACGGGATTTTTCGTTTTCATCAGATTAAATTTACAAAAGCTTTTTAGGTTATTCCAAGTACACATGTTAGGTATTTATATTTCCTTTCTGTAGAAATTGGAATCACCCTTTTTGGATTTACGGAACTCAAATGGTGAATTTATTTATGAACAAACCATGCACAAAAATGTTTAATTCACCATAATTCAATAAAATCTCAATAAATCTTGGGCTCCTGGGTTTTTGTACCTATTGGTGTAGAGGTTTACGAGGAGTTAGAGTTAGGTTAAAACATCATTTGGTTTGACCTTGGGAAATTCCTAAAGTCAGAATTGTCTTGTTTTTATTATTTTTGCTACAGGTACACTAGGAAGCAATTTTAGGTGGGACTAGCATGGTATGGTTAATACCTATTAGTACCAATAGGGTTTGCTCCATTTGGTTTTACCAAACTCTCTGAAATCATTTGTTAGTGAAAGAGATACCCTTGGCTAATCTAATTTCTATGATGTATCTATTCAGTATCTTGGTCCAAAACCAAGTCTGCATGTTAGAGTGTGGCCATTGGTACTTGGGAAAATATTATCTAAATTTATTTAGGCCCTTTTTATTTTCAAACAGATTTAAACTAGAAGGTCTATTTTTCTGGATCTGGCGACTGAATAAAATCAGCATCGGTTTTGGGACAGATTTGGGGCTTAATGGGCCGCGCTAGGGCAAAACGGCCCACCCCGGCAGAGCCACGCGCGCGCGGCGCGTTTGAAGGGCTGACGGCGGGGGCCCGCTGGTCAGCTAGAGGAGGCGAGTGAAGGGGTTTGGAGGCTCCTGAGCCATTCGATTAGAACGGATCCGACGGCTCAGGGCTGTCTTCTAGGTCGCGTCGCAGCGGGGAGACCTAAACCTAGGCGACGGAGGGGAGTGATAGGGGTGCTTACGAGGGGGCCCGGGGAAGGCTAGGAGGCGGCGGAGGAGACACGGCGCACCCCGGGGAGTCCGATAATGGGCGGCAGCATGGGGCTCGACGTTGAGAGGTGGCTCGCGTGGGGGCGGCTGAGGGGAGCCTCGTTGGAGCTTTCCGACGCGGTCGATAGCGGAGGTGCTGGGCGAAAATAATGGCATGGTCAGATAGAGGAGGAGGAGGGGATCGCTGCAGGGTGAAATGCAGAAGGAGGGAGCAAGAGGAGGGAGAGCTATGCTCAAATCTTTTCCATGGCCGAGAGGCTTCTTTATCTCTCTCTCTTGGGACGAACAAAGCAAGGGAGAGAGCAGGGGCTCGTGGGGGAGGGGAGTGCGAGTGGTAGAGGGGAAATGAGGTGAGAAGAGGGGATGGCGGGGCTCTGCCCTCTTATACCATGGGTCAAAGGTTTGCCATGGAATATGTCCATGGGGAGAAGGGGAAAGGGCAAAACCAGGGGCTGGTTTGCTGTGGGCTATGGGAGAGAGGGTAAAGAGGTTTTCTGGTCGTGGTAGGGGACAGAGGGGGGAGTGGCTGCCCTAGGGAATTGAATAAGCAAGATATGCAAGATCTTTTGTCTCTCCTCCACCAAACACAAAGGACAAGGGTGTGGGGGTGGAGCTATAGTACCCTTGCTACAGTGCATTTAGACCAGAGGTCATGGAGTAGTGCTGTGCAAGCTTGTCTTGATCCCTTGGAGATTGTTTGGTTGTGATTTAGTTCAAGTTGGGTTGTCTTGCAAATTTTGATCAAAAGGATGCTTATGAAGGACTTTGAAAATTTTGCATTGGGAAAAGTGTGGAAATGGTACTGGTGGATATAGGAGGTCAAATAATCTCTTCATGATTTAAATGGGATTTTTCTAAAGATTATAAGCCCCTTTAAAAGCATTTATTCAAAAAGTGAAGAAATAGATTATGGAAGCTAATGTAGTATTTTTACATTATACAAGGTTGGTTTTTAATGTGATATGGTCCTAAATACCATATTACACATTGGAGAATTTTATTGGAATTTATTGGGGTGGAAAGGTATTTCTAAGGAATTATTTCTTGTTTCTTCCATTTAAGAAAAAGGGCAAAAATAATTAATAAGGAGTCTCAAAAAATATTTATTTTTGAGTTTGAAAGATGGGATATGATAAATAGGCATCCAATGTGTCTTGAGTTGGCGAGGTGATTTGGATAAAAACAAACTTGCCTTTATATACAAGGATTTGAGAATTTGGTAAGTACATGAAATTAAATAGTTTAATAATCCAAATAATTATGGGAAATTATTTGGGGATGCTTATCTCCAAGGTAGATGATGTAACTTGATGTATGCATCAAACTGAACTTTGATTTTTGAAGAAATGTGGTGAAAAGGATGGAAACTAGATTTGGGAGGATCTAGGATTTGGTTATTTTGTTGCCACCTAAACAAGGTTGGAAGAGGAAGCTCAGAGCTCACCTTGGTACAAGGGGTATATGGATGGATAGACCAAGTCATATAGATGATCATGGAAGCATGAGTTGGTCTTGGTTGTATTTGAGATGGTCTAGAAGAGATGGCAAACTTTGTTGAAAATAAGGCTGCCATAGCAGATACATCAGGTAACCTCCTAAACCAAGTGGGTTTAAGAAGCACAAAGCTTAAATGGGAACAAGGGAAGTGGGGATTGATAGGCCATGGTTAGTAGATCATAACCATGCAAAGATTTGGTCAAGGGGAGGTGGAATATAGATGTGAGATTCTAGCAAAGTAGGCAAGATGATAAGATTTGCAGAAAAGATTATTATCTTGACTACAAAACCATCATGGATGAGTGGGAACCATAAGGGTTTAGCAAAGGGAAAGAATGGGCTTTGTTAGTACTAAAGATTTACAACAATATCGTTCAAGTACATTCTCAGGAATGCACATAGGTTGGAAAAGGTAGAGCTCCAAAAATTGAATCTAGATAAGAATTCCAGACTTAGCCATTTTGGCAGATTTAGGGTTTTAGGCTAGAGTGCAAGTTGAGATGATTTTGAGAGGATGCTAAGTTCCAAACTCATGATCAGGGAGCTGATGTTGAAGTGTTAACTAAGTATATAGGATTCATGCTTAGATTGGGTCTTCACTGAGTTGGAACTATTAGAAGGGATTATCCCTGGATTGATCTGATTAGGAGGGGTGATGATCACCTTAGTGGCTTAGGATAGATCCAGACTTGAATGCTTGATATGAGATTGATGATCACAAGCATAGATTGGGTCCTAAGGGATGAGCTACTAGATTAGATCACTCTAGTTCCTAAGCAAATTAGGGTTACCATCAAACCTAGCTTGAGGTAAGGTTGGGTATTTTGAGCTGGGTGTATTTTGAAGTAAGACAAGGGTCATCTTGGTATTACTACCAAGATTGGGAATAAAAATGTTTTAATAAAGGTTTTGGAAAAACTAGGGATAAGAGTAGTTGAAGGTTCTGTCTTAAAAACATAAGGATATAATATATAGGTCTCCATAGTTTTGTTAATAAAAACTAGCAAAGTATTTGGTTGTGTCAAACTCATCTTGGCTCAGGTTTTGAAATGCCAGAACATTTGAAAATATGAAAGGTGAGCCAAGACATCTCTTTTGCAAAATAGCTTTTTTAAACTAGTGTTGAGATGAGGAGTACATAGCTAATACACTAACAGTTGCTTGAGCGCAAGCAATCATGTAAGCACGCAATGCAAGAAAAAGTTTTTGTTCCCCCTGATTTTGCCTTTTAGACAACTAATCAGGGTTGCTGAAATTGGGATGTTACATAATCAGAGCCTATACAAACACATATATGGTGAGTGCTCCATCAACATATTTTTATCAGTTCCCTAACATGTATCCAAGAGTAGAACCAGTAATTGAGGATATTAGTTAGCAACTTAGCATGAGGCTACAACCTGCGGCACGGCGAAAAGATTACCAGCTGGAAAACGATCACATGCAAGTGTACACTCGGTGATTGAAATGCAAGTGTACACTCGGTGATTGAACGCTGGCCAGCTATTTGTCGTTTGCTCCTGGGACGCAAGTTTCTCTCGGCATGCATGGAGGCTCTATAACTGATGAATCAAACAAAAAATCCACCGGTATGGTGCCTATTGTAACCCACCCTTACACGAGAGATAAAAGGAGGAGTACATCTACTGTACAATATAAGAGCAACTCTAGAAAGCCAAAAAACGATTAGAGGAGAAAAAATGTCCGTTTACTCCTCTAAACCACCTATAGCCAAAGCCCTATCAGCGTTAGAGGAGTAAAAATTCAAGACCGGCCCCCAAAATCGGTTGCGTCTCTCTCATATTTGGGCATCACTGAGGCGGGTGAGCAAAACTTTCAACACCACTTTCTCCCGCCGAGCCGCCGACCCTCCTCGCGCAATCTTGCCGGCGTTCACCCCCGGCGCCACCATCGGCCCTGATCCCGGTCGGGATGGACCCGCGAGCCCTGTACGCATCCCCGCCGGAGTTTCCCGCCGGCTCTACGCCGCCGGAATCGACCGGCATCGTGGTTCCTTTGCCGCGGAAGAGGTTGGGAAACACCGGCGTGGTTCAGGCCATCGTGGCGGCGGGAATGGCCACTGGGACTGCGGGGCGACCTCCTATAGCTCCGGGGGTGAGCGGACCATGGGAACGCAAGATACACCGGCCATGCAGGCCCTCTCCAAGGCGACAACGAAGAAGCGGCAGAAGAAGGCCACGGGGTCGACGCCGACGCCTGCAGCTCTTCCGGCAGCTCGCAAGCCAGCAGCTACCACGCCTGCGCCCCATCCAGAAGCCCGCAACGATGTTGCAGCACGCGTCCGAGCCCCTAGCCACGAGGTGCTCAACGAAATATCGCAGCCAAGGTAAAGATTAAAATTTTGGTTACACACTTGTCTCGGCTGAATTCATGCTCACAAATTGGGCATAATTGATGTTTGTTGGTCAATGTAGTGCAACCTAAATGTGTGTAGCCGAGTTCATGACACAATTGGACCTTGTCCATGTGGTGAGCCTCAACGATTTCAACTATGATATTGATTATGAGGAGGTACAAGAGGAGGTAGAGGAAGAAGAGGAGGAGGTAGAGGAATAAGAGGCCGAGGTGCCGGCCACCGAAGAAGAACAAGATGAATATGAGGTGGAGGTGGAGGAGGACCCGGTGATCACACAAACCTCTCAAGCCAACAAGACAAGATCGGCCAACTGCAACGAAAAAGAAGACATTCCTTTGTGCCTCTCATGGAAGAATGTGTCGCTTGATGCAACGATAGGCACCGATCAATCCAAGGATAAGTTTTGGGGGATGATCGAGGACTATTACTACAAGACCGTCACGGTTCCATCGAACCGCACACAAGGATCGCTTGGACACCGTTGGGGCACTATCCTTGCGCAAATGATGGGCAAAGTTGGCCACCGAGGAGAGGAGGGTTGAACTAGAGGCGCAAATGATGTAAAAATAGAAGAACATTGAAGATCAAAAGCTCAAACTTGAGTTTGAGAAGATAGCAAGGGAGCAGGAGCAATCCGAGCGCAACATCATGTTCATGAACTCCAGAGTCTATGGATGTCACGGCTAGAGCTTTTTGGGAGTACACTCACAATAAGATCATGGTTTAATCTATTGGTCTTGATCTTGGTGATGTTGCCAATGGTGGCAATGGACGTGGTGGCATCGGTGGCAATGGAGATGGTGGCATTGGAAACAATGGATGTGGCGGCATTGGAGGTGTTTGATGATGGCATTTGGTAAGCGGTGATGCCCACAACATATGAACTTGTTATGTTGTGCTTTTTGGATCAAACTTGATCATTGTGGTGCATTTGGATGAGCACTACGGTTGTTTTAATTTGATTTGATGAACATTTTAGTCTATTTGTAATGGATTCATAAGTAGTTGCTAGTGCTCGAATTTGAACCATTTGAAAGTTTCATTCATATGTGATGCAATGATCTCAATGCTACATGGTTTAGTTTGAAAATTGAGAAAAAAATTGAAGGATCTAAATATAGGGGATCGACTATAGTCGGCCACCCTTTAGTAGAGCAAATTTTTGCTCATCTAGTTTAGGAGGCCAGATAGAAGGCTAAGGTTTAGGGGATCGTCTAAAGTTGCTCTAACAGACTAAACGCTCGTGCCGAGAGAGCCGTGCATACAGGACGGCTGGAAGCAGTCGTGTGCGGCGCTGGACTTTTTGTGGTGTAGGAGCGCGAGAGCTTATGGTGGCATTCCAATGGAAAGCAGAAGTAGGTTAAGAAGAGTTGCGATGACCTCTGTTATTTCAGCAAAGCAATGCCTTCTAACTCGGGCAATTAGCACAAGAGTGCAGGATTGTTCCGAAGCAGGATTGCACGGTCACAACACAAGAGAGCTCCATAATCCCAATGCCTCACAAGCCCACAACAATCCTGTACTGACATAACACACAAGGAATAGTCATCCCATACCTCAGTCTGGTAAATTTTGCTTCTTCGACACTGCTCTTTTATAGACTGAAAGGTACTCTTGAGCAATTGTCGAGGACCCATGTGGTGCAGGTTCAAGTCATTATGTAGGAATTACTAGCTGTCATCCAAGCCTACATTTTAAGCATCTTGCAATAAAATGCAGCTGAAAAGCCATCCAATTTCTAGGATGTAAATACCCTTTCTGGCCACGCATAAATGGTATAAACCATAACCCTCGGTCTGACCTCGATTGTGTTATCGAGAACAGACAGGACAATCTGCCCTACTGTTGGGCCAGAAGCAAAAACTGGTGTTTATGATGTCCCTGAACTGCGGTAACATGAACATACACGATAGCCGAGATCAGAATTCACTAAGAATTTAGGAACCAACCTGACATAACACAACACATGATGTAAAAGGATCGTGGACTATACTAAACCTTCATTTGTTCCGGCAGGTCCACAGCCTCAGAGAAATATTTACTGATCGAGATGCCGAGGAATAAGGGTAGTCGAATACTGTACATGACAACATGTTACTTATGGAGTTACTAAGTACAAACTTCCCAAACGAGACTCCCGCTGCAGCTGTAATCAGCAAAAAACCGTAATTACGAAGTTATGTAACAAAACTATATATAGAACCCAAAATGGAAGTTCAGACTCACCTGTGATACCAAATAAGATGCAGCGAAGAAGACCCTGTTGCGTGTCCCCCAGGGCACCGCCAGGGCGACTCCATCGCCCCTCCTCTAGCCCCACCGACCATGTGCCTCTAGCCGTCGCTGCCGCCGGCCCTCGCCTCAGTGGCGGCGGGCCAAACCGAAGAAGGAGGCCTTGGAGTGGTGGTTGTCGTTCACGGCCACCGGGGTTGCTAGGGCAGAATGGGCCGACGCGTCAACGTGCTGGGGCCAGGGCGGCGCCCTTGGACGGGGAGGTGGAAGATCTCCTCATAGGCGGCGCTTGATCGGGGGACAATTGACGATAACCCCCCCAGTTGGTGATTATGTTGATCATAACCCCCCCTACGCTGTCTCTGACATGTGGGCCCAAAGTGACCTGGGGGGTTATCTCCTCATAACCCCCCCTACTTGATGCCGGTCTTCCTACCTTTAACTGGAGTGTCGAGTTCCGAAAGGCATTGCTGGTGAACTCCAATGGACGTCATGCCAGAGTTCGCCGGGCTGGATGGGTTTCGGTCGCGCGTAACCATTTTTTCTGACCGTTTGGTTTCAAAGGGATATATGTGAAGCTTTACAGTATGTTTCCATCAAGGACATGCCTTTAGTCCCATGGTAAAGTCAGTCGTGGAGAATTCACATGGAAGCCGATGTCTGGGAACTGGTAACGGTGGTTTGAATCCTGGTGGCGATGAGGTTTTGGCTTGGTGTTCTAGGTCTTGGAGCAGGGACATCGTAAAGTGGGGGTGATAGTACAAGAGGAATCTAGTGTTCAAACTTGTAGGATGAAAATCCAAGGTCTGGCCTTAATTGGTTCTGTCTAGCAATGGACTTATTGAAGGCATTGTTTTGTGAGCGTGGACTTTATTTAGGGTAAAAACCCATGATCGATGATCAAGGCGACGATCAAGGCGACGACGACACTTGTGCACTATTTTCTTATTGGAGGCCTCACTTTTGGATACGTTGGATTTCTAGTGTTGTTCTGCGGTGTTTGGTCCGCTGTTGTAAGACATAGTCTGTAGCAGGACCTTTATTTCAGTAATTCTTGTTTTCTTTTTTTGGCTATGTGCGTATGTTGTGTTGTTGCAGAGGTTAGGTGTAATTGGTATCTCGCGATATTAATATACGCTCGGAATCATTGGCAGTGTAAATGAAGGAAAGAAAGTCTCAGATTTTTCATAAAGAAAAAAGTTTTATAACCTGACCAAGAATTTATATTTCAGAGGACTATAAAGCTGTCAGACTATTGGTATCACCGAAGTTGATACGTGGATCACTCTCATGTTGTCTGACTATTGTTTATCCAAGTAGCCCAATGCTATCGGGGTAGACAATAGTAATACTTTCTGTTGACAAGGCATTACAGGAAACTTGTGTCTTCGGAAACAATACAATGTGCCTGATATACTATTGTTATCAAGTTATTGGCTACATTACTATAACTTGCCAGTTAGCTGTGCGTCACTAAAAAAAACATTCAAGGAGCTGACGGCTGTATGCTACGCCGATGACCAGTTATCGGCGCTGTCGGCATAGTGGCACGAGCCGGGCGGGCCAGCAAACGGGCCGTTGGCCCAGCATAGTCGTCGGCGTAGACTGATGCTTGTCGTCCCTGTACATGGTGAGGACATGCTAGAATCTCCCTCTCTCTCTCTATATATAGATCGATCTACTTATGAATATCTTTTGGGCTACAACTACTGCTGAATTTATATGTCTCTATCTATATATATAGATCGATCTACTTATGAATACCTTTTGGGCTACAACTACTGCTGAATTTATTTGTGCTGCATCCATCAGTCTATTTATGATTTTTCTTTGCTTTGGTTGAAGATACATGTGTGCCTAAGGTTTCTAGTGTTAGGAATATGCAACTTGTATTATCTAGGGCCAAAGGCGACAATATATAGTACAGGTATAGGTGCAAATATGCAGAAAGCCCCCTAACATATGGGAAACTACAATATACAAATATATACATCTAACACCCCTCCCCCCTCAAACTCATGGTGGATCTACAACACTGAGTTTGGAGAGTAAGAAATCATGCTGCGCTCTAATCTGTGCCTTCGTAAAGAAGTCCGCCAACTGTAACTCTGAAGGCACATACTGAAGCGTAATAACCTGAGCCTGTACCTGAGCACGTGTATAAAAAGCATCAACACCAATATGCTTGAACGGATCACGTGCAATACTGATAGCACCTGTACTGTCAGACAAAACTAGAGTGGGTGTCGTACCAGAGACCCCAAAATTCGCAAACAACCACCGTAACCAAGTCACCTCAGCAGTCAACAATGCCATAGCTCGCAACTCAGCCTCAACACTCGAACGGGAAACCGCTGTCTGTTTCTTCGTCTTCCAAGCAATGAGCGAATCACCAAGAAACATACAGTAAGCAGAAAGGGAACGACGATCCGTAGGATCACTCGACCACGTAGCATCCGAGTAGCACTGAAGCTGGAGGGAGCTGGAACAAGGAAAGAAAAGGCGACGAGAGATCATGCCACGAAGATAGCGAAGAACACGGAGGAGATGACTATAGTGAACAGTGGTAGGAGCTGAGACAAACTGACTCAGAATATAATCAGGATAAGATATTTCAGGACGAGTGACAGGAAGATAAACAAGACTCCCAACAAGATGGCGATAACGCGTCGGGTCAGGAAGAGGATCACCATCAGTAGGACGAAGCTTAACATTAAGCTCCATAGGAGTCTCAACAGTGCGCTCATCCCCAAGAGCAGCACGAGCAAGAAGATCCTGAATATACTTTTCCTAAGAGATAGAAAAGCCATCAGAAGTGGAGGAGACCTCAATCCCAAAAAGTAGCGGAGAGGGCCAAGGTCAGTCATAAGAAACTGATCACGAAGACAAGCCTTAACAAAGGCAATATACTCAGGATCATTACCAGTAATGATCATATCATCAACATAGAGAAGGAGAAGAGTGCGTCCACGAGGAGAAGTGTGAACAAACAATGCTGGATCATGAGCACTGGGAGAGAAACCAGCAGCAGTCACCACAGAAGCAAAGCGCTCAAACCAGACACGAGGGGCCTGTTTCAGGCCATAAAGAGAACGCCAAAGACGACAAACCATCCCATCGGGAACAGAATACCCAGGAGGAGGCGCATGTAAACCTTCTCACTCAATTCTCCATTGAGAAAAGCGTTCTGAACATCAAGTTGAGACACAGACCAGTGTCGAACAGAAGCAACAACAAGAAGAGTGCGCACAGTGGTCATATGAGCCACAGGGGCAAAGGTCTCATCATAGTCACGGCCGTGCTCCTGCTGAAAACCACGAGCCACAAGACGCGCTTTATAGCGCTCAAGAGATCCATCAGAGAGGGTCTTAATTTTATAGACCCACTTGCACGTGATGGGACGAACACCGGGAGGGGGAGATACAAGATCCCATGTGCCAGTGCGCCCAAGCGCAGCAATCTCCTCAGCCATGGCAAGCTGCCATTCGGGATGACGCTCAGCATCCCGATAAGAAGTCGGCTCAAGGGAAACAGCGAGACCGTACTGACTAGGAGAGTAATGATCAGGTAGACGACGAAGACGAGTCACTGGAAGAGGAGAGGGAAGCTCGTCAAAAGAAGAACACATATTAGAAGAAGAAGAAGGGACATCAGGAGGAGGATCTAGAGCATGAGAGCGACGAGAATAATGAAAGGGAAAATGAGACAATGGTGAGGTGGGTGGAGGATCAGGAGAAGAAGTAGGAGAACTAGGTGGGGAGGAGGACAACGGGGTGGAAGGTGAGACATCAGCAATAATAGGTCCCGAAGGAGGAGCAATAGGAACAGAGGGAGATGTGTCAGGAAAAAGTAGAAAGGAGATATTCTCCATCGGATAGGTCAAGGAGATGGGGCGAGGATAGAAAGGACGCGTCTCATCAAACGTGACATCACGAGAAATGCACATCTGACGACCAACGGGGTCCCAACACCGATAGCCCTTATGCTCATCACTGTATCCAAGAAAGACACACTCAACAGACTGAGCGGTCAGTTTGGTGCATTCACGAGGGGGAGAAGAAGATAACAAACGCAACCAAACGAACGAAGCGCCGAGTAATCAGGAGGATGACCAGAGAGGCGCTCTAGAGGAATACCACCCTACAGAGCAGCAGTGGGTTGAATATTGACAAGATAGGTGCCAGTGGAAACAGCCTCAACCCAAAAGTGAGGCGGAAGAGAAGCGGCAATTATCAACGCACGAGTCGTCTCAAGAAGGTGACGATGCTTGCGCTCAGCCACACCATTCTGAGCATGAGCACCAGGACAAGAAAACTGAGCAAGAGTACCCTCCTCAGCAAGAAAAGCGCGCAGTGAATGACAGATATATTCGCCAGCACAATCTGCACGAAACACACGAATAGGAGTGAAGAACTGGGTACGAACCATGGCAGCAAATTTCTTATAGATAGACAAGACCTCACTACGAGAAGACATGAAATATATCCAAGTGTGACGAGAAAAATCATCTATAAAGAGAACATAGTAGCGATGACCTCCTTTCGACGGGAAGGGAGCTGGACCCCAAACATCAGAGTGAACAAGATCAAAAGGACGCCCGGACACAGACTCACTGTGAGGATACGGTAGCTGAATCTGCTTACCAAGGCAACAACCCTGACAATCCAAAGAAGCATTTCCGGAGACAGGCCCCAGAACACCACGATGAACTAAAGACGAGAGTCGAGAACCACATAAATGTCCAAGACGATGATGCCACTTCTGAAAATAGCTAGTAGCGACGGCTACAGATGCCGAGGAACTGGCGACGGTGGCATCAGAAGGAAGACGAAGCCAGTGAAGCTCCCAGAGGCCATCATGGTGGCGGGGGCCAGCACCAAGCATAGTGCCGGTGCGACGATCCTGAACAGAACAGGAATCAAAGTCGAGAGTGATGCTACAACGAGAGTCGACGATCTGACTACCAGAAAAGAGTTGCATGTTAAGTTGAGGAACATGCGCAACAAAAGGAACATGAAACGAGGAAGTACTAAGAATGCCTCGACTAATGACTGGGTGAGGGGTACCATCGGCAGTAAGAACACGAACAGGAGGAGTGACAGGTCGAACAGAATGCAACAAGGAAGAATCAGGAGTCATATGAAAAGAAGCTCCAGTATCAAGAAGCCATGGGGATGTACCTGGAGAAGGAGGAGGTGGTCGCTCAGTGCAAGAAAACTCAGTCGCAGAACCAGCAGAACCTGTCGGTGAAGAATCCCAAGCAGCAAGAAGGCATCGAAGCTGCGCTATCTCATGCGCAGAAAGGGGCACGACTGGAGAGGTCGGGATACAATCAGGTGCCGACGAAGAGCTGTCACCCACACACACAGAGGCCGCCAAAGGTGGCGACGGAGAGCAACACGCCGATGAAGACAGAGTCGACGAAGGACGGTCACAACCGTCTGAAGAAGCCGCAAGAGTCGATGTCGAGCGGCGACATAGACGGGTCGGCGTGGCCGCCATAACCACGTGAAGAGGCCGCGAAAAACGATGTAGAGCGGCAGGCCGACATAGACGAAGTCGGCGAAGGGCGGCCATAGCCGCGTGAAGAGGCCACGAAGGTCGATGTAGAGCGGCAGGCCGACGAAGACGGAGTCGGCAAAGCGCGGCCATAACCACGTGAAGAGGCCACGAAAGTCGATGTAGAGCGACAGGTCGACATAGAGGAAGTCGGCGAACGGTGGCCACAACCGCGATAAGAAGCCGCCAGGGCCGACAGAGAGTGGCGCGACGATAAAGACGAAGTAGACGGACAAGGACCATCTAGAGACGGAAACAACATTTTTTTTTGATTTTTTTGGAGAGAGAAATCAGATCTGAAATCTGGAACAATGCGTGCTGGTCAAAGAGGCTCACGCGCGCGCGTCACTTGAAAATTGGCAGACGCCAGGCTAAGGCC
The DNA here is from genome assembly GCA_023614405.1 of Avena insularis. NCBI lineage: Eukaryota > Viridiplantae > Streptophyta > Magnoliopsida > Poales > Poaceae > Avena > Avena insularis. The sequence continues at coordinate 92,978,611 of CM042693.1, read as the reverse complement.
AGGGGCATGCAGCAGCTGGGGCAGACGGGACCAGGCAGCCAAGGACGGCGGGCGATGGGATTTGGCCGGGCTGCGATGATAGCGGGCCGGACTGGACGGGCGGCCGCCGGACAGGCGACGATCGACCTTGCAGGTAGAAGGAGCAGCGGGAAAAAGCACGGCAACGACAACCAGAGAGATTGGCGACGCCGGTGAGATTGGATCTGAGCACGAGTTGCGCGTGCGAAAAAAAGAACCTATACCTCTGATACCATGTTAGGAATATACAACTTGTATTAACTGGGGACCAAAAATCATAATATATAGTACAGGTACAGGTGCAAATATGCATGAAGCCCCTTAACATATAGGAAAACTACAATATACAAATATATACATCTAACATCTAGGAGTAGTATGGCATGAGCTTATCTCCATCCTGAAATCAAATATGATGCATTTTTTGGATTGATTCTGATACAGCAAAGTCGTATAAGTACCCTCTATACTATTTGGAGTTTATTTTACTTTTTGATATTTGCAGCTAGGATTTGGCTGCCGAGACATACATACTCGACAGTTAGCGGCCAGCTAGATTATTGGGTTCTTAATTGTCTAGAACGTGATGCAGGTGAGCCATGCCTCCCCATCTCTTTGGCCTTTGTCCATCTCTATCCCTCGATTAGATCTGCTTCCACGGATTATTTCTCTTTCCTATTCATCCTAATTTTGCTGATGAGGAGGAAGAGTTGAAAAAGAATGGTGGGCTGCTATATTTTGTTTCTTGTATTTATTTTTAAGTTTAAGAATGTATGTACCTAAAATATTGTGGGTCCTAGATATACTCCTAGAAATAAATTGTATGTGCACGTGCTCCAACAATTTTAGTTTCTGTTCTCACAAATGTGTATGCACGTGCTCCTGCAATTTAGTTTCTGGTGTGACGAACTCCCATATCATTGAACTGAATCTTCTGCTACAGCTAAATGTTTAATTGCTACTGCTTTCAAGTTGTTCTTGATGATGCAGTTGGTCCATTTCATTTACTCCCTCCGACCCATATTAGTTGACTCTAATTTGGATGTATCTATCACAAAAACATATCTAGATATATTCAAATTGAAGTCAACTAATATGGGTCGGAGGGAGTACTATAATTTTTAAACACTCTCCCTTGAATTGCGGGAGGAGGAGGATCAGAGTAGTGGCGTTCAGCAGGATTTATGTTGTGTCCCGTGTAGCTTGCAAGTTTTCCAAAATGAATAGATGCCTGCAGGTTTCGTTTCGTTTGCATAATCATATGGCCGACGACTTAGTACTGCCAGTGATTTGGGAATTTTTTTTGCAACAGTGGTTTGAGAAAATTAGCGTATACTCAAGCGTATGGTATAGAGATAATAAAAATAAGCCATTGGTTGATCTTACCGGTTGAGCACTTGCTCCAATCATTGAAACGAACACAACTGTGGAAATCCAGTTGTGATTATTTTGCAAAACAGGACGAAAATTACTATTATTACTTACAATTTTATATAGTGAAGGAACAAAATGCACCCCAATCACATGTTAAATTATCGTTTGTATAGCTTCATATCTTCTGGCATAATCTCATGTACGGTCAAAAGATGGAGTCCACTCAGATTGTAAGAACTAAAAGAGTAGTTGTGGCAGTTGTCGATCTCTGTTGTAAGTTAGGGGGGGCAGATTGTGTGTCTCTCCTCTGTTGTCAGTTAGCTTGGAGAGTGTGTGCCTCTATTCTCTGTAGTTGTTGACACCTTAACTCCGATTGCTTAATAATAACTAATAAATATGTTGTTACTTGTTCTTGTGACTGGAGCTTACTTCTTTTGAGAGAAGTTAGACTTGACCTTACTTCTTTTGTTCTTTTGACAATATATCTCTTGGAGATGAATCTGTGAGACCATTTCCCTCAAAAGAGTTATCCATGTATCTTCAAAATTGTATGTGTTCTGTTCTGATCACAGCATGCTTTGTGTTGTGTTGTGTGACTCAAATGCCTGCTAATAAAAACAAGAACATGTCACTCTACAGAGATAAGAGTCAGCTTTATACTAAAACAAGAGCACATGCTCGTCTTTTAACCATTGAATTGATCTTGGAAAATGCTTAATATAATGGGAGTACTCAAAGCCAATGAAAACTTCTCACTCTGTAATATATATGATGGGACGGATGGAGTAAGGAAGATAGTAAGTTGTTCCCCTTTACTGTATTTGACCATTCAAATCAACTTATGGCGAAAATATGGCCTCGGCGCCAGCGGCGCACCGAGCCATCTAGTTTATAGAGCAGAGTGTACATAGACGGAGGACTACGTACAACCTGGATTTATTCCACTAAATTATTCAGTATCATATATTGTATATCTCTCTATGAGAGAGAGACATGAATCGTCAATCACTGAATGGAGCAACAACAACCGTTGTGGTGCTCATCTTCGAAGCAATCCTCCGGCACATCGTTTGGCAGTAAGGGGGGCCGAAGGGTCTGCGACCCAAGGAAGTGTAGTAGTAGCCGGCCTCTGGCGATGGTGTGGCGTAACGAGGCTGGTGGTATCCGACATACGGGTTATAAGGTGCAGGGAGAGGACCATATGGGTGGCCCATCATAGCCATGGCTGACGGGAAAGCAGACCTCGAAGGAGGCACCATGCCATATCGACCACCCAGTGGAGGAGCAGGCGCAGCCCCGAAATCGGCGATGAGGACTGCAGGCCTGCTCAGCGTGCTCTCGAGACGCGCCTTTAGTGTGGCCGCGTCGACCATGCCGATGATCCCGACGTGACCCGTCACTAGCGAGACGCAGACCTCCACCACACCTAGAAAGACAACAATATATAGCAGCGTGTAAGCAATGCATGCATCTCGAATTCAATTAGTCGATCGATAGTGTTACACTCGCACACGGCCTACGAGTAGTTACTTACCCGGGATCTTCATGATATACTCCTTGGCCTCCTCCTCGCTGCGGGGGCAGTGGACGTCCATGTTGACGCCGAATACCACCGGTCCTCGACGTACAGCTGGTTCATCTTGGGAGGGGATGCCGCCGAAGGGAGTGGGGCGATAGGCGGCCCCCCGCGGCAGCATCGCGCCGTATCCATAGGTGTGGGGAGGAGCAGGCGCGGCCCGCCTGTGGTCGGCCAGGACGACGACAGGCCTCCTCAGCGTCGCCTCGAGCTTCTCCTTCAGAGTCGCCGTGTCCGCCGTTCCGATGATGGCCACGTGCCCCGTCTCGTGCACGTCCACATCCACCACACCTGGAAAGACATACATAGATCGGTAGTATCATCGTGTAAAACTAAAACATGCATATATATGGATGATGCATCGGTGGAGTGAGTCAGATCGATCGATCGGAACTGTATAGTATGCACGTCCACATCCACCACACCTGGAAAGACATATATGGATCGGCAGTAGTATATTGTGTAAAACTAAAACATGCATATATGGATGATATGCATCGGTGGGTGGAATGAGTCAGATCTATCGATCGGAACTGTGTATAGTATACGCATACCAGGGATCTTCTTGATGAGGTCCTTGGCGATCTTCCTCTCCCTGCGGCCCATATCGACTTCCAGTATTACCAGCGACATTGCTCGATCGCTCGCTCTGCGTGCTTCTTCTTCTCCACGTAAGGCTGGACTGATCTGAGGGATTCGATCGTACTGTAATACTATTGTCTATTTATAGCCGCCAGGCGGGGCGCCAGCTGGAAGAAACGCGTGAATTGAATTCTGATTTTACTTGCCATTCGGTGTACTCTTGCCTATGGCTCTTCTCTCTTAATCGATCGGGGGCCTGATCCGCTAGCTGGAAGAATCGCTAGATAATCCCTTGATTGCCGTTGGCCCTCGCCGAATCTGATTTTTCCTGCCATTTCCAATTAATTCACGCGATTGCCTTTCAATTCTCGGTCGATCCTGACCCTCATCCGCACGCAGCTGGATATTTACTTGATTGACCACTACAAATCGGAATCTGGACGCTGTCGTCAAGTCATCGTACGTCTCATGCATACGTTTGTTGCTGCGTACGTGGCAACACAACCATATCTTCATGAAGCATTCATTTCTATCTCTAGTAAGGATAAAAACAATTGGTCATCCCTCATGTGGAGATATAGCTAGGGGTCGGGGTAATCCACGCAGCCTCATATATATATGGTCCAGGGTTTTACTGAAAACCGTGAGCACGCCAGAGCGCCGGAATCCCACCAGATATTGCATGTGTTCCTATATACTCCGTCATTTTCAAAATATAAGATATTTTTCTTTGTGGAGGAGATGTATCTAGACTTCTTTTAGTATGGAGGTTCACTTAAGTTTGGAGTGAATCTACACACTAAAAAAAGTCTAGATACATTTTCTTCACAAACCTATAACATCTTATATTTTGAAACAGAGGGAGTATTAGGTAAAAAAAATGTGATGGAATGTTGAGATAGATAATATATATGTATGTACCATGTGTGAGAAAATGTTCTCACATATATACATATATTCATGGGACGATCGACAATATAGCTCCGTGTCGGGTCAATCGGAGGGAGGGTCCTTTAAGATCTTGGGTTCAAACTTTTATCCAACATGCTATGACCTAATAAACTAACACAAAATGCAGCAGCTAGCTAGCGAGCATTTAGTGGTCAATTCACCAATTGGCTTCACCTAGAATCTCTTAGCGCAACCCCCGCGATATAAGCACGTTTCTATCGGTCTAACTGGAAGGGACTCAAATTTGGTCTAGAGATACCTCATAGATCTCTCAAGAATTTTCCAAAAAATCATTTCTAGATACAAAACATGGTATTTTTTTAGAGATCACATGAGAGATTAGCAAGACCCGACACATAGCCGGCAACCCTAACTGCCGCGATCTCGGCTGAATTTCGAAACCAAGCTAAAAAATTCAAAAACAATTCAAAAGATGTGAAACCTTCGCATATTGTCATTTTATGTTACCTAGTTATAGGTAAAATAAAAAACATTGAATATAAGGATTATTCAAAAAAAGTGTTCACAGAATCACCTACTGCCTTTGAAGATTCATGGCTTTCAAGGCAAGATGAGCTAGGTCATGACCACAATCATGTCATATTTCGTTATAATGTGCCCATATTCCGCACATGTGTGTATATTGTGAGGGAAAACAATGTTGTTTCATGAAGTTTTCACGTTCTCTGCATGGAAAATCTATTTTCCATTTTCCCGGTGTCGAAAAGGGCATATTTTGTGAAGCAGCCACCAAGGATGTGATGTGAAAATGCATCACCCCATTTTTAATACATACTAGAGAACATTTAGTGGTCAATTTACTGGTTGGCTTCATCTAGAACCTGTTGGCGTAACCCTCACGATATAAATAAGTTTCTGTCGGTCTAGCTAGAAGGGGCTCAAATTTAGCCTGGAGCTACCTCGTAGATCTCTCAAGAATTTACCAAAAAATCATTTCCAGGTACAGAACATTGTATTTCTTTAGAGATCCAAGAAGAGATTAGCAAGACCCGACACATAGCTGGGAACCCTAACTGCCATGATCTCGGCCAAATTTTGAAACCAGCCTAAAAAATTCAAGAAGTGTGAAACCTTCGCACATTGTCATTTTATGTTACCTAGATGTAGATAAAAATAACAAACATGGAAAATGATGATTATTCAAAAAAAAGTGTTCACAGAAATCACCTACCGCCTTCGAGGATTCATGGCTTTCAAGGCAAGATGAGCTAGGTCATGACCACAGTCATGTCATAGTTTTTTATAATATGCCCATATTCCGCACATGCGTGTATCTTTTGATGGCAAACAATGTTGCTTCAAAAAGTTTTTATGTTCTCTGCATGGAAAATCCATTTTTCATTTTCCCGATGCCGAAAAGGGTCTATTTTCTGAAGCAGCCACCAAGGATGTAATGTGAAAATGCAACACCCTATTTTTAATAAATACTAGAGAGCATTTAGTGTCAATTCACCGGTTGGCTTCACCTAGAACCTCTAAGCACAACCCATGCGATATAAACAAGTTTCTGCCGGTCTAGTTGGAAGGGGATCAAATTTAGCCTGGAGCTACCTCGTAGATATCTCAAGTATTTTCCAAAAAATCATTTCCAGGTACAGAACATGGCATTTCTTCATAGATCCAACAAGAGATTAGCAAGACCTAGTACATAGCCAGGAACCCTAACTGTCGAGATCTTGGACAACTTTCAAATCCAGCCTCAAAAATTCAAAAAAAAATCAAAAAATGTGAAACCTTTGCACATTGTCATTTTAAGTTACCTAGTTGTGGGTTAAAATAACAAACATGGAATATAAGGATTATTCGAAAAAAGTGTTCACGGAAATCACCTACCGCCTTCGAGGATTCATGGCTTTCAAAGCAAGATGAGCTAGGTCATAACCATAGTCATGGCATAGTTTGTTATAGTGTGCCCATATCCCGCACATGTGTGTATCTTGTGATGGCAAAAAATATTGCTTCATAAAATTTTCACGTTGTCTGCATGGAAAATCCATTTTCCATTTTCCCGGTGCCGAAAATAGCCTATTTTGTGAAGCAGCCACCAAGAATGTAATGCACAACCCCATTTTTAATAAATACTAGAGAGCATTTAGTGGTCAGTTCACCGGTTGGCTTCACGTCGAACCTCTCTGCACAACCCCCACGATATAAACAAATTTCTGCCGGTCTAGATGGAAGGGGCTTTAGCTTGGATCTACCTCGTAGATCTCTCAAAAAATTTCCAAAAAATTATTTCCAGGTACATAACATGGCATTTCTTCACATATCCAATAATTTCACATATCCAATAAGATATTAGCAAATCCCGTCACATAGCCATGAACCCTAACTGCCGCGATCTCGGCCGAAATTTGAAACCATCTTCAAAAATTCAAAAAAAATCAAAAAAATGTGAAACATTCACACATTGTCATTTTCGGTTTCCTACTATCGGGTAAAAATAACAAACATGTAAAAATAATGATTATTCGAAAAAAAGTGTTCAGAAAAATCATATACCTTCTTCGAGGATTCATGGCTTTTAAGGAAAGATGAGCTAGGTCATGACCATAGTCATGGCACAGTATGTTATAATGTGTCCATATTCCGCACATATGTGTATATTGTGATGTCAAAGAATCTTACTTTATGAAGTTTTCATGTTCTTTGCAAGAAAGAACCATTTTCCATATTCCCGATGCCGAAAAGGGCATATTTTGTGAAGTAGTCACCAAGGATATAATATGAAAATGCATCACCCCATTTCTAATAAATACTAGAGATCATTTAGTTGTCAAATCACTTGTTGTCTTCACCTATAACCTCTCGGTGCAGCCCCCACGATATAAACAAGTTTCTACCGTTCTAGTTGGAAGGGGCTCAAATTTAGCCTGGAGCTACCTCATAGATCTCTCAAGAATTTTCGAAAAAATCATTTCCAAATATAGAACATGGCATTTCTTCACAGATCCAATAAGATATTAGCAAGACCCGGCACATAGCCAGGAACCCTAACTACCACGATCTCGACCGAATTTCAAAACAAACCTCAAAAATTCAAAAAATGTGAAACCTTCACACATTATCATTTTTATGTTACCTTTGTGTCAAAAAAATCATTTTATGTTACCTAGTTGCAGGTAAAAATAACAAACATGGAATATGGGGATTATTCAAAAAATTGATCACAGAAATCACCTACCACCTTTGAGGATTCATGGCTTTTATGGCAAGATGAGCTAGGTCATGACCATAGTCGTGGGATAGTTTGTTATAATATGCCCATATTCTGCACATGCGTGTATCTTTTGATGGAAAACATTTTTGCTTCATGAAGTTTTCACGTTCTCTGCACGGAAAATCCATTTTCCATTTTTCCGGTGCCGAAAAGGGCATATTTTATGAAGCAGCTACCAAGGATGTAATGTGAAAATGAATCACCCTATTTTTAATAAATACTAGAGAGCAGTGTGTTCAGTTTACTGGTTGGCTCACCTAGAACCTCTTAGCGCAACCCCCGCGATATAAACAAGCTTCTGTCGGTCTAGCTAGAAGGGGCTCAAATTTAGCCTAGAGCTACTTGTAGTTCCCTCAATAATTTTTCAAAAAATCATTTCCAGGTACAGAACATGGCATTTCTTTAGGTATCCAATAATAATTTAGTAAGACCCGCCATATAGCCGGGAACCCTAACCGCCGAGATCTCGGCCGAATTTCGAAACTAGCCTAAAAAATTTAATAAAAATTCAAAAAATGTGAAACCTTCGCACATTGTCATTTTATGTTACCTAGTTGCAGGTAAAAATAACATACATGGAAAATGATTATTATTCGAAAAAAAGTGTTCACAGAAATCAACTACCGCCTTCGAGGATTCATGGATTTTAAGGCAAGATGATTTAGGTCATGACCACATTCATGGCATAGTTTATTACAATGTGCTCATATTCCGCATATGCATGTATCTTGTGATAGCAAACAATGTTGCTTCATGAAGTTTTCACGTTCTCTGCATGTAAAATCCATTTTCCATTTTCCCGCTACCGAAAAGGGCCTATTTTGTGAGCAGCCACCTAGGGGGTGATGTGAAAATGCATCGCCCCATTTTTAATAAATACTAGAGGGAATTTATATTTCAATTCACCGGTTAGATTTACCTAGAACCTCTCGGTGCAACCCCTGCGATATAAACAAGTTTCTGCCGGTCTAGCTGGAAGGGGCTCAAATTTAGCCTGGAGCTATCTTGTAGCTCTCTCAAGATTTCTCCAAAAAATGTGCTGGAATTTTGAGGTATACAATACATATGGACATACCATGTGTGTGAGGAGATGTTCTCATACACATAAATATATCCATGGGATGATCAACAATATAGCGCCACGTCGGGTCAATCGGGGGATCCTTTAAGATCCTGTGCTCAAAATTTGATCCACCATGCCATGACCTAATAAACTAACCAAAGATAAAAGTCCACTGTATCTAGGGGATACGATCCACGGACCCATGCGATTCCTCTAGCGGGGAGATGTAGTCCGGCATGTCGGAGCTCCTGAGCACATTATCTGGCCGAGGGGAGGCTGGAGACGGCGCGGCAGTGCGGCATTTGCAAGCTAGGGTTCTGTCCAGAGAGGGAACAAGAGAGGAAGCGCGCGGGGGAGAAAGAGGATCAGAGGGAGACATAGTCGTGCGGGGCTGGCTCTTATCATCATGGGCGTCGGCGGCACGCATCGTAGCTCTTGGCGTGCATCCCGGCCACGACGAGAGGTGGTGGACACGTCACAGAGGAGCTTGGCGTCAGGGACGACAACGATGAGCGATGAATTGGTATCGGGCCAGGCAAAGTGGGTCGGCTTCTGGGGCCACAGGGCGCTACACGAGCGACAGATAGGGAAGGGAGAGAGTTGGGCTATGGCCCAGATTAAGTTTAGCTCTAGTTTTTATTTTAGAGAACCTTTTCTATTTAGTTTTCTCTTTATTTTGTCTTTATATTTCCAAATTGTTTCTAATTTGAATCTGTTTGGAAATACTAGAGGGTTTCAAAATTTCAAGAAAATACTCAGGGACCCTTTAATCAATTTGGCTCCATAAGTTTTTGGGTCTTCAAAAATATTCAAAACCATTTGAAAGGTTTTGATCTATTTGTTGCATGCATTTTAAGTAGATGATGCACATGATGCAAAAATCAAATCCTAATTAGCATTTAATAAAACTAGGGATTTTACAAAGGCGAGGGCGATGACGTCGAGCTTCGATTAAGGGCGTGGGAGGTTGACTGGCCATGGCAAAGATGCAAGGAGAGCAATAGCAAGCTCCGATCTGGAGACCAGCTGCTAGATCTAAGAAAGGTAATGGAGAGGGAAATAATAGGGGACAAGAGTAGAGCAGAGAAGAAGATCTAGTCCTCGCAAGGATAAACTAGCCCATGACCGCAAACAATAACAGGGAATACTGACAGGGCGGGGTAAGAAGAGTTGACCTAATGGCGGGATTTTAGTTCAACCGTGTTTTGACTAGTTCAAACAATCGTTTGGATATTAGATTTGTATTCACCCTCATTTGGCTCCTCTCGACAATTGGTGAAGCTACTACATCCCCTCCGTGAGATTACACACAACTCGGATCCTGCTATGCCTTGGCCTCTGAACTATCGGGACGCAAATTATAAACCTCATATCAAGATGATTATTAAGGTGATGATTATTAAGGTGGTCACCTATCCGATAGAGGATGGGTAGGACGATGACGAAGATGACAACAACAACGAGGAGGAGGAGGAGGAGGTGGAGGAGGACGAGGAGGAGAAATATGAGGACAAGGAGGAGGACAATGACAAGAGCATTGGCTCGCTTGTAGCTCGGAACTTCTGAATATATTATTAGAATTTAAATTTAGAGAATGCATGAACGTTTTTGTGTTGTTATATGTTAAACTAGCAAATATATTGTGTTGTATATATATATATATGTGTAGTGGTAGTAGTACCAACTCCATTCTGTTTAATTATGCAAGAGAAAATAGAAATAATTTCTCTTAATTTCTCGCATAGAAAAAATACTTAGAAATATGCACATTTAATTATAATTTCATATTCTCGCAGGAACAGGTGCCACTGCCACTTGTGGAACCAGCGCCACTGCCACGGCCGCCACATATCCCCGATGAGTTCCCTTTGTGGTTATTAATTATTCTACTCGCTCGTTTCTTCTTCCTCTCGCACTAGTTCTGGAACCGTCGGCAGTTCCTATTCCACCAGTTTGTCTTCCTCTCGCTTGTTTCTTCTCCCTCATTCCATTTTTCCTCTCCCTATCATTTCATCCATTTATCAGGCATGGAAGATGGGAAACACACAACAGAAACCCACATCGCCCATGCCCATGGAACCACAACTTTGAAGGTGGTGTACACTAATGATGAATTGACTGTGGCAAGAACTATCGCCAGGTTTGAGAAATTGCTTAAGAAGGAGAAGTACAAGTTCATGTGCCTAGACTTGGAGTATGCATGTGAATATCATAGGAAATCACCTCCACAAGAGATCTTCGTCGTGCAAATTTCCCTACATGAGGACGTCCTTGTTTACCACTTCTACAGGTACGCATAAAATTTAAATTTGAGATCACATTGCATCCCTTATGATATACTTACATGTCCACCTTGCATCCCTAACCCTCTAATTGAAGGAGTAAACCAACTGAGAAGAATTGTCCGGCTCTGGTCAACTTATTTTGTGAGAAAGGGATAACTTTCGCGAGTGTGGACATTAGAAATGACACAACTATGCTTGCTCGTGCGTTGATAAAAAATCCATATGGGTACCACGTCGACATTCAAAATCTATACAAGATCAAACCATGTCCAAAAAGGGATGGAATGGGTGATCTGGAAGCAGAAATCATCGACGGCTCCTGTGTGAAATTTAAGAATTTCCATTAGAGAGAGCACAACACTGGTAGTGGAAGCCGATGGCCCATGTGCGCCTTGAGTATGTAGCAAGATATGCCTACATGGAATACGAGTTGTACCGTAGGCTCTTTCCCATGAAAGATGGGTTGCTTCAGGGGGAGGAGGAGAGGAAGCAGTGGGAGCAGGAGAAGTAATGTTGGATTGGTGGTAGCATCAAGCAGGAGAAGGAAAATTGGAACGGTGACAGCATCAACAAGGACGACAGCCAGTGGTTGACATGGTTATACCCTACGGGTACATAACTTCAGCATACCTGGTCCGGCCCAAGGAAGGCCACAGCAGACATACGCTGGCCCATGAAGATTTTCGGGTGGCCAAGGCCCATGACGCCTTCAGATCCTTGGAGAGCAAGACTAGAGTTCGAATACAACTTGTAACCTACTCGTATCGGTACCTGAGACCTAGCCTCCCCATATATAAAGGCTAAGAGGGTCCAACGAGGGGAACACCCTGAGATTACGACATACACACCTCCACGCCAGATCGAATCTGCGCATCCTGTAACCTTCGGTTCCGCCGTAATAAAAGAGCAGACAAGCAGGAGTAGGGTTTTCCCTCCGGGGGCCTAAACCTGGGTAAATCTCGTGGCCCCTGGTTGCTTGTCTGTTAACCGTGCCACGATCTCCAGCATCCCCATCTTCTCCAAAACCCAAGTCCATAACAATGGGCATTGACGAGATTAAACCTCGTCAATTGGCGCCGTCTGTGGGAATCAGGGCTGCTGATTGTGCGGTCGTGACGGTTCCGACCCGATCGATCTACAACTCCGCGGCGACGGAGAATCACCTCCTCTTCGGCGCTTTCGACTTCATCGCCCACTCGCCGGATACCGTGAAGGATTTCATGCCCGTAGGCGACGGACTCGAAATCTTGTTCGGGAGCTTCTGCTTCCAGGTAGGACGAACTGGCACCCTCCGCCTCCCTGAGCGGGTGCCCGTGCCATCGATCAGATCTGCTTCGTGGGCTCCACACCCCGTGCTACGCACGTCACCATCAGCAGATGAGTTCTACAGCAGCAGCTGCTGCAACTCCGATCTGTGTGATCCACCTTCGGATGAAGGGACCTACGGTTCCGGATCTGAAAGTTGCGGCAGCAGCCAACCAATCTGCAGGTGCTATCTGTGCGCCGCAATCATCCAAACCGACGAGGAAACGCCTAACCCGCCGCCCAACCCCAACCCGCATGACAGAAACGGCGAAGACGGGGAAAACAGGGGCCACCTCATCCAACTTAGCAAAGAAGGATGGGCCGAAGCACGCCGCGCCGTCGCAGGCGAAATAGTCCTACCTCTGGACTCCCCACGTGATCTGCTGATGGCATACCACTACCTCCTCATCGAGGAGCACAAGAAGCAAGTCAAGATGCAGGAGACGCTTGATAAACGCAAGAAAGCAGCCTCTGAGTCCAGTGCGTGACGAGCTGCGCTCTCCGCCATGGGACCCGGATCTAGCACGAACGGAAACCATGGAAACAAGCACCACTCTCGGGTGGAAAACATGGACCCGAAGGAGCGGCGTGACGTAACCCGAACTCTCCACACATCGTTCATGGATATGGACACCGATGGCAACATCACCCCGAAGACGCCACAAGCTGCGATCATGGCAGCCACTGCGTATCTCGCGGCTCACCCACCTCCGGAGGGGGACCCGAAAAGGGCCATGCATAGGTCCGCACTTACCGGACTTGGACTAATCGGAGCTGCGCTCCATGAAGACGCTCCTACGGAGCCGAAGAAGAAAGCTCCGGCCAGGCGCGACCGGAGCCCCACTCCCTCATCCGAAGATGAAGAAGAACACGACCTTCCTCGAAGGAAGAAGAGCTCGCACCGCCATAAACGCGACTACGACGCCAGAGACAAGCTTACACAGCGCAGGATCGACAAGGCACGCGCCAAACGCGCATGTTCATCTGAATCTGAGATGGATGAAGACGAAGGAGAACTCTGCGGGGCTCGATGCTTCAGTAGATCCGTCCGGCGAACACAGATGCCACGCAACTTCAAGATTCCTTCGGATACTCCGAAGTTCAACGGCACGCAAGATCCAAAATCCTGGCTCAGTGACCATCTGTCATCCGTCAAGCTTCACGGAGGCAACAAAGAAACAACCATGCAATGCCTTCAGCTGCAGCTGACAGGCGCGGCGTGGGTCTGGCTTAGCAGCCTATCATCAGGATCCATCCGAAGCTGGGAGGAGCTTGCTTATAGCTTCATCCGAAACTTCAAAGGCACCAGCAAGAGGCCCGCCTCAATCGAAGAGTTGCGAGCCTGCACTCAGAGAACGGGTGAATCTATTCGCTCGTACATACTACGCTGGTCTACGACCAAGAACTCCACAGCACACATCTCCGAAGAGCGGGCCATCGACGCCTTCAGGGACGGCGTCAAACGCCCAGACTTCAAGGAGAAACTTGGACGTGTAAAGCCCAAGACACTCGACCAGATCATGGAAATCGTCAATAGTTGGGCAGACAGTGAAGATTGCATCCAGCGGGCGCAATCAGATGAAGAGGACGACTACGGCCAAAGACGCGAACGCCGCAGCAAGAGGAGACCGCGTGTCTACGAGGACCGCGACGGACCCGACATGGTCGCAGCCGGCTACGCCGACCGCCGTAACGACAACAGTCGCAACAACGGAGGATACCGCAGCGGAAACTTCCGCGACAACGGACGACCAACGCCGCGATCGCGACAACGGACCCTCAGCATTCGACAAACTTTCGGGTCCATGCACCATCCACTTCTACATCGACAAACAAGATGGCAAAAAGAAAGCTAGCCACATGCTCAAGGACTGCCGCGAGTTCCAAAAACTCAGCGAAGGCATGATGCAGATAAGACAACAAGCTCCAATCCCTGCGTTTGGAAACGCACCTGCACTAGGTGAAGTAGCACATGGAGCTCCTCCACCGCCGCCTATTGGAGGCCCAAGTCAACCAGTCGCACCAGCGCAACACAACGCCGGGGTCGCATACCCCCCGCCAAAAGGAGCACTCAATATGATACAGAAGGGACGCCCCACAAATAGGGTGCAGAAGAAAATCACCCGACAAATCAACATGGCCATGGCAACTCTGCCTGCAATCCCTGAGTACCTCAGCAGATCGGAGTCCTGCATCACATTCACTCGCGCGGATCACCCTTGCCAGATCCCTCGCCCAGGTCACGCTGCCCTGGTGCTGGAGGCGCAGATCGGAGGCTTCGAGATGAGTCGCGTCTTCATGGACGGCGGCAGCGGCATCAACCTAATGTTCGCAAGCACCTTAGCAGCTATGTGGATCCCGCAATGCAGCCTGGAACAATCAGACACAACGTTCCACGGCATTGTCCCAGGGAAGGGCATTTTCCCCCTGGGCAAAATTGGGCTCGACGTCATCTTCGGGACGCCGGACAACTTTCGGCAGGAGCGCCTAGAATTCGAAGTAGTGGACTGGCCGTCGCAATACCACGCCATCCTGGGACGCGTAGCATTCGCAAGGTTCCTGGCCGTCCCACACTACGCATACCTACTACTCAAGATGCCAGGACCAAGGGGCATCATCACAGTCCACGGGAGCTTCACCCGCTCGGACCAATGCGACAGGGATTTTAACAAAATCTCCCAGTCTTTCGGCATGCAAGACGAGCTTGTAAGGCTCCGCGAGGTGACGGACAATGGGCTACCCCCAGTCACAAAGCAGAACGCACCTGACATGTCTTTCGACTCCACCATCAACACCAAGAAGGTGCAGGTCCATCCAATGGATGCCTCCAAGACGACGCTGATCGCCAACGACCTCAGCACCGCATAGGAAAGCGCGCTCGTCGAATTCCTCCGTGAGCACTGGGAAATCTTCGCCTGGTGTCCTGTGGACATGCCAGGAGTTCCCAGGGAATTCGCCGAGCACGCACTCAATGTCTTCCCAGACACTAAACCAGTCAAACAGTCCATCCGAAGACTGTCGGAGCCACGAGCCGAAGCTATCGGCAAGGAGATCAATAGATTACTCGCAGCAGACTTCATCCGGGAAATCAAGGAAAGCGAGTGGCTGGCAAACACGGTGATGGTCCCTAAGAAGGACACAGACATCCTGCGGATGTGTGTGGACTTCACGTCACTAAATAAACACTGCCCCAAGGACCACTTCCCTCTTCCTCGGATCGACCAAATCATCGATTCGACTGCAGGTTGTGAGAAACTCTCCTTCCTCGACGCCTACTCAGGCTATAACCAGATTCGACTCAAGGTCGAAGATCAAGAAAAAACAGCGTTCATCACACTGTTCGGAGTATACTGCTACAACACAATGCCCTTCGGGCTAAAGAACGCGGGTGCCACGTACCAGCGATGCATGCAGGCCTGCCTCAAGGACTAGATCGGTCGCAACGTCCAGGTCTATGTCGACGACATAGTCATAAAAACCAAGGAGGCAAGAACACTTATCGACGATCTCCGCGAGACGTTCGAAAACCTTCATCGCTACAGGATCAAGCTCAACCCAGAAAAGTGCGCCTTCGGCGTCCCCTCGGGTCAACTGCTCGGGTACTTCATCTCTCGGCGAGGGATCGAAGCAAACCCGAAGAAAATCAAAGCCATCATGACAATGGAGAAGCCCAAAAACCTCAAGGGCGTTCAACAGCCGCATGGGCGAGTAGCAGCATTAAGCAGGTTCATCAGCCGCATGGGCGAGAAGGCCCTACCATTCTACCAGCTGCTGCGCAAGGCAGACAAGTTCGAGTGGACACCAGAAGCCAACGACCCATTCGAAAGCCTCAAGCGGCTCCTCTCCACCTCGCCCGTTTTGGTCACACCAAAAGAGCGCGAGCCCCTGTTGCTGTACATAGCAGCCACCCACCAGGTGGTCAGCACAGTACTCGTGGTCGAACGACCCGAAGAAGGCAAGACCCATGGGGTACAACGCCCAATTTACTACCTCAGCGAGGTTCTCACTCCAACAAAACAGCGGTACCCGCACTACCAGAAGCTGGCCTACGGCGTGTTCATGACGGCTCGACGACTGAGCCACTACTTCTAGGAGCATCAGGTGATGGTCGTCAACGAGGCACCCCTAAACAGCATCCTGAATAACCCAGAGGCCACGGGGGCGTGGTACATGGGGCATCGAACTATCACCCCTGGATATCATCTACGAGAAGCGACACGCAATCAAATCTCAAGTCCTTCCGGACTTCCTGGTGCACTGGATGGAGCTGCAGCTACCCGACACCCCAGACATGTCGCAGTCCTGGACAATGCATTTTGACGGCTCCAAACGCGAAGCCGGGCGAGGCGAGTCATCTTGACCTCCCCAAGGTGACAAGATGAAATCGTCCGGATGAAATTCGAGCCTCCAACAACGAGGCGAATCTGAAGCCCTCATCCATGGCATGAGGATGGCAAGATATGTGGCGCCAGCAGCGCTGGTCATCTGGTGACTCCAACCTCGTCGTCAATGACGATGAATGAGTGCGACGCACACGCCGAAAACATGATCGTGTACCGCGCGCTATACAACACACTCGAAGGAGAATTCGACGGCTGCGAACTTCGGCACGTTGGAAGAGAGAGCAACGAGGAGGCCGATAGACTAGCCAACATCGGCTCCACTTGTGCAAAGATACCACCTGGTGTGTTCCTCGAACAGATCTGCGTGCCATCCATCAAGCGGAAATTCCCCAAGGGATCACCCGAAGAATCAGAACACTCGGGGGCTACGCTACCCGAAGGTCATGAAGGACCCGAAAAGTTGGATAACGAAGTCGCCACGGTCAACCTGATGCAGGTCATGGCAGTCGAAGAAACTTGGACACGACCATACCTCCAGTTCCCGATAAACGGAGAATTGCCAGACAGCCCGACAGATGCCCGGCGCGTATCTCGTTGGACAAAAGCCTTCACCATCATCAACGGCGAGCTGTACAAACGCAGCATTACAGGCGTACTACAACGGTGCGTCACCATCAACGACGGCAAGGCCATACTCCAAGACATCCACGAGGGCATCTGCGGCCACCACGCAGGCAGCCGCTCCCTTGTCGCCAAAGCTCTACGAGCAGGATTCTACTGGCCAACGGCCATGAGCGACGCAAAGGACATCGTCCGAAGATGCAACAGGTGCCAACGGTTTGCCGACAAACCGCACGCACCTGGGTCTGAGCTTCGACCCATACCAATAGCCTGGCCTTTTGCCCAATGGGGCCTTGACATGATCGGCAAACTGCCAAAATCCTCGAAGGGAGGACACGTCTTCCTCCTGGTCGCAGTCGACAAATTCACCAAGTGGATCGAAGCCATGCCAGTCACCAACCAGAAGGGCAAAACCGCCGTCAAGTTCTTCGAATCCATAGTCTACAGGTTCGGCGTACCGCACAGCATCATCACCGACAACGGATCAAACTTCATCTCCGAAGAATTCCAGAACTTCTGCGAAGGCCTCGGGATCAACATCATATATGCCTCAGTAGCACACCCGCAAACAAACGGGCAAGTGGAAAAGGCCAACGGCCTAATCGGTGCCGGCATCAAGAAGCGCCTCATGAGCTCACTCGAGCACAAAGCTGGAAACTGGACGAAAGAGCTACCGTCTGTCCTATGGAGCTTACGGACTACGCCAAACAGCTCCACCGGCTACACACCATTCTTCATGGTGCATGGAGTTGAAGCTGTGCTACCAGCCGAAGTACGCCACCAGGCTCCACGAGTCGTCGCTTACAGCGAAGCCGAATCCACGGCTGCACTCGAAGATGCCGTCGACACACTCGACAAAGCACGGGATATAGCAGCAGCTAGATCCGCGGTGTACCAGCAAAGTCTCCGCAACTATCACAGCCGCCAGCTGCGCCCAAGGTCCTTCGTCAAAGGAGAACTCGTCTTGCGACTCAAGCAAAAGCGACCGAATAAACTCGAGTCACCATGGGAAGGACCCTATGTCATCACCGAAGTCAACCCAGGTGGCGCCTATCGCCTCAAGCACGTGGAGTCTGGAGTCGCATACTCCAACCCATGGAACATCTCGCACCTGCGACGATTCTACCCATAACAATGGGCAATGTACCCCTTTTACTTTCAATAAGGCTTACGGCCAAGGCTACTCAGCCGAACCATGTACCTCCTCCATCACGATACAAATAAAGCTAAGTGCCTCTCTCCAACCTTTGGTTGACTATTTCTCTGCAACTTTGTTACATGCTACATACGCACTTGGGGGCTCCCCCCACCTCACGATTTCATTGACTGAGGACAAAACGTGTACACCTGAGTAGCTGACCACGTCAGGCAAACGAAAAGGACACGTACTACAATCAAAACACTACGTGCTCGCAAGCAAGCAAGCCTTTACAACAAGGGGCACATACACGCCCAGTCGCAATATACAAATTTTACATCTATCTGTTTATTTTCAGGTCCTACCTACTCTGAAGAATAACCTGAGCACGCTGCTCAAACAAATCTACAATCTGTTCGGCATACTGCCTTACAGCCGCGTAATGTGGACGCATATTCCACTCGCCACCATCTGGTCGAGGAGGTGGCCCAGTCGCCACAGCAGCCAAATCTACATCAGGACGGCGCACCCTCACAAGAGACAAGGCAGCCTTAACCCCTGTGACGAGCTGCTGCCGCACCAGCTCCTTGACATTGCTGGCACTCCGAAACTTTGCCAGAAGACCTGCAAGGGTCGTTGGCACAGCATCCAATGGAAACATGACGTGCGACCGAGAAAGCGATATACGCACTGACGGAGCACCCGAAACCTGGTAGACACGATCCTGCACCGTCGCGAACTATGGCGCGATCACGATCCATCGAAGAAGCGCGGCCTCCATGTCCTGTTGAGTCAAGCAATTGACTCGAACAGCAATACGCTCCTTTTCTTCCCTCGGAGCAAGGTTGGCACCTGCGGCAACCACACAAAACAAGAGTAAGGCCAGCAGGCTCACCCGAAGAACTGAGCTACAACTCGAAAAAAGGATCAACTGACATTGCAGCTGCTCGGACAGCCGACCCAGCTCCGCCATCAAATACTCCTCTCTGGCTGCACCACAGTCTGCTTTGGACTTCCAAACATCAGCACGACCGCGTAACCCAAGCAAATCTCTCTCCAAGCTGCGCACGCGATCTCGAAGAAAAGCGAGCTGCGAGGAATCATCCAACGATGCTCGCACGGGCCTTTCGGCTGAAGTGTCAACTGGGTCAGCACCCGAAGGAACCTAAAGCAGAAGAAAAAAGAAAGCACACAAACATTCAGCCAAGGATAGAGCTCAACTCGGAGGAATTCATTAAATAAGGCCACTGCGTGGCACAAAGATGGTGCTACAAAAGATATTTACAGCAAAAGTAGACTACATACTACCCTACATCTCCTACGCCTACGGCGGAGGGCACTGAGTCGCCTCAGAACCAAACTGCCTAGCTTTGGCCTCGCCCTGCTGCCGCAGCGCGTCTCAGACAGCAAGTCAATGAGCTTGGGCCCATATCGTCTGCAGCGAGCGGAGTAAGCGGCGAAGGCTACCTCGGATCCATCTGCAGTCGTCGACATCCGAGAAGTAATCTGGGGCAGGTCCAGCTCCGCCCTAGCCGCCATGGCCATCGCCAGCCCGACGGACGCGCCGATGCCCTTCTGCTTGCGCTTATACGCTGCAGGCGCCTCGGCTGACAGAGCCTCTGCCAGGGCACCCACGTCTTCAACGGATGCGCCCTTCAGGAAGAGCTCCTGGTAGAAGCGACCAAGGACCTCTTTCGCCTTGGCGAGGGAGTTGACGACGGTGCTGCAGCGGTCTTCGACCGCTACAGTGGCATCATCTAGAGCACTCCCGTGCTCCAGAGCACCGCGGTCGAACTCGATGCCTGCGGCATCTGAGACAAAAAAGAAGACAACATAAAGAAAGGCAACACAGAAGACGATCCGCAGAAAAAAGGAGCAAGTATAAAAGCTAACGCTCACCCGAAATAGCCTTGGCAGCAGCCATGAGCTTCTCGGCCACCCCCTTTTCACGAGCAGCCGCAACGGTGGCCAGCTGCTCCTCACGATCTGCGGCCTCCTGCTGCAGACGCTCTTTCGCTTCGGCTGCCTTCGTCAGCTCCAGCTCAAGGCGCTCTTTCGCCTGAGCAGCAGTTTCGGCCTTCTGCTCCAGTTGGCCAAGGCTCTTCTTCAGAGCATCGACCTCACGGAGAGAATCGTTATGTTCCTCTGCATTTACAACAAGTAAGTGTCAAAGAACATAACCAGGATAAAGAAAGATGAGTACCACAAGGCAGACGAATACCTTGCAGCTGCCGCAGTTTCGCCTCCAGCGTCAGGCGCTCCTCCACCAGCCGCTTGGCCTCTTGGACAAAAGGCTGCAGGACAAGGCAATAGCAGTAAGCACAGGACTTGGGGGCTACGCCCAAAACAGAAAAGGAAACACAACATCAGTACACGAAGATGCCCGGGGGCTCCCCCCGTGACATGAAGCAGAAAAACTTACGTGCTCCAAAGGCGAACCCGCAGGCTCGCGTGTGAAATTCTGAGGCGCAACCATCAACCTCTCCTGCATAGGGGGATCCGGAGCGGCGCCACCCGAAGTCGCCACCGTCTGAGGAGGAGGCGATGAAATGTTCGACTCCCCCATCATTTCACGCGCTCCATCACTAGAGCCGTTGAAAGATTGCCTGCATACAAAGCCAATCAGCATAGGTGCAAACATCATAAAAAGGAAAGGACAACAGTCCAACAAGAACACTTACGAGCCCAACGCGCTCAGGTCGAAGATAGGAGAAGCCCTTCGGGCCCTCTTCTCCTCCTTTTTCTCTTCCTTCTTCTCCTCCTTCTTTTCTTCCTTCTTCCGCTTTGCTGGCGGGTGCGGAGCAACAGCCCGCACAGGAATGGAAGGAATAGGAGAAGAAGAACCCCCCTGAACATCATCATGACGCTCAAGACCCAGAGGATTCCTGGGAGTCGGAGGAGTTGAAGCATCCGAAGACTCGCTCGAGCTCGGTGATCGCTCGCGCATATGGTCCTCACTCGACTCATCGGCATCCTCCGCCGGAGATCGCGCCGACGGAAGCTCGGACACGGAATCCACCACTTCATTATCCGGGGCATTCGGATACCTTTCGGGCAATGGTGGTGTCATGCCCGGCACTTTGAAGCTCTGCAACAGGAAAAGCAACTTTGTTAGCAAACAAAGGAAAAAATACACAGCTGACAAAAACAAAAGAGAAGCACTACGTGCGCAAATCTACACGTTCGGTACGACTAACGTCGAAGAAAAGGGAGGAGTCAGCGACTTCCCCGGGATTTCTTCGTCGGCCTTGAACTTCAACAGCACGCGAAGATCCTTGTCAAGGTCCACCTCGGAGATCTTCTCACTCGAAACCCTTGTCGGATCACGGCGCCCAGAGTAAAGGAACATCGGGTGCGCCCTCGCTTGAAGGGGCTACACCCGACGCTCAAGAAACGTCCGGATGACGTCGACACCGTTGACCTACTTCTCAGGAATCAATTGGAGCTCCTCCACCCGACGATACAGGGCCTCTATCTCTGCCACCTCACCGTCTAAGATTTGATTTTTCCAGGATCTTTTCTTCTCAATCAACTGGGAGGGGTCAAAAGGAACGAGACCAAAATCTTGCCCAGGCAGTACGGAGTCACGGATGTAAAACCATTTCCTCCGCCAGTATTGGACAGATTCCGACATGGAAAAGGAAAAGAACTGCACATTGGGACTGAGGGAGATGATGAAACCCCCAATGGGATACACACCATCCGAACCAGACTGCCTCTTCACGGAATACAGCTTCCGGAAAAGGCCAAAATGCGGCTCAATGCCAAGCCAACACTCGCAAAGCGTGATAAAACACGCAATGTGGAGAAGGGAGTTGGGAGACAGATGATGGAGTTGAACCCCATAGAAGAAGAGCAGTCCACGAAGGAAGTCATGGACGGATAATGAAAACCACGCATAAAGCAAGGCGACAAACATAACCCGATACCCAGATGGGGGACGGGGGATTACCTTGTTGCCGGGGAGTCTCACGGCCGTCGTGTCCTGCGGGATAAGGCCCCGCTCGCGCAATTTGCGGAGATCGCTCTCCCGCGTTTCTGATCGCCGCCAGCCACCATCGGTGACGCGAGCAGTGGCGGCGCCCTTCTTGCCTCCGGCGGCGCTGGTCCCAACTGCAGATGAGGACTTCTTTTTCCCCATGACGCTACGGTGGCGCCGGTGTTGCCAACGAAGAAAGACAAAGGAAATGAGGAGAAAACTCTCAGCACGCAGCAAGAATCGCTCGAGCGCAAGGAGGCAGTAAAACGCAAGAACTGGCGCGGTGAAAACAAACCACGACTTCACCACGGATTATAACAGCGAAGACGACGCACGTTGGCCGTCCATCGAGAAGACCTAACGCCAACGGCAGATCTGGCCGTACACGTGTCAGCACAAAAACGAACCATCGTTACCACGGCGTCCACTACGCGCGGAAATCGAGAAAACGCCGTAATCATCTCCACGCCACGCGTGACCAGTCAATTCAAAGTCAGGAAATGGGACCCACGCTTCGTCCAGTCAAGTCATCTCTGGCGTAGCAGACGCTTGAGGTCATCGATCGTCAGCACTGACGTCATCAAAAGCTATACTAGCACCAACTTCGGCTCAACAGCTAAAAGTACTCACTCGAATCTACAATTCGACTAAATACTTGGGGGCTACTCCTATCAGGAGCGCTGGTCGCGCACCCGAAGTACTTCCGGGTCAGCGGTACGCCCACGACAGTTGCATGATACAAAACTCGAGTCTCTGCCTGAGTCTACGACTCCGCCAGACACTCGGGGGCTACTCCAAACTGGAGCGATGGCCGTTCACACGCATGATCTTCGAGTCCTACGTCGAGTCCACGACTCCACTACGGACTCGGGGGCTACTCCCATAGGGAGGATGGACTTCAGCTTCCGAAAATTTTCGAGTCCTGCGGACTTAACAACTGAAACAATGCTTGAACTAAAGTCTCCGTTCGAGTCTACGACTCGAACAAACACTTGGGGGCTACTCCCATAGGGAGCGCTGGTCGCGCACCCTATGAAACCTTTGACTACGATCTTCCGGATCAGCACGCACCAACTTTTTGGCAACTCTGCCCCAACAAAACGCTAAGTGAGCAACGTTCTCCTTGGCCACCCGAAGCACCTCTGCGGTGACAAACATTCGGATGCTGTGTCTGCGACACAAAGATAAGACCTACAGATATCATCTGGTGGCCTAGCAACGCACCTGACTGCGCTCTGCTAGTATAAATCCGTACCAGCAGGTACGATGAAAAATCCCGACGGACGCGTTGGGTACATCATTTAAAAACACTGGAATTCCACTCCTATAAGTCCTCCGCGGCCTGAGTCGAATTACGCCAGCATATGTTCCGGGTTCGTGTCGAGGGACTCGCACCTGAAGAAGATCGTGTTGTTTTGTCCTAAGACGATTAACTGACCCTGATCTGTCGGGTGAGTCGACTGCGCATCAACAATCCCTACACATTCTCTTGAAAGACAGAGCTGCGCCCGAAAGAATGAAGAGTCCTCAGCCGAATCTACGATTCGACTAATCACTCGGGGGCTACTGACATGGTTATACCCTACGGGTACATAACTTCAGCATACCTGGTCCGGCCCAAGGAAGGCCCACAGCAGACATACGCTGGCCCATGAAGATTTTCGGGTGGCCAAGGCCCATGACGCCTTCGGATCCTTGGAGAGCAAGACTAGAGTTCGAATACAACTTGTAACCTACTCGTATCGGTACCTGAGACCTAGCCTCCCCATATATAAAGGCTAAGAGGGTCCAACGAGGGGAACACCCTAAGATTACGACATACACACCTCCACGCCAGATCAAATCTGCGCATCCTGTAACCTTCGGTTCCGCCGTAATAAAAGAGCAGACAAGCAGGAGTAGGGTTTTCCCTCCGGGGGCCTGAACCTGGGTAAATCTCGTGTCCCCTGGTTGCTTGTCTGTTAACCGTGCCACGATCTCCAGCATCCCCATCTTCTCCAAAACCCAAGTCCATAACAATGGGCATTGACGAGATTAAACCTCGTCAGTGGTGGTGATCAATTATGTGTTTGAACTAGTTCAGTTTATATTTTATTTTGTGTAGTATGTTTGTGATCTACATAGTTCAGTTTGGGATCTATGCGTTGGAAGGGGAACATGGATCAAATATGCATCATCAGTTCAGTTTAGTTTGGGTAGTATGTGTTCAGTTTTAGAGATCTTTTATGCATTTAGTTTGAGATATTAGTTGTCATTATTTGTCCAGTTGTAGTTTCCACATGTGTGCAATGGTAAACAATGCTTCCCTAAGATATATATGTTTCCATATTCTATGCTAGGAGATGTTTTCATATCTATATGTATATACAATGTATGAGGAGATGTTCTCACAGTTATATGTATATACCATGTGCGAGAAGATGTTCGATAGTTATATATACATGCGATGATCAACAATATATGCGCCACGTCGTGTCAATCTGAGGGGGATCCTTTGAGATCTTGGGATAAACTTTGATCCACCATGTTATGACCTAATAATATCTTGCTACTATGAACTAAACTAACCAAATTACTACCTATAAAGGGCGCATCCCTACCCGGCCTCCCAGGGGGTCTCAGCGCACATAGGAAGTTGGTCCGCATGATTTACCCTGCATAGTAAGGTTTCAATCCTGCTTTTGACAGCAGTCGTTGGATGTGGTCGTTTCTTGATTCACATCCAGCTCCTCTGAATTAGTCCATATATCTAGGCCCGAAAGCATGCGGGACGGACATTCGGAGGCAGTGATGACTGCTGGTCTGCGTTGCCTTTTTCTATGCACGTGGGGAGTGAAACCCTACACCGGCCAAAATATCCTAGGCCACATCCCCAAATCGCCAGGCTCCTCTCCTCCCCCTCTTGATACGCTGCCTCCTCTCCTCTTCCAAGATCCACTGCTACCTTGTCTCCTCTTCCCCGGTTCCACACAAGGCGGTACAGAGAACGTGGGGAAAGGAGGCAGAGAAACAACAACACGAAGGAGGAACGGAACGATAAGGCACGAGATGGTCACGGTGGCGGGCTAGAGGAGGTGCTGCTGGAGCGCGCACGGAGGAGGGTGGTGGCGGCACGGGTGGAGTCCTCGGCATTGCTCTCCGATAGCGCATTCCCAGCAGTAGTGTTGCTCGTGTTGGAGATATGCCCTAGAGGAAATCATAAAAGTGGTTATTATTATATCTTTGTGTTTATGATAAATGTTTACATTCATGCTATAATAGTATTAACCGGAAACATTAATACTTGTGTGATTTGTAAACTAAATTAGAGTCCCTGGTAAACCCTCTTTGTAATACTAGATTGTTGATTAATAAATGATCGTGGTTTCTCGATCATGAACATTGAGATGTTGTTAATAACAAGATCATATCATTAGGAGAATGGTATGATGGATATACTCCTATAGATAAGCATAGCATAAAGATCAAGTCATTTTAATAGTTCGTTTGCTATTAGCTTTCTAATACATAGTAACCTAATTCCTTCGACCATGAGATCATGCTAATCACCATCACCGGAAGGATACTTTGATGACATTAAACACCACACCATAACTAGGTGGCTATAAAGTTGGCATTGAGTGTTCGGAAAGTATGGGTTGAGGCACATGGATTAAGAGTGGGATTTGTCCATCCATATGACGGATAGATATACTCTGGGCCCTCTCGGTGGAATGTCATCCAATTGGCTTGCAAGCATGTGACTGGATCACAAGGGATCACATATCACGGGAACGAGAAAAGAGTACTTATCAGTAACGAGGTTGAACTAGGTATGCAGAGATACCGACGATCAAAACCTCAGATAATTAAACTATCGTGAGACAAAAGGAAATTGGTATCGTATGTAAGTGGTTCATTCGATCACAAAGTAATCGTTGAAATATGTGGGAGCCATGTGAATTTCCAGATTCCTCTATTGGTTATTGATCAGAGAAGTGTCTTGGTCATGTCCGCGTAATTCACGAACCGTAGGGAGACACACTTAAGGATTCGATGTTGTTTAGTAGATATGGAATGTTAGCAGGGATACCGAATGTTGTTCGGAGTCTCGGATGGGATCCGGGATATCATGAGGAGATCCGGAATGGTCCGAAGAATAATATTCATATAAGGAAAGTCCTATTTCGGAGTTCGGGAAAGTCTCCGATGGTTTCATCGAAGAGGTTCTAGAAGGGTCTAGAAGGTTCACCGGACCGGAAGGGGAATGGTCCATGAATGTGTCATGGATATAAGGAATGATTAGATCATATCCTAGGTCGCTTTGTGTTGTCATTTGCAATAGATAAATAAAGCTCTAAATTGAAAGTCAAAGGGGAAGTTTGAAAAGTCAAACTGGAACAATGGTTTCCTAGTGGGAGAAGAAACAGGTCCTTCTCTCAATCCAACTTGGGTTTGGGTTTGGATTCAAACCCACCCCTCCCAAGGCTTCCCCCTCTCATAAATAGAAGGGGAGGGCTGCCCCAACACACATAAGCCCTAGCCCTCCCCGAGCCAAGCCGCCGCCGCCGCCCGCGCGCCGCCTCGTCGCCGCCGCTCTAGCCGCCGCCGACACCTCCTCCTCCTAGATCTCTAAACCCTAGATTTTTGGGAAACCCTAATCCACCATAACTCGCATCCGGCTTAGGCGAAGCCCTGCGGGATCTTCCCTCTACTTCCAACACCACACCGTCGTGCTGCCGGAATCGCGAGGAGAGAACTACAACCTCTGCTGCCTGCTAGAACAAGGGAGAGGAAGGTCTTCATCGAGTACCGAACGTGTGATCGACTGCGGAAGCGCTTGGGCAACGGTTACGGAAGGATCGTCTACGCGATCTTGAGATCGGCAAGTGTACGACTACATCACCCACGAGAATCTGCTCTCGTTAACCGCTTTGTAATCTTCGAGGGTGAGTGCTTCTATCGACTCATTGCTATAATCTAGTAGATAGATCTTGGCTTGTTTGTGTGCATGTGGTAGAATTTTTTGTTTTCCATGCTACGAACCCCTAAAGTGGTATCAGAGCCGTGTCTATATGTAGATCTGTTGTACGAGTAGAACACAATGGTCATTGTGGGCGGTGGTGCTTTTATTATCAATTGCTTTTTGTGTACTTTGCATCTTGCGGTATGATGGTATGAAGCGGCCCGGGCTAACCTTACATGACATCGTTCATGAGACTTGCTCCACACTCAACATGCAACTTGTATTGCATAAGTGGCTTTGCGGGTGTCTGTCTCTCCCATCATAATATAGATTCAATTTACAACGGGCACTTGATAGTTCAAGCATCAAAGTTGTGGTTCTTGTTCGTAAGTTAGAACGACACTTATTGAAAGCCCGAAACCACGTAAAATATGCAAAGAAAATTAGAGGCGTCTAACTTTTTTTTGCAGGGGTGTGCTGTGATGTGATATGGCCATGATTGTGATTATATATGATGTATGCAATGTTCCTTATTGTAAGTTGGCAACCGGCAGGAGCCATATGGTTGTCTTTGAAATTCCGTTAAGGCCTGCGTGTCTATACAAAGTAGTTATAATAGTTGAACCTGGTGGACGACGACCATGAAACGGCGCCATTGACCTTGACGCCATATCGGTGATGATGGAGATCATGTTCGTGCTTGAAGATGGAGATCGGAAGCACAAGAAGAAAGTCCATATCATATCACATATTATAAATTTCATGTGATGTTAATCCTTTATGCATCTTGTATTGCTTAGTTTGCGACAGTAGCATTATAAGATGATCCCTCAAGCACACAATTTCAAGTTTTAAAGTGTTCATCCTTAGTAAGCACCGTTGCTAAAGCTCGTTGTTTCGAAGCACCACGTGATGATCGGGTGTGTTAGATTCTGTGAGTGTATACAACGTGAGCAAGCCAGATTTGCTCATGCGGAAACTAAGGTTTGATCTTGACGAGCCTAACATGTACAGACATGGTCTCGAAACACGGATCACCGAAAGGTAAAGCATGAATCATATAGTAGATATGATGAACATGTCGATTGTTCGCCATTGAAACTATATCAACTCTCGTGATGATCGGTGTTGATGTGGTGGATTTGGTTCGTGTGATCACTAAAAAAATGTGAGGGATGTTGTTTTGAGTGGGAGTTCACCTAGATTAATTTAACTATTAATTAGAACTCAATTTGTCATAAACTTAGTCTAAACTATTGCAAATATGTTGTAGATCAATGGCGGGCCCTACCATCAATTTTAATGCGTTCCTAGAGAAAGAAAAGTTCAAAAAAACAATGGAAGCAACTTCGCATATTGGTTCCGCAATTTGAGGATTGTCCTCACAGCTGGTAATTTGACCTATGTGCTGGATGCACCGCTGGGTGACCCACCTGCAGCTACTGCTACCGATGAAGTAAAGAATGTTTACCTTGCCCGGAAGACTCAGTACTCCACAGTTCAGTGTGCTATCTTGTATGGTTTAGAATCGGAGCTTCAGAAAAGGTTTGAGAATTCAGACCCACATGATATTGTCCGTGATCTCAAATTGATCTTTGAGACTCACGTGGCAATTGAGAGCTATGAGGCTTCTGAAAAGTTCTTTAACTGCAAGATGGAAGAGGGCAGCTCCGTCAGTGAGCATGTGCTTAAGATGTCTGGGCACGCAAAAAAATTTCAAAGCTTGGGTATAGTGATTCCTAATGCTTTGGGGATTTACCGTGTCCTCCAATCACTACCACCAAGTTACAAGAACTTTGTGATGAACTACAATATGCAAAACATGAAAAAGCAGTTGCCAGAACTCTTTGCCATGTTGAAATCTGCAGAAGTGGAGATCAAGAAAGAGCACCAAGTGTTGATGGTCAATAAGACCACCAAATTCAAGAAAGGCAAGTCTAAGCAAAATGGACACTTCAAGAAGGGTGGTAAGAAAGTTACCAGCCTGAAGAAGACAAGGCTGGACCTAAGCCCGACATCGAGTGCTTTACTTCAAGGGAGAAGGTCACTGGAAGCGGAATTGCCCAAAGTACTTAGCGGATTTGAAGAACGGCAACATCAAGAAGAAAGGTATATCCGATATACATGTTATTGATGTGTATCTCACTAGTACTCGTAGTAGTGCCTGGGTATTTGATACTAGTTTTTTTGCAGGGGTGTGCTGTGATGTGATATGGCCATGATTGTGATTATATTTGATGTATGCAATGTTCCTTATTGTAAGTTGGCAACCGGCAGGAGCCATATGGTTGTCTTTAATTTTGTTAAGACCCGCGTGTCTATTCATAGTAGTTGTAATAGTTGTAGCCGGTGGACGACAACCATGGAGAAGCGTCATTGACCTTGATGCAATGCCGGTGATGATGGAGATCATGTTCGTGCTTGAAGATGGAGATCGGAAGCACAAAGAAGAAAGGCCATATCATATCACATATTATGAATTGCATGTGATGTTAATCCTTTATGCATCTTGTATTGCTTAGTTAACAACGGTAGCATTATAAGATGATCCCTCATGCACATGAATTTCAAGTAATAAAGTGTTCACCCTTAGTTAGCACCGTTGCTAAAGCTTGTTGTTTCGAAGCACCACGTGATGATCGGGTGTGTTAGATTTCGCAAGTGTATACAACGTGAGCAAGCCAGATTTGCTCATGCGGAAGCTAAGGTTTGATCTTGACGAGCCTAGCATTTACATACATGGTCTCGGAACACGGATCACCGAAAGGTAAAGCATGAGTCATATAGTAGATATGATGAACATGTTGATTATGAGCCATTGAAGCTACATCAATTCTCGTGATGATCGGTTTTGATGTGGTGGATTTGGTTCGTGTGATCACTAAAACAATTTGAGGGATATTGTTTTGAGTGGGAGTTCACCTAGATTAATTTAACTATTAATTAGAACTCAATTTGTCATAAACTTAGTCTAAACTATTGCAAATATGTTGTAGATAAATGGCGGCCCCTACCATTAATTTTAATGCGTTCCTAGAGAAAGAAAAGTTGGAAAACAATGGAAGCAACTTCGCGGATTGGTTCTGCAATTTGAGGATTGTCCTCAATGCTGGTAATTTGACCTATGTGCTGGATGCACCGCTGGGTGACCCGCCTGCAGCTACTGCTACCGATGAGGTAACGAATGTTTTCCTCGCTTGGAAGAATCAGTACTCCATAGTTCAGTGTGCTATCTTGTATGGTTCGGAATCGGAGCTTCAGAAAAGGTTTGAGAACCATGACCCACATGATATTGTCTGTGAACTCAAAATGATATTTGAGGCTCACGCGGCAGTTGAGAGTTATGAGGCTTCTGAAAATTTCTTTCACTGCAAGATGGAAGAGGGCAGCTCCGTCAGTGAGCATGTGCTTAAGATGTCTGGGCATGCAAGCAAACTCCAAAGCTTGGGTATAGTGATTCCTAATTATTTAGGGATTCACCTTGTCCTCCAATCACTACCACCAAGTTACAAGAATTTTGTGATGAACTACAAGATGCAAAACATGGACAAGTCGTTGCCAGAACTCTTCTCCATGTTGAAATCTGCAGAAGTGGATATCGAGAAAGAGCACCAAGTGTTGTTGGTCAATAAGACCACCAAATTCAAGAAGCAAGGCAAGTCTAAGAAGAAGGGAAACGTCAAGAAGGGCGGTAAGAAAGTTGCCGCGCCAGCGAAGAAGACCAAGGCTGGGCCTAAGCCTGATACTGAGTGCTTTTACTGCAAGGGAGAAGGTCACTGGAAGCAGAATTTCCCAAAGTACTTGGATGATTTGAAGAACGGCAACATCAAGAAGAAAGGTATATCCGGTATACATGTTATTGATGTGTATCTCACTAGTACTCGTAGTAGTGCCTGGGTATTTGATACTAGTTCGGTTGCTTATATTTGTAACTCGAAACATGTACTGCAGAGTAAACGGAAGCTAGCGAAGAACAAGGTGATGATGCGCGTTGGAAATGGATCAAAGGTTGATGTGATCGCGGTCGGCACGCTACCTCTTCATCTACCATCGGGATTAGTTTTATACTTAAATAATTGTTATTTGGTGCCTGCGTTGAGCATGAACATTATATCTGGACATGTTTATTGCGAGACGGTTACTTGTTTAAGTCCGAGAATAATGGTTGTTCGGTTTATATGAGTAATATGTTTTATGCACATGCACCTTTGATAGATGGTCTATTCTTATTGAATCTCGATTGTGGAAATACACACACTAATAACATTGAAGCTAAACGTTTGAAATTGAGCGATAACTCGACCTATATGTGGCACTGTCGTCTTGGTGACATTGGAGTGAAGCGTATGAAGAAACTCCATTCCAATGGACTTCTTGAATCACTTGATTTCGAATCACTTGAAAGATGCGAAGCATCTCTGATGGGTAAAATGACTAAGACTCCATTTTCTGGTATGATGGAGCGAGCTACGGACTTATTGGAAATCATACATACCGATGTGTGTGGCCCAATGAGTGTAGCATCGCGCGGCGGTTATAGTTATGTTCTTACCTTCACTAATGACTTGAGTAGATATGGGTATATCTATTTCATGAAACATAAGTCCGAAACTTTCGAGAAGTTTAAGGAATTTCAAAGTGAGGTAGAGAATCAACGTAACAAGAAGATTAAATTTCTACGTTCTGATCGTGGAGGTGAATATCTAAGTTACGAGTTTGGCGAGCATTTGAAGAAATGCGGAATACTTTCACAATTGACACCGCCGGGAACACCACAGCGTAATGGTGTGTCCGAACATCGTAATTGAACTCTCTTAGATATGGTTTGTTCTATGATGTCACTTATAGATTTACCGCTATCGTTTTGGGGTTATGCATTAGAAACAGTCGCATTCACTTTAAATAGGGCACCATCTAAATCCGTTGAAACGACACCGTAGGAATTATGGTTTGGGAAGAAACCTAAATTGTCGTTCCTTAAAGTTTGGGGATTTGAAGCTTATGTAAATAAGTTACAGCCGGACAAGATTGAACCCAAAGCGGAGAAATGCGTCTTCATAGGATACCCGAAGGAAACTATTGGGTATACCTTCTATCATAGATCCGAGGGCAAAATCTTCGTTGCCAAGAATGAATCCTTTCTAGAGAAGGAGTTTCTCTTAAAAGAAGTGACTAGAAGAAAAGTAGAACTCGACGAGGTTGACGAACCTTCTCTGGAACTTTAGAGGAGCGCAGCACCGGAAGTAGTTCCTGTGGCGCCTGCACAAATAAGAGAGGAAGCTAATGATGTTGATCATGAAACTTCAGTTGAAGTTACTACAGAACCTCGTAGGTCAACGAGAACTCGTACCACTCCTCATTGGTATGATCCCGTTATGAGTGTCATGTTGGTGGACAACACCGATGACCCTGTGACATATGAGGAAGCGATGTTGAGCCCAGATTCCAATAAATGGCAAGAGGCCATGAAATCCGAGACTGGATCCATGTACGAAAACCAAGTATGGACTTTGGTGGACTTACCGGATGGCCGGAAGGTTGTTGAGAACAAATGGATTTTTTGGGTTTCGTAGCATGGAAAACAAAAAATTTCTATCGCATACAAACAAACAAGCCAAGATCTATCTACTAGATTGTAGCAACGAGTCGATGGAATAACTCACCCTCGAAGATTCCAAAGTGTTTAACGAGAGCGGATTCTCGTGGGTGATGTAGTCGTACTCTTCCCGATCTCAAGATCGCGTAGACGATCCTTCCGGCGCTGCGTTCCGGCAGCGCTCCATGATCGGTCACACGCGTTAGGTCTTTCGAAGACCTTCCTCTCCTTTGTTCCGGGCAAGAAGGTTGTAGCACTCTCCTCGCGATTCCGGCAGACAATGGCGTGGTACGGAAGTAGAGGGAGATCTCATGAGGCCGCCTTAAGCCAGAGCAAGTATGGTGGACTATGAGAGAGCTCCTCGGCGATCTAGGGTTTAGACACACCAAGAAGGAGGCTTGGCCGGCGGCTAGGGTTAGCTAGGCAGCGGCGGCGGCTTGCCCTAGGGCGGTGGCGGCTGCAGGAGGGGCCGGCGGCTAGGGCTAGGGTTTCCGGGGTGGTGGAGTTGTGTATTGGAGGGGCAGCCCTGCCCCTCCTTATATAGGTGGAGGGGGCACGCCAGGGGAGGGGAGTCCCTCCCCAACTCGGTTTCCCAAGGGGGCGGGTGGTGGAGGGGAGGAACTCCTCCCCAACTCGGTTTCCACCTTCCCCTCCACTTCCCAAAATAGCCGTTTGACTTTTCAAATTGCGTTTGACTTTTCAAACTAGGATTTGATTAAACCCTTTATTTTATTCAGAGATGACACCTAGTACATGATGCAATCATTCTAACTTGATATGACACATTCATGTACCCTTCCTCTCCGGAGTGCCGGACATTCTGGAACCTTCTAGAACATTCCCGATGAAAACACCGGAACCATTCTCCAACCCCGAAACAGGACTTCCCTTATATGAATCTTATTCTCCGGACCATTCCGGATCTCCTCGTGATATCCCGGATCCCATCTGAGACTCCGAACAACATTCGGTCTCTTACTCATCATTCCATAACTACTCAAACAAGGTCGAATCCTTAAGTGTGTCTCCCTACGGTTCGTGAATTATGCGGACATGATCGAGACACTTCTCCGAACAATAACCAATAGAGGAATCTGGAAATTCATATGGCTCCCACATATTTCTACGATTACTTTGTGATCGAATGAACCACTTACATACGATACCAATTTCCCTTTGTCTCACGATAGTTTTACTTATCCGAGGTTATGATCGTTGGTATCTCTGCATACCTAGTTCAACCTCGTTACTGATAAGTACTCTTTTCTCGTTCGCCTGATATGTGATCCCTTGTGAGCCAGTCACATGCTTGCAAGCTAATTGGATGACATTTCACCGAGAGGGCCCAGAGTATATTATCCGTCATATGGATGGACAAATCCCACTCTTGATCCATGTGTCTCAACCAATACTTTCCAAACACTCAATGCCACCTTTATAGCCACCCAGTTCCGGTGAAGGTGATATGCATGATCTCATGGTCGAAGGAATTAGGTTACTATGTATCAGAAAGCATATAGCAATTTAACTATTAAAATGACTTGATCTTTATGCTACACTTATCTATAGGAGTATGTCCACCATATCATTCTCCTAACGATATGATCTTGTTGTTAATAACATCTCAATGTTCATGATAGGGAAGCCACAATTATATATTAACCAACAAGCTAGTATTATAAAGAGGCTTTACTAGGGACTCTATTTTAAGTTTACAAATCACACACACGTATCAATGTTTCCTTGTTAATACTATTATAGCATGAATGTAAACATTTATCATAAACACAAAGATATAATAATAACTACATTTATTATTGCCTCTAGGGCATATCTCCAACAGTCTCCCACTTGCACTAGAGTCATCTAATCTAGATTACATGGTAATATACCGAACACCCATGGCAGTTTGGTGCTGGTCATGTTTTTCCCTCGGGAGAGGTTTAGTCAACGGATCCGCCACATTCAGATCTATGTGTACTTTGCAAATCTTTATGTCCCCATCCTGGACATGTTCTCGAATAGCGTGAAAACGTAGCTTGATGTGCTTCAGCTTCTTGTGTGACCTTGGTTCTTGCGCATTGGCTATGGCGCCCATGTTATCACAGTAGATAGACATTGGGTCCAGCGCACTAGGAACCACACCCAGCTCTGTAATGAACTCTTTCATCCATATCGCTTCTTGTGAAGCCTCCGGAAGCAACCATGTATTCCGATTCGTTGAAGATCTCACCACAACGCTTTGCTTTGCACTCCTCCTAACTGCTGCACCATTCAAAGTAAATACGTATCCAGATTGTGATTTAGAATCATCCGGATCGGTGTTCCAACTAGCATCGGTGTAACCATTAACAACGAGCTGTTCATCACCTCCATAAGAAAGAACCATATCCTTAGTTCTTCTCAAGTACTTAAGGATGTTTTTGACCGCTGTCCAATGATCCACTTCTGGATCACTTTGATATCTGCTAGTTAAACTAACAGCATATGCAATGTCGGGTCTAGTACATAGCATGGCATACATTAGAGATCCTATGGCTGAGGCATAGGGAGTCTTACTCATCCTTTCTCTATCTTACTCATTGTCGGACTTTGAGTTTTACTCAAGGTCGTATTGGGCAACATGGGCAAGAACCCTTTCTTGCTATCTTCCATTCCAAACCTCTTTAGAACTTTGTCCAAATATGTACTTTGTGACAATGATATTAGGCGTCTCGATATATCTCTATAAATCTTTATGCCTAATATGTAAGCTGCTTCGCCAAGATCCTTCATTGAAAAACTATTATTCAAATATTCCTTGACACTATTAAGAAGGTCTACATCATTCCCAATCAACAATATGTCATCTACATATAGTATTAAGAATTACAAAGCTCCCACTCACTTTCTTGTAAATACAAGCTTCTCCATAAGTTTGTATAAAACCAAAACTTTTGATCACCTTATCAAAACGTTGATTCCAACTTCGGGATGCTTGCTTCAATCCATAGATGGACCGTTGAAGTTTGCATACCTTGTTAGCATCTTTAAGATCGACAAAACCTTTGGGTTGCATCATATACAACTCTTCATCAATGTCTCCATTGAGGAATGTTGTTTTGACATCCATCTGCCATATCTCATAATCATAATATGCAGCGATTGCTAACATAATCCTCACAGACTTTAGCTTCGCTACAGGTGAGAAAGTCTCATGGTAGTCAACTCCTTGAATTTGTCGAACCCCTTTTGCGACAAGTCGAGCTTTATAGACAATAACATTACCATCAGCATCTGTTTTCTTCTTGAAAATCCATTTGTCCTCGACAGCCTTCCGGCCATCCGGTAAGTCCACCAAAGTCCATACTTGGTTTTCGTACATGGATCCAATCTCGGATTTCATGGCTTCTTGCCATTTATTGGAATCAGGGCTCATCATCGCTTCCTCATATGTCGTAGGTCATCGGTGTTGTCCACCAACATGACACTCATAACGGGATCATACCAATCAGGAGTGGTACGAGTTCTCGTTGACCTGCGAGGCTCTATAGCAACTACAACCGAAGTTTCATGATCATCATCATTAGCTTCCTCTCTTATTGGTGCAGGCACCACAGGAACTTCTTCTGGTGATGCGCTACTCGCAAGTTCGAGAGAAGGTTCGATAACCTCGTCGAGTTCTACTTTCCTTCCAGTCACTTCTTTCGAGAGAAATTCCTTCTCTAGAAAGGATCCATTCTTGGCAACGAAGATTTTGCCCTCGGATCTATGATAGAATGTATACCCGATAGTTTCCTTCGGGTATCCTATGAAGAAGCATTTTTCCGCTTTGGGTTCTAGCTTGTCCGGCTGTAACTTCTTTACATAGGCTTCACAACCCCAAACTTTAAGGAACGACAATTTAGGTTTCTTCCCAAACCATAATTCATACGGTGTCGTTTCAGCGGATGTAGATGGTGCCCTATTTAAAGTGAATGCGGTTGTTTCTAATGCATAACCCCAAAATGATAGCGGTAAATCTGTAAGTGACATCATAGAACGAACCATATCTAAGAGAGTTCGATTACGACGTTCGGACACACCATTACGCTGTGGTGATCCCGGCGGTGTCAATTGTGGAAGTATTCCGCATTTCTGCAAATGCTCGCCAAACTCGTAACTTAGATATTCACCTCCACGATCAGAACGTAGAAATTTAATATTCTTGTTACGCTGATTCTCTACCTCACTTTGAAATTCCTTAAACTTCTCGAAATTTTTGGAATTATGTTTCATGAAATATATATACCCATATCTACTCAAGTCATCCGTGAAGGTAAGAACATAACGATAACCACCGCGCGATGCTACACTCATTGGACCACACACATCGGTATGTATGATTTCCAATAAGTCCGTAGCTCGCTCCATCATACCAGAAAATGGAGTCTTAGTCATTTTACCCATCAAACATGCTTCGCATCTTTCAAGTGATTCGAAATCAAGTGATTCAAGAAGTCCATCGGAATGGAGTTTCTTCATACGCTTCACTCCAATGTGACCAAGGCAGCGATTACCACAAATAGGTCGAGTTATCGCTCGATTTCAAACGTTTAGCCTCAATGTTATTAATATGTGTATTTCCACTATCGAGATTCAATAAGAATAGACCATCTATCAAAGGTGCATGTGCATAAAACATATTACTCATATAAATCGAACAACCATTATTCTCGGACTTAAACAAGTAAATCTGCTTAATAAATAAGATCTCGATATAATGTTCATGCTTAAGGTGCACCAAATAACAATTATTTAAGTATAAAACTAATCCGATGGTAGATGAAGGGTAGCATGCACCCGATCACATCAACCTTGGATCCGTTTCCCAGCATCATCACCTCGTTCTTCGCTAGCTTTCGTTTATTGAGCACTGCTTTGAGTTACAAATGTGAGCAACGAACCAGTATCAAATACCTGCACTACTACGAGTACTAGTGAGATACACATCAATAACATGTATATCGGATATACCTTTCTTCTTGATGTTGCCGTTCTTCAAATCCGCTAAGTACTTTGGGCAATTCCGCTTCCAGTGACCTTCTCCCTTGAAGTAAAAGCACTCAGTATCAGGCTTAGGTCCAGCCTTCGTCTTCTTCGTCAGCGTGGTAACTTTCTTACCACCCTTCTTGAAGTGTCCATTTTGCTTAGACTTGCCTTTCTTGAATTTGGTGGTCTTATTGACCATCAACACTTGGTGCTCTTTCTTGATCTCCACTTCTGCAGATTTCAACATGGCAAAGAGTTCTGGCAACTGCTTTTTCTTGTTTTGCATATTGTAGTTCATCACAAAGTTCTTGTAACTTGGTGGTAGTGATTGGAGGACACGGTAAATCCCCAAAGCATTAGGAATCACTATACCCAAGCTTTGAAATTTTTTTGCGTGCCCAGACATCTTAAGCACATGCTCACTGACGGAGCTGCCCTCTTCCATCTTGCAGTTAAAGAACTTTTCAGAAGCCTCATAGCTCTCAATTGCCACGTGAGTCTCAAAGATCAATTTGAGATCACGGACAATATCATGTGGGTCTGAATTCTCAAACCTTTTCTGAAGCTCCGATTCTAAACCATACAAGATAGCACACTGAACTGTGGAGTACTGAGTCTTCCGGGCAAGGTAAACATTCTTTACTTCATCGGTAGCAGTAGTGGGTCACCCAGCGGTGCATCCAGCACATAGGTCAAATTACCAGCTGTGAGGACAATCCTCAAATTGCGGAACCAATATGCGAAGTTGCTTCCATTGTTTTTTTGAACTTTTCTTTCTCTAGGAACGCATTAAAATTGATGGTAGGGCCCGCCATTGATCTACAACATATTTGCAATAGTTTAGACTAAGTTTATGACAAATTGAGTTCTAATTAATAGTTAAATTAATCTAGGTGAACTCCCACTCAAAACAACATCCCTCACATTTTTTTAGTGATCACACGAACCAAATCCACCACATCAACACCGATCATCACGAGAGTTGATATAGTTTCAATGGCGAACAATCGACATGTTCATCATATCTACTATATGATTCATGCTTTACCTTTCGGTGATCCGTGTTTCGAGACCATGTCTGTACATGTTAGGCTCGTCAAGATCAAACCTTAGTTTCCGCATGAGCAAATCTGGCTTGCTCACGTTGTATACACTTGCGAAATCTAACACACCCGATCATCACGTGGTGCTTCGAAACAACAAGCTTTAGCAACGGTGCTAACTAAGGGTGAACACTTTATGACTTGAAATTCATGTGCATGAGGGATCATCTTATAATGCTACCGTTGTTAACTAAGAAATACAAGATGCATAAAGGATTAACATCACATGCAATTCATAATATGTGATATGATATGGCCTTTCTTCTTTGTGCTTCCGATCTCCATCTTCAAGCACGAACATGATCTCCATCATCACCGGCATTGCATCAAGGTCAATGACGCTTCTCCATGGTTGTCGTCCACCGGCTACAACTATTACAACTACTATGAATAGACACGCGGGTCTTAACAAAATTAAAGACAACCATATGGCTCCTGCCGGTTGCCAACTTACAATAAGGAACATTGCATACATCAAATATAATCACAATCATGGCCATATCACATCACAGCACACCGCTGCAAAACAAAGTTAGACGCCTCTACTTTCTTTGCATGTTTTACGTGGTTTGGGGCTTTCAATAAGTGTCGTTCTAACTTACGAACAAGAACCACAACATTGATACTAGTATTGACAATCACCCATTGTAAATTGAATCTTAACTATGCTGGGAGAAACAGGCACCCGCAAAGCCGCTTATGCAATACAAGTTGCATGTCAAGCGTGGAGCAAGTCTCATGAACGATGTCATGTAAGGTTAGCCCGGGCCGCTTCATCCCAACATCCCGCAAGATGCAAAGTACACAAGAAGCAATCGACAATAAAAGCATCAACGCCCACAATGACCATTGTGTTCTACTCGTGCAACAAATCTACATACAGACACGGCTCTGATACCACTGTTGGGTTTCGTAGCATGGAAAACAAAAATTTTCTATCGCATACTAACAAACAAGCCAAGATCTATCTACTAGATTGTATCAACGAGTCGATGGAATAACTCACCCTCGAAGATTCCAAAGTGTTTAACGAGAGCGGATTCTCGTGGGTGATGTAGTCGTACTCTTCCTGATCTCAAGATCGCGTAGACGATCCTTCCGCGCAGGCTCCGCAGCGCTTCCGCAGTCGGTCACACGTTCAGTACTCGACAAAGACCTTCCTCTCCCTTGTTCCAGCAGGCAGCGGAGGTTGTAACACTCTCCTCGCGATTCCGGCAGCACAATGACGTGGTACCGGAAGTAGAGGGGAGATCTCGCAGGGCTTCGCCTTAAGCCGGAGCGAGTATGGTGGACTATGAGAGAGCTCCTCGGCGATCTAGGGTTTAGACACACCAAGAAGGAGGCTTGGCCGGCGGCTAGGGTTAGCTAGGCAGCGGCTTGCCCTAGGCGCGGCCGTGAGGCAGCGGCTAGGGCTAGGGTTTCCGGGGTGGTGGAGTTGTGTATTGGAGGGGCAGCCCTGCCCCTCCTTATATAGGTGGAGGGGGCGCGCCAGGGGTCCCTCCCCAACTCGGTTTCCCAAGGGGGCCAGCGGTGGAGGGGAGGAACTCCTCGCCAACTCGGTTTCCACCTTCCCCTTCACTTCCCAAAATAGCCGTTTGAATTTTCAAATTGGCATTTGACTTTTCAAACTAGGATTTGATTAAACCCTTTATTTTGTTCAGCGATGACACCTAGTACATGATGCAATCATTCTAACTTGATATGACACATTCATGTACCCTTCCCCTCCGGAGTGCTGGACATTCCGAAACCTTCTAGAACATTCCCGATGAAAACAACGGAACCATTCTCCAACCCCGAAACATGACTTTCCTTATATGAATCTTATTCTCCGGACCATTCCGGATCTCCTCGTGATATCCCGGATCCCATCTGAGACTCCGAACAACATTTGGTCTCTTACTCATCATTCCATAACTACTCAAACAAGGTCGAATCCTTAAGTGTGTCTCCCTACGGTTCGTGAATTATGCGGACATGATCGAGACACTTCTCCGAACAATAACCAATAGAGGAATCTGGAAATTCATATGGCTCCCACATATTTCTATAATTACTTTGCGATCGAATGAACCACTTACATACGATACCAATTTCCCTTTGTCTCATGATAGTTTTACTTATCCGAGGTTATGATCATCGGTATCTCTGCATACCTAGTTCAACCTCGTTACTGATAAGTACTCTTTTCTTGTTCCCATGATATGTGATCCCTTGTGAGCCAGTCACATGCTTGAAAGCTAATTGGATGACATTTCACCGACAGGGCCCAGAGTATATTATCCGTCATATGGATGGACAAATCCCACTCTTGATCCATGTGTCTCAACCAATACTTTCCGAACACTCAATGCCACCTTTATAGCCTCCCAGTTCCGGTGAAGGTGATATGCATGATCTCATGGTCGAAGGAATTAGGTTACTATGTATTAGAAAGCATATAGCAATTGAACTATTAAAATGACTTGATCTTTATGCTACGCTTATCTATAGGAGTATGTCCACCATATCATTCTCCTAACGATATGATCTTGTTGTTAATAACATCTCAATGTTCATGATAGGGAAACCACAATCATATATTAACCAACAAGCTAGTATTATAAAGAGGCTTTACTAGGGACTCTATTTTAAGTTTACAAATCACACAAGTATCAATGTTTCCTTGTTAATACTATTATAGCATGAATGTAAACATTTATCATAAACACAAAGATATAATAATAACTACATTTAATATTGCCTCTAGGGCATATCTCCAACAGGATTTTCAAAAAGAAAACAGATGCCGATGGTAATATTACTGTCTATAAAGCTCGACTTGTCGCAAAAGGTTGTCGACAAATTCAAGGAGTTACTACGATGAGACTTTCTCACCAGTAGCAAAGCTAAAGTCTGTGAGGATTATGTTAGCAATTGCTGCATATTATGATTATGAGATATGGCAGATGGATGTCAAAACGGCGTTCCTCAATGGAGACATTGATGAAGAGTTGTATATGATGCAACCCAAAGGTTTTGTCGATCCTAAAAATGCTAACAAGGTATGCAAACTTCAACGATCCATATATGGATTAAAGCAAGCATCCCGAAGTTGGAATCAACGTTTTGATAAGGTAATCAAAAGTTTTGGTTTTATACAAACTTATGGAGAAGCTTGTATTTATAAGAAAGTGAGTGGGAGCTCTGTAGCATTCTTAATACTATATGTAGATGACATATTGTTGATTGGGAATGATGTAGACCTTCTTAATAGTGTCAAGGATTATTTAAATAATAGTTTTTCAATGAAAGATCTTGGTGAAGCAGCTTACATATTAGGCATAAAGATTTATAGAGATAGATCGAGACGCCTAATATCATTGTCACAGAGTAAATGTTTGAACAAAGTTCTAAAAAGGATTGGAATGGAAGATAGCAAGAAAGGGTTCTTGCCCATGTTGCCCAATATGACCTTGAGTAAAACTCAAAGTCCAGCAACGGCAGAAGATAGAGAAAGGATGAGTAAGACTCCCTATGCGTCAGCCATAGGATCTCTAATGTATGCCATGCTATGTACTAGACCCGACATTGCATATGCTGTTAGTTTGACTAGCAGATATCAAAGTGATCCAGGAGTGGATCATTGGACAGCGGTCAAAAACATCCTTAAGTACTTGAGAAGAACTAAGGATATGGTTCTTTCTTATGGAGGTGATGAATAGCTCGTTGTTAATGGTTACACCGACGCTAGTTGGAACACCGATCCGGATGATTCTAAATCTCAATCTGGATACGTATTTATTTTGAATGGTGCAGCAGTTAGCTGGAGGAGTGCAAAGCAAATCGTTGTGGCGAGATCTTCAACTGAATCGGAATACATAGCTGCCTCGGAGGCTTCACAAGAGGCGATATGGATGAAGGAGTTCATTACAGAGCTTGGTGTGGTTCCAAGTGCGCTGGACCCAATGTCTATCTACTGTGATAACATGGGCGCCATAGCCAATGCGCAAGAACCAAGGTCACACAAGAAGCCGAAGCACATAAAGCTACGTTTTCATGGTATTCGAGAGCATGGCCAAGATGGTGACATTAAGATTTGCAAAGTACACACAGATCTGAATGTGACAGATCCGTTGACTAAACCTCTCCAGAGGGCAAAACATGACCAGCACCAAACCGCCATGGGTGTTCGGTATATTACCATGTAATCTAGATTAGTTGACTCTAGTGCAAGTGGGAGACTGTTGGAGATATGCCCTAGAGGCAATAATAAAAGTGGTTATTATTATATCTTTGTGTTTATGATAAATGTTTATATTCATGCTATAATAGTATTAACGGAAAACATTAATACTTGTGTGATTTGTAAACTAAATTAGAGTCCCTGGTAAAGCCTCTTTGTAATACTAGCTTGTTGATTAATAGATGATCATGGTTTCTCGATCGTGAACATTGATATGTTGTTAATAACAAGATCATATCATTAGGATAATGGTATGATGGACATACTCCTATAGATAAGCGTAGCATAAAGATCAAGTCATTTTAATAGTTCGTTTGCTATTAGCTT
Source organism: Avena insularis (assembly GCA_023614405.1). Classification (NCBI taxonomy): domain Eukaryota; kingdom Viridiplantae; phylum Streptophyta; class Magnoliopsida; order Poales; family Poaceae; genus Avena; species Avena insularis. The sequence goes on along the minus strand of CM042693.1, from coordinate 92,934,929 downwards.
TATGATACATAGTAACCTAATTCCTTCGACCATGAGATCATGCTAATCACCATCACCGGAAGGATACTTTGATGACATTAAACACCACACCGTAACTGGGTGGCTATAAAGGTGGCATTGAGTGTTTGGAAAGTATGGGTTGAGGCACATGGATCAAGAGTGGGATTTGTCCATCCATACGACGGATAGATATACTCTGGGCCCTCTCGGTGGAATGTCATCCAATTGGATTGCAAGCATGTGACTGGCTCACAAGGGATCATATATCACGGGAACGAGAAAAGAGTACTTATCAGTAATGAGGTTGAACTAGGTATGCAGAGATACCGACGATCAAAACCTCGGATAAGTAAACTATTGTGAGACAAAAGGAAATTGGTATCGTATGTAAGTGGTTCATTCGATCGCAAAGTAATCGTTGAAATATGTGGGAGCCATATGAATTTCCAGATTCCTCTATTGGTTATTGATCGGATAAGTGTCTCGGTCATGTCCACGTAATTCACGAACCGTAGGGAGACACACTTAAGGATTCAATGTTGTTTAGTAGATATGGAATGTTAGTAGGGATACCGAATGTTGTTCGGAGTCTCGGATGGGATCCAGTATGTCATGAGTTGATCCGGAATGGTCCGGAGAATAATATTCATATAAGGAAAGTCCTATTCCGGAGTTCGGGAAAGTTTCCGATGATTTCATCGGAGAGGTTCTAGAAGGGTCTAGAAGGTTCACCGGACCGGAAGGGGAATGGTCCATGAATGTGTCATGGATATAAGGAATGATAAGATCATATCCTAGGTTGCTTTGTGTTGGCATTTGCAAGAGAGAAATAAAGCTCTAAATTGAAAGTCACCCGCGAAGTTTGAAAAGTCAAACTGGAACAATGGTTTCCTAGTGGGAGAAGAAACAAGTCCTTCTCTCAATCCAACTTGGGTTTGGGTTTGGATTCAAACCCACCCCACCCAAGGCTTCCCCCCCTCTCATAAATAGAAGGGGAGGGCTGCCCCAACACACACAAGCCCTAGCCCTCCCTGAGCCAAGCCGCCGCCGCCCGCCGCTGCTGCCCGAGCGCTGCCTCGTCACCGCCGCTCTATCCGCCACCGATACCTCCTCCTCCTCCCGAATCTCTAAACCCTAGATTTCCAAGAAACCCTAATCCACCATAACTCGCATCCGGCTTAGGCTAAGCCCTGCGGGATCTTCCCTCTACTTCCGACACCACGCCGTTGTAACATCCCAAAAATATCAAACTTAGATCATCAAAACACTAATCATCAAGTTTAGGGTTAACAAAAACTTTTCTAAATGAATTCATGAATGCATGTATATGTGTATGCATGAATTTTGAATTTCTTTAAAAACCACCTTGTTTGTGTGAACCATTGCTTGTAAAATGTTTCTTAGGTGAAAATAACATCATCTAAAACATTCCCCACACTTTTCCTAAAGACAAGTAAATCAAAACAAATATATTAAGTGAATGGTCATTTTGGCCAATTTAACTCACATGCCTACTTTGGCTGTCTCAAACTTTCAAAATCTAACAGAAACTTTTCTGGATCTTTGCACCCCTTGAATGTAATCATAACAGAGTATCAAGGCCCACTTTGTGATCATCCAGAAACTTTCAAATGCATAGTTTAAATAACAATTCAAAATTGAATCTTCTTCATATGGGAAGATCCCACTTTTTCAAAACCCACTCAAACAAGCTCAACTTTCAAAACCCAAGCATCTGCAGACTCACAAGAACTAATCTAGCAAACTCACCAAAATTCATTTCAAAATTCAAAGCTTGAGTTCATGCGGCCATTTCATCAAACAGGTTGCAGACACAAATCAAACAAAACCACAAACACTATAGTGTGCAGTGTTTTGAGCCTAACTTGTTCCCTAGTTAGCTCACACACAAACCAGTAGATCATCTAGAAAGATTAGCCCAACACTAGCACCCCTGTGAGCTTGCCATTGCCATTAATGGTGAACAGCCGAGCAACCCCATGTCACCCCATTGTGGACAGCAAGCTAGGAGCAGCAGCAAGCCTAGCCAGCATGTCTGGGAGGCAGCCCACCGTCCATCGCCACTGCCTGTCCCACCCGCGAGCGTTGCCAAGCCCTGGACCACGCGCACGAGACACGCCTAGACCATGCCGAGCATGCGCAAGAGCGCCACCCGCGACCAGCGTCCACAGACCGTGCGCCGCCCTCACCGCGTGCATACACGATCACCACCGACCCAGGAGACCGCCAGACACCCCCGTTTGCCTCCCCGTGCCATACAGCCACCGCCCGCCGTCGAAGACGCCGCCTCTGCCGCGTAGAGCGCCGCCCGTTCCAGACCAAACCACACCGCCCCATGCCTCGCGATCATGTCGTTGAGCATCACCAGGAGACACATCACCGTCCCCTACCCTTGCCCATGCCATTAGCTGCCTATAACATCGTCCCCGACGAGCTCACCTTGCGCCCCGACGATCCCCTCGCTCGACTATAAATAGAGGCCATCCCCGCACGATTTCTTCACACCATCTCACTCCCCTCTCCCCACTGACCGTGCCACACCATTCTCAGAGCAAGGCGAGCACCACCTCGCCAGAATTTCACCGGAGTCTGCCGCCTCTGGAGAAGAAGGGAGCCAGCGATTGGAGCCGCCCCAGGAGAAGCCACCGGTACCAGGAGGATCGCCGTCGTCGACTTCGTCGTTAGCCCGCCTCGCCGACCCTCGCACGTACCCCGGTGAGCCCCCAACACCACCACTGGCCGCGCTAGGTTTCGTTCTCGCCGGAGCTGTCTCGCGTCGATGATGACCCCCAGCCGTTGGATTAGAACTAGATCGGACGATCCACGTTGCCCCATACCGCTTCGCCTAGCCCCGTGTCACTGACGAGTGGGGACACCCACTTATGCAGCCCGCGGGAGCACTGCGCTTAGCAGGCCAGCCCGTTAGAATTTCCCGCGCAGCCCAGCAATTCAAATTAAACCTTTTTCTTTTTAAATTCAAACATACTTCTGTACCCAACTTCAAAAATCAACCCAGATCGATTCAGTGAACCAAATTGCATGAAACCAATTTTGTTGAAAATGTATGTGAATGCTTAATCCAAGCCCATTGGATTCAAGTCATTTGGATATGTAGATCACCCATAGCAAAAATAACAAGGCACGAGCTTTTCTGCATTCAAAGATTTTTCAAATTTAAACCATAAAAGCTTTTGAGTTGATTCCAACTCTCAAAAATCACATTTAACCATACCTTTCAGAATATATAAAAATATATAGGTTTACTTGCAGAAATAATGTTCAAGTAATAAAAGAATGCGACATAAGCATTTCTAGCCACTTTAATCAATTGAAATAAAAGGGTAAAACCTTATTAAATTGTGACACCACTTTAAATCACATTCCCATGGACTACAATATGTGGTGATGACATGTGTCAACATGATCCCATGTTTAGTTTGGAGAATATTAAATCTTAAGTAGTTTTTCAATGAGTAGAAATTACTTTTCTAAAATAAAAAGATTTAAACCAATCCTTAACCTTGTAATGTTAGAGATGATGCTAGATCATCTACAGGACCCTTGTGTGTGATGATTGCAAGTAGTTAAGTATTGTTTGGTGATTGTGTACGTCGTATTTATTCATAGACGCTAGTACCGACCAAGGATACTATGAGGAGGAAGGAGGATACTACGAAGAGGAAGCCGAGGAGAACTTCAACCACTGCTCTGCACAAGGCAAGCTTTACTAATCAAGTGACCAATGCAAGCTTATATTGCCACTGATGCAAGCTGATACTATACCAATGCAAGCTAACACTTGCAAGATACCCTACTGATGCCACAAACCCATACTTGTGATATGAATACTATATGCCTTAAGCATATGTGATCATACCTACTTGCTAAACCAATCCTAGTTTTATGGCAAGCTTCTTACTTTATTTCTTTATCAAAGCTTACTTAGAGTCTACCTAAGAGTTTGGTAGATACTAGACAGCTGTGCTGAAGGTTGCTTAAAGAGCATCAAATTTGGCCTAAGCTAGAAACCTTGATATCAGCCTAAGATATAAGGTTAGACTTAGTGAAACTCCACTAGTTACCACTCTCATTAGTACCACCCCCAACTGTAGATGCTAGTGCTAAGCATAAAACTTGATCAACTTTAGACGGGAATACTTGGTGGAAAAATGGTTATGAAAACCTTGGAATGATGGATCATTCTATTGAAATGTTTTGGACATGTGTTTCCAAACACTTAATGATTTTGGTGATGAAAATGTTGAGGCATGAGCCTTAGCCCTTTATAAAACTGATGGTTGTCTGGATGCGATACCATTCCAATTTTATCATACAACCACAATACCCGAATATTGGGTATGGCTTGACTGGAAACTTATATACCTTAGTATTAGTTCCCTCCCGGCCAAGGTCTAAGATGAGGCTACCTTGTGAAGATTGTCCACCTGTGCAGTACCCAAGATGACAGTGGTCATGGTTGGGAGGCCAAACTCACAGGAGAGGTGCTTATACTAGGGCGTGTAATTGAAAGGTTAGGATTGATTATCCGCATACTAAGTATGGTGAGTTCAGGATTTGTTCCTGACGGATGTATCGAATGTTGTGGTGAAAGTGTACAATCTCTGCAGAGTGTCAAACTATTCTAATAGCCGCGTCCGCGGTTATGGACAGTTGGAGTGGCCATACTGTTCCCCCGTCAGACTTTTAAAATGACTTGTGAAATGAATTGCGACTTTGACTTGACCATAACAGAGTTGTGATCTGGATTACAAGATCGCACTTTGGAGTTATAAAACTGTGACTAGCTTCGGAACTTATTAAAGATAAACCTGGCTTTTTGCAAAACAACCCTAGAGCCTAGTGTCCTATTATCCAAAAACCCCTTACTTGTTAGTATTAGTTTGCGAGTACTTAAAGAGTACTCATGGCTTTGTCCCTGGCTATTCCCATGGCCAGACTATGAAGAGGAGTACCTGGAGGATGGACCCCAGGAAGGTTACGACAACTAGGATCATCTCCCATAGTCAGCATTGCCTGTGACCCCGAAGATGGAGCTTCTCCTACGCTACCGTTATTACTACGTATTCCACTACTTAATGTTGTATTAAGAACTGGATCATGAGATCCCTATTGGTGTAAGAACTTATGTATCGTTGTAATGGATGAAGTACTATGGTATCCAATTCTGTTATGTCTCGCAAAAATGGTAATCCTGGGATTGCGAGGTATGGCATAACAGGCATCTAGGATTGAAAAATCCGGGTGTTGACAAGTTGGTATCAGAGCCATCCTGACCATAGGAGACCCTAGTTAGGTTGGACGTTGAACTAAAAACTTAGTTTCAAAAACCAAAGAAAACAAATATTTACCAAAAACCTATTCTCATTCTTATCTCTTTAATTTTCATAAAACCTCATGTTCCTCAAAAACTCTTGCAAAATAGATAAAATTTTGACACACTTGATCACTCTGCTAATCTACTCATCCTCTATTTTTATAGATGGACATGAAGTACAACAAGTTTTATCAACTCGAAAATGGGGGAGACCTTATCTTTGAGAGGGATCTGCATCAGCTTTCGAACTTGAGCGTCCACTTTTGAGTTCTTGAACTCAGCTCAATGATCAAGGAGGAGAAGATCTGTAGTGGCTAATTGTTGCAAGTCTCGGAAAGATTGAACCTCCCAGCGGAGAATTCAGTTTACCTTGAGGAAAACAAGCATCTCGATGGACTTGCCAGAGCAATGCAGGAAGCTCTTTCCCGTCTGTGTGGGCAGAGCATCAATCAGATCAAGGGTACTCGCTTTGAGTTTTTCCCAAGACGTGATGCAAATGGACAACCACTGGAAGCCCCATACCACCCCGAGCTGAAGACTCAATTGGACCACCTTAGCTTCATGATGTATGATCGTCAGCAGGAGTTGGACAACTGCCGTGACTATTGCAACCACAAGTCTGCCATCATCAAGACGAAGATCAGACCATCGCCATGCTCGCAAAGGATCGCAAGTCTCACCGTCGTCAGCTCGACAAGAAGGAGCGCATTATTGCCCGTCTTCGCCATCGCATCTCATCTCTGGAAGAGACCATCCACGAGAGGGACATGCAGTTGGAGGAAAGGGAGAATGCCGGAGAAGATCTTCGTGGAGACCCTTACTCTTACCTCAGCGATGACGATGATTTTCTGGAGGATCAGGCCATGGACTTCTTCACCGATGAGGATGATTTCGCCTTCATCGATGATCCTAAAGATGATGAAGCCACGGACTCCAAGGAGTAGTAGCACTGAGCACTAGCGTAGTGAGTAGTAGTCGGTCCCACTGTATCGTAGATTCCAGAATGGTTCTTAAAACCATCTGTTTTTCCTTGTTGTGGTGTGTGTTGTACTGTGTGCTATGAGTGAATGAATGAAAAAGCAAGTTGCTAGAAAACTTGAGTCAAACTCTAAAAACTTTTCAAAAGACCCAAAACCTTAGAAATTTCCCTCTTTTCTCATGATCTATCTAAATCTTCAGATGCCACGTGGAGGAAGTGGATCAGCCCCGGACCCGATGTTGCAAATCCTGCAAATGTTGACTTCTGACCATGAAGCTGAAAGAGCAGAACGTCAAGCCAACCTAGCCACTCTGCAACAGATAGCCCAGCTAGCCCACAACAACCAAGGCCATGGAAATCAGGACAACCACGGATCTAAGCTCAAGAATTTCCAGAATACCAACCCACCCGTTTTCACCAAGTCGGAAGAACCCCTAGACGCCGATGATTGGCTGCAAACCATGGAAAATAACTTAGAAGTAGCCGGAGTGGAAGCCAACGAGAAAGTCTTGTTCACCACCCATTATCTAGCCGGAGATGCCAGGGCATGGTGGAACAGTGTTCGTGCAATGACCGGAGGCCAGGTGATGACCTGGGAGGAATTCAAGGTCAAGTTTAGCAGAACCCATGTGCCACCAGGATTAATCAAGAGAATGAGAGACGAGTTCAGAGAGTTGAAATAAGGAAGGATGACTGTAGTGGAATACCGTGACAAATTTTTGTCATTAGCTAGGTATGCCCCGGACGAGATAGACACCGAAGCCAAGAAGAAAGAAAGATTCCTGAATGGTCTGCATGACGAGATCTTGCGGTGTTAGTCAATATCCCCTTTGTTGATATTGAAGCCCTTGTCGACTCTGCTATCCAAATGGAAGGAAAGATCAACCAAGCCAATGAGAACCGCAAGCGTCGCATGATGCATCAACCAGGAACCCATCAGACCCCAAAGTATCGCCCCAACCCATCTCCAGGATTTGCCCCAAGAACCAACAGACCCCCTATGACCCGTCCGACCTATCCCAATTGTGGAAACCCTAGACACGGAGGAAATCACAACAACCCCGACAACTCTAGCAATTTCACCCGTGCCCCACCCAAGTTCAACACCAACAATACTACCACCAACCCCAACACCCCAAGGACTGGAAGCAATGCTGTGCCTATTGCAGCCAAGGACAAGTCACAAGTGACCTGTTATGACTGTGGAAATAAAGGCCACTATTCCAATGAGTGCCCCAACAAGAAGAATGCCACAGCCCCCAACGCCAATGTCCCAGCTCAGCAGCAGCGTCGTGTCCAGCCAGGGAGAAGATTTGCCCCAGGGAATTCACTCAACCGCAATGGCCGTCTTTTTCTCATGCATGCTGAAGAAGCTCAGGAAGCGCCAGACGTCGTGCTGGGTATGTTTTCTGTTAATTCAGTACTTGCAAGAGTGTTGTTTGATTCTGGTGCATCGCATTCATTTGTCACCGAAGAATTTGCCTGCACTAGTAAAATTCAACCAACCAAATTGAAGCATGTGATGATTGTGCAAATTCCCGGATCAACCACCAAGGCTAGGCAAATTTGCAAAGCCGTCCCTATCTGAATCCAGGGCATAGATTTTTATGCTAACCTAATAGTACTCGGAACTAAAGGTTTGGAAGTATTACTAGGAATGGATTGGATGTCCAAGCATAAAGGATTGATTGACTGTGCCAAGAAAGCCATTACCATGACCAGTACCACCGGAATATCAGTCGAGCATATATCTGAAACCTTACCTCGCCAATTCAAGTGTAACAAGAGTCTAGCCCAACCTACCATTGACCAAGTTTGGATAGTCTGCGAATACCCCGATGTATTCCCAGATGTTTTGCCCGGTATGCCCCCAGATCGGGATATCGAGTTTATCATCGAACTAATCCCCGGAACAGGACCCATAGCCCAGAGACCCTATAGTATGAACCCGTCAGAGCTAGAAGAACTGAAGAAGCAACTGGATTCCATGTTGGAAATCGGATTGATTCAACCAAGTGTGTCCCCATGGAGATCACCTGTCTTGTTTGTGGACAAGAAGGATGGAGGTAACCGTTTGTGTACGGATTATCGAAAGTTGAATGATGTCACCATCAAGAACAAGTACCCCTTGCCTAAGATAGAAGATTTGTTTGATTAGTTGACCGGTGCCCAAGTATTTTCTAAGATTGATCTTAGAACCGGCTATCATCAACTCAAAATTCGTGCAGAGGATATCCCAAAGACTGCTTTCACCACCAGATATGGATTGTATGAGTATACGGTCATGTCTTTTGGATTAACCAATGCCCCCGCTTATTTCATGAATCTCATGAATAAGATTTTTATAGACTTCCTGGATAAGTTTGTCATTGTTTTCATCGATGACATTCTGATTTATTCCAAATCGGAAGAAGAACATGAGCTACACCTAAGGACCATTCTTGGAACCCTTAGAGAGCATCAGTTGTATGCAAAGTTTCGCAAATGTGAATTCTGGTTACAGGAAGTAGGATTCCTCGGTCACATTGTATCAGCCGGAGGAATTGCCGTGGACCCTACCAAAGTGAAAGATGTAGAAGATTAGCAAGCCCCAACCACTCAAACCCAAGTTCGTGCTTTTCTCGGATTGGCGGGATATTACCGCAAATTCTTAGAAGGATTCTCGATTATAGCCCGAACCATGACCCAATTACTGAAGAAGGACAAGAAGTTTGAATGGACCGACAAATGTGAAGCGAGTTTTCAAGAACTCAAGAGGAGATTGCTTTCATCCCCAATATTGATCATGCCGGATATCACGAAGCCCTTCGATGTGTATTGTGACGCATCCAAGATTGGTCTCGGATGTGTGCTAATGCAAGAAGGCAAAGTTATATCTTATCTATCGCGACAAATGAAGAAACATGAACAAAATTACCCAACCCATGACCTCGAACTTGCAGCCGTAGTTCTAGCCCTAAAGACATGGAGACATTACCTGATGGGAAACCGTTGTGAGATTTATTCGGATCACAAGAGCCTAAAGTATATATTCACTCAGAAGGAGCTGAATATGAGGCAGATAAGATGGATTGAGCTAATCAAGGATTACGACCTGGACATTCACTATCACCCTGGAAAAGCCAATGTGGTAGCCGATGCCCTTAGCAGATTGCCGTGCCGCTTGAACTCCATGATTTTAAAGGAGCAACCAAGTTTGCACAAAGAGATGGAAGATTTTCGAATGGAAATAGTAAGTGAAGGATTTTTGGCTAGCATCGAACTTCAGCCCACTTTGATCAGTCAGATTAAAGAGGCGCAGAAGGGAAATGCCAGTATCGACGGAATCAAGCGTCGTATCGGTACAGGCAAAGTACCTGGATTCACCATGGACGAAGAAGGAGTTTTGTGGTACAAAGGACGCCTTTGTGTACCAGCAGATTCGGAGTTGAAAGAAGTTATCTTGAAGGAGGCTCATGATACTCTTTATTCTATCCATCCCGGAGGAACTAAGATGTATCAAGATTTGAAAGAGCAATTTTGGTGGCATAAGATGAAGAGATAAATCGGAAGCTATATCGCCAAGTGTGACATATGTCAGCGAGTCAAGGCAGGACATCAAAGACCCGCTGGATTGTTGAAACCTTTGCAAATTCCGGAATGGAAATGGGATTCTGTAGGAATGGACTTTATCACTGGACTACCTACTTCTAGTAGGGGAAATGACTCTATTTGGGTCATATTGGACAGATTGTCCAAAGTCGCCCATTTCTTGCCCGTCAAAACCACCTATCAGAGTTCGAAGCTAGCGGAGTTGTACATCGCTAGGATTGTTAGTTTGCATGGAGTCCCCAAGAATATAGTATCAGATCGAGGAACTCAGTTTACCTCGAGATTCTGGAAGAAAGTCCAAGAAGGTTTAGGAACCCGCCTAGATTTCAGTACCGCGTATCACCCTCAGACCGATGGACAAACGGAGCGAGTAAACCAAATACTCGAAGATATGCTGAGAGCATGTGTGTTAGAATATGGATCCAAATGGGAAGACTGTCTGCCGTTTGCAGAATTTTCATACAACATTAGTTACCAAGCCAGTTTGCAAATGGCCCTATTCGAATTTATGTACGGAAGAAAGTGCCGCACCCCTTTGAACTGGTCGGAAGTAGGAGAGAGTCAGATTTTCGGACCCGATATCCTATGAGAAGCAGAAGAGAAGGTTCATAAGATTCGTGAACACCTTAAGACAGCCCAATCCCGACAAAAGAGTTACACCGACAAGAGACGTCGAGACCTCGCCTTCAACATCGGAGATTTTGTTTATCTGAAAGTGTCGCCATTGAAGGGAATGCAACGTTTCCAACTCAAAGGAAAGTTAGCCCCCAGATATATCGGACCTTTCAAAATTTTGAACCGTCGAGGAGAAGTATCGTATCAACTAGAACTACCTGAAGAGATGTCAGTTGTGCACAATGTGTTCCATATCTCGTTACTTCGCAAGTGTCTCGAAGTCCCCGAGAAGACCGAAGTGTTCAAGAATATCGATCACCGGACCATAGAGATCAACGATGACCTAACCTATCCCGAAGTACCCATCCGTATATTGGAAGAAGCCTTTCTAACTACCAGAACCCGAAGCATCAAGTTTCTCAAGATTTAGTGGAGCAACCACAGAAGAGGCCACACAGGAGCGAAGATCACATCGAGCGAAGTTTCCAGATCTCTTCAAATCCTAGGTAATCTTTTCGTCCTTTTTCAAATCTCGGGACGAGATTTTGTTTAAGGGGGAAGGTTTGTAACATCCCAAAAATATCAAACTTAGATCATCAAAACACTAATCATCAAGTTTAGGGTTAACAAAAACTTTTCTAAATGAATTCATGAATGCATGTATATGTGTATGCATGAATTTTGAATTTTTTTAAAAACCACCTTGTTTGTGTGAACCATTGCTTGTAAAATGTTTCTTAGGTGAAAATAACATCATCTAAAACATTCCCCACACTTTTCCTAAAGACAAGTAAATCAAAACAAATATATTAAGTGAATGGTCATTTTGGCCAATTTAACTCACATGCCTACTTTGGCTGTCTCAAACTTTCAAAACCTAACAGAAACTTTTCTGGATCTTCGCACCCCTTGAATGTAATCATAACAGAGTATCAAGGCCCACTTTGTGATCATCCAGAAACTTTCAAATGCATAGTTTAAATGACAATTCAAAATTGAATCTTCTTCATATGGGAAGATCCCACTTTTTCAAAACCCACTCAAACAAGCTCAACTTTCAAAACCCAAGCATCTGCAGACTCACCAGAACTAATCTAGCAAACTCACCAAAATTCATTTCAAAATTCAAAGCTTGAGTTCATGCGGCCATTTCATCAAACAGGTTGCAGACACAAATCAAACAAAACCACAAACACTATAGTGTGCAGTGTTTTGAGCCTAACTTGTTCCCTAGTTAGCTCACACACAAACCAGTAGATCATCTAGAAAGATTAGCCCAACACTAGCACCCAGAGCTTGCCATTGCCATTAATGGTGAACAACCGAGCAACCCCATGTCACCCCATTGTGGACAGCAAGCTAGGAGCAAGACAAGCCTAGCCGGCATATCGGGAGGCGACCACCGTCCACCGCATGCTGTCCCAGCCATGGCGTTGCCAAGCCACAGACCACGTGCACGAGACATGCCCAGACCATGCGAGCATGCGCCAGAGCGCCACCGCGACCAGCGTCCACGCGCGCATACACGATCACCACCGACCAGAGACCACCAGACACCCCTTTTGCCGCCCGTGCCATACAGCCACCGCCACGTCGAAGCGCCGCCTACTGCCAGCAGCGCCGCCCGTTCCAGACCAAACCACACCGCCCCATGCCTCGCGATCATGTCGTTGAGCATCACCAGGAGACACATCACCGTCCCCTACCCTTGCCCATGCCATTAGCTGCTAACGTCATCCCGGCAGGCTCACCTTGCGCCCCGACGGTCCCCTCGCTCGACTATAAATAGAGGCCACCCCCGCACGATTTCTTCACACCATCTCACTCCCCTCTCCCCACTGACCGTGCCACACCATTCTCAGAGCAAGCCGAGCACCACCTCGCCGGAATTTCACCGGAGCCCGCCGCCTCTGGAGAAGAAGGGAGCCAGCGATTGGAGCCGCCCGAGGAGAAGCCACGGTACCGGGAGGATCGCCGTCGTCGACTTCGTCGTTAAGCCCGCCTCGCCGACCCTCGCCTGCACCCGTGAGCCCCAGCACCCTGGCGCGCTAGGTTTCGTTCTCGCGAAGTCTCGCGTCGATGATGACCCTCAGCCGTTGGATTAGAACTAGATCGGACGATCCACGTTGCCCCATACCGCTTCGCCCAGCCCCGTGTCACTGACGAGTGGGGACACCCACTTACGCAGCCCGCGGGAGCACTGCGCTTAGCAGGCCGGCCCGTTAGAATTTCCCGCACAGCCCAGCAATTCAAATTAAACCTTTTTCTTTTTAAATTCAAACATACTTCTGTACCCAACTTCAAAAATCAACCCAGATCGATTCAGTGCACCAAATTGTATGAAACCAATTTTGTTGGAAAGGTCTGTGAATGCTTAATCCAAGACCGTTGGATTCAAGTCATTTGGATATGTGGATCACCCATAGCAAAACTAACAAGGCAGGAGCTTTTCTGCATTCAAAGATTTTTCAAATTTAAACCATAAAAGCTTTTGAGTTGATTCCAACTCTCAAAAATCACATTTAACCATACCTTTCAGAATATATAAAAATATATAGGTTTACTTGCAGAAATAATGTTCAAGTAATAAAAGAATGCTACATAAGCATTTCTAGCCACTTTAATCAATTGAAATAAAAGGGTAAAACCTTATTAAATTGTGACACCACTTTAAATCACATTCCCATGGACTACAATATGTGGTGATGACATGTGTCAACATGATCCCATGTTTAGTTTGGAGAATATTAAATCTTAAGTAGTTTTTCAATGAGTAGAAATTACTTTTCTAAAATAAAAAGATTTAAACCAATCCTTAACCTTGTAATGTTAGAGATGATGCTAGATCATCTATAGGACCCTTGTGTGTGATGATTGCAAGTAGTTAAGTATTGTTTGGTGATTGGGTACGTCGTATTTATTCATAGACGCTAGTACCGACCAAGGATACTACGAGGAGGAAGGAGGATACTACAAGAGGAAGCCGAGGAGAACTTCAACCACTGCTCTGCACAAGGCAAGCTTTACTAATCAAGTGACCAATGCAAGCTAGTAACTATGCAAGCTTATATTGCCACTGATGCAAGCTGATACTATACCAATGCAAGCTAACACTTGCAAGATACCCTACTGATGCCACAAACCCATACTTGTGATATGAATACTATATGCCTTAAGCATATGTGATCATACCTACTTGCTAAACCAATCCTAGTTTTATGGCAAGCTTCTTACTTTATTTCTTTATCAAAGCTTACTTAGAGTCTACCTAAGAGTTTGGTAGATACTAGACAGCTGTGCTGAAGGTTGCTTAAAGAGCATCAAATTTGGCCTAAGCTAGAAACCTTGATATCAGCCTAAGATATAAGGTTAGACTTAGTGAAACTCCACTAGTTACCACTCTCATTAGTACCACCCCCAACTGTAGATGCTAGTGCTAAGCATAAACCTTGATCAACTTTAGACGGGAATACTTGGTGGAAAAATGGTTATGAAAACCTTGGAATGATGGATCATTCTATTGAAATGTTTTGGACATGTGTTTCCAAACACTTAATGATTTTGGTGATGAAAATGTTGAGGCATGAGCCTTAGCCCTTTATAAAACTGATGGTTGTCTGGATGCGATACCATTCCAATTTTATCATACAACCACAATACCTGAATATTGGGTATGGCTTGACTGGAAACTTATATACCTTAGTATTAGTTCCCTCCCGGCCAAGGTCTGAGATGAGGCTACCTTGTGAAGATTGTCCACCTGTGCAGTACCCAAGATGACAGTGGTCATGGTTGGGAGGCCAAACTCACAGGAGAGGTGCTTATACTAGGGCGTGTAATTGAAAGGTTAGGATTGATTATCCGCATACTAAGTATGGTGAGTTCAGGATTTGTTCCTGACGGATGTATCGAATGTTGTGGTGAAAGTGTACAATCTCTGCAGAGTGTCAAACTATTCTAATAGCCGCGTCCGCGGTTATGGACAGTTGGAGTGGCCATACTGTTCCCCCGTCAGACTTTTAAATTGACTTGTGAAATGAATTGCGACTTTGACTTGACCACAACAGAGTTGTGATCTGGATTACAAGATCCCACTTAGGAGTTATAAAACTGTGACTAGCTTCGAAACTTATTAAAGATAAACCTGGGTTTTTGCAAAACAACCCTAGAGCCTAGTGTCCTATTATCCAAAAACCCCTTGTTAGTATTAGTTTGCGAGTACTTAAAGAGTACTCATGGCTTTGTCCCTGGATATTCCCATGGCCAGACTATGAAGAGGAGTACTTGGAGGATGGACCCCAGGAAGGTTACGACAACTAGGATCATCTCCCATCGTCAGCATTGCCTGTGACCCCGAAGATGGAGCTTCGCCTACGCTACCGTTATTACTATGTATTCCGCTGCTTGATGTTGTATTAAGAACTGGATCATGAGATCCCTATTTGTGTAAGAACTTATGTATCGTTGTAATGGATGAAGTACTATGGTATCCAATTCTGTTATGTCTCGCAAAAATGGTAATCCTGGGATTGCGAGGTATGGCATAACAGGCATCTAGGATTGAAAAATCCGACTACGGAAGCACTGCCGGAACACAGCGCCGGAAGGATCATCTACGCGATCTTGAGATTGGCAAGTGTATCACTACATCACCCACGAGAATCTGCTCTCGTTAACCGCTTTGGAATCTTCGAGGGTGAGTGCTTCTATCGACTCGTTGCTACAATCTAGTAGATAGATCTTGGCTTTTTTGTGTGCATGGGGTAGAAATTTTTTGTTTTCCATGCTACGAACCCCTACAGCTCGCCCTCAGGTACGCGACTCCCACCCCATTCTCTGCTCCTCTCTCTCTCTCTCTCTCTCTCTCTCTCTCTCTCTCTCTCTCTCTCTCTCTCTCTCTCTCTCTCTCTCTCTCTCTCTCTCTCTCGTCTCACCCTTCCTCTCTCTTAGCTAGCAGCAGCAGGATTCGGCCAAATGGCAGCGACTACATCGTCCATGTAACCTTTTCTTGCTATCCTCATGTCAATCAAGGTGATGCCAAGCTCTATGTCCTTGATATCTTTTGTTGTTTGTGTGTGGATATCAAAGGGCAGGCTATTAGTTATGATTGGGGGTGCTAGGATTAGTTTTAATTTGGTGTTATCCATGCTAGTTTGAGTATTGTTTACCTTATTGCAGAATAGTTTTATTTGGTAGAAGTGTAGATCTGGTTTTGATGTCAAATCTCTCTACTATATGGCAAGTCTACATGCATGGTCTGCTCTTATATAAGTTATTTAGAAAATTTGTGGCTTTGTCATCATTTTTTCTTCACATCTTTGCAGAAACAAGTGACTGTCTATAATTTTATCCTCTTGCATGGTTTGATTAGATGCAATTAATTGTCACGACCCGGGATCAGGACTAGACAAATACCAGATCCTCATCTGATTTAAGCCTAACCTAAATTTCAAAACACGCAGGGGAAGATCGGTAACATTCAGAACATACAGACCATACATTAATAAGGTAAACTCCTAAGAGAGTTACAAACCAGCATACAAGGCAAGGGTCACAGACCCATCATTACATCAAACAACGGAAGCAAAAAAGTTGTTCTAAACAACAAACTTAGCAAAGGGCCTAAGAGGCCATAACAAAAGTAGCGACCCTTCCATAGATCCTAGGCTGTTGCCCGGGAACCCCGACTACTCGTCGATTTCGACGTAGAAACCACCTTCAGTTGGGGTAGCATCATCTGTAGAAAAACATCAACGAAGCAAGGCTGAGTACAGGGTGTACTCCGCAAGACTTATGTCTAGTGGAGTTATTTTGCACAAAGCCATCTTTTGTTTTCAAAACAAGAGAGAGAAGAAACTCGTCTAGTCAGATCACTTTCAAAAGGGGATAATAAGACTTCAACTCTAGCTCTTAAAATCATCTTTGATATCCACCAGAACCATCATCAACAGAGCAACTCTTCCCGGACTACCCCCTCAACAACCCCGAGGAAGTATTCCGGATCTCACTTTAGTAGGCAAGTTTTATCTTTCGGTTATAGTTCTCTATGATCTTCACATCCGTTTGCAAGTCGTCCATAACCGTGGACACGGCTTTTTGAAAAGATTAATAACCCTGTAGGGGTGCACAACTTTACCCACACGTACCAACCGATTCTTAATGCCAAATTATTAGCCCTCTTCCTTGGAAGGCCGACAGAGATTGGTTGACCATGACCTTTACCTTGCTTTCGCCGAGACCATGAGTCACGCACTAGGGAGATGCCACCATAACGGGTCAAGTCCCAAAGCCGGTCCCAAATGATGTGCGCAGGGTTCAAGATTACAGATGTCGGGCATCTCTTGTTCCCGGCCACGCTTACCTACCTGTTATGAATGCACCTCCTTCACCTCCATTCAAGAACAACCAAGATGTGTATGTCGAATGGAAAGCCAAACTATGTGACACATGGAATCTACTAGGCAAGTTAGTTGGTCGAGGGGGTTTCCAGGCCCCCGTGTGGTTGTACGCTCGTCTTGGTTCAAGAGGCAAGAACACCGGGTCCTAGGGGTGGCAAGTATGGGACTACAAAACCATAACCCACGTGGCCTCCCGTACGAGCCTTAGCATGTTTATCATTCATCTCTGATCACATCACCACAACCTACCATACTAGATTCATTCGCACCTCTGGTGCATCACCTAAATGATTAGCATCGGATCACTAAGCATGGCTAAGCTTGACTGAACTTGTGGCACTAGCGACGCTCATAAGCCAGACCCTAGTTATGCTAGGAGCATTGGATCAGGTAATATGGTTCACAAAGGGAAAACATGCATCAGATAGGATTACTCTATCTACTGATAAAAGACTGTTGAACCGAATGCATATGTCGAGAATTAAACACTTTGTAAACATAGGATTCATATGTATGAGTGGGGCTTCGCTTGCCTTGCACGTTGTTGGTCTAGTACTTCTCTTCGGTGGCGTTGACTTCAGCTTCAAGTTCGGTTCTTATTCGCGAGAACCAATCACCGGAAAAGAGAAAGCAACACTCAACACATGGCATGTGCAATGCTCATGCAATATGGATGATATGACAAGTTAAATAGTGTTGAATTGAACCCTAAAGCATGCTTGATCACTTTAAAGGGGGTTCCGAAGATCCAAACCCTAAAACAGGGAAATCATCGGAATCACCTGTGGGGTTCAATTGGTTCTTCTAATTAAACTTGATGTCAAAGTTGATTAGCAATGTATGATTATAGCTCAGTTGGATAGGTTTCATTTTTTTGAACATTTTGGTATATTATTTGTATTTTCTGATTTAAAATGAATTAGTTATGAATTTCCCAAATTTTAATTCATTTTAGACATTTTTGGAATATTTAAATAAATTTCCAAACTTGGGCCCACATGTTAGACTTTTATTCATTTCAGAAAATATTTACAGAAATTATTAAAATCCTGACAAGTATGGCCCACCTGTCATTCTATTTTCTATTTACAGAAATGATTTACTGATAATGAAAATAAAATAAAAGGATTACTGCATCAGCATGATGCAATGCTGATGTCAGCAATGGAGAGGAGATCTAGATCGAGCTCGGCTCAGCGCTAGGGGCGATGCGGGGCTGCGGGAGCGGGTGCGTTAGATAGAGGGGAGCTAGGCGAGCCAAGTAGAGCCAGCGCCACCCTAGAATGGTCGTCGGAGCATGGCACACGGTGGCACGCGGCGGCGGTGGTGTCGGGCTCTCGTGGGGAGGGGGATACAAAGGGAGAGGGGAGCAACGGAGGGGTGTGCTAGCACCATGGGCTCACCCTGGGCACGTTGGTGGTGACAGTGAGGCAGGGAGAGGTCGAGGTCGCCGGCGATGTCGACGACGAGCGGCGGTCAGAGGCGGAGAAGTGGGTACTTATTATTGATTGTCACTGCGTTGAGTGGACGGTAATCAACCACCAATCTTGGAATATTTGTATCCCGCTTCTTGACAAAGATGGTAGGGCAACCCCAAGAGGATGTGCTAGGTTGGATGTATCCTAGACTATCTAACTCTTCAAGTTGATTCTTCAACTCAACGAACTCATGAGGAGGCATGCGGTAAGGTATTTTGGAGATAGGAGCAGTTCCAGGAACTAGCTCAATGACAAACTCCACACTTCGATCAGGTGGCATGCCAGGCAACTCTTCAGGAAAGACATCCGGGAAATCACAGACTACATGGACATCTTGGACCTCGAGAGCAGGTAGGACATCCATGGCATACAACTCCGAGAAAGGTTTAAGAACTGCTGATGGAGACTTTGAACCATCAGTCCAATACTTGATAGTTATGCCAGCAGGAGAGGTTACAGAAACTGTTCTACGTGCACAGTAAATGACGGCTTGATACTTGGTTAACCAGTCCATGCCCAGAATAACATCTATGTCAGTTGACTTGAGTGCAATGAGGGAAGTGGGAAACTTCTGATACGCTATATCTATCTCAACCCCATGAGTAACCCAGATGGTCTGCCAACGAGACCCAGGAGTACTAATATCTATAGGGGAAGACATTGCTTCAAAAGGTATACCATGCTCCCGTGCAAACTTTTTTGATATGAATGTATACGATGCTCCAGAATCAAACAAAACTGTTGCGAGAATTGAATTGACACGGAGCGTACCCAGAATGACGCGTGGATCTTCCTGAGCATCCTCAACAGTGACATGGGTCAAACGACCACGACCAGCACCTTGAGATTTATCATTCTTCTTTGCCTGCGGATCATTGCGTCTAGCAGCCCTTTGAGAACACTCCCTTGAGTAGTGACCAGGATGACCACAGGAATAACAGGTAACCCCAGTGTGAGAACCAGTAGGAGGGTGATAGTTTGATCCACCAATATTTGACTGTGGCTAACGATAATTATTGCCAGAAGACTTGGGTGCATAAGGAGCACGAGGCACAGTACTGTATGGAACAAAGACACGGCGCTTCTTGTTACCAGAGGAAGAAGCACGAGAATTTCCTTCTTCACGCTTCTGAGATACTTCCATATCCTTCCTTCCATGTTCCAGAGTAAGAGCCTGATTGTGCAGGTCCTGAAAAGACTGGAACTTGAAAGCCAGCAACTCATAGCGAAGTGAAGGGTTAAGTCCTTTACGAAACAGCTCTTGCTTATATTCATCATTAGTCACATCCCTAGTTGCATAACGAGCCAGGCGAGTAAACTCACGCCCATAGGTTTTAATATCCTTGCGCCCCTAAGTCAGATCCAGAAACTCCCTCCTTTTGAGATCCATGATGGGCTTAGGGATATATGAGGCACGAAATGCTGCAAAAAACTCCTCCCAGGTAACGACATGTCCCTGAGCTTGCAGATCCTGAAAGCCTTCCCACCAAACACCAGCCTCACCTTCTAGTTGGTAGGTGGCGAAGTTAACACGATCAACGGGATGGACACAAAGAGCACTGGACTTGCGCTCTATGGTGTGGAGCCAATCATCAGCTTCAAGGGGATCCTTGGAATGGGTGAAGATTGGAGGAAAAGAACGGATGAAATCTCCAAGTGTGACACAGTCATTAGGACGACGTTCAGTGTTCTGCGCCACACGCTCTAGAAGGCGTTCATTTCGCAGACGGTTGGTCTCAATGTTGTTGAGAACCTCGGCCATTGTGGGAGGTGGCGGAAGTTCCTGGTCAGCATCGTTGTTTCCTCGACGGCCAACAGATCCACGAGTACCAGCCGACATCTTGAGGAGAAAACAGAAACCATGAGAATGGATTCTCCAAAAAGGGTTCAACAAAGGATGGAAAAACCATATCAAAAGATCATGGTAGAGATGAACATGTGGATGAAAACTATATCAATGCATTAAGTATGGCAGTAGAACAAGCATACGAAATGTACACGCTACCAACTTAGATACAAACCATAGCGATGGAATGGAAGCATGATATGGTACCAACAGGTCACAAAAGAGTTGAGAGCGGGATTAGAGGCATCCTTAGCAAAGTTGAAAAACAATGCTTCAGTTGCACAGTTATATCTTGAGAACTCTGAGCATTGCAACCAAGTACGGAGTACTAGGGTAAAACAACCCAAACCCGTATATCCTAAAATTTGAAATGATAGACGAGAAGTGAAAAAACTTGCAAAGCGAACAAGGTAAGATAACTTAGCAATAGAACAACCTTGGTTAAGGAGTAAAAAGAGTCCTATTCAGAGTTTTGCAAATAGTTTTTAGCTTTCAAATAGTTTTCTCAAACTCTGTACTCAACATCGACCAACTAGAAGGGTTTCCTACAGGCAGTCCTACTCTGATACCAAAATCTGTCACGACCCGGGATCAGGGGTAGACAAATACCAGATCCTCATCTGATTTAAGCCTAACCTAAATTCTAAAACACGCAGGGGAAGATCGGTAACATTCAGAACATACAAACCATACATTAATAAGGTAAACTCCTAAGAGAGTTACAAACCAGTCATACAAGGCAAGGGCCACAGACCCATCATTACATCAAACAACGGAAGCAAACAAGTTGTTCTAAACAACAAACTTAGCAAAGGGCCTAAGAGGCCATAACAAAAGTAGCGACCCTTCCATATATCCTAGGCTGCTGCCCGGGAACCCCGACTACTCGTCGACTTCGACGTAGAAACCACCTTCAGTTGGGGTAGCATCATCTGTAGAAAAACATCAACGAAGCAAGGCTGAATACAGGGTGTACTCCACAAGACTTATGGCTAGTGGAGTTATTTTGCACAAAGCCATCTTTTGTTTTCAAAACAAGAGAGAGAAGAAACTCGTCTAGTCAGATCATTTTCAAAAGGGGATAAGAAGACTTCAACTCTAGCTCTTAAAATCATCTTTGATATCCGCCAGAACCATCATCAACAGAGAAATTCTTCCCGGACTACCCCCTCAACAACCCCGAGGAAGTATTCCGGATCTCACTTTAGTTGGCAAGTTTTATCGTTCGGTTATAGTTCTCTATGATCTTCATGTTCGTTCCCAAGTCGTCCATAACCATGGACATGGCTTTTCGAAAAGATTAATAACCCTGCAGGGGTGCCAAATTATTAGCCCTCTTCCTTTGAAGGCCGGTAGAGATTGGTTGACCATGACCTTTACCTTGCTTTCGCCGAGACCATGAGTCACGCACTAGGGAGATGCCGCCATAACGGGTCAAGTCCTGAAGCCGGTCCCTAATGATGTGCGCAGGGTTCAAGATTACGGATGCCGGGCATCTCTTGTTCCCGGCCACGCTTACCTACCTGTTATGAATGCACCTCCTTCACCTCCATTCAAGAACAACCAAGATGCGTATGTCGAATGGAAAGCCAAACTATATGACTCATGGAATCTACTAGGCAAGTTAGTTGGTCGAGGGGGTTTCCAGGCCCCCGTGTGGTTGTACGCTCATCTTGGTTCAAGAGGCAAGAACATCGGGTCCTAGGGGTGGCAAGTATGGGACTACAAAAACCACAACCCACGTGGCCTCCCATACGAGCCTTAGCATGTTTATCATTCATCTCTGATCACATCACCACAACTTACCATACTAGATTCATTCGCACCTCCGGTGCATCACCTGAATGATGAGCATCGGATCACTAAGCATGGCTAAGCTTCACTGAACTTGTGGCACTAGCGACACTCATAAGCCAGACCCTAGTTATGCTAGGAGCATTGAATCAGGTAATATGGTCCGCAAAGGGAAAACATGCATCAGATAGGATTACTCTATCTACTGATAAAAGACTGTTGAACCGAATGCATATGTCGAGAATTAAACACTTTGTAAACATAGGATTCATATGTATGAGTGGGGCTTCGCTTGCCTTGCACGTTGTTGGTCTAGTACTTCTCTTCGGTGGCGTTGACTTCAGCTTCAAGTTCGGTTCTTATTCGCGAGAACCAATCACCGGAAAAGAGAAAGCAACACTCAACACATGGCATGTGCAATGCTCATGCAATATGGATGATATGACAAGTTAAATAGTGTTGAATTGAACCCTAAAGCATGCTTGATCACTTTAAAGGGGGTTCCGAAGATCCAAACCCTAAAACAGGGAAATCATCGGAATCACCTGTGGGGTTCAATTGGTTTTTCTAATTAAACTTGATGTAAAAGTTGATTAACAATGTACGATTATATATTAGTTGGATAGGTTTCATTTTTCTGAACATTTTGGTATATTATTTGTATTTTTCTGATTTAAAATGAATTAGTTATGAATTTCCCAAATTTTAATTCATTTTAGACATTTTTGGAATATTTAAATAAATTTCCAAACTTGGGCCCACATGTCAGACTTTTATTCATTTCAGAAAATATTTACAGAAATTATTAAAATCCTGACAAGTATGGCCCACCTGTCATATTATTTTCTATTTATAGAAATGATTTACTGATAATGAAAATAAAATAAAAGGATTACTGCATCAGCACGATGCAATGCTGATGTCAGCAATGGAGAGGAGCTCCAGATCGATCTCGGCTCGGCGCTAGGGGCAATGCGGGGCTGCGGGAGCGGGTGCGTTAGACAGAGGGGAGCTAGGCGAGCCAAGTAGAGTCGGCGCCGCCCTGGAATGGTCGTTGGAGCACGACACACGGCGGCGCGCGGCAGCGGTGGCGTCGGGCTCTCGCGGGGAGGGGGATACAAAGGGAGAGGGGAGCAACGGAAGGGTGTGCTAGCACCATGGGCTCACCCTGTGCACGTTGGTGGTGACCGTGAGGCAGGGAGAGATCGAGGTCGCCGGCGATGTCGACGACGAGCAGCGGTCGAGATGAGAAGATCACGATCGGCGGCGATTCAAGCTGCAGCCGATTCCTCCGATGGAGATGATCTTCGCGATGAGGCGGTTCCAATGGCGGCCTCGGCTGGCCGTGAGGTGGCCGGAGATGGCGGGGCGACACAGCACCTGCGCAGCTAGGGTTCGGGCAAAGGGGAAAAACGGGGAATAAGAGAAGATAGGGTTGTCGATGGCGGCGCTGGAGCTCTTATAGGCTCGCGGGGGCGGCGATGATCTTAGGCGCCATGGCTGCCGGTGAAGGCCTGGCTGGGCGAGCCACCGAGCTGCTTCAAGCCCCGGCCAGGAGAGAGAAGGAGAGGTGGGCTCGGCCCAGGGAGGGTTAGAGATAGATTTTTTTTCCAGGAAAACCTTTTTTTATTCTATTTTCTATTTCCTCTTTTGTATTTTGAATTCAAATATGTTTTGAATGATTTCAATTTTACAGAAACTTTTGCATAACATATGGAAACAATAAGGATCACTTGTAACTATTTGAGCTCCATGCATTTGAGAATTTTCAAAATATGGGAACCATTTGCATTGATTCAAAGAGAGAGGGAAAACTATTAGTGTTTTAGGGTTTTATTTGTTCTTCTTTGGTTGAATCAAAGTACAAGTGTAATGCATGTATGAAATGCTCAAACACATCTTATTTTATATTACACAGAAGGGTGGTATGTTACATTAATCTTGCTCTATTGATTGTATTTCTTCTCAGCAGAAGGAAGTTGTGACAAAAACAAGTTTTTATTGTCATGGTTTGCTTGGATGGAGCCTACGATTGGTGACGATCTAAGTAAAATGCAGACAGTGGTTTAGCATAGTGCTGAACAACGGTGAGCTTTATCCTCTTGCCATTAAGTTAAAAGATGCCTAAACATGTCACCTATGGTGATCTGTCAATTTTATTGTTTCAACAGAGTGGTAAAAGCAATGTTAAGTTGTACCGTTGGTTCTTGATGAAATCGTCACCCTGAAGTAGCTTGGTTCCCAGTCTGTGACTTCCTTTTTATAGTTCATAGAAAGTTATTATTATATAAAGGGAGCATGTTTAAATGTCTGTACTTGTTGAATCACTCCACAAAATCACTATTTTCTTACCGGGAAGTTAGCAATGTATGATGATGAGTAGCATGGCAGTGTATGTTTTCAGAAAGCAGCTAGGTTTATTTTGAAAAAAAAAACCTTGTACACAGTACCGCTACATGTTTAGCTGACTTATTTTTTTCTTCCATTGCTTAATAATTTAGATATCGTCTTATTCTTACAAAGCATCAGTTTGGGTAAATAATTGAACCTTTGGCAGCTATATACGGTGTCTATCTTAGTACTTCTAGTGAGATGGTAGGAAACGATCTAGGAACATTCATGCATTTGTTTAACCGACTTAATATATATTATTTGTGTTATGGATATATATATAATGTACTCTATTTCTGATCTTCTAACTATCCAGGTAATGAATCGATGATCAGCCTGGTCGCTACTTGTGATGAGCATGATCAAGTCGTTTCTCCACCAAAACAAGACAAGTAATGCTCCACACGTGTGGTGTTAGTACCATACTGGTTCTTTTATCATATAGGATGTGGTACAATAGTTCCCAATTCTGGTGGGTCTATCCTCCAAGCCGATTTATTGCCTCGGTCTGAAGCACTAGGTGAGTTCCCTCTTTCTTTGGTCGTGGCATCTCGAGCTACTGTTTGTCCTGTACATGAACTATTTGATGAAATGTCTTTGTGCTGATTCATTTTTGCGTGAAATTCATCAGACCCCGTGGTGAATCCATGGAGGTGGAATCGAAGTCAGAGTGCTCGGAACAGGACCATTAGCTCGGCACCACGGCATATTTGTGGGAGGGATAGAGCGTGTAGGAGGGTTAAGTGATGCCAGGGACTGCAAGCACGGCCTGCATTCCATGTATTCATTGTTTATTTTTCGCTCACTAAATTATTCTGGTTCAGTAGCTGAGGCAAGTCAAGATGATGGTGCAAAGCGAGTTCTCTTTGTTGGTGAGAGTTTATAGTGAGAATGTCATGGTAGGATAATGTGGGAGTGCTTCGATTTCTGGCACATGATTTGTGGGTTTTCAGTTTTTTTAGTTATTCTGTCTATCAATGTTCATGGCACGAATTGCAATATGTTTATTTTCCAGCCTTTTTTGCTTGTAGCTAGCCTAGACGGTTAATTCAGTTCTCTTCTTAACTCAGTTCAGGGGAATACTATTAGATGTATATATCTGTATATTGTATTTCCCCCATATGTTAGGGGGATTCCTACATATTTGCTCTGTACCTGTACTATATATTGTGGCCTTTGGCCCCCAGAGGAACACAAGTTGCATATTCCTGACATGGTATCAGAGCTAGGTTAGCCTCCTCCTACTCGCAACTTCGTCGCTGTAGACGCCACCGTCCCTGTCGCCGACGGCCTTGCCGTCGTCGCCGCCGCCGGTCGCCGCTCAGTTTCTGGCCGTTTCCGCCGTTGCCGTTCCATCTCCAGATCCGATCCAGATTGGTTTTCTAGTCCACGAGCTGGTCTTTTCAGATCCGTTCCGATCTCCAGACGCGTGGGTCTTCTCGTCAACAGGGACGGTGGCGCCCTGTTCCTTGCCTCGCCCCTGCGCGTCACTCCTGACGACCTGCAGACTCCCTGACACCCTGCAGTCCCCTGCCCTGCGCGTGACGCACGCCATCAACAGGGACGGGTCACGCCTCGCCCATGCGCCATGCGCGTCACAGCATCTGGCGCCCCGCCTCGCCCGGTGCCCCTCCTGGCGCGCCCTGTGCGGTCCTCTGTGCCTCGATCTGCTACACCCGACACCGCCCGACAGCCCGACAACGCGAGACACCACCCCCGCCTCAATCTGCTGACCACGCAATACCTCGCCCCCGCCTGTCTTCGTCGGTTCCTCCCCCTGGCTTCCCGCCTGACTGCGCCTGGCGCCCTCCTGCCTGCCTGGCCATGTCGAGACTCTAGCTCGCCTCGATTGGATCTGGGCCCTTGTTCCCGATTGAATTTGAGTGTTGATCTCAAAAAAAAATTGAGAGAGATGTCTTCTGCATCGGGCTACGTTGCGATTCCTCGCTGCCCGGTGATCTTCGATGGCGTGAATTATCCTGATTTCGCTGCCTTTATACGCGTTCACATGTGCGGTCTCCGTCTTTGGGGTGTGCTCTCTGGCGAGGTCCCCTGTCTGTCGTGCCCCCCTACTCCTGTGGCTCCTCTGCCTCCGATGCCGATTGTGCTTGCTGCTGATGCTTCTCAGGAGGCCAAGGATGCTGCTCAGAGCGCTGATGATAGTGCTGTTGCTGCCTATGACCTAAAGTTCAAGCAGTATTCTGCTGATCTCGAGTCCTATCGCCACGCTCTGACTGCCTACACTCAGTGGTTCGATGAGGATGCTCGTGCTGATGTTGTTCTCACCTCCAGTGTTCTGCCCCAGTATGCTGCTGAGTTCATGAGTCTTCCTACTGTTGCCGCTCAGTGGGCACATCTTCATCATCGCTATCAGCCCTCTGGGGATTCTCTTTACCTGTCTGTGGTTCGCCAGGAGCATGCTCTTCAGCAGGGTGATTCCACTATTGATGAGTTCTATACTCAGAGTGCTGCTATCTGGCGTCAGCTTGATTCTCTTCGTATTGCTGTTTGTGGCACATGCTCGTGTTGCCATATTGTGCGCTCGGATTTGGAGTTTCACCGCATCTATGAGTTTCTGTCTCAGCTCCACCAGGAGTTTGAGCCCCGTCGTGCTCAGCTGAATGCTCGTGGTCGTGTTCCGCTCTCTGAGGTGTTGACTGAGCTTCGGGCTGAGGAGACAGGTCTTCGTGGTGCTGGTCTTCTTGCGGTTCCATCTGTGCTTGCTACTCGTGGTCCTCCCATGCCGTCGGCTCCCTCGACTCAGCCACGGTCTTCTGTGCCGCCGCCGATACTACCCACTCCTCCAGGTCAGGGTCAGAGTTAGCACCAGCAGTCTCAGGGTCCGAGTCAGCACCAGCAGCCTCAGGGTCAGAGTCAGCACCAGCAGGCTCGTGGTCAGGGTCGCCGTGGTTCTCTTCGTCACTGCTCTTATTGCAACAGGGATGGTCACACTTGGGCCACCTGCTATACATGGGATTCCAATTTACGTCAGTAGCACCAGGCTCGTGGGCAGTCGGCTCCTTCCGGGTCTTCAGCAGTTGCTTTCTCTGATCAGGACATTATCAGGAGTCTTCGTAGTATGCTTGCTGCTACAGGCTCTCCTTCGACGGGCACTGCTGGTTCTGTGACTGATTCTTCTGGCACTGCGCGACCACCATCTTCTACACAGTCAGGTACGTCCTCGTGGTATCTGGATTCTGGAGCTTCCTTTCATATGACCTCTGAGTCTTCTTTTCTGTCCGCTCTTTGTTCTCTCCCTTTCCATGTTCGTGTTTTCACGGCTGATGGTACCTCTCTTCCTGTTTCTAGTCGGGGCACCCTTTCTACTTCTTCGTTTTTTGTTCCTGATATTTCTCATGTCCCTCTTCTTAAGATGAATCTGTTCTCTGCTAGCCAGCTTACTGACGCTGGTTGTCACGTCATTCTTGATGCTGATTCTTGTGTTGTCCAGGACCGTCGCACACAGGCCCTGGTTGGAGCTGGCCCTCGCAGCCGTGATTCTTCAGGACTTTGGGAGTTAGACTGGCTTCGAGTTCCTTCCGCTGCCACTTCATCTGCCAGTTCTTCTCCGGTCGTCGCCTCTGCTACAAGCTCCTTTCAGCAGTGGCATCATCGTCTTGGTCACCTTTGTGACTCTCGCCTGTCGTCATTAGTTCATCGTGGTCTTCTAGGGTCTGTCTCAGGAGATGGGTCTTTACATTGTCAGGGCTATAGGTTGGGTAAACAGATTCAGCTTCCCTATCCTACTAGCGCGGCTGTATCTCAGTGACCTTTTGATTTAGTTCATTCTGATGTTTGGGGTCCGGCTCCTTTCGCTTCGAAAGGGGCCATCGCTACTATATTTTATTCATCGATGATTTTTCTCGGTACACTTGGTTGTATTTTATGCGCTCTCGTAGTGAAGTGCTCTCCATATATCAGCGTTTTGCGGCTATGGTCCGTACTCAATATTCTACCCCCATTCGTGTGTTTCGTGCTGATTCTGCTGGTGAGTATATCTCCCAAATGTTGCGAGGTGTTCTTGCTGGCACCCTTGCTTAGTTCTCCTGTCCTGGCGCACATGCTCAGAATGGTGTTGCTGAGCGTAAGCATCGCCATCTTCTTGAGACCACTCGTGCCATGATGATTGCTTCTTCTCTTCCGCCGCATTTCTGGGCTGAGGCTGTCGCTACGTCGGCTTAGCTCATCAATATTCATCCTTCTACCGCTCTACAGGGTGGCATCCCTCTTGAGCGCCTATCTGGACAGTCTCCAGACTATTCCATGCTTCGCTTGTTTGGTTGTGTTTGCTATGTTCTCCTTGCTCCTCGCGAACGCACCAAACTGACCGCTCAGTCTGTTGAGTGTGTTTTCCTTGGATTCAGTGATGAGCATAAGGGCTATCGTTGTTGGGACCCCGTTGGTCGTCGGATGCGTATCTCTCGTGATGTTACTTTTGATGAGACGCGTCCTTTCTATCCTCGTCCCACCGCTGGTACCTACCCGGTGGAAGATATCTCGTTTCTTCTCTTTACTGATACACCCCCTTTGTCTACTCCTTCCACTCCTATTGTGTCTTCTTCAGGATCTCCTACCCCTGATATCTCTTCTTCTACACCGTTCTCCTCTGTTCCGTCTAGTTCTCCTTGTTCTCCGGAGTCTTCCTCTGCTATTCCTTCTTCTTCATCATCATCTCCTGGTTCGTCTTCCTCTGACGAGCTTCCCTCTACTCGTCCTGTTCGTCAGCGTCGTGCCCCCGATCGTTACTCTCCTAGTCAGTATGGTCTTTCTGTTGCCTCCGAGCCGACTTCTTATCGGGATGCTGAGCATCATCCTGAATGGCAGCTGGCCATGGCTGAGGAGATTGCTACACTTGAGCACACTGGAACCTGGGATCTTGTTTCTCCCCCTCCCGGTATTCGTCCTATCATGTGTAAGTGGGTCTATAAGATTAAGACCCGCTCTGATGGATCTCTTGAGAGCTATAAAGCGCGTCTTGTGGCTCGTGGTTTTCAGCAGGAGCATGGTCGTGACTATGATGAGACCTTTGCTCCTGTGGCTCATATGACCACTGTGCGTACTCTTCTTGCTGTTGCTTCTGTTCGTCACTGGTCTGTGTCTCAGCTTGATGTTCAGAACGCCTTTCTCAATGGTGAGTTGAGTGAGGAGGTTTATATGCAGCCTCCTCCTGGGTATTCTGTTCCCGAGGGGATGGTTTGTCGTCTTCGACGGTCTCTTTATGGCCTCAAACAGGCCCCTCGTGCCTGGTTTGAGCGCTTTGCTTCTGTAGTGACTGCTGCTGGTTTCTCCCCTAGTGCTCATGATCCAGCGCTGTTTGTTCACACTTCTCCTCGTGGACGCACTCTTCTTCTTCTCTATGTTGATGATATGATCATTACTGGTGATGATCCTGAGTATATCGCCTTTGTTAAGGCTCGTCTTCGTGATCAGTTTCTTATGACTGACCTTGGTCCTCTTCGATATTTTCTTGGGATTGAGATTTCTTCCAGTTCTGATGGCTTTTACATCTCTCAGGAAAAGTATATTCAGGATCTTCTTGCTCGTGCTGCTCTTGGGGATGAGCGCACTGTTGAGACCCCTATGGAGCTTAATGTTAAGCTTCAACCTACTGATGGTGATCCTCTTTCTGATCCGACGCGTTATCGTCATCTTGTTGGGAGTCTAGTTTATCTTGCTGTCACTCGTCCTGACATCTCTTATCCTGTTCATATTCTGAGTCAGTTTGTCTCTGCTCCTACCACTGTTCACTATAGTCATCTTCTCCGTGTTCTTCGTTATCTTCGTGGTACGATCACTCGTCCTCTTTTCTTTCCTCGTTCCAGCTCTCTCCAGCTCCAGTGCTATTCAGACACTACGTGGGCGAGTGATCCTTCGGATCGTCGTTCACTCTCTGCTTACTGTGTGTTTCTTGGTGGTTCGCTCATTGCTTGGAAGACAAAGAAACAGACAGCGGTTTTCTGTTCGAGTGTTGAGGATGAGTTGCGTGCTATGGCCTTGTTGCCTGCCGAGGTGACCTGGTTACGGTGGTTACTTGCGGATTTTGGGGTCTCTATTACCACACCCACTCTGGTTTTGTCTGACAGTACAGGTGCTATTAGTGTTGCACGTGATCCGGTCAAGCATGAGCTTACCAAGCATATTGGTGTTGATGCTTTCTATACACGTGCTCAGGTGCAGGCTCAGGTTGTTGCGCTTCAGTATGTGCCTTCAGATTTACAGTTGGCAGATTTCTTTACGAAGGCACAGACCCGAGCGCAGCATGATTTCTTACTCTCCAAACTCAGTGTTGTGGATCCACCATGAGTTTGAGAGGGGGTGTTAGATGTATATATCTGTATATTGTATTTCTCCCATATGTTAGGGGGCTTCCTGTATATTTGCTCTGTACCTGTACTATATATTGTGGCATTTGGCCCCCAGAGAAACACAAGTTGCATATTCCTGACAAATACATTAGCTTAGAGGAGCATGAGGCCACTACAGTGGCAGCAAGATATATGATTTTTTATTTGCAAATTTGAAGCAATTATTTTTAGAATATTTGTGATTCTAATTTTATACTCTTCTAAAATTTCACCAGGTTAAATGCAAAGTGGCGTCCAAGCACATTGGCCGTGGTGCCTCGCTACTATCATCCGCTCGAGCTTCTTGTCTCCCCACTAAGGCTGATGTTTTGATTCTGAAGTGTGGAGTTGAATGTTGCTTACCATGAAGAAAGTGGTTAGAATATCCATTTGGAAGATGCATCAGGCAGAAATAGGTTACTGGTAAGCTTCCATATTTTCTTGTTTCACCCCTCTCTTATAGTGAGCACTCAAGCTTTAGTTAATTACACCACTCTAAATCTCATGTTTCAGTGGTTTTTCCCCTTTCATATGAATTCTAGATGTTGGCCCATTCTTACAGAGATATCATTGTACATATATGAGTTTACAAGAGTGGAGAATCCAAAATGTGTGTGTAGTTTTTCTTACGGAATGCCTCTTGTTGTTCATTGCTCTGCAGGCGTACCGGTTTTGGTTAAAATAAAAAATCTCCAGCTTAGGAACTTTTTGGGATAATATGAGGTTGCTGAATACCACGATATATAAGCAGTTTCTTCATTTCCGTGTATTAATTTTCCTTATCTTAAGCAATCATAAAAAATAGTACCTTAAGTTTAGATCTTTAGTTGCTTATGTAATGATCTACCAATCTATTGGTTACATAATTTGTTCGCTACACACGTATGATATAAAAATGCACTGAGGTTTGGTACTATTTTTTTAATTTGGTTTAGGAGTATTACCAGCGCTCTCTATACTACAAGCTACCTATGTACTCCAAGTAGCTATTAAAATAGGAGGTGTGTATCTAGGCACGTGAACATCTTAGAGATTCTCTTGAGCATTCATGCAGGTGCTTTAGGAGATTACAGCATGGTCTTGAGTATTGATTTCTAGGAGAACTCCTTGTTGTGCCCTTGGCATCTATTCTATTATGTGCTACCAATTTTCCATTATATGTTAGTCAGTAAGCTATGCAGAAGATTATATCTCCATTTTTTTGATCATTTGCCAATACACAGTATATAGACTATAGATTATTTTTTCTACGCATGGGTAATTTGCCTCACTATATGCTCTTTGATATTTTTCTATAAAGGGTTCTGCCTCTCTGGCCAGCTTAATTGAAATGGTTTAGTACTATGGTTTCTTAGTGCTCAAAGAATGAGTGGGACCGGTAGAACCAAATTCTATGTCAAGCTTACCGTTGTTACATATAACTAGCATGGTGGCCCTTGCAAATGCGAGGGCATTAAGTTTTGTATTTAGAGAAGATCAACATCTTTTAGTGTTTCCATCCATAATTAGTAGTAAAATACATAAATGGATAAAACTTACACATTTTAGCCAGATTTCATGCTAAATAGATATCTCATGTGTAAAAAAATATTTGTTCATCTTTAATTCTAGGACGATGATTATTAGGCTATTACCAAAAAATTATAATGACCATATGACTCATTTGTGTTTATATTCAATTAAAGTTAAGATTGTGAGCTACCAAGATGGTAGTTTTATGTGGTGTTATATGAGTACGTGAGGCTAACATTCATATTTGCAAATAGTTATGATTTACTTCAGTAATGATGCTACAAACCTTAGACCATTATGATCCAACATAATTTTCGAATAAAATATAATAATAATTTATCCTTGTTACAATATAGGTCAACATTCTTGATATATGAATAGAAAGAGGGTCCACTATATTAACAAAAACATGTTTTGATTCTTTGAGAACTCCACACATGTCACCTTCATCTACCATGCATATTTTGATTTTCTACTATAATTTGACTTAGAAGTAGACTCTTTTTTGTGATATGGATAGTGCAAACTATAATGATGCATTAACAATGATCTGTTTACCCTTTGCGAATATTATGAGTTGTGGTCACAAATTGGTCTATTTGTTTTTGTGATCTCACTCACTTGTAGGTTGGCATAGATATCATAGTTTTGGCATTTTAGTCAGTGATCATTCTTTCTAGATGATTCCAAATTGCAATGACATGTCCAATTAAATTTTAAGAATAATAAGCCATAGAAACTTTGTCGCAAATACGTGAAAATTTACATAAAATATAATTTTAATTAATCACATCATATGCAAACCATGGATATAAAGTTTTTTCCTAAATGATATATATTCAAAGCAACTTTTATTTCTAGTGGACCATGATTTGTAGAAATCCTTTCTAAGGTTTATAATCCTCACAATTAATCATTCTAACTCAATAGTTAATTCCAAATAATTAAATGTTAACATCACTTCAAAATTATTTATAATAAAAATAGCCACATATCTTGTTAGGTTACGAAGAAAATATATATCGTCGGTTACATATCTTGATAACAACCTAATTTTTTGGTGTTGCTTGCTATCTAGCGGTATTATCGTCTTCCTTAAGTTTTTTCTAGATGCTTAATAACTAACAACCGATCCTCGACCTCTAAGAATAACTTTCGCTCGATTGCATTATTTTATTCTACTATAGTTTTGATACGTCCAATTTGCATCACCATTCTATATTATAATTTGCCTCTATTCATTGATATATTTCATATTAAGAGGTTATACTTATGTCTTTTCATCTGCTTTTGCATGTTGGATGATTCTTGAAGGATGAACTGACGGAGTCAGGATTCTGATGGAAAAGCGGTGTCTTGATATAATTTCATGAAGATCAGAAAAATACCAGAAAAACTACAGAAAATTATATTTTCCCAGAATACGAATGATGCCAGAAGGGGAGGCGGAGTTGGCCCACAGGGGGCCCACACCCCTAGGCGCGGGCCACCCTGGGACGCGCCTACAGGGGGTGTGGCCACCGTGGCCCACCTCTGGCTCCGCCCTCTGGCCTATATCTTCTCCTCGAAACCCTAAAGTCGGGGAAGAGACCATAGAAAGATTCCACCGCCTCTGCGGGGTAGAAAACACCGAGAGAGAAAGATCTCTCCGGTAGACAGATTTCTGTCGGGGAAATTCCTTCCCGGAGAGGGGAGATCGTCGCCGTCAACACCATCATCAAGCTAGACTTCATCGGGATCATCATCACCATCCACACCATCATCTCCACCAGCACCATCATCACCACTCCATCCCGCTGTAATAATTGTGTTGAATATTGCATAGTTCTTAGGGGAAACTTTTCCGGTGTTGATTACTATGTTGATGTTTGTGAGTGGAACCATTGAATTATTGTTTATGTTCAGATTGTTATCCATCATTATATCATCTTTGATCTTGATCCATACGATGTCTCGTGAGTAGTTCGTTTAGTTTTTGAGGACATGGGAGAAGTCATGTTGTTAGTAGTGCAATTGTGTTGAGGTATTATTTAATGGTTTAATATTTAAGTTGTGGTGCTATTCTTCTAGTGGTGTCATGTGAACATCGACTACATGATACTTCACCATTTATGGTCCTAGGGGAATGCATTGTGTATTTGGCTACTAATTATGGGGTTGCCGAAGTGATAGAAATCTGAACCCCCGTTAGGAAACTTTTGCACAAGGGAGTGTAGAATCTCAGAGTTTAAGGCTATGGTTAGGTTTTTATCTTAATTGCTTTCGTGTAGTTGAGGATGCTTGCAAGGGGTTTAATCACAAGTATATATTAGTCCAAGTAAGGTCGGTAGATTAGCACAGGTTCACCCATACAACACTTATAAAACCAAAGAAGATTAATCAGCTATATGAAATGAAAGCACTTGACAGTACTCCCATATGTCCCCGAGAACGTTTGGTACTCATAAGTATTTCTACCGGTTTGTCCTTTACTAAGAAAGGATTGGGCCACTTGTTGCAATTATTTGCTTTCTTTATTTACTTGCACTTTATTTTCATGCTTTATCAGAAAACCCCTAAAAATCCGTTTGCTAAGTATTTACAGAGATTTCCTGCTCCATACCACTAGTCAACACCTTCTGCTCCTTGTTGGGATCGACACTTCTATTTATCAAAAGTACTACGATACACCCCCTATACTTGTGGGTCATTAAAACCTATTTATATATATCATTAATTAACCTCATGAATTTTTTTGGCTTTGAAGTGTCGAGTAGATTCTGATTAATTATAAACCTGATACACTTTTGTTAGATATATTATTAACTATTAAACTTTATACACATTAAGAAGACTTATTAGTTGTGGTATGTTTAAGATGTCATGTATAGTTATTATGATACTAACTATGATTCTTAAGTACAACTATGAATATTTATTAGCTATGATTTTTTCAAACAAAATTATGACAATATAATGGTTTTGATATTGTTTACACATAGTTCTAAACATAGATTATTTGTGACCTACGAATAGAAAGAGGGTCCACTGCATTAACAAAAATATGTTTTGATTATTTGAGAACTCCTCACATGTCTCCTTTGACTACCATACACATTGTTATTTTCTACCATAATTTTACCTTGAAGTAGACTCTTTTTTCTTGATATGGATAGTTAAAATTGTAATGATTAATTAACAATGATTTGTGTAGTTAAACTTGTGAATATTTATGAGTTGTGGTCCATCTATAGAAATCAGTCTATTCATTTGATGGTTAAATACTTCTCATTTTATGATAATCTCTAGTACATCTCATTTATTATATTATATTGTCATTTTATTGTGTAATTGATAAATGCGAAAATTTGTTGCTCGGGGTACACATACATGATGGTTTTTAAGCCAGCTTTTCATTGGGTTGACTATGAGTGGACCAGGTGGTTGAAACGGGGTAATTTGTTTAATAAGTTTATATTTTCATTGGAATTTTTCGGGATATTTATTTCTTATTTAGATGTGTAACATTATGTTTTTTATTTTCTGAAAAAAATATCGCTTTTTGAATTTTTCACAAGGGATCCCAGACGCCTCTTTGACTTTGGAACTCCCTTCGCTTCCAAACTCCTCCCTATCCTTTTATGTTTCATTTAATATAATTTATTTAAATCTAGACCCACTTTTATTGACCTTTAACAACTGGTAGAAGGCTTTGAGAGGTAAGAGAGGCACTAAACAATCTCCGGAATGTAGTTTGAGTATATTACGTCATTGGTTGTTCACAACAATGTATTGGGTATTGGGATGGTGTCCTAATAAATGCATTTTGAATCCGTCTAAATCTCATTGTTTCTTTTATGGGACATGTATTCTGTAGTAGTCTATGGAATCTGTGATTCTCATCGATAGTCCTTCCTTTTTTCCGGGCATATTACAAATAGAGTAATGGATGGATGGTCTATTTTGCGAGAAGTGTGTCTCTTGTTGCAAAATTATTGGGTACTACTCTGAAAAATCATCTTTTCATACTATTTTTAAAAATCTATGAGGTTAACTTAACTTCTACAAATTACAATTTAAATTACATATATATTATGTGCAGTACTCCATGGAATCAGTGATTCTCATCGATTATACCTTTTGTTTTTTGGAATATTGCTGATAGAGCAACGGCTAGACAATCTTTCTTGCAAAGGATGTCTCTCGTTCCAAAAATATAAGGTACTACTACTATTGTAAAACCAACTTTTCATATTTATTCGTAATCTACTTGGTGATTATGCTATATATACACGTATAAATAATTCTATATGTAGAAAGTAGCATATTTTTGTCTACCAGGCTGCAATCATGTCCTGACACACATATACGCGTGATAATAAGAAAAAGTCGTCAGACCGTGTATATCACCGATTCATTTCGGATTTACCTTTCCATAGGTACTGTGTTGGAGCTTTTTCCCGTCACTGATATGTTTAAGATTTTTTTCTTTCTGATA
Organism: Avena insularis; assembly: GCA_023614405.1. NCBI lineage: Eukaryota > Viridiplantae > Streptophyta > Magnoliopsida > Poales > Poaceae > Avena > Avena insularis. The sequence continues at coordinate 92,898,148 of CM042693.1, read as the reverse complement.
GGAGATCAGAGGTAGATAGCCGTATGTATTATTCGAACCAATACCACTCACCTAATTTTTTTCAGGAAAATAGAAGTTAAACATGTCCATCGCGGGATTGTATGGCTCATGGTTTCTAATTAAATCCTAGCTATCTGTACGTTTGTGATTTTTTTATATAACCGACCAGCTTTGTTTTTTCTGCTTGACGTGAGATCCGAGTTATTAGCCTAGAAAATAAAATTCCATAGACCCGTCTCCGTTGTGGCCTAACGAATTAATCAACGAAATCAAACGTGAGGTCCATACAATACGTCTGTGCCTGTTATGGCTTAATAAAATCAAACGTGTTGATCTACATCAAATATGAGCGCGTACGCTAATGGGTGTTTAAATAGGTACGTACGTACAGAGTTTGACAATAAAGTTACACAATTTATTCCTAAATCCTAACCGTAAATTCCAAATCTAATAGCCACGATAATTTTGATGATGTGGATTAACCTGGTGTCTCGAAGCACATCCTTATATTGTATTTAATACATAATAGATACAGTTAGCATTTAGTAGCCCTAGGTTAATTACCCGTTGTAGAAACAGTATGGTCAAGTCTGGTGCTCGTGAGGAGGCGTGGTTCAAGGTCATTTTCTAGGTTTTTTGACTCATGTTTCGACACCACACACTGCTTGCTTGTCGGTACATGATTCTTGGGTGTAATGGCAGTTCAAGGGAGCTCGCGAGTACATCGACCAAGAATGTTTTGTGTTTCACCCGTGTTATTTGGTGATGACCAAACCGTTACAGATATATGACATGGAAGGTTAGTCAGATTCAAACTTGGGGTTCTGTTTTGGTTCACGAAATACAGTTACTCTTCCCAGCAAATGAAGCATGCATAGATAGTTTAATTGTTTTAAATACTTCGTCTCATTTTTGTCGAACCAGTTTTGTTGCGGATGTTTACTTAGTGTATCCTTCTCAGTTTGTAAATTAGCCTTATCTGGTAAATCGTGTGTAACTTGCCTCCATGGACGAGCCTTTGCTCGTTGAGTAGGGTGTTAATTTTGAGAGAACATGAATTTAGCCACCAACTTCATATGCTCTGCCTCATCCGGTCTGTGTTTTTGTGTTGAACAAGCTACTATGGTCCTGGCTAGTAGCGCAGAACACAACACATCAGCAAAGCTAGCCATAAGAAAAGACATGTCGATAAAAGGGCTATCTGATGTTTTGATAAGATGTCTATGGAATTAAACGAGTTACACCAGTCACTAGTGGACAACATGTCTTCGATTCGATCTGAATAAAGCCAGTAGTCCTGGCCCGTCACGAACCGCGACTAGTGCTAGCACTACTCCCGGGCCATGAGGCCTCCAACGGCTAGAAATGGCCATAGACACTAGTCCCGGGCCAGACCAGAGCTCTAGTCCTGGTCCGTAATACGGCCCGGGACTAATAAGCTGGAGCGGGCCAACTGCTTTTTTCAGGGACTATTAGTCTCGGGTCGTATCATGGCCCGGGACTAGTTGTCCATCAGTATATATATAGCTTCCTGTCCACCTGCCCTAAAGCATATGGTGGCCATTTTTCTCAAAGAAGCAAGAGAGTTCATGCCATTTTTTTCTCAAGATTTAGTTTGCAACACCTAAATCCAAAGCTTTAAAAGGTTAGAACTTCATTCTTTCATCTCTTATTGCTACTTTAGCCCTATAATGCTCTAGAAGTATAGACATATGGATCAAATGCATGCATGCTCTAGAAGTAGCTAGAAGGATTTTGATATATATGTGTAACAAATTTTGATTAGGCACATAGTTACTAAAAATTGAAATGTGTAATTTTAGAGTTTCAGAGCTTAGAATGGAATGAGGTTTTAACTGATAGAACAATAATAAAAAACTCCACATTTATCATGTTGATTGTTTTCTCCAATTCATATATTGGTGCATGTATATTTTTCAAAATTCAAAATTAATGCTCTAGAAGCTCTCAATATAACTTGTAATAATTTTATCATGTTGTGTAATGGTTTTTGATATACTTTTACTATAATGCAGATGGTCCAGGAATGGATGTACGGTACTGACCGACGCTCTGGCGAGTTCATTAATGGCGTGCATGAATTCATCCGTGTTGCTGATGCAAACAAGCACAATGGTTTTGTATTCTATCCATGTAATGGATGTAGGAATCAGAAGGATTACTCTGACTTAAAAACCCTTCACAGCCACCTGTTGAAGTCCGGCTTCAAGCCCAGTTATAATTATTGGACCAAGCACGGAGAGAGAGGTCTTATAATGGAAGACAATGAAGAAGAGGAGGAGGATGACAACTATCATGGTTTCTCTAAGTACGAAGATACTTCCATGGGGGATGCTGAAGGGGAGGATGAAGAAGAGACACATGATGAACCCGCTGATGATCTTGGTCGGACCATTGCCGATGCACGAAGAGATTGTGAAACTGAAAAGGATAGGGAGAAGTTCAATCACATGCTAGAGGATCACAAAAAGTTGTTGTACCCAAATTGCGAAAATGGTCTGAAAAAGCTGGGCAGCACACTGGAATTGCTGCGATGGAAGGCTGAGTGTGCTATACCTGACTCCTCATTTGAAAAGTTGCTGAAAATGATAAAGAATATGCTTCCAAAAGATAACGTATTGCCCGTCAGTACGTACGAATCAAAGAAGGTTGTCTTCCCTCTAGGTTTAGAGGTTCAGAAGATACATGCATGCCCTAATGACTGCATCCTCTACCGCGGTGAGGAGTATGAGAATTTAGATGCATGCCCGGTATGCACTTCACTTCGGTATAAGATTAGACGAGATGACCCTGGTGACGTTGAGGGCGAGCCCCCCCGGAAGAGGGTTCCTGCGAAGGTGATGTGGTATGCTCCTATAATACCACGGTTGAAATGCTTATTCAGAAACAAAGAGCACGCCAAGTTGTTGCGATGGCATAAAGAGGAACGTAAGTCAGATGGGATGTTGAGACACCCCACTGATGGGTCGCAATGGAGAAAAATCGATAGAAAGTACCCGGACTTTTCAGATGACGCAAGGAGTTTAAGGTTTGGTCTAAGTACAGATGGCATGAATCCCTTTGGGGAGCAGATCTCCAGTCACAGCACCTGGCCCATGACTCTATGCATCTATAACTTTCCTCCTTGGTTGTGCATGAAGCGGAAGTTCATTATGATACCAGTGTTGATCCAAGGTCCGAAGCAACCCGGCAACGACATTGATGTGTACCTAAGACCATTAGTGGAAGAACTTTTACAGTTGTGGCACGAACCCGGGATACGCGTGTGGGATGAGAACAAGCAGGAAGAATTTAACCTCCGAGCATTGCTTTTCATAACAATCAATGATTGGCCTGCTCTTAGTAACCTTTCAGGACAGTTAAACAAGGGATACAATGTATGCACACACTTATTAGATGAGGCTGAAAGTATATATTTGGAACATTGTAAGAAGAATATATACAATGAGCATCGTCAATTTATTTTGGCCAAGCATCCCTTAAGAAAGAAAGGCAAGCATTTCAACGGTCTGGCATGTCACCAGACGAAGCCTCAGGAGCGTACTGGTGCTGATATATTTGATATGGTCAAAGATTTGGATCAACTGGTAACCTTTGGAAAGGGTCCTGGAGGAAAATCTGTTCCGAAAGACGCTGAAGGACACGCACCCATGTGGAAGAAGAAATCTATATTTTGGGAGCTACCATATTGGAAATTCTTAGAGGTCCGCTCTGCAATCGATGTGATGCATGTGACGAAGAATCTTTGCGTGAACCTGCTAGGCTTCTTGGGCGTGTATGGGAAGACAAATGATACACCGAAAGCACGAAAGGACCATCAACGTATGAAAGACCCAGATAGCCTGCATCCAGAATGGTTTCAAGTTCATGCCAGCTACGCTCTTACCAAACAAGAGAAGGAAATATTTTTTGAATGCCTAAGCAGTATTAAGGTCCCGTCTGGCTTCTCGTCGAATATAAAGGGAATAATAAATATGGCAGAAAAAAAGTTCCAAAACCTAAAGTCTCATGACTGCCACGTAATTACGACGCAAATGTTTCTGATTGCATTGAGGGGGCTTCTACCAGATAATGTTCGAGTACCCATTATGAAGCTATGTGCATTTCTCAATGCAATATCGCAGAAGATAATCAATCCTGAAGATCTACCGCGGTTACAGAATGATGTGGTCCAATGTCTTGTCAGTTTTGAGTTGGTGTTCCCACCATCCTTCTTCCATATTATGACGCACCTGCTGGTTCACCTAGTCGAAGATATTTCCATTCTCGGTCCTGTATTTCTACACAATATGTTTTCCTTTGAGAGGTTCATAGGAATCTTAAAGAAAATTTACAAATTAAATAATTTATAAATGATGCAAACAGATAAATGGATATTATATTAAGATACTTTATATTTTTCTGATAATAATAGACATATTATTTGTTTTATTTGGATTATTACAATAAAAGATATGATTTTCCAAAGTTTTTATATTTGATTTGAATTAAAAAAAGAAAATTTACAAAAAACAATTAGCCGCGGATCGTGGCTGGGACTAAGACTAAAGGGTGTCTGCAGCAGCTTGGCAAAAGCAGGAAAAAACCCTTTAGTCTCAGGTCATTAACACGCTGCTAAAGGGGTCTTTAAGTCGCTTAAGCCACGGGCGGACTAAAGACCCTTTAGTCCCGTCCCGTGGCTTAGCCCGGGACTAAAGGGAGCGTCCCTATATATTCTGCGCGCCAGGGCAGGTGCTGCCCAGCACTTGGCATTCTCGACACAGCAAAGACGAAGCACACAGACGAAGACGAACATGCAAGGGAGGTGTTGTCTGCCGCCGCCGTGCCGCTCAGCCGCCGCCGCTCCGTCGTGCCGTGACGTGCCACCGCTCCGCGCCGACACATCCTCGCCTCCGCACGCCGCGCCTCTCAGCCGCGCGTGCCGCCTACGCTGCGCCAGGCCGCCGCCGCTGCATTGCGCCTCGCCACCCCTCGTCGGTGAGCTCGATCGAGAGGCCGCGCGTGCGGGTGGTTTTTTAATAGTTTTTTTATAGTTGTTTGTTATAGTTTTTTTGTATAGTTTGTTATAGCTTTTTTATAGTTAGGTTTATTATAATTAGGATTATAATTAAGATTATTAGGATTGTTATAATTAGGATTATTATAATTAGGATTATTAGGGTTTTTGTTATAGTTTTTTATAGTTTATGTATAGTTAGGATTATAATTATGATTATGATTATAATTAGGATTATTATGATTAAGATTTAGTTATTAGGATTATTATAATTAGGATTATTATAATTAGGTTTATTAGGTTTTTTTGTTATAGTTTGTTTCTATAGTTTTTTTATATTAGGGTTTTTTGTTTTAGTATTAGGATTATTTTTTTAATTAAATATTAGAATTAGGATTAGGATTATTGTTTTAGTTATTTTTTGTTTTATTTATTAGGATTATATTGTTTTATTTATTGTTTTATTAGGGTTATTTTTTTGTTTTAGTTATTATGATTATTGTTTTAGCACAAATAATATTAGGATTATTATAATTAGGATTATATTGTTTTAGTTATTAGGATTATTGTTTTTCTAACCTGTTTAACTCTCTTTTTGTTATAGATAATTAAGTCATGGATCCATCCGAAGATCCTGGTCGCATCGGTGAAGGTTTTCTTCAGGGCATGGTAAGAGGTGAAATTCCTCTTAATATTACTACCGGCGCCGAAGATATTTTGCTCGAGGAAGACATATCCTCATATCTGAATCCATCCGGTGATGGACTAGAAGAAAACCTAATGTACTAAGGGGAAGACCAGATGGACGAAGGGCAAACAAATAACAACAATAATGATGGCCCCTCGACAGGATCTGGCGAGGTACATATATATATATAAAGTATCGTGTTACCTCTATTCATTAACTGATCTAGATATATATTAATCACTCTCTCTTCTTCTTTTAGCCCACCAGATCGAAGCAATCGACAGCTAGAACGAAACGAGGGCCGAACAAAAAGTTGGATGGTAATCAGAGGTTCACCATCGAAGAAATAGATGATGATGGTGAACCGATTGCTCCAGAGAAGCACCGGAGGATGTTTATAAATCAATGCGGGGTGCTTGTTAGGGATAACCTACCGATCACCATCCAAGAATGGAATAAGTCAAAGAAAGCCGGTGAAGAATCCAACAGCTATGTCACCGATGATGCCAAAGATGACCTTTGGCAGAAGCTCATAGCGCATTTCATACTACCTCGAGAGTATGAGGAATTTGAGGTAGATGGTATTACCCCAAGGCCGGGTGGGCTTGAAAATAGAGCGAAAGTCAAGGAGTGGGCACTGAGCAAGATGGCTGAACTGTACTGGAACCACAAGAAAAGTTTATACGCGAAATATGTCGCGAAAAAGAAAACTCCAGACTTCAAAGGAGTAAACGAGAAGTTGAGAGAACAGTGGCCCGATTTTGTACAGTACAAGCAATCTGATAAAGCAAAGGCAAAGTCGGCAAAGAACACGTTAAATGCTGCCAACAAGAAATACCATCATAAAATGGGGACAGGTGGCTACATGAGTGCCGTCCCTAAGTGGGAAACTATGGAGAAGGAAATGAGGACTCGAGGCGTCACTCCTAGTACAGATGGATGGCCCGAGAGGTCAAAGCACTAGTGGTACGGGCACGGGGGATCCTTGGACCCAGAAACAGGGAAGACATTATTTCATGAGAAAATTCTAAAACCCTCCCAAGACCTTATTCAAGCAATGAACGATGCTCAATTGGGATTGTTCCGTCCCGAGAGAGAGAACGACGAGCTGACACGCGCCCTAGGGAATCCTGAAAAGGGAGGACGAACACGAGGCAAAGGCGCCGGTGTCTCGTGGAAGAAAGGGTTTCCTCAATACGGTGCCAGTTACAGAGCCGTTAGAGAAATAAGGACCGGGAGGCAGACCGGATCTTCAGGGTAGAGCAGGACCTAGTTGATCTAAAGAACCTCATGCATGAAATTAGCCAAAGGCCGCCGTCGTCAACTCACCCGCGGTCTGGTGATCCTGCATTGGATCTTAGCCAACGGAGAAGCAGCGTGGCTTCCACGGAGGTCCGTGCTGATGATCAAGCACTGCTGGATGATGCACCGGCTCCTCACTACCCCGTGGATGATGTCAGAGAGATGGCACAATGTGAGCTACATCAGCCAATGAACAACCTGTCCTTCAAGGTGGCGATCGGAACTGCTTTACCTTGTCTACCTGGAGCACTCCACCATTCACTTCCGATTCCACCAGGCTATGCTCGTGTCACGGTGGATGACATAGTGGAGGATTTTGCGGGGATAGAGATTGAAATCGCTACGCCTGAAGGCCTTACGAAACTAGGAGATGTCAAGCGCAACATCATTCTATGGAATAAGAAGTACATCAAGTTTCCAGGCTCGGCGCCAAGGCCACCGACTCCAAGGAATCCAAATCCACCCCGCATCGAATATCGTCAACCTCCAAGTCCACCCCAACCCGATTATCGCTAACCTCCAAGTCCACCCCAACCCAATTATCGCCAACCTCCAAGTCCACCCCGCCCCGCTGACGATCGCCGCAGCAGGAGTACATCAACTCGATCTCCACCTCCGCCTCCGTGCAATACTACTACCTCGTCGAAGAAACGGAAGTTCGACGGTCCCCCTCGCCCCACATTGAAGAAAGGTCAAACGCCGAAGATAGTCGATATCCCGCCGGCTCTTCCAAAGAGACCTTATGACAAGACCGATGAGGAAACTAACGCGGATGTGGCTGCCCAAGTTAAGGCGCATTTTGCACCCAAAAAGCCTGAGCCAAAGCCGGTATATAACGAAAACCAAAAGTGGGCTAAGTCCTTTCTAGAGCAACCATCCCATATCGGCGAATCTGAATCTGGAATCAGACTATGACCGGAAGATTATTAAGCAAGCACAGAAGAAAAAAATCACAAGTGCAAAAAGCGGGAAGCAAGTTGCCCAGATCGGAGCACAGAAGAATCAATCGGTGGCCCCGCTCAAAGTCATTTCAGACCTCGACAAGGCCTTCAGAGCTTAAATGGACATGGACATGCAAATAATGGACCCTAGAGCCCGTAATAATGTTGCACTTATGGGAATCACTGCATCGCATGCCAAAGCACTTGCTAACGAAGCAAATATGTCTCTTGGTCAATATTTAGGCTATGAAGATACGCCAGTGGGTCAGATAGTACGGCAGTATGTCCAAGGAGAGCCTCTAGTCAGTAATGAGGAGCTCACACGTCTATCCACACATATGCGAAATCTGCACGAATGGTACATGTCGCAAGCACAAAAAAAGCATCAGAAAGATTGGTTTCCGGTGGACGTTAGAATGGAGCATCACTTCAAACAATACTCGATACAGGTTCAAATGACCAAACTGTTTCAGTTATACAGCTCCCTGGCCAGCTGCCCTAAAGCATATGGTGGCCATTTTTCTCAAAGAAGCAAGAGAGTTCATGCCATTTTTTCTCAGGATTTGTCAAGATTTAGTTTGCAACACCTAAATCCAAAGCTTTAAAAGGTTAGAACTTCATTCTTTCATCTCTTATTGCTACTTTAGCACTATAATGCTCTAGAAGTATAGAGATATGGATCAAATGCATGCATGCTGTAGAAGTAGCTAGAAGGATTTTGATATGTATGTGTAATAAATTTTGATTAGGCACATAGTTACTGAAAATTGAAATGTGTAATTTTAGAGTTTCAGAGCTTAGAATGGAATGAGGTTTTCACTGATAGAACAATAATAAAAAACTCCACATTTATCATGTTGATTGTTTTCTCCAATTCACAAATTGGTGCATGTAAATTTTTCAAAATTCAAAATAATGGACAAGGCCTTCAGAGCTGAAATGGATATGGACATGCAAATAATGGACCCTAGAGTCCGTAATAGTGCTGCACTTATGGGAATCACTGTATCGCAGGCCAAAGCACTTGCTAACGAAGCAAATATGTCTCTTGATCAATATTTAGGCTATGAAGATACGCCAGGAGTCGAGATAATGCTGACAAGATGTCCAAGGGGTGCCTCTAGTCAGTAATAAGGAGCTCACGCGTCTATCCACACATATGCGAAATCTGTACGAATGGTACATGTCGCAAGCACAAAAAAGCATCAGAAAGATTGGTTTCCGGTGGACGTTAGAACGGAGCATCACTTCAAACCATACTCGATACAGGTTCAAATGACCGAACTGTTTCAGTTATACAACCAGCGCGCCCTCGACAAATCTATCATTGGTTGCTACTGTCTGTAAGTTATTTATTTCTATAATTAAGTTTGTAGCTTTAGCTCGTTCATTGTATTTAATATATTATCCTAACTATATATATCCTTTTATATGATGATATTATATTCTGCAGAATGAAGATGCTTGAATGCAAAAGAGCTAGAAGATACGACGTTGGGTTCATTGACCCATATATCGTTAATGAATATACGTTAAAGACTCACCCCAAGGACGTGGAGGAAGACCTGTGCAGGTTCTTAACCGAGAATAATTTTGTTAAAGAAATACTGTTTCCTTACAACTTCAAGTGAGTATTTATATCTTGTACACATTTTATTTTTGCTTACTCGATGAGCTATATATATGCATGTATGCTTATGTAAACGTCCGCAGATTCCACTCGATCTTGCTAAACATTCAAGTTGACAACTCCCTAGTTGAAGTCCACGACTCATTAAGTTGGGACCAAGAGCAGTGGAGCGACATGAAAGCAATGCTCCATAAGTAATTTCAATCATTATCACATTATATCGTCCTCTTTCATTCATTTCCTGATATCAAGTAACTAATAACTCCTTTGTTCATTTTCTTTGCCAAGCAGGTGTTGGACACGGTTCAGACAGAAAATACCAGGTCCATTCAAAGAGGAGCTAACTTATAAAATGGCGAAGAGTTTACAGCAGCCACCGGGAACTTATTTATGTGGATACTACGTCTGCGAGTACATCCGCGAGTTGACCAGTGAGTGGAAAGTTGACTCACATTATATTTATGATTTGCGAAAGAAACTAGAGCTAGACCAGCGCATAAGAGCAATTCAAGAGGAGCTGGCGGGATTTATGATGAAGGAAGTCCTTGATGTACATGGAGAGCATTATGCGGATGACGTGGAACTCGATTTGCCTTAGTCATCTCGATGTAGCTCATATGATATATATTCATCAATGACCATGTAATTTCAAAACATTTCTTCCTTTTGATATGATTGATTATATGTATGCTTGCAAGGGATCGATTAATTATATAAATGCATCAACGTGTAGTGTGTATGTAGTAGAGTATAATATGTATACTGAAATATATGTTTGAATTATAGTGAAACACAAAACGAAAAAGGAACGAAATAGAAAAAAAATACACAATCTCGCATGGCAGAGAAATGTAATGTTCTCTGCATGGCGAAACCTTTAGTTCGGGTGGTGTTACAGCCGGGACTAGAGGGTTTCCTGCGGCGCTAAAACAGCCATGTGGCTGTTATCAGTGGCGGGCCTTAGCGAGCCGGGACTAGAGGGGGGCCTCTAGTCCCGTGTTCGCAGTCCCGGGCCCAAAACCGGGACTAGAGCTAGTTGCGGCCCGGGACTGGAGGCCCTTTTTCCACAAGTGAGTAATATTACGTGGTATCTCCGGTTAGAAGACCACTGCTACTGATTAACTACCTATGTTGATACATGTGTGGTACTGCATGATGGAGTTTTTGCAATAGTGAACAGATTTCAGATTATATGTAAAATGATGTGTGATTCTAATAACGGCGATACACAAAACTCACTTGGTAAAAAATACACACAACCACTTGATCATAATATTTTGGAAAAAACAGAGTAAACCAACACTGTGTGGGACATGCAGTTAACCAGGGTTGATCAAACTATTTATGACCCTATTAATAAAAGGGGAAATTGGTTATTTACCCAAAAGTTTATCAACCTTGGATTATGTACCGGAAGTTGAGTGTACCTTTGTAAAATACCCATAAAGAGGATTAATTGTGTTTATGATTTATCCATAAGGGGTTCTCTATAAACCAAAAAAATGTATCGTGTAATTGCAGATGGAAACAGCTACTTTCCCCTATGTTATAATAGTTGTGTAGAGTTGCCGTACAATATCTCATCTCTCTGTGTGATCCATACAGGCAAGAATATCTCTACCATCAGAAACTACTTCCATTGACTAGTCTTAGGCTGAAGCACTACTAATCAAGCGCCGACTCACTTGTCTGGGCAAACATCCATGAACTTTTTGAGGTACTGGTTGGCAGAAGTAAGATGGATAGATGGACTAGGGCGTATAGGCGGCCAGTGGAAACGGCGACGTCCATGAGCGGACGATAGTAATGAAGGGCACACATGGTTCCCCACTGGTTGATGCCGTGGTGGTTGATCTTACCGGCGATGGTTGGAGGTGCAGTCCTACATATGAACTGATCTTTTTGTTTGAATCGATGAGATTCCGATCTAATGGATGAAAGACTCATGGGACATTTCATGGCGAGCTCTAATCAGGGATCTACTATATTTTTTTTACTTTCAAGTCCCTATTGGGTACTTTACTAAGTTACGCTCAACTTCGGATACATAATCCAAGGTCGTTGAACTTTTGGATAAATAACCAATTTTCCCTAATAAAAGAGGACAGGAGGGGAAAGGGACGGGGAACAGAGAGGAAATGGACTAGCAATGGTGATTCGAGTATGGGCTGCGATGGGGAATTGACTTGTTGATTTTTGACTTTCAGCAACGGCATGCTAGTGGGGGCGACTGTTCGTTGTCTTTCCTTTAAGGGTGAAAATCCTAGGTCTGGCTTTAATTGGTTGTGCCTGGCAATGTTCTTGCTGAAGGCATTGTTTTGAGAGCGCGGACTTTCTTCAGGGTGAAAACCTAAGATCTTTGATCAGGTGAAGATAGCGCTTGTGCATTGTTCCCTTCCTGGAGGCATCGCTTTTGAAGAAGCTCGACTTCTGGTGCTGTCTTGATGGTGTTAGTGCTGCTGTTTTAAGGAATAGATCACTATAACGAGACTTAATTTTTGTAATTCTTCTGTTTTTTTGTTGTGTGCATCCGTAATGCCGCTAGGGCAATGCGTTATTGCAAAGGCCGAGTGTAATTGATATCTCCAAGATAGTAATATATGATCCTTTCCAAAACAAAATGAGAGGAAATGGACGGGCTGGTTGACGACAGGTTGACTTATTTAGGTTACTGCAAATAGAGAGCCAACACTGCACACGTGAGAGGCTAAATGACCTACCTGCATTTACACGTGCACCGACAGGCAACTAATTTTTCATCTTTGATTATCTCAATAAATAATAAGAGATATTTCAAATATAATATGACCAGGAAGCTCGGATAGAAAAACATAATCTGACGGTTAGGTACAACCGAACCATCAATTTATCAAATGAGGTGATTATGCTCAAAATTCAATAAACAGTTTGATAGCAAAAATGAGAAACTTCAAAAACACATGCATTCATTCATTCCAAATAGGAAGTTAGGGTTACATGCGTCACTGATAATAAGTTATTTCATCTATAATTATAGCTGTCTATGCAAGTTACATTCGAGTTTTGGAATACGATTTGATTTAAGATTATAACATTTGTATACTTTTGAACTAAGATTTTCTAAGTTTATGGAAGATCAAACTCATAATTATATCATTAACATGCTGATTTATTCATGTCTAAGATAATCTGAACTGAAATGAAATATAGACTTTACTGGTCGTGTTGGTGAGTATACTTCAGTAGTTATTCAGGTCCTGACATCATTCAGAGTATACTTCAGAAATATTTATAATCATAGCCAACATCTCATCTAATATTTTTGTGAGTGTACTTGGTGGGTCCACGGAGTCCCTATACATGGTGAGGACATATGCTAGAATCTCCCTCTCTCTCTAGATCGATCTACTTCTGAATACCTTTTGTGCTACTGCTGAATTTATTTGTGTTGCATCAATTAGTCTATTTATGATTTTTCTTTGCTTTGGTTGAAGATACATGTGTGCCTAAGGTTTCTAGGAGTAATAAAGCTATGTATGGCATGAGTCTTTCTCCATCCTGAAATCAAATATTATGCATTTTTTGGATTGATTCTGATATAGTAAAGTCGTATAAGTACCCTCTATACTATATGGGGTTTATTTTACTTTTCGTTTTTTTTTGCAGCTAGGATTTGTCTGCCGAGACATACACACTCGGCAGTTAGCGGCCAGCCAGATTATTGGGTTCTTAATTGTCTAGAACATGATGCAAGTGCGCCATGCCTCCCCATTTCTTTGGCCTTTGTCCATCTCTATCCTTTGCGATTAGATCTGCCTCCATGAATTATTTCTCTTTCCTATTCATCCTAATTTTGCTGATGAGGAGGAGGAGTTGAAAAAGAATGGTGGGTTGCTATATTTTATTTCTTGTATTTATTTTTAAGTTTAAGAATGTATGTACCTAAAGTATTGTGGGTCCTAGGTATACTCCTAGAAATAAATTGTGCGTGCACGTGCTCCAGCAATTTTAGTTTTTGTTCTCACAAATGTGTATGCACGTGCTCCTGCAATTTAGTTTCTGGTAATTGTATGTGCATGTGATGAACTCCCATATCATTGAACTGAATTTTCTGCTACAGCTGAATGTTCAATTGTTACTACTCTCAAGTTGTTCTTGATGATGCAGTTGGTCCATTTCATTTACTATATTGCATCTATCCTACTTAGAACTCCAGCCCTGCAGCCTGCTCCAGATCGATCACCGCTCGAAACAGATATACCGAGAGATGTCTCCCGCACCACCACCATGCAAACTAAGACCGTCGATGGCAGTGCCAAAGGTAGGAGGAGGATCAGAGTAGTGGCGTTCAGCAGGATTTATGTCGTCCCCCGTGTAGCTTGCAAGTTTTCCAAAATGAATAGATGCCTGCAGGTTTCGTTTCGTTTGGATAATCATATGGCCAACGATTTAGTACTGCCAGTGATTTGGGATTTTTTTTTTTGCAACAGTGGTTTGGGAAAATTAGCGTATACTCAACGTATGGTATACATATAATAAAAATAAGCCACTGGTTGATCTTACCGGTTGAGAACTTACTCCAATCATTGAAACGAAGACAACTGTGGAAATCCAGTTATGATTATTTTGCAAAACAGGACGAAAATTACTATTATTACTTATAAGTTTATATAGTGAGGGAACAAAATGCACCCCAATCACTTGTTGAATTATCGGTTGTATAGCTTCATATTTTCTGGCATAATCATGTACAATAAAAAGATGGAGTCCACTGGGATTGTAAGAACTAAAAGAGTAGATGTGGCAGTTGTCTATCTCTGTTGTAAGTTAATTAGGGGGGCAGAGTGTGTGTCCCTCTTCCGTTTTCAGTTAGCTTGGAGAGTGTGTGCCTCTCCTATCTGTAGTCGTTGACACCTTAACTCCGATTGCTTAATAATAAATATGTTGTTACTTGTTCTTGTGACTGGAGCTTACTACTTTTGAGAGAAGTTAGACTTGAGCTTACTTCTTTTGTTCTTTTGACAATATATCTCTTGGAGATGAATCTGTGTAAGCCTTAAATATGTGAGACCATTTCCCTTAAAACAGTTATCCATATATCTTCAAAATTGTATGTGTTCTGATCACATCATGCTTTGTGTTGTGTTGTGTGATTTAAATGCCTGCTACTGAAAACAAGAACATGTCACTCTAAGAGGTAAGAGTCAGCTTTCTACTGAAACAGAAACAAGAGCACGTGTTCATCTTTTGACCATTGAATTGATCTTGGAAAATGCTTAGTACAATGGTAGTACTCAAAGCCAGTGAAAACTTCTCACTCTATAATAGTATATATGATGGGACAGATGAAGTAAGGAAGATAGTAAATTGTTCCCCTTCTTTACTGTATTTGACCATTCAAATCAACTTATGGAGAAAATATGGCCTCGGCGCTAGCGGTGCACCGGGTCATCTAGTATATAGAGCAGAACGTACATAGACAGAGAAGGACTACATACAATCTGGATTTATTCCACTAAATTATTCAGTATCATATATTGTATATCTCTCTATGAGAGAGAGAGAGAGAGATGAATCGTCAATCACTGGATGGAGCAACAACAACCGTTGTGGCGCTCATCTTCGAAGCAGTCCTCCAGCGCATCGTTCGGCATGTAAGGAGGGCCGAAGGGCCTGCGACCGAAGGAAGTGTAGTAGTAGCCGGCCTCTGGCGATGGTGTGGCGTAGCGAGGCTGGTGGTAGCCGCCATACGGGTTGTAAGGTGCAGGGAGAGGACCATATGGGTGGCCCATCATAGCCATGGGTGGCGGGAAAGCAAAGCTCGGAGGAGGCACCATGCCATATCGACCACCGAGTGGAGGAGCAGGCGCCTTCTTGATGCGGGGGCAGTGGACGTCCATGTTGACGCTGAATACCGCTGGTTCATCTTGGGAGGGGATGCCGCCGAAGGGAGTGCGGCGATAGGCGGCCCCGGACAGCGGCGGCATCGCGTCGTATCCGTAGGTGTGGGGAGGAGCAGGCGCGGCCCGCCTGTGGTCGGCCAGGACGACGACGGGCCTCCTCAGCGTCGCCTCGAGCTTCTCCTTCAGAGTCGCCGTGTCCGCCGTGCCGATGATGGCCACGTGGCCCGTCTCGTGCACGTCCACATCCACCACACCTGGAAAGACATAGATCGGTAGTATCGTGTAAAACTAAAACATACATATGGATGATGCATCGGTGGAGTGAGTCAGATCGATCGATCGGAACTGTGTATAATATACGCATACCAGGGATCTTCTTGATGAGGTCCTTGGCGATCTTCCTCTCCCTGCGGCCCATATCGACTTCCAGTATTACCAGCGACATTGCTCGATCTCGCTCGCTCTGCGTGCTTCTTCTTCTCCACGTAAGGCTGGACTGATCTGATGAGGGATTCAATCGTACTGTAATATTGTCTATTTATAGCCGCCAGGCGGGGCGCCAGCTGGAAGAAACGCGTGAATTGAATTCTGATTTTACTTGCCATTCGGTGTACTCTTGCCTATGGCTCTTCTCCCTTGATCGATCGGGAGTTGATCCGCTAGCTGGAAGAATTGCTAGCTAATCCCCTGATTGCCGCTGGCCCTCACGCCGAATCTGATTTCCTGCCATTCCCAATTAATTCACACGATTGCCTTTCAATTCTTGATCCATCTTGACCCTCATCCGCACGCAGCTGGATATTTACTTATTGACCACTATAAATCGGAATCTTGACGCTGCCGTCAAGTCATCGTACGTCTCATGCATACGTTTGTTGCTGTGTACGTGGCAACACAACCATATCTTCATGAAGCATTCATTTTTATCTATAGTAAAGGATAAAAGTCCATTGGTCATCCTTCATGTGGAGATATAGCTAGGGGCCCGGTAATCCACTGAGCCCATATATATGGTCCAGGGTTTTATTAAAAACCGAGAGCACAATGGAGCGCCGGAATCCCGCCAGATCTTGCATGTGTTCCTGTATACTCCCTCCGTTTTTAAATATAAGATGTTTTAGCTTTATGAAGGAGATGTATCTAGCCTTCTTTTAGTATGTAGGTTCACTTAAGTTTGGAGTAAATCTACACATTAAAAAAAGTTTAGATACATTTTCTTCACAAATGTAGAACATCTTATATTTTGAAACGAAGGGAGTATTAAATAAGAAAAGTGTGATGGGATGCTGAGATAGACAATATTTATGTATGTACCATGTGTGACAAGATGTTTTCACACATTACATATATTCATGGGACGATCGACAATATAGCACCGTGTCGGGTCAATCGGAGTGAGGGTCCTTTAAGATCTTGGGCTCAAACTTTTATCCACCATGATATGATCTAATAAACTAATAAAAAATGCATCAGCTAGCTAGAGAGCATTTAGTGGTAAATTCACCAGTTGGCTTTACCTAGAACCTCTTGGAGGAACCCCGCAACATAAACAAGTTTCTGTCGGTCTAACTAGAAGGGGCTCAAATTTATTCTGGAGCTACCTCGTAGATCTCTCAAATGTTTTCCAAAAAATCATTTCTAGATACAGAATATGGCATTTCTTCAAAGATCACATAAGATATATTACTAAGACCTGGCACATAGCCAGCAACCCTAACTGCCGTGATCTCGTACAAATTTCGAAACCATCCTCAAAAATTCAAAAAAAAATTCAAAAATGTGAATCTTTTGCACATTGTCATTTTATGTTACCTAGTTGAAGGTAAAAATAAAAACCTGAAATATGAGGATTATTCGAAAAAAGTGTTCACAGAAATCACCAATTGCCTTCAAGGATTCATGTCTTTAAAAAAAAGATGAGCTAGGTCATGACCACAGTCATGGAATAGTTTGTTATAATGTGTCCATATTCCGCACATGCGTGTATCTTGTGAGGGAAAATAATGTTGCTTCATGAAGTTTTCACGTTCTCTGCATGGAAAATCCATTTTCCATTTTCCGAAAAAGGCATATTTTGTGAAGCAGCCAGCAAGGATATGATGTGAAAATGCATTACCCATTTTTAATAAATACTAGAGACTATTTAGTGGTCAATTCACCGGTTGGAATCTCCTAGAACCTCTCGGCGTAACCCTCACGATATAAACAAGTTTCTATCGGTCTAGCTCGAAGGGGCTCAAATTTAGCATGGAGCTACCTCGTAGATCTCTCTAGAATTTTCCAAAAAATCATTTCCAGGTACAGAACATGGCATTTCTTCACATATCCAATAATTTCACATATCCAATAAGAGATTAGCAAGACCCGTCACATAGCCAGGAACCCTAACTGCCGTGATCTCGGCCGAATTTTGAAACCAGCCTAAAAAATGATGATTATTCGAAAAAAATTAGCAAACATTGTCATTTTGTGTTTCCTACTATCGGGTAAAAATAACAAACATGTAAAATGATGATTATTCAAAAAAAAGTGTTCCCAAAAATCACCTACCTCCTTCGAGGATTCATGGCTTCCAAGGAAAGATGAGCTAGGTCATGACCATAGTCATGTCATAGTTTGTTATAATGTGCCCATATTCCGCACATACGTGTATATTGTGATGTTAAAGAATGTTACTTCAAGAAAGAACCATTTTACATTTTCCCGGTGCCGAAAAGGGCATATTTTGTGAAGCTGTCACCAAGGATGTAATGTGAAAATGCATCACCCCATTTTTAATAAATACTAGAGATCATTTAGTTGTCAAATCACTGGTTGGCTTCACCTAGAACCTCTCGGTGCAACCCCCACGATATGAACAAGTTTCTGTCGTTCTAGTTGGAAGGGGCTCAAATTTAGCCTAGAGCTACCTCGTAGATCTCTCAAGAATTTTCCAAAAAAATCATTTTCAAGTACAAAAAATGGCATTTCTTCACAGATCCAATAAGAGATTAGCAAGACCCGACACATAGCCAAGAACCCTAACTACCACGATCTCGACCGAATTTCAAAACCAACCTCAAAAATTCAAAAAATGTGAAACCTTTGCACATTGTTATTTTATGTTACCTAGTTGCAGGTAAAAATAAAAAAACATGGAATATGAGGATTATTTAAAAAAAGTGCTCATAGAAATCACCTACCACCTTCGAGGATTCATGGCTTTCAAGGCAAGATGAGCTAGGTCATGACCACAGTCATGGAATAGTTTATTATCATGTGCCCATATTCCGCACATGCGTGTATCTTGTGATGGCAAACATTTTTGCTTCATGAAGTTTTCACGTTCTTTGCATGGAAAATCAATTTTTTCCGGTGCCGAAAAGGGCATATTTTGTGAAGCATCTACCAAGGATGTAATGTGAAAATGAATCACCCCATTTTTAATAAATACTAGAGAGAATTGTGTTCAATTTACCGGTTGTCTTAACCTAGAATTTCTCAGCGCAACCCCCGCGATATAAACAAGCTTCTGTCGGTCTAGCTATAAGGGGCTCAAATTTAGCCTAGAGCTATCTTGTAGATCTCTCAAGAATTTTCCAAAAAATCATTTCCAGGTACACGACATGACATTTCTTTAGAGATCCAATAATAATTTATCAAGACCCGCCACATAGCCGGGAACCCTAACTGCCGAGATCTTGACCGAATTTCGAAACTAGCCTAAAAAATTCAAAAACAATTCAAAAAATGTGAAACCTTCACACATTGTCATTTTATGTTACCTAGTTGCAGGTAAAAATAACATAAATGGAAAATGATGATTATTCGAAAAATGTTTTCACATAAATCACCTATAGCCTTTGAGGATTCATGGATTTCAAGGCGAGATGATTTAGGTCATGACCACATTCATGGCATAGTTTGTTATTGTCAACACCCGGATTTTTAATTCCATATGCCTGTTATGCCGTACATCGCAATCCTAGAATTATCATATTTGCGATACATAACAGAATTGGTAGCACAATACATCATCGATTACAAACCATAATAGTCTTATAAATATTTGATCTCAGGATCAAGTCTGATTGCATATCAAAGCAGCGGAATAATAGCGTAGTAGAGGATCCATCTTCATGGTCCCAGGCAATGCTGACGATGGGAGATGATCCTAGTTATCGTAGACGTCCTGCTGTCCATCCTCCTCGTACTCCCCTCCATAGTCTGGCCATGAGAATAGCCATGGAAAAATCCATGAGTACTTTTAAGTACTCGCAAACTATCGCTAAAGCAGTAATACCATTCTAGTAGGAATCCTAAGCTCTAGGTTTGTTTGCAATAAGCCAATTTTATTTCATAAGTACTTAGTAGTAAAGACCTAACTTTAGTTGTCTAGATTACTCAAGATAGAACCTAGTTTCATGTCCACAACACTGTGTGGTCAAGTCATAGTCATAATTCAAGTCACAAGTCATTTTGAAAACATCTAATAAAGGAACAATATGGCCATCCAACTGTCTATGACCGCGGATGCAGCTATTCAAATAGTTTGACACTCTGTAGAGGTGGTACACTTTCACCACAACATTTGATACATCCGTCAGGGATTGCCCTGAATCATCATACTTGGTATGCGGATAATCAATCATAACCTTTCAATTACACACCCTAGTATAGGCACCTCCCCTATGAGTTTGGCCTCCCAGGCATGGCCATCTGCCATCCCGGGAACTACATAGTTGGGCATTCATATTTACGAGGTAGCCTCAGCTTAACCTCTTTCCGCGAGGGAACCCATACTAAGACACATAAACTTCCAGTTAGGCCCTACCCAAACTCGGGTATTGTGGTTGTACGGTAAGATTGGAATGGTATTGCATCTAAAACCAACCATCAGTTTTTATTAAAGTTAGGGCACATGCTTCATTCAATATCATCTTCAACTCATTGTGTTCCATAACACATGTCAAAACATTTCAATAGAATGACTCATCATTCCAAGGTTTTCATAATCATTTTCTCCAAGTGTTCCCATCTATAGTGATCAAGATTAGTTTAGCACTAGCATCTATAAATGAGGGTGTCACTATTTGAGGCACTAATCAAATGTAACTACCTACATCAAGTTCCATGCTCTTGATGGCATCTTTCCTATTTTCCCACTAATCCCTAATTAATTAACTACTTGAACAACTTTGATAAAAAAGGAGAAAAGATAAAGCTTGCAAATAAAGCTTTGGATTGGTATACTCAAGATGGTATCATAATAGTATGCATAGTTCTATCTTGCATGGTATAGCTTAGCTTGCTTGCCTTGGTTGGTACAATGGTCGAATTTCTCTTCATGTACTTCGTAGAATTCTTCCTCCTCGTAGTCTGGATTGGTACTAGCGTCTATAAATGAATACGAGGTACACAATCACCAAATAATACTTAAAACACAAAGAACCACACTAGATGGTCTAGCACCATCTCTATCATTAGAAGAAAAGGGTGACAAGATTTGATTTATCTTATTTTGAAAAAGTAATTTCTACTCATTGAAAAGTTATCTAAGATTTAATATTCTCCAATTCAAATATGGGATCATATTGACACATGTCATCACCACATATTCAAATACTTGGGAATGTGATTAAAGTGGTTGGCCAATATCACAAAGTTTAACATTGCCACTTAATAATATCTAAGTGACTAGAAATGACTATAAATCCATTCTTTAATTTTTGGTCTAGGACTACTGTATGCAAAATTATATATTTTTACATATTCAGATAGGTCATGGCACAAGTGATTTTTGAGAGTTGGAATCAACTCAAAAGCATTTATGTTTGATTTTAAAAAAATGTTTGAAGTTATAAAAGCTACTATGTTTTTAATTTTACTGTGGGTGATCAATAATTTCAAACGGTTTGTATCCAATGGGAGTGTTTATAGATTTTCAAATACTTTTTAACAAAATTGGATTCATTCAATTTGTTTTAGTGAATCATCCTGAATTGAATTTCAAAGTTACCTATAGTAAAGGATTTTGAAATAAAAGAAAAACCTAAGTTTGAATTCACGGGCTCACGCGGGAATGCTAACGGGTCAGCCTAACTACGCAGTGCGCATGCAGCAAGCGGCATCGGGGTGGGTCCCACATGTCAGCGGCTAAATCAACATGAAGCGGTATCCTTCAATCTAGACCGCATGGTTAGAGGACGATTGACGGCTCCACGTCGTTGTCTCCATCGCACGGGGTGCGCGAGATGCTAACCTTAGCGCTACGGCGGGGGTCATCGGGGGCTTACCAGGGTTATAGCTAGGTCCGACGAGGTGGGAAAACGAGCGAGTCGACGACGACTGTTCGACTGGTGGTCGTGGCAGCTCCTGGGGCGGCTCCTAGCACTAGTTCTTCTTCTTCACTGCAGCGTCAGGCTCTGGTGAAATTCCGGCGGTGTGGTGCTCGCCTTGCTCTGAGGATGGGTAAGAGAGATTGCTGGGTGAGAGGGAGTGTAATGGTGTGGGTTTTGAGGCAGGGGGAGGGGTCTATTTATACTGCGACGAAGGGGGCATGGCGGCATGGCTCGGGCTCGTCGGCGACGTCATTACAGGAAGCTATCGACATGGCGAAGGCTGTAGGCCGACACAAGGCTTCAGGGAGATCATCATGCGCACGGTGGCACGATGATGCGCAGTCTCCATCGTTCTAGAATGCCCATGCTCTACTTTGGTACTGTTGGCGTTCGTCACGGCGTACGGTGGCCACGGAGCGTGCGGGGTCAAATGATCGTGTCTGGGAGATTTCTAGCGTCGCGGCGAACTTATTGGCGCAAGGAGCGATCGAGGCGTGGTGTGGTCGCGCGGGATTGCTCGGCGCTCTGGCACGGATATCAGCATGGTCGAGTGTTAAATGGGCGTGGCTGCGCTGGCGTCTCGATGGGCTATCGTTGGTCGAGGCATACACAGGTGTGGCGGTGAGGTCACGACTACCTCCTAGCACTAGTAGAGAAAACCTTATAGCAGCCATCCTTACTGCAGGCGATGTGGGCCGAGGCTCGCCAACGGTAAGGGCTTCCAGGCATGCATAATGTTACCACCGGCGAAACACACTATCTAGGCCGGCGATACCAGAAGTACCGCCTGCGAACGCGGTATGTGCATGCCAGGGATAGGGTGGGCCGCGTGCCCCCGGATCGGCCGCCATTTACCGCCGGCGAAATGGGCTATGCACGCCGGGGCTAGTCCAATTAGCGTCGGTGAACATGGCCCGTGCACGCCAGGGATAGGGTGGGCCACGTGCCCCCGGATGGGACGCCACTTACCGTTGGTGAAATGGCCCTTGCTCGTCGGGGATACATCCTTATACCACCGGCGAAAGCTCCTGCGCTCGTCGGGGATGCATGGGGGGGACGGGTGGGCCGTGTTATTACCGCCGGTGCTTTGGTGCTTTCTGTTGGTGGAAAACGACTACCACCAGCGTGTAGGGTATAGTTCACCGGTGGTAACCTATGACTTATTACAAAGTCGAACCAGCCACCTACCAACACCTCTTCACTCACCACTAGCTCCCCTTTCTTGGAAACTCAACCCCATGCTTTGCTAGCTCATTCCCCCACTTCTCCCCACCTATTTTAGCTAATTCAACCAACAAATTTTAATATTTTGAGGATATGTCGCTCCCCTTACTTGCATTAGTAGATCTACCTAGCAAGATCTAGATCTAAATCTAGATCTATCTCCCCCCACCACCTTTCCCACTTCTCTCTATTGGTAGATCTAGATCTCGAGCATAAGGTCCCGACAACACACACTCTATCCGGTCAACGTTTGGCGCCTCTCTGATGCTCTTGTACCTCACGTCAACTAATAGGTATAATGTGGTGGAATGTGCATGAGTTGGTGACAAGTCATCGGTGATGTCACTTGTGATGGTGAAAAGTGGTTGCACGCATATGTGGACCTTTTTTGTGTTGTTTTGCCGGCAGAATGTGCATGTACAATGAGTTGCCAATGTTTTTCCGGAATGTCGATTAAATTCCATTTCATCGAATTTCTGGCACTCCGACGAGACCATTTTTAAGAAAGGTCATGCCAAATTTTTCCGTGAAAGCAGCCGAGGCGACGATTCTAATCTATTCTCTTATTGTGCAGGTGACAATGGTCATCAAGATGAAGGAAAGCATGGTGGATAGTTACATGGAACGCGCGAATGCCGACATGTATCGAAATAACCGCTTGGAAATAAGATGTTCGTGTCGAAAATGCAAACTATCGTCATTGTTTGACCCCTTGTCACACACGGCGAATGAGCACCTGCTCAGGTATAGTTTCATGGAGGGCTAGACTCAGTGGATGGATGATGAAGATGATGATGACGATGACCATAAGGAAGAGGATGCTGACATGGTTATACCCTACGGGTACATGACTTCAGCATACCTGGTTCAGCCCAAGGAAGGCCCACGGCAGATATACGCTGGCCCATGAAGATTTTCGGGTGGCCGAGGCCCATGACGCCTTCGGATCCTTGGAGAACAAGACTAGCATAGATAGGAAATTCAAAGGGGTAAAACCCTAGAACCTGTAACCGACTAGGACTATGCCTGGGACCTGCCTAAGTCTATATAAAGGCCAGGAGGGCACGTCCTAGATCTCTCGACTCATACTTTCGCACACACCTCCACGCCAGATCGAATCTGCGCATCCTGTAACCTTCGGTTCCGCCGTAATCAAGAGCAGACAAGCAGGAGTAGGGTTTTCCCTCTGGGGGCCTAAACCTGGGTAAATCTCGTGTCCCCTGGTTGCTTGTCTGTTAACCGTGCCACGATCTCCAGCATCCCCATCTTCTCCAAAACCCAAGTCCATAACAATGGGCATTGACGAGATTAAACCTCGTCAATTGGCGCCGTCTGTGGGAAACAGGGTTGCTGATTGTGCGATCGTGACGGTCCCGACCCGATCGATCTACAACTCCGCGGAAACGGAGAATCACCTCCTCTTCAGCACTTTCGACTTCACCGCCCACTCGCCGGCCACCATGAAGGATTTCGAGCCCGTAGGCGACGGACTCGAAATTTTGTTCGGGAGCTTCTGCTTCCAGGTGGGACAAACTGGCACACTCCAACTTCCTGAGCGGGTACCCGTGCCATCAATCAGGCCCGCCTCGTGTTCTCCACACCCCGTGCTACGCACATCACCATCAACAGACGAGTTCTGCAACAGCAGCAGCTGCAACTCCGATCTGTGCGATCCGCCTTCGGATGAAGGGACCTACGGTTCCGGATCTGAAAGCTGCGGCAGCAGCGAACCGATCTACGAGCGCTACCTATGCGCCGTAGTCATCCAGGAGAAACAAACGCCTAACCCGCCGCCCAACACGAACCCCAACCCGCTGGACAGAAACGGCGGAAACGGCAGGAACAGAAGAAGCTAGTCCCCCCTACCCGAAGGGGAAAACAACGGCCACGTCATCCAACTTAGCAAAGAAGGATGGGTCCAGGCACGCCGTGCCGTTGCAGGTGACATAGTCCTACCTGTGGACTCCCCACGTGACCTACTCATGGCGTACCACTACCTCCTCATCGAGGAGCACAAGAAGCAAGTCAAGATGCAGGAGACGCTCGACAAACGCAAGCAAGCAGCCTCTGAGTCCAGCGTGCGACGAGCTGCGCTCTCCGCCATGGCACTCGGCTCTAGCACGAACGGAAACTAGGGAAACAAGCACCGCTCGCGGGTGGAGAACATGGATCCTAAGGAACGCCGTGATGTGACCCGAACTCTCCACACATCGTTCATGGATATGGATGCCAACGGCAACATCATCCCGAAGACACCGCAAGCTGCGATCATGGCAGCCACTGCGTATCTCGCGACCCACCAACCTCCGGAAGGGGAACCGAAAAGAGCCATGCATAAGTCCGCACTCACCAGACTTGGACTCGTCGGAGCTGCGCTCCACGAAGACGCTCCTGCGGAGCCGAAGAAGAAAGCTCCGGTCAGGCGCGACCGGAGCCCCACCCCTTCATCCGAAGAAGAGGAGGAGCACGACCTTCCTCGAAGGAAGAAGAGCTCGCATCTCCATAAACGCGACTACGACGCCAGAGACGCGCTTACACAGCGCAAAATCGACAAAGCACGAGCCAAACGCGCATGCTCGTCCGAGTCCGAGATGGATGAAGATGAAGGAGAACTCTGTGGAGCTCGATGCTTCAGCAGATCTGTTCGGCAAACACAGATGCCACGCAATTTCAAGCTTCCTTCGGATACTCCGAAGTTCAACGGCACGCAAGATCCAAAATCTTGGCTCAGCGATCATCTGTCACCCGTCAAGCTGCACGGCGGTAACAAAGAAACCGCCATGCAATGCCTCCAGCTGCAGCTGACAGGCGCGGCGCGGGTCTGGCTCAGCAGCCTATCATCAGGATCCATCCGAAGTTGGGAGGATCTAGCTTACAGCTTCATCCGAAATTTCAAGGGCACCAGCAAGAGGCCCGCCTCAATCGAAGAGTTGCGAGCCTGCACTCAGAGAATGGGGGAATCTATTCGCTCGTACATATTATGCTGGTCTACCACCAAGAACTCCGCAGCACATATCTCCGAGGAGAGGGCCATCGACGCCTTCAGAGACGGCGTCAAACGCCAAGATTTCAAGGAGGAACTTGGGCGTGTCAAGCCCAAGACACTCGACCAACTCATGGAAATTGCCAACAGTTGGGCAGACGGCGAAGATTGCATCCAGCAAGCGCAATCAGATGAAGAGGATGACTACGGCCGAAGGCGAGAACGCCGCAGCAAGAGGAGATCGCGTGTCTACGAAGACCGCGACGGACCCGACATGGTCGCGGCTGGCTACGCCGACCGCCGCAACGACAACAGCCGCAACAGTGGAGGATACCGCGGAGGAAATCTCCGCGACAGCGGACGACCAGCATAGTCATGGCAACGCCGCGACCGCGACAACGGACCCTCAGCATTCGACAAACTTTCGGGTCCATGCACCATCCACTTCTACATCGACAAACAAGATGGCAAAAAGAAAGCCAGTCACATGCTCAAGGACTGCCGCGAGTTCCAGAAACTCAGCGAAAGCATGGTGCAGATGAGGCAACAAGCCCCAACCCCTGCGTTCGGAAACGCACCCGCGCCAGGAGAAATAGCACACGGAGCCCCTCCACCGCCACCTATTGGAGGCCCAAACCAACCAACACGCGGCCAAGAAAACAACGTCGGGGTCGGATACCCCCCACCAAAGGGAGCACTAAATATGATCCAGAAGGGACGCCCCACAAACAGGGTGCAGAAGAAAATCACCCGACAAATCAACTTGGCCGTGGCAACTCCGCCTGCAATCCCTGAGTACCTCAGCGGATCGGAGTCCTGCATCACATTCACTCGCGCGGATCACCCTTGCCAGATCCCTCGCCCAGGCCATGCTGCCCTGGTGCTGGAGGCGCAGATCGGAGACTTCGAGATGAGCCGTGTCTTCATGGACGGCGGCAGCGGCATAAATCTAATGTTCGCAAGCACTCTAGCAGCTATGCGGATCCTGCAATGCAGCCTGGATCAATCAGACACAACGTTCCACGGCATTGTCCCAGGAAAGGGCATATTCCCCCTGGGCAAAATAGGGCTCGACGTTATCTTCGGGAAGCCGGACAACTTTCGGCAGGAGCGCCTAGAATTCGAAGTGGTGGACTGGCCGTCGCAATACCACTCCATCCTGGGGCGTGTAGCATTCGCAATGTTCCTGGCCGTCCCACACTACGCATACCTACTACTCAAGATGCCAGGACCAAGGGGCGTCATCATAGTCCACGGGAGCTTCACCCGATCGGACCAATGCGAGAGGGATTTCAACAAAATCTCCCAGTCTTTCGGCATGCAAGATGAGCTTGTAAGGCTCCGTGAGGTAACGGACAATGGGGTACCCCCAGTCACAAGGCAGAACGCACCTGACATGTCCTTCGACTCCACCGTCAACACCAAGAAAGTACAGGTCCATCCGACGGATGCCTCCAAGACGGCCTTGATCGCCAATGACCTCAAGATCAAGATAGGCGCGCCGTCAATTCCTCCGTGAGCTGGGAAATTCGCCTGGTGTCCTGCGGACATGCCAGAGTTCCTGTGGAATTCGCCGAGCACGCACTCAATGTCTTTCTAGACACCAAGCCGTCAAGCGATCCATCCAAGACCTGCCAGAGCCACGAGCCGAAGCCATCGGCAAGGAAATCAATAGACTACTCGCTGCAGACTTCATCAGGGAAATCAAAGAAAGCGAGTGGCTTGCAAACACGGTGATGGTCCCGAAGAAGGACACGGACATCCTGCGGATGTGCGTGGACTTCACGTCACTAAATAAGCATTGCCCAAAGGACCACTTCCCCCTTCCACGGATCGACCAGATCATCAATTCGACTGCAGGTTGCGAGAAACTCTCCTTCCTCGACGCCTACTCAGGCTATAACCAGATTCGGCTCAAGGTCGAAGATCAGGAGAAAACGGCGTTTATCACACCGTTCGGAGTATTCTGTTACAACACAATGCCCTTCGGGCTAAAGAACGCGGGTGCCACGTACCAGCGATGCATGCAGGCCTGCCTCAAGGACCAGATCGGTCGCAATGTCCAAGTCTATGTCGACGACATAGTAATAAAAACTAAGGAGGCAAGGACACTTATCGACGATCTCCGCTAGACGTTCGAAAACCTTGATCGCTACAGGATCAAGCTCAATCCCGAAAAGTGCGCCTTCAGCGTCCCATCAGGTCAGCTGCTCGGGTACTTCATCTCTCAACGAGGGATCGAGGCGAACCCGAAGAAAATAAGAGCCATCATGACGATGGAGAAGCCGAAAAACCACAAGGGCGTTCAGCAGCTCGCAGGACGAGTAGCGGCACTAAGCAGGTTCATCAGCCGCATGGGCGAGAAGGCCCTACCATTCTACCAGCTGCTGCGCAAGGCAGACAAGTTCGAGTGGACACCAGAAGCCAACGACGCATTCGAAAGCCTCAACTGGCTCCTCTCCACCTCGCCCGTTTTGGTCACGCCAAAGGAGCGCGAGCCCCTGCTGCTGTACATAGCAGCCACACACCAGGTGGTCAGCACCGTACTCGTGGTCGAACGACCCGAAGAAGGAAAGACCCACGGGGTCCATCGCCCAATTTACTACCTCAGCGAGGTACTAACACCAACAAAGCAGAGGTACCCTCACTACCAAAAGCTAGCCTACGGCGTGTTCATGACGGCTCGACGGCTGAGCCATTACTTCCAGGAGCACCAAGTGATGGTGGTCAACGAGGCACCCCTAAACAGCATCCTGAATAATCCAGAGGCCACAGGACGGGTGGCCCTGTGGGGCATCGAACCGTCACCCTTGGACATCGTCTATGAGAAGCGACACACAATTAAATCTCAAGTCCTTCCGGACTTCCTGGTACATTGGATGGAGCTGCAGCTGCCAGACACCCCAGACATGTCACAGTCATGGACAATGCACTTCGACGGCTCCAAGCGCGAAGCCGGAGCAGGGGCAGGGGTCATACTGACCTCCCCGCAAGGCGACAAGATGAAGTACGTTCTTCGGATGAAATTCAGAGCCTCCAACAACGAGGCCGAATACGAAGCCCTCATCCATGGCATGAGGATGGCAAAGATATGCGGCGCAACGCGCCTGGTCATCTACGGTGACTCCAACCTCGTCGTCCAGCAGACGATGAATGAGTTCGACGCACACGCCAAAAACATGATCGCATATCGCGCGCTCTACAACGCACTCGAAGGCGAATTCGACGGCTGCGAACTTCGGCACGTTGGAAGGGAGAGCAACGAGGAAGCCGATAGACTCGCCAACATCGGCTCCACTTGCGCAAAAGTGCCACCAGGAGTGTTCCTCAAACAGATTTGCGTACCATCCATCAAACGAAAGTTCCCCAAGGGATCACCCGAAGAAGCAGAACACTCGGGAGCTACGCTACCCGAAGGACACGGAGGACCCGAAAAGCTTGACACAGAGGTAGCCATGGTCAACCTAATGCAGGTCATGGCAGTCGAAGAAGCTTGGACGCGACCATACCTCCAGTTCTTGATAACCGGAGAATTGCCTGACAGCCCAACAGACGCCCGGCGCATATCTCGCCGGTAAAAAGCCTTCACCATCATCAACGACGAGCTGTACAAGCGCAGCATCACGGGTGTACTTCAACGGTGCGTCACCATCAACGACGGCAAGGCCATACTCCAAGACATCCATGAAGGCATCTGCGGCCACCACGCAGGCAGCCGCTCCCTTGTCGCTAAAGCTCTACGAGAAGGATTCTACTGGCCAACGGCCATGTGCGACGCAAAGGACATCGTCCGAAGATGCAACGGATGCCAACGGTTCGCCGACAAACCGCACGCACCTGGGTCCGAGCTCAGACCCATACCTATAGCTTGGCCTTTCGCTCAATGGGGCCTCGACATGATCGGCAAACTGCCAAAATCCTCGAAAGGGGGACACATCTTCCTCCTGGTTGCAGTCGACAAATTCACCAAGTGGATCGAGGCCATGCCGGTCACCAACCAAAAAGGCAAAACTGCCGTCAAGTTCTTCGAGTCCATTGTCTACAGGTTCGGCGTACCACACAGCATCATCACCGACAATGGATCAAACTTCATCTCCGAAGAATTCTAGGACTTCTGCGAAGGCCTTGGGATCAACATCACGTATGCCTCAGTGGCACACCCGCAAACGAACGGGCAAGTGGAAAAGGCCAACGGCCTAATCGGCGCCGGCATCAAGAAGCGCCTCATGAGCTCACTCGAACAAAAAGCTGGAAACTGGACGAAAGAGCTACCATCCGTCCTATGGAGCTTACGGACTACGCCAAACAGCTCCACCGGCTACACACCGTTCTTCATGGTACACGGAGCCAAGGCCGTGCTACCAGCCAAAGTACGCCACCAGGCCCCGCGGGTCGTCGCTTACAGCGAATCCGAATCCACGATTGCACTTGAAGACGCTATCGACACACTCGACGAAGCACGGGATATAGCAGCAGCTCGATCAGCGGTGTACTAGCAGAGTCTCCGCAACTACCACAGCCGCCGCCTGTGCCCAAGATCCTTTGTCGAAGGAGATCTCGTCTTGCGACTCAAGCAAAAGCGACCGAATAAATTCGAGTCACCATGGGAAGGACCCTACATCATCATCGAAGTCATCCCAGGTGGCGCCTATCGCCTCAAGCACGTGGAGTCTAGAGTCGCATACTCCAACCCATGGAATATCTCGCACATGCGACGATTCTATCCGTAGCAACCTACCCCCTTTTACTTTCAATAAGGCTTCCAGCCAAGGCTATTCAGCCGAACAATGTACCTCCTCCATTACGATATAAATAAAGCTAAGTGTCTCGCCCCAAAACATCGGTTCACTATTTTTCTGCAACTATACTACATGCTACAAACGCACTCGGGGGCTCCCCCCACCTCACGATTTCATCGACTGAGGATCAAACATGTACACCTGAGTAGCTGACAACGTCAGGAAAACGAAAAGGACACGTACTCAATCAAAAGCACTGCGTGCTCACAACAAACAAACCTTTACAACAAAGGGCACAACACGCCCAGCCGAAATATACAAATTTTACATCTCTCTCTTTTTACAGGTACTACTTATGTTGAAGAATAACCTGGTCACGCTGCTCAAACAAATCTACAATCTGTTCGGCATACTGCCTTACAGCCGCGTAATGCGGACGCATGTCCCACTCGCCACCATCAGGGCGAAGAGGTGGCCCAGCGGCCACAGCAGCCAAATCCACGTCAGGCCGGTGCAGCCTCACAAGAGACAAAGCAGCCTTCACTCCCGCGACAAGCTGCTGCCGCACCAACTCCTTGACATTGCTTACGCTCCGAAACTTCGACAGAAGACCCGCAAGGCTTGTCGGTACGGCATCCAAAGGGAACATGACGTGTAGCACCGAGGCAAGCGATGTCTGCACTTGGCGGAGCACCCGCGAAACTTGATGAACACGATCCTGCACCGTCGCCAGGGCTATGGCACGATCACGATCCATCCAGAAGAAGCCGCCGGCCTCCATGTCCTGTTGAGTCAAGCAATTGACCCGAACAGCGACACGCTCCTTTTCTTCCCTCGGAGCAAGATTCGCACCTGCAACAATCGGACAAAATAAGAGTAAGGCCAGCAGGCTCATCCGAAGAACCGAGCTACAGCTCGAACCAAAGAACAACTTACATTGCAGCTGCTCGGACAGCCGGACCAGCTCCGCCATCAAGTACTCCTCTCTGGCTGCACCACGATCCGCCTTGGACTTCCAAACGTCGGCATGACCGCGTAACCCGAGCAACTCCCTCTCTAGACTGCGCACACGATCCCGAAGGAAAGTGAGCTGCGAGGAATCATCCAAGGATGGTCACAGGGGCATTGCGGATGGAGCGTCAACAGGATCAACACCCGAAGGAACCTAGAGCAACAGCAAAAGAAAGGAACACAGACTTTCAGCCAAGGATAGAGCACAACTCAGAGGAATTCATTAAATATATAAGGCCACTACGTGGCACAAGGATGGTATTCTCCAAGATATTTACAACAAAAGTAGACTACAAACTACCCTACGTCTACTACGCCTAAGATGCAGGACCCTGAGTCGCCTCGGAGCCAGACTGCCTAGCTTTGGACCCGCCCTGCTGCCGCAGTGCATACTCAAACAGCAAATCAATGAGCTTGGGCCCATATCGCTTGCAGCGAGCAGAATAGGCAGCAAAGGCTACCTCGGATCCATCCCCAGCCGTCGGCATCCGAGAGGTGATCTGGGGCAGATCCAGCTCCGCTCCAGCCGCCAAGGCCATCGCCAGCCCGACGGACGCGCCGATGCCCTTCTGCTTGCGCCGCAGGCGCTTCGGCTGACAGAGCCTCCGCCAGAGCATCCACATCATCAAGGGCTGTGCCCTTCGGGACAAGCTCCTTGTAGAAGCGACCAAGGACCTCTTTCGCCTTGGCATGGGAGTTGACGACGGTGCTGCAGCGGTCTTCGACCGCCACAGTGGCATCATCCAGAGCACTCCCGTGCTCTAGAGCACCGCGGTCGAACTCGATGCCTGCGGCATCTGAGACAAAAAGAAGAAAAGAAGCATAGAAGAAGACCCGAAGAAAAAGAAACAAATACAAAACTAGCACTCACCCGAAATAGCCTTGGCAGCAGCCATGAGCTTCGCCGCCACCTCTCTTTCACGAGCAGCCGCAACGGTGGCCAGCTGCTCCTCACGATTTGCGGCCTCCTGCTGCAGACGCTCCTTCGCTTCGGCTGCCTTAGTCAGCTCTAGCTCGAGGCGCTCTTTCCCGCCAATGGCGGCTTCGGCCTTCTGCTCCGACTGACCAAGGCTCTTCTTGAGAGCGTCGACCTCACGGAGAGAATCGTTATGCTCTTCTGCATTCAAGACAAGCAGGTGTCAAACAACAGAACCAGGATACATAAGAGAGGCATTGAAAGACAGATGGATACCTTGAAGCTGCCGAAGGTTCGCCTCCAGCGCCAGGCGCTCTTGCACCAGCCGCTTGGCCTCCTGCACAAAAGGCTACAGAAAAAGAAATAGCAATAAGAAAAGGGCTCGGGGGCTACGCCCAACACAAAGGAGTAAAAACAAAATTCGCACACGAAGACACTCGGGGGATCCCCCCGTGACATGAAGCAGAAAAACTTACATGCTCTGATGGCGACTCTGAAGAATCGCCTGCGAAATTCTGAGGGGCAACCACCTGCACCTCCTGCAACGGAGGATCCGGAGCCGCGCCACCCGAAGTCTCCACCGTCTGAGGAGGAGGAGACGCAATTTTCGACTCCCCCATCATCTCCCGCGCACCACCACTGGAGGGATCATGGGAGGAATGCCTGCATACGAACCAATCAGCACAAGCACAACAATCATGAAGGAAAAAGGACAATAGTACAGCAAGAAACTTACGAGCCCAGTGAGCTCAGGTCAAAGACAGGAGGAGTCCTTCGGGCTCTCTTCTCCTCCTTCTTTCCTTCCTTCTTCTCCTCCTTTTTCTCTTCCTTCTTCCGCTTCGCTGGCGGGTGCGGCGCTACAGCCCGCACAGGAATGGCAGGAATGGGAGAAGTAGAACCTCCGTGATCGTCACTATGACGCCCAAGTCCCAAAGGGTTTCTAGGAGTCGGAGGAGTCGAAGCATCCGAAGACTCGCTGGAGCTCCGTGACCGTTTTCGCGTATGGTCCTCACTCGACTCGTCGGCATCCTCCGCCGGAGATCACGCCGACGGTAGCTCGGACACGGAATCAACCACTTCATTATCCGAGGCATTCGGATACCTTTCGTGCAACGGCGGTACCATGCCCGGCACTTTGAAGCTCTGCAAGATCAGAAGGAACTTTGTTAGCAAACAAAGGAAACAAAAACACAGCCGACCAAAAGCACTACGTGCACAAATCTACACCTGCGATACGGCCAACGTCGAAGAAAATGGAGGAGTTAGTGACTTCCCCGGGATTTCTTCTCCGGCTTTGAACTTCGGCAGCGCGCGAAGGGCCCTGTCAAGATCCACCTTGGAGATTTTCTCAGCCGAAACCCTCATCGGATCACGGCGCCCAGAATAAAGAAACATCGGGTGCGCCCTCGCTTGGAGAGGCTGCACCCGACGCTCAAGAAAAGTTCGGATGATGTCCACGCCGTTCACCTCGTTCTCCGGAATCAGCTGGAGATCCTCCACCCGACGGTAAAGGGCCTCTATCTCCGCCACCTCACCGTCCAAGATTTGGTTTTTCCAAGACCTTTTTCGCTCAATCATTTGGGAGGGGTCAAACGGAACAAGACCAAAATCTTGCCCGGGCACTACGGAGTCGCGGATATAAAACCATCGCCTCTGCCAGTACTGGACAGATTCGGACATGGAAAAGGAAAAGAAGAGCAGATTGGGACTAAGGGAGATGATGAAACCCCCAATGGGATACACACCATCCGAACCAGATTGCCTCTTCACGGAATAGAGCTTCTGGAAGAGGCCAAAGTGCGGCTCAATGCCAAGCCAGCACTCGCAAAATGTGATAAAACACACAATGTGGAGAAGAGAATTGGGAGACAGATGATGAAGTTGAATCCCATAGAAGAAGAGTAGTCAACGGAGGAAGTCATGGACCGGAAAAGAAAACCCACGCAAAACGAAGGCGAGAAACATAACCCGATACCCAGATGGGGGACGGGGGATTACCTCATTGCCGGGGAGTTTGACGGCCTCCCTATCTTGCGGGATCAGGCCCCGCTCGCGAAGCTTGCGGAGATCGCTCTCCCGCGTCTCTGATCGCCGCCAGCCACCATCGGTGACGCGAGTAGCGGCGGTGCCCTTTTTTCCTCCGGCGGCGCTGGTCCTAACCGCAGATGAAGATTTCTTTGGTTTTCCCATTGCGCTACGGCGGCGCCGGCGGTGAAAATGCAGAAAGAACGACGGAAATGTAGAAGGAAATCCCAGCGCGAAGCAAGAATCGCTCGAGCACAAGGAGGCAGTGAACACAAGAACTGGTGCGGTGAAAACAAACCACGGTTTCCCTCAATGATTATAACAGCGAAGACGACGAACGGCAGCCGTCCATCCAAAAGACCTAACGCCAACGGTAGATCTGATCGTACACGTGTCAACATCACAACGAACCGTCGTTACCACGCCGTCCACTACGCACGGAAATCGAGGAGACACCGTAATTATCTCCACTCCGCGCGTGACCGGTCAATTCAAAGTCAACAAGTGGGACCCACGTTATTCAAATAAGTCATCTCGGCGTATGACGCTTGAGGTCATCGATCGTCAGCACTGATGTCATCAAAAGCTATACTAGCACCAACTACAATTCTTCGGCTCCACAGCTAAGAGTACTCACTCGAATCTTCGATTCGACTAAATACTCGGGGGCTACTCCTATCAGGAGCACTGGCCGCGCACCCGGAAGATGAATAACGACAAAGTATTTCTTCGAGTCCTACGTCGAGTCTACGACTCCACTACGGACTCGGGGGCTACTCCCATAGGGAGGATGGATTTAAGCATCCGAAATTTTTTGAGTCCTACGGACTTAACAACCGAACAATGCTTGAACTAAAGTCTCTGCTCGAGTCTACGACTCGAACAGACACTCGGGGGCTAATCCCATAGGGAGCGCTGGTCGCGCACCCTATGAATTCTTCGACTGTGATCTTTCGGATCAGCACGCAAAAACTTTTTGGCATCTCTGCCCCAACAAACGCTGAGTGAGCGACAATCTCCTTGACCACCCGAAACACCTCCGCGGTGACAAATGTTCGGATGCTGCGTCTGCGACGCAAAGATAAGACCTCCAGATATCATCTGATGGCACGGCAACGCGTACATGATCAAGGCCTGCTAGTACAAATCCATGTCAACAGGCGTGATGAAAAATCCCGACGGACGCGTTGGGTACATTAATTAAAATCACTGGAATTCCACTCCTGTAAGTCCTCCGCAGCCTGAGTCAAATTACGCCAGCATATGTTCCAGGTCCGAGTTGAGGGACTCGAACTTGAAGAAGATCGTGTTGTTTCGTCCTAAGACAGTTAATTGACCCTGATCCGTCGGGTGAGTCAGGCACACACGTCAACAATCCCTACACACATATATTATTAATACATAGTTGCACCCGAAAGATGGAAGAGTCCTCAGCCGAATCTACGATTCGACTGATCACTCGGGGGCTACTAACATGGTTATACCCTATGGGTACATGACTTCAGCACACCTGGTTCAGCCCAAGGAAGGCCCACGGCAGATATACGCTGGCCCATGAAGATTTTCGGGTGACCGAGGCCCATGACGCCTTCGGATCATTGGAGAACAAGACTAGCATAGATAGGAAATTCAAAGGGGTAAAACCCTAGAACCTGTAACCGACTAGGACTATGCCCGGGACCTGCCTAAGTCTATATAAAGGCCAGGAGGGCACGTCCTAGATCTCTCGACTCATACTTCCGCACACACCTCCACGCTAGATCGAATCTGCGCACCCTGTAACCTTCGGTTCCGCCGTAATCAAGAGCAGACAAGCAGGAGTAGGGTTTTCCCTCCGGGGGCCTGAACCTAGGTAAATCTCGTGTCCCCTGGTTGCTTGTCTGTTAACCGTGCCACGATCTCCAGCATCCCCATCTTCTCCAAAACCCAAGTCCATAACAATGGGCATTGACGAGATTAAACCTCGTCAGATGCCGTTCAACACGTAAATGAAGATGATGAGGAGGGAAACGAAAGGAATGTCGCACACGATGATGACAGTGATGAACAAGGTCGGGAAGAAGAAGAACATACGGACAACAAGGACAGGAGTAGGAATACCCTGCTAACTGCGGACGTGCACGACCCTCATGTTTAGGCAATTATTCTCGGCAACGCATCGACTGACTCGCCGGTAGACGGAAGTCTAAGCTGGATCAACTGGAGGTAGACTCGAGAACTCCGTCGTACGACGCAGGTCGCGGGCCAGAGGAGACCTGCTTGAGAGTAACTCTCGATCTTCTAGAGATGAAGGCAAGATACGGATGGATCGACGCAAGCGGAGACGACTCTTCCGATACTTGAAGAAGCACTTACCTAAAGATAACATGTTGGCAGGTAGCCTACACGAGGCCAAGAAAGTGGTGTGCCCTCTCAATTTACTGCATGAAAAATACCACGCCTGTATGAGTGACTGCGTGATTTATCGGAACGAGCACAAGGACTTGACCATGTTCCCAAGGTGCGGCGAGCCTCGATACTAGAGAGGGACGAGAAAAGCTCCTCGAAAAGTTGCGTGGTACTTCTCGCTCAGGCCCCGTATCCAGCGGTACTTCGCGGACCCCAAGGAAGCGAAGCTCATGCGCTGGCACACGGAAAGGAAGAAGGCGGTAATGCGGGATCCAGTGCGGGTTGAAAACCCAGTGCTGACGCACCCTTCGAATGCAAGCCAGTGGAAAGCATTAGACGATGAGTACGAAGATTTCAGGAAAGAACGAAGGAACATCAGACTGGGTGCAAGCACCGACGAACTCAATCCGTTCGACAACCAGAGCAGCAAGCACAGCACCTGGCCCGTGTTTGTATGGATGTACAACCTCCCCCCATGGCTATGCCTGAAGAAGTACATACACATGAGCATGCAACTCCAAGGGCCGACACAGCCATGGAGCGATATCAATATGTATCTTGAGCTATTGAAGGAGGAGCTAGCCATCTTGTGGGATGAAGGGGTAGAAACATGGGACGCTCACCTCCAATAAACTTTCCGTCTGAAAGCAGCGCTCATCACGGCGGTGCAGGACTATCTCGGATAAAGATATATCGCGTGGCAGGTGTGCCACGGACATAAGGCTTGTGTGTGGTGCTTGGAAAGTACGCCGTTTCTTCAGCATGGTAAGGATCTCGGGTCTTTGAAAAACGTATACATGAGGACTCGGATGTGGCTACCCGAGAATGACCCGTGGAGGAAGCGTGGAGATCTGTTCAACGACAAATATGAGCTCGAAGTACCTCTGCCTAAGTGCAGCGGCGAGGAGATCGATGCTTTGTTGAAAAACTGGAAACACTGCCCTCTGTCGGGTAAGATAAAGAAGTGATACGTTAGAAACGTATCTATAATTTTTGATGTTCCATGCTTGTTTAGTATCTACTTTTCTTTGCTTTGTCTACACTTTGAGGTGTTTTTATATGTTTTCTGGTACTAGCCTATTAACAAGATGCTGCAGTGCCAGTTGCATGTTTTCTGTTGTTTTTGGTTCCAGAAAAGCTAGTAATAAAATATTCTCGGAATTGGACGGGACAAAAGCCAAAGTCAATATTTCACCGAGGAGAACACGGAGTCTAGAGGAGAGACGGAGGGGAGCCACAGGACGGACGCACCCCTACTAGGCGCGGGACCACCCTAGCCCACGCCTGGGCAGGGTGTGGGCCCCCTGGCCGCCCCCTGCCTCGCCTCTTCGCCTATAAGAAGCCCCCGATGCGTAAACCCTAAGGGCCCGATCAATATTCCATGAAACCGTCTGTAGACGCTAGCACCATCATCCCTAGATCAGGGGGATTTGAAGCTCTTCCCGGTACCCTGCTGGAGGGGACATCATCCCAGAGGCCTTCTTCTTCATCATGCCAGCCTCTGGTATGAAGCGTGAGTAGTTCCACCTTGGACTACGGGTCCATGTAGTAGCTAGATGGTTGAATCTCCTCCTTTGTGCTTTCATGTCTAGACCTTGTGAGCTCCGTTCATGATCAAGATCTCATCTATTTGTAATCATGCATGTTGTGTTTGCGGGGATCCGATGGTTATTGAGATTACTTTGTCAGATTGATTAATGGTTTTGTCTTATTGATTCTATCATGTCTGTGTTGTTTGTGATCTTGCATGCTCTATTGTTAGTAGCTATCTTGGCCAAGTAGTTGCTAGTGACTCCAAGAGGGGGTATTTATGCTCGATAGTGGGTTCATGCCTCTATTTAATCTAAGGAAAGTGACAGAAATCCCTAAGATTGTAGATGTGATATTGCCACTAGGGACAAAACAACGGTCTCTTGTTCATGGAACAAGTGGATTGTTTACCTTACACACTTTGCTTAAAGCAGTTGTCTGTTGCTTGCAACTTAATACAAGAGGGGGTTCGGATGATAACCCAAAGGTGGAATTCTAGTCATAGATGCAGTTGGATGGTGGTCTATGTATCTTGTTGTATTTCCCAATCGAATCTCATAGGATCTTGATGTCTCGTATTGCATTGTTATGCCTTGCTCAGTCCTGTCAATTGCCCTGCTGTAATTTATTTACCCAGCATGCCATGTTTGTTTATCTAAGGAGAACACCTCTAGTGAACTATGGACCCCGGTCCAATCTTTACCATTGATACATCTTCCACTGTTATAATTTACTTAATGAAAACCACTATTACCTTCCACACCATACAGTTAATCCTTTGTTACATCAACTGGTGAGATTGACAACCTCACTATTCATTGGGGCAAAGTCTTGAGTTTGTGTTGTGCAGGTCTCCAAGTTGCTAGCAACACCTTTGAGTCGTTTCCTTCCTCCTACTGGTTCGATAACCTCGATTTCTTACTGAGGGGAAACTTTCTGTTGTGCTCTTCACACCTTGCTCTTGGGGTTTCCCGACGAAGCGCTCCCACGTTGCTAGAGTGCCAACAAGCTTTTTCTGGCGCCATTGCCGGGGAGGCTAAGGACGTCTTCACAAGGGGAGTCCTCCTCAACCCTTCTCTTTACTTTTTTTTGTTTTTCCTAGTTTCTTTTGCTTGGTTTTATTTGCCTCTTTTTATCAAAAACTCCAAAAAAAAAAAAATTAGTTTGGATTGCTTTCACTTATCAAAAACACAAAAAAATTAGTTCCTACTCTAGTTGCTGGTCTGTTATTGGCTTGCTTTGTCATGATTTCTATCAATGGATAGTTTCTTTGAAACTAGTTCTTACTGGCAAGGTTGGTCCACGGAAGAAGAAAAGTATTATTATAAGGAACACTATTTGTCACATAAAGGGAAGCACTTATGGGCACAAATTGATAAATTGAGTACTATTGCTAGAGAGGTGTGCTCTACTTATAATGTTACTTATTGCTTTGATAAATCTTGTTGTTGTAGGAGGTATAAACACCTGCCTTTTCAATGTGAGTATAATGATAATGTTACCATATCCTCTTATGTTAAAGGAAATTATGACCTTTATGATGTGGAACAAATTTAAGAATTTATTGCTTTCAAGGGTGCATTTCACACGTTTCTCTTGGGGTTCGATAACCTCGGTTTCTTACTGACGGAAAACTTGCTGCTGTGCTCTTCACACCTTGCTCTTGGGGTTTCCTGACGAAATGCTCCCACGTTGCTAGAGTGCCAACAAGAAGCATAAGGGGAATCGAGCAGATAAGAAGAAGGAAAAGGAACACGGCCCGCTCATGGGCGTATGGAAAAGCAGGTCCATGTTTTGGGACTTGCCGTACTGGAAGATCCTCGGTATGCCTCATAGCCTTGATGTCTTGCATATCACGAAGAACATGTGCGAAAGCTTTCTTGGCACTCTGCTCAACATGCCGGATAGGACCAAAGATGGGCTGAAAGCAAGACACGACCTAAAGGACCTGAAAATCAGAGAAGAGCTTCACCCCCCGTCTTCTTCTACGGTTCAGGAGGAGACAAATGATCGCAAGCACAAAAGGGCGGGCAAGCAGTCGGTTGAGGAGGAGATAGAAGATCCTAAGGGAAAATGGGCGAAGAAGAGTGAAACCCCGCACCCCTCCTGCTTCACTCTATATCCTAACGAGCTCGAATAGATGATCGGTTTTTACCTCCTCGGAACCAAGTATCCCTTAGGATACACAGGGCTGATACGTAGATGGTTGGACCCGATGAAAGGAATCTTCAGCGAGATGAAGTCTCATGAATGTCACATCATGATGACGCGGATACTTCCGGTTGCCATCTGAGGGATCATGGAACCGCACGTCCGTGCAACGCTGACTAGCCTCTATAACTTCTTCCACGTCATCACTCGGAAGTCGATAAGCGTCAAGAAACTCGGGAGGCTGCAGGAAGAGATCGTCACCATCATATCCAAGATGGAGATGTACTTCCTGCCTGCATTCTTCGACATCATGGTCCACCTGCTGTTGCATATAGTGGACGATATCGAGGATCTCGGGCCTCCGTTCCTTCACAACATGATGGCTTTAGAAAGAATGAACGAAATCATCAAAGGATACATCCATATCAAGGAACATCCAGATGGAAGCATCATCCAAGGTTTTCTCACCGAGGAGTGCGTCTCTTTCTGCAAGAATTATATTAACAAGGAAAACACACGTCTGATTGGTCTGCCCACGAACAAGCACCTCGGAAGGTTCGAGGGAGTAGGCCACTGCACCGGCAAGAAGGAAATGGACGTGGATCAGTGTGATAGGAGAGCCGACTTTGACAGGGCCCACTTAGTAGCGCTACAACACATGGACGATGTCACGCCAACAAGAAGGAGATGGACGTGGATCAGTGTGATAGGAGAGCCGACTTTGACAGGGCCCACTTAGTAGCGCTACAACACATGGACGATGTCACGCCTTGGGTGGAAAAGAACAAAACCATGATCGAGAACAATGCTAACATGCCGATGATGGAAGAAGAGGTATTTAGAGTGCACAACTTCTCTTTCACGCGCTGGTTCAAATACCAGATTGATGCCAATCCCCCGCCAATGACAAGCGTCGTGGACAGAATCACAGTGGCCTTGTCTTACGGGCCCGTGCCAAACCTCATGACTTATCAAGCATACGACATCAGCGGTTACACATTCTACAGAGGAGAGAGAAAAAAGAAGCGACTATCAGAACTCGGGTGTGACGATGGAATCTTACACAGGTGAAGAGAATAAAAGATACTATGGAAGGATCTAGGAAATTTGGAGCTCGACTACGTTGGGGAGAAGCTACCGATGTTCCGTGTCAGATGGGCTAAAAATGTCAGAAAATAAGACGAGTATTTCACCACCATGCATATGCCCAACAAATCCAAGACAAAGAAACCCACCG
This sequence comes from Avena insularis, assembly GCA_023614405.1. Taxonomy (NCBI): domain Eukaryota; kingdom Viridiplantae; phylum Streptophyta; class Magnoliopsida; order Poales; family Poaceae; genus Avena; species Avena insularis. Next base: position 92,856,164 of record CM042693.1, on the reverse strand, counting down.
TGCAAAATGAGCCATGGGTACTGGCTAAGCACGTCGAGGAATGCTTCTTCATTACCGACCTATCAAGGCCTAGCCGTGTCGTCGTGAGGAGAGGCAAAAGGGACCTCGTCGGAATCGATGGAGTCACCAACGAGAAAGACTTTGACGGACTCGTCGGAGACCCGATGATGGAAGAACCAGATGAAGGCGATGCAACATACACAAAAAGAAGAAGAAGGACCACACTACCTAGGTCATCAGCTATAACAACTCCGTACAGAAGGAGTCACGATGATGATACTGTTGGAGATATGCCCTAGAGGCAATAATAAATGAAGTTATTATTATATATCTTTGTGTTTATGATAAATGTTTACATTCATGCTATAATAGTATTAACAAGGAAACCATTAATACTTGTGTGATTTGTAAACTTAATTTGAAGTCCCTAGTATAGCCTCTATACTTCACTAGCTTGTTGGTTGATTGATGATTGTGGTTTCCCTATCATGAACATTGAGATGTTATCAACAACAAGATCATATCGTTAGGAGAATGATATGGTGGACATACTCCTATAGACAAGCGTAGCATAAAGATCAAGTCATTTCAATAGTTCAATTGCTATATGCTTTCTGATACATAGTAACCTAATTCCTTCGACCATGAGATCATGCATATCACCTTTACTGGATGGATGCTTTGATGTCATCAAACACCACACCGTAACAGGGTGGCTATAAAGGTGGCATTGAGTGTTCTGAAAGTATTGGTTGAAACACATGGATCAAGAGTGGGATTTGTCCATCCACATGACGGATAGATATTCTCTGGGCCCTCTCGGTGAAATGTCATCCAATTAGCTTGCAAGCATGTGACTTGGTCACAAGGATCACATATCACGGAGCGAGAAAAGAGTACTTATCGAACGAGGTTGAACTAGGTATGCAGAGATACCGATGATCATAACCTCGGATAAGTAACATATCGTGAGACAAAGGGAAATTGGTATCGTATGTAAGTGGTTCATTCGACGCAAAGTAATCGTAGAAATATGGGAGCCATATGAATTTCCAGATTCCTCTATTGGTTATTGTTCGGAGAAGTGTCTCGATCATGTCCGCATAATTCACGAACCGTAGGGAGACACACTTAAGGATTCGACGTTGTTTGAGTAGTTATGGTATTATGAGAAAGAGACCGAATGTTGTTCAGAGTCTCGGATGGGATCTGGGATATCACGAGGAGATCCGGAATGGTCCGGAGAATAAGATTCATATAAGGAAAGTCCCGTTTCGGAGTAGCGGAATGATTCCGGTGTTTTCATCGGGAACATTCTAGAAGGTCCCGGAATGTCCCAAGACTCGGAGGAAGGGTACATGAATGTGTCATTGCATATTGGAATGATTGCATCATGTACTAAGTATTCTCGCTGTCCAAAATAAAGGGTTTATTTAAATCCTAAATTGAAAAGTCAAACGGCTAGTTTGAAAGTCAAACGGCAATTTTGGGAAGTGGGAAAAGAGGAGGAGGTGGAGACCGACTTGGGGGAGGAGTCCCCTTGGCCGGCGCACCTCCCAAGGCCGACTTGGGGAGGGACTCCTCCCCTTGGCCGCCGGCCCTCCCACCTATAAGAGGAGGGGCAGGGCCTCCTCTCCTAGACACACAAGTTTCCTATCCTCTAAACTAAACCCTAGATCTAGACCCCGGTTTAGAGCTATTTCGGTTTAGAGCCTTCTAATTGGTTTAGAGCCTTCTAATTGGTGTGTCTAATTACTAGACCACTAATAGCCTCTCTCATAAGCTCCACCATACTACTTTTGCTTAAGAAGCGGCTCCTGGGATTTCCCTCTACTCCGGTACCACGCCACAGGTCACGGAATCGCGAGGAGAGTGCTACAACCTCCGCTGCCTGCTGGAACAAGGGAGAGGAAGGTCTTCGTCGAGTACCGAACGTGTGACCGACTGCGGGAGCGCTGCCGGAACGTGGCACTGGAAGGATCGTCTACGCGATCTTGAGATCGGAAAGAGTACGACTACATCACCCACGAGAATCTGCTCTCGTTAAACACTTTGGAATCTTCGAGGGTGAGTTATTCCATCGACTCGTTGCTACAATCTAGTAGATAGATCTTTGCTTGTATGTTTGTATGATATAAAATTTTTGTTTTCCATGCTAACCCCTACGGGGTATCGAGCCGTGTCTATATGTAGATCTCAGACGAGTAGAACACAATGGTCATTGTGGGCGTTGATGCTTTTATTGTAGATTGCTTTTTGTGTACTTTGCATCTTGCGGTATGTTGGGATGAAGCGGCCCGGGCTAACCTTACATGACATCGTTCATGAGACTTGCTCCACGCTTGACATGCAACTCGTTTTGCATAAGTGGCTTTGCGGGTGCCTGTTTCTCCTAGCATAGTAAAGATCCAATTTACAACAGGTAATCAACAATGCTAGTATCAATGTTGTGGTTCTTGTTCGTAAGTTAGAACGACACTTATTGAAAGCCCCAAACCACGTAAAATATGCAAAGAAAGTAGAAGCGTCTAACTTTGTTTTGCAGGGGTGTGCAGTGATGTGATATGGCCATGATTGTGATTATATTTGATGTATGCAATGTTCCTTATTGTAAAGTTGGCAACCGGCAGGAGCCATATGGTTGTCTTTAATTTCCGTTAAGACCTGCGTGTCTATTCAAAATAGTTGTAATAGTTGAAGCTGGTGGACGACAACCATGAAGAAGCGTCATTGACCTTGATGCTATGCCGGTGATGATGGAGATCATGTTCGTGCTTGAAGATGGAGATCGGAAGCACAAAGAAGAAAGGCCATATCATATCACATATTATGAATTGCATGTGATGTTAATCCTTTATGCATCTTGTATTGCTTAGTAGACGACGGTAGCATTATAAGATGATCCCTCATGCACATAAATTTCAAGTTCTAAAGTGTTCACCCTTAGTATGCACCGTTGCCAAAGCTTGCTGCTCAAGCACCACGTGATGATCGGGTGTCTTTGATTCCGGGTGAATACAACGTAAGCAAGCCAGATTTGCTTATGCGGTAGCTAAGGTTTGATCTTGACGAGCCTAGCATGTATGCACATGGCCTCAGAACACGGATCGCCGAAGGTAAAGCATGAATCATATAGTAGATATGATGAACATGATGATTGTTCGCCATTAAAACTATATCAATTCTCGTGATGATCGGTGTTGATGTAGTGGATTTGGTTCGTGTGATCACTAAAACAATGTGAGGGATGTTGTTTTGAGTGGAGTTCACCTAGTTTAATTTCATTAATTAATTTGAACTCAATTTGTCATAAACTTAGTCTAAACTATTGCAAATATGTTGTAGATCAATGGCAGCCCTACCATCAATTTTAATGCTCCTAGAGAAAGAAAAGTTGAAAAACAATGGAAGCAACTCATGGATTGGTTCCGCAATTTGAGGATTGTCCTCACACTGGTAATTTGACCTATGTGGATGCACCGCTAGGTGACCCACTGCATGATGCTACCGATGAAGTAAAGAGTGTTTACCTCGCTCGGAAGAATCAGTACTCCATAGTTCAGTGTGCTATCTTGTATGGTTTAGAATCGGAGCTTGGAAAAGGTTTGAAGAGTCGACCCATATGATATTGTCGAGGATCTCAAATTAATTTTTGAGACTCATGCGCAATTGAAAGTTATGAAGCTTCAAAAGTTCTTTAACTGCAAGATGGAAGAGGGTAGCTCCGTCAGTGAGCATGTGCTTAAGATGTCTAGGCACGCAAATAAACTTCAAAGTTTGGGTATAGTGATTCCTAATACTTTGGGGGTTTACCGCATCCTCCAATCACTACCACCAAGTTACAAGAACTTTGTGATGAACTACAACATGCAGAACATGAACAAAGAGTTGCCAGAACTATTTGCTATGTTAAAGTCTGCAGAAGTGGAGATCAAGAAAGAGCACCAAGAGTTGATGGTCAATAAGACCACCAAATTCAAGAAAGGCAAGTCTAAGCAAAAGGGACACTTCAAGAAGGGTGGTAAGAAAGTTACCACACCGACGAAGAAGACCAAGGCTGGACCTAAGCCTGAAACTGAGTGCTTTTACTGCAAGGGAGAAGGTCACTGGAAGCGGAATTGCCCAAAGTACTTGGCGGATTTGAAGAACGGCAACATCAAGAAGAAAGGTATATCTGATATACATGTTATTGATGTGTATCTCACTAGTATTCGTAGTAGTGCACAGGTATTTGATACTGGTTCGGTTGCTCATATTTGTAACTCGAAACAGGAGCTGCAGAATAAACGGAAGCTAGTGAAGAACGAGGTGACGATGCGCGTAGGAAACGGATCAAAGGTTGATGTGATCGCGGTCGGCACGCTACCTCTTCATCTACCATCGGGATTAGTTTTATACTTAAATAATTGTTATTTGGTGCCTTCGTTAAGCATGAACATTATATCAGGATCTTGTTTATTGCGAGACGGTTACTTGTTTAAATCCGAGAATAATGGTTGTTCGATTTATATGAGTAATATGTTTTATGCACATGCACCTTTGATAGATGGTCTATTCATATTGAATCTCGATAGTGGAAATACACATATCAACAACATTGAGGCTAAACGTTTGAAATCAGCGATAATTAGACCTATATGTGGCAATCGCTGCCTTGGTCACATTGGAGTGAAGCGTATGAAGAAACTCCATTCCGATGGACTTCTTGAATCACTTGATTTTGAATCACTTGAAAGATGCGAAGCATGTCGATGGGTAAAATGACTACGACTCCATTTTCAGTATGATGGAGCGAGCTACGACTTATTGGAAATCATACATATCGATGTGTGTGGTCCAATGAGTGTAGCATCGCAGTGGTTATCGTTATGTTCTTACCTTCACGGATGATTTGAGTAGATATGGGTATATCTATTTCATGAAACATAAGTCCAAACTTTCGAGAAGTTTAAGGAGTTTCAAAGTGAGGTAGAGTATCAACTTAACAATAGTTTAAATTTCTTCGTTCTGATCGTGGAGGTGAATATCTAAGTTACGAGTTTGGCGAGCATTTGAAGAAATGTGGAATACTTTCAGATTGACACCGCCGGAACACCACAGCGTAATGGTGTGTCCGAACGTCAAATCGAACTCTCTTAGATATGGTTCGTTCTATGATGTCACTTACAGATTTACCACTATCATTTTGGGGTTATGCATTAGAAACAGCCGCATTCACTTTAAATAGGGCACCGTCTAAATCCGTTGAAACGACACCATATGAATTATGGTTTGGGAAGAAACCTAAATTGTCGTTCCTTAAAGTTTGGGGATGCGAAGCCTATGTAAAGAAGTTACAGCCGGACAAGCTTGAACCCAAAGCGGACAAATGCGTCTTCATAGGATACCAAGGAAACTATTGGGTATACCTTCTATCATAGATCCAAGGCAAAATCTTCGTTAAGAATGGATCCTTTCTAGAGAAGGAATTTCTCTCGAAAGAAGTGACTGAAGGAAAGTAGAACTCGACGAGGTTGTCGAACCTTCTCTCGAATTATGTAGTAGCGCAGCACCGGAAGAAGTTCCTGTGGTACCTGCACCAATAAGAGAGGAAGCTAATGATGGTGATCATGAAACTTCGGTTGAAGTTGCTACAGAGCCTCGGAGGTCAACGAGAACTCGTACCACTCCAGATTGGTATGATTCCGTTATGAATGTCATGTTGGTGGACAACACCGATGACCCCAAGACATATGAGGAAGCGATGATGAGCCCAGATTCCAATAAATGGCAAGAAGCCATGAAATCCGAGATTGGATCCATGTACGAAAACCAAGTATGGACTTTGGTGGACTTACCGGATGGCCGGAAGGCTGTTGAGAACAAATGGATTTTCAAGAAGAAAACAGATGCTGATGGTAATGTTACTGTCTATAAAGCTCGACTTGTCGCAAAAGGGTTTCGACAAATTCAAGGAGTTGACTACGATGAGACTTTCTCACCGGTAGCGAAGCTAAAGTCTGTGAGGATTATGTTAGCAATCGCTGCATATTATGATTATGAGATATGGCAGATGGATGTCAAAACAGCATTCCTCAATGGAGACATTGATGAAGAGTTGTATATGATGCAACCCAAAGGTTTTGTCGATCCTAAAGATGCTAACAAGGTATGCAAACTTCAACGGTCCATCTATGGATTGAAGCAAGCATCCCGAAGTTGGAATCAACGTTTGATAAGGTAATCAAAGTTTTGGTTTTATACAAACTTATGGAGAAGCTTGTATTTACAAGAAAGTGAGTGGGAGCTCTGTAGCATTCTTAATACTGTATGTGGATGACATATTGTTGATTGGGAATGATGTAGACCTTCTTAATAGTGTCAAGGAATATTTGAATAAGAGTTTTTCAATGAAGGATCTTGGCGAAGCAGCTTACATATTAGGCATAAAGATTTATAGAGATAGATCGAAACGCCAAATATCATTGTCACAAAGTACATATTTGGACAAAGTTCTAAAGAGGTTTGGAATGGAAGATAGCAAGAAAGGGTTCTTGCCCATGTTGCTAATACGACCTTGAGTAAAACTCAAAGTCCGACATCGCGTAAGATAGAGAAAGGATGAATAAGACTCCTATGCCTCAGCCATAGGATCTCTAATGTATGCCATGCTATGTACTAGACCCGACATCGCATATGTCGTTAGTCTAACTAGCAGATATCAAAGTGATCCAGAGTGGATCATTGGACAATGATCAAAACATCCTTAAGTACTTGAGAAGAACTAAGGATATGGTTCTTTCTTATGGAGGTGATGAACAGCTCGTTGTTAATGGTTACACCGATGCTAGTTGGAACACCGATCCGATGATTCTAAATCACAACTGGATATTTATTTTGAATGGTGCAGCGAGCAGTTAGCTGGAGGAGTGCAAAGCAAAGCGTTGTGGCGAGATCTTCAACCTAATCGAATACATGGTCGCCGGAGGCTTCACAAGAAGCGATATGGATGAAAGAGTTCATTACAGAGCTGGGTGTGGTTCCAAGTGCGCTGGACCCAATGTCTATCTCTTGTGATAACATGGGCCATAGCCAATGCGCAAGAACCAAGGTCACACAAGAAGCTGAAGCATATCAAGCTGCGGTTCCACGCTATTCGAGAACATATCCAGGATGGGGATATAAAGATTTGCAAAGTACACACAGATCTGAATGTGGCGGATCCGTTGACTAAACCTCTCCCGAGGGCAAAACATGACCAACACCAAACTGCCATGGGTGTTCGGTATATTACCATGTAATCTAGATTAGATGACTCTAGTGCAAGTGGGAGACTGTTGGAGATATGCCCTAGAGGCAATAATAAATGAAGTTATTATTATATATCTTTGTGTTTATGATAAATGTTTACATTCATGCTATAATAGTATTAACAAGGAAACCATTAATACTTGTGTGATTTGTAAACTTAATTTGAAGTCCCTAGTATAGCCTCTATACTTCACTAGCTTGTTGGTTGATTGATGATTGTGGTTTCCCTATCATGAACATTGAGATGTTATCAACAACAAGATCATATCGTTAGGAGAATGATATGGTGGACATACTCCTATAGACAAGCGTAGCATAAAGATCAAGTCATTTCAATAGTTCAATTGCTATATGCTTTCTGATACATAGTAACCTAATTCCTTCGACCATGAGATCATGCATATCACCTTTACTGGATGGATGCTTTGATGTCATCAAACACCACAATGTGAGGTGGCTATAAAGGTGGCATTGAGTGTTCTGAAAGTATTGGTTGAAACACATGGATCAAGAGTGGGATTTGTCCATCCACATGACGGATAGATATTCTCTGGGCCCTCTTGGTGAAATGTCATCCAATTAGCTTGCAAGCATGTGACTTGGTCACAAGGGATCACATATCACGGGAACGAGAAAAGAGTACTTATCGAACGAGGTTGAACTAGGTATGCGAGATACCGATGATCATAACCTCGGATAAGTAACATATCGTGAGACAAAGGGAAATTGGTATCGTATGTAAGTGGTTCATTCGATGCAAAGTAATCGTAGAAATATGTAGAGCCATATGAATTTCCAGATTGATCTATTGGTTATTGTTCGGATAAGTGTGTCGATCATGTCCGCATAATTCACGAACCGTAGGGAGACACACTTAAGGATTCGACGTTGTTTGAGTAGTTATGGTATTATGAGAAAGAGACCGAATGTTGTTCAGAGTCTCGGATGGGATCTGGGATATCACGAGGAGATCCGGAATGGTCCGGAGAATAAGATTCATATAAGGAAAGTCCCGTTTCGGAGTAGCGGAATGATTCCGTGTTTTCATCGAACATTCTAGAAGGTCCCGGAATGTCCCACTCGGAGGGAAGGGTACATGAATGTGTCATTACATATTGGAATGATTGCATCATGTACTAAGTATTCGCTGTCCAAAATAAAGGGTTTATTTAAATCCTAAATTGAAAAGTCAAGCGGCTAGTTTGAAAGTCAAACGCAATTTTGGGAAGTGGGAAAGAGGAGGAGGTGGAGACCGACTTGGGGAGGAGTCCCTTGGTCGGCGCACCTCCCAAGGCCGACTTGGGAGGACTCCTCCCTTGGCAGCCCTCCCACCTATAAGAGGAGGGGCAGGGCCTCCTCTCCTAGACACACAAGTTTCCTATCCTCTAAACTAAACCCTAGATCTAGACCCCGGTTTAGAGCTATTTCGGTTTAGAGCCTTCTAATTGGTTTAGAGCCTTCTAATTGGTGTGTCTAATTACTAGACCACTAATAGCCTCTCTCATAAGCTCCACCATACTACACGGCTTAAGGCGAAGCCCTGGGATTTCCCTCTACTTAGGTACCACGCCGTTGTGCTTAGGAATCGCGAGGAGAGTGCTACAACCTCCGCTGCCTTGGAACAAGGAGAGGAAGGTCTTCGTCGAAAATCGAACGTGTGACCGATCATGGGGCGCTGCGAACGTGGCGCCGGAAGGATCGTCTACGCGATCTTGAGATCGGAAAGAGTACGACTACATCACCCACGAGAATCTGCTCTCGTTAAACACTTTGGAATCTTCGAGGGTGAGTTATTCCATCGACTCGTTGCTACAATCTAGTAGATAGATCTTGGCTTGTTTGTTTGTATGCGATAGAAAATTTTTGTTTTCCATGCTACGAACCCCTACAGATACTGGCGAGGTCAAGTCAAAAAAGACCAAGCTGAAGGGCAAGAAGAAGAATCAGAGTGCAAAGAAGAAATAGTAAGATTTTGGTGTGGTCGAGAAATTAACACTCATCATTTTATGTGTATCTCTTATTAATGATTTTATGTATAAATGTGTACTATACTATTAAACTCGTACGGAGGTGACAGATCATTGCAACTAACTTAGCCATCATTTTATGTGTGTTTGTGCCAACACCCGGATTTTTAATCCGAGATGCCTGTTATGCCATACATTGCAATCCCAGGATTACCATTTTTGCGAGACATAACAGATTGGTACCATAGTTCATCATCCATTACAAACCATAATAAAGGTCTTACAAATAAATAATCTCATGATCCAGTCTTAATACAATTAACGTAGCGGAATAATACTAATAATAGTAGCATGGTCGAAGCTCCATCTTCAGGGTCACAGGCAATGCTGGCGATGGGAGATGATCCTAGTTGTCATAGACTTCCTGCTGTCCATCATCCTGATAGTCCTCCTCATAGTCTGGCCATAGGAATAGCCAGGGACAAAGCCATGAGTACTCTTTAAGTACTCGCAAACTAATACTAACAAGTAAGTAGTTTGAGTAGGAATCCTAAGCTCTAGGTTTATTTGCAAAAAGCAAGGTTTATCTCTACCTGAGTTTAGAAGTAAAGAAAACTAACTTAAGTTTTTACCACTCTTAAGTGGGAACTTAATTTTCATGTCACAACCCTGTTGTGGTCTAGTCAAAGTCATAAATCATTTCACAAGTCATTTTGAAAACATATGACGACGGAACAGTATGGCCACTCCAACTGTCCATGATCGTGGACGCAGCTAGTCGAATAGTTTAACACTCTGCAGAGGTGGTACACTTTCACCACAACATTCGATACATTCGTCAGGAACAATCCTGAATCACCATACTCAGTATGCGGATAATCAATCCTAACCATTCAATTACACACCCTAGTATAGGCACCTCGCCTATGAGTTTGGCCTCCCAACCATGACCATCTGTCATCTTGGGAACTGCACAAGTGGAAAATCATCACGAGGTAGCCTCAGCTCAACCTCTTCCGCAAGGGAACCCATAGTACGATATATAAACTTCCAGTCAAGCCCTACCCAAATTCGGGTATTGTGGTTGTATGGTAAAATTGGAATGGTATCGCATCCGAACCCAACCATCATTTTTATAAAGGGCGAAGGCTCATGCCTCAACATTTTCATCACCAAATCATCTGGTGTTCATAACACATGTCAAAACATTTCATTAGAATGACTCATCATTCCAAGGTTTTCATAATCATTTTCACCAAGTATTCCCATATAAAGTGATCAAGTTTTATGCTTAGCACGAGCCACTAAAGTTGGGGGTCATCACTAATGAGGGGTGCTAATCAAGTGGGACTTATCCAAATCTAATCTCATGCCTCTGTATGACATCTAGTTCTAACTAGCTTAGGCCAAGTTTTATTCTCTATATGCTACCTCTAAATATCTTTCCAAAACACACAAAACACTAACTAGAAGTAATAAAGAACTTTGATAAAGAAATAAAATAATAAAGCTTGTAAGTAAAACTGGGATTTGGTATAATCAAGGTTGCATAACCAAAGCATGCCTAATGTATTGCATAGGTTATCTAGCTTTCAAGTTTTATCTTGCTTGGTTAGTTAGTAGCTTGCCTTGAGTAGTGCATTGATTGAAGTTCTCTTCTTCTTCTTCGTAGTCCCCTTCCTCCTTGTATCCTTGGTCGGTACTAGCGTCTATTAAAAAAATACGAGGTACACAATCACCAAACAATACTTAACTTCTTCTATTTGGCACACAAAGGTGTAGGGGTTCGTAGAATGGAAAACAAAAAAATTCTACCGCATGCACACAAACATGACAAGATCTATCTACTAGATTGTAGCAACGAGTTGATTAGCGTACTCACCCTCGAGGATTCCAAAGCGGTTAACGAGAACAGATTCTCGTGGGTGATGTAGTCGTACACTGGCTGATCTCAAGATCGCGTAGACGATCCTTCCGGAGCTGCGTTCCGGTAGCGCTCCCGCAGTCGGTCACATGTTAGGTACACGATGAAGACCTTCCTCTCCCTTGTTCTAGCAGAAAGCAGAAGTTGTAGTTCTCCCCTCGTGATTCCGGCAGCATAACGGCGTGGTGTCGGCAGTAGAGGGAAGATCCTGCAGGGCTTCGCCTAAGCCAGAGTAGGTTATGGTGGATCTAGGGTTTCTGATGATCTAGGGTTTAGAGGGATGGAGAGGAGGAGGTGGAGTCGGTGGCGGCTAGGGCGACGATCCGCGGCGCGGCGACAAGCGGCAGCATCATTTGGGGCGGCGGCTTGGTGGGGAGGGCTGGTTGTGTGTCCTTGGGGCTCCCCCTCCCCTCTATTTATGAGAGGGAGGTCAGCTTGGGAGAGGGGAGTTTGAATCCTTCCCCAACTCCCTCTCCTAGTTGGCTTGTGGTGGAGGGAAAGAAGGATTCTTTCCTTCCTCCACTAGGATACACTGTCCAAGTTTGACTTTTCAAACTTGCATTTTGACTTTCAATTTGGAGCTTTATTTCTTTTTTGCAAATGCCCAACCAAGTGACCTAGGACATGATCCAATCATTCCACTTATCCATGACACATTCATGTACCCTACCCATTCCGGTCCGGTGAACCTTCTAGACCCTTCTAGAACCTCTCCGATGAAAACATAGGAATCATTCCCAAATTCTGGAATTGGACTTTCCTTATATGAATCTTATTCTCCGGACCATTACGGATCTCCTCGAGATATCCCGGATCCCATCCGAGACTCCGAACAACATTCGGTGTCCCTACTTACATTCCATATCTACTAAACAATATTGAATCCTTAAGTGTGCCTCCCTACGGTTTGTGAATTACGCGGACATGACCGAGACACTTCTTCGATCAATAACCAATAGAGGAATCTGGAAATTCATATGGCTCCCTCATATTTCTACGATTACATTGGGATCGAATGAACCACTTACATATGATACCAATTTCCCTTTGTCTCGTGATAGTTTACTTATCCGAGGTTTGATCGTCGGTATCTCTGCATACCTAGTTCAAGATCGTTACCGATAAGTAATCTTTTCTCGTTCCCATGATATATGATCCCTTGTGAGCAAGTCACATGCTTGCAAGCTAATTGGATGACATTCCACCGAGAGAGCCCAGAGTATATCTATATGTCATATGGATGGACAAATCCCACTCTTGATCCATGTGCCTCAGCACATACTTTCCGAACACTCAATGCCACCTTTATAGCCACCCAGTTACGGTGTGGTGTTTGATGTCATCAAAGAATCCTTCCAGTGATGGTGATTAGCATGATCTCATGGTCGAAGGAATTAGGTTACTATGTATCAGAAAGCTTATAGCAAACGAACTATTGAAATGACTTGATCTTTATGCTACGCTTATCTATAGGAGTATGTCCATCACACCATTCTCCTAATGATATGATCTCGTTGTTAATAACATCTCAATGTTCATGATCGGGAAACCACGATCATCTATCAACCAACAAGCTAGTATTACAAAGAGGCTTTACTAGGGACTCTAATTTAGTTTACAAATCACACAAGTATTAATTTTTCCGGTTAATACTATTATAGCATGAATGTAAACATTTATCATAAAAACAAATATATAATAATAACCACTTTTATTATTGCCTCTAGGGCATATCTCCAACATTATCCCACTTGCATTAGAGTCAACTAATCTAGATTACATGGTAATATACCGAACACCCATGGCGGTTTGGTGCTGGTCATATTTTCCCTCGGGAGAGGTTTAGTCAATGGATCCACCACATTCAGATATGTGTGTACTTGGAAAATCTTTATATCACCATCTTGGACATGCTCTCGAATAGCGTGAAAACGTAGCTTGATGTGCTTCAGCTTCTTGTGTGACCTTGGTTCTTGCGCATTGGCTATGGCGCCCATGTTATCACAGTAGATAGACATTGGGTCCAACACACTTGGAACCACACCAAGCTTTGTAATGAACTCCTTCATCCATATCGCCCCTTGTGAAGCCTCTGAAGCAGCTATGCATTCCGATTCAGTTGAAGATCTCGCCACAACGCTTTGCTTTGCACTCCTCCATCTAACTGCTGCACCATTCAAAATAAACACGTATCTAGATTGAGATTTAGAATCATCTGGATCGGTGTTCCAACTAGCATCGGTGTAACCATTAACAACGAGCTGTTCATCACCTCCATAAGAAAGAACCATATCCTTAGTTATTCTCAAGTACTTAAGGATGTTTTTGAACGCTGTCCAATGGTCCACTCCTGGATCACTTCGATATCTGCTAGTCAAACTAACAACATATGTAATGTCGGATCTAATACATAGCATGGCATACATGATAGATCCTATGGCTGAGGCATAGGGATTCTTACTCATCCTTTCTCTATCTTCCACTGTAGCAGGACTTTGAGTTTTACTCAAGGTCGTATTTAGCAACATGGGCAATAACCCTTTTTTGCTATCTTCCAGTCCAAACCTCTTTAGAACTTTTTCCAAATATGTACTCTGTGACAATGATATTAGGCGTATTGATCTATCTCTATAAATCTTTATGCCTAATATGTAAGCTGCTTTGCCAAGATCTTTCATTGAAAAACTATTATTCAAATAATCCTTGATGCTATTAAGAAGGTCTACATCATTCCCAATCAACAATATGTCATCCACATATAGTACTAGGAATGCTACAGATCTCCCACTCACTTTCTTGTAAATACAAGCTTCTCCATAAGTTCGTGTAAAACCAAAACTTTTGATTACCTTATTAAAACGTTGATTCCAACTTCGGGGTGTTTGCTTCAATCCATAAATGGACCTTTGAACTTTGCATACCTTGTTAGCATCTTTAGGATCGACAAAACCTTTGGGTTGTTCCATATACAACTCTTCATCAATGTCTCCATTGAGAAACACCGTTTTGACATCCATCTTCCATATCTCATAATCATAATATGCAGCGATTGCTAACAAAATCCTCACAGACTTTAGATTCGCTACCGGTGAGAAAGTGTCATCGTAGTCAACTCCTTGAATTTGTCGGAACCCTTTTATGACAAGTCGAGCTTTATAGACAGTAACATTACCATCAGCATCTATTTTCTTCTTGAAAATCCATTTGTTCTCGACAGCCTTCCGGCCATCCGGTAAGTCCACCAAATTCCATACTTGGTTTTTGTACATGGATCCAATCTTGGATTTCATGGCTTATTGCCATTTATTGGAATCTGGGCTCATCATCGCTTCCTCATATGTCGCAGGGTCATCGGTGTTGTCCACCAACATGACACTCATAACGGGATCATACCAATCAGGAATGGTATGAGTTCTCGTTGACCTGCGAGGTTCCATAGTAACTTCAACCGAAGTTTCATGATCAACATCATTAGCTTCCTCTCTTATTGGTGTAGGCGCCACAAGAACTACTTCCGATGCTGCGCTACTCTTAAGTCTGAGAGAAGGTTCAATAACCTCGTCGAGTTCTACTTTCCTTCCAGTCACTTCTTTCGAGAGAAACTCCTTCTCTAGAAAGGATCCATTCTTATCAACGAAGATTTTGCCTTCGGATCTATGATAGAAGGTATACCCAATAGTTTCCTTCGAGTATCCTATGAATACGCATTTTTCCGCTTTGGGTTCAAGCTTGTCGGGTTGTAACTTCTTTACATAAGCTTCACAACCCCAAACTTTAAGGAACGAAAATTTAGGTTTCTTCCCAAAACATAATTCATACGGTGTCGTTTCAACGGATTTAGATGGTGCCCTATTTAAAGTGAATGCGGCTGTTTCTAATGCATAACCCCAAAACGATAGCGGTAAATCTGTAAGTGACATCATAGAACAAACCATATCTAAGAGAGTTTGATTAGAACGTTCAGACACAGCATTACATTGTGGTGTTCCCGGTGGTGTCAATTGTGAAAGTATTCCGCATTTCTTCAAATGCTCGCCAAACTCGTAACTTAGATATTCACCTCCACGATCAGATCGTAGAAACTTAATCTTCTTGTTACGTTGATTCTCTAATTCACTTTGAAATTCCTTAAACTTCTCAAAAAATTTGGACTTATGTTTCATGAAATAGATATACCCATATCTACTCAAGTCATCCGTGAAAATAAGAACATAACGATAACCACCGCGCGAAGCTACACTCATTGGGCCACACACATCGGTATGTATGATTTCCAATAAGTTCGTAGCTCGCTCCATCATACCATAAAATGGACTCTTAGTCATTTTACCGATCAGACATGCTTCCCATCTTTCAAGTGATTCAAGAAGTCCATCGGAATGGAGTTTCTTCATACGCTTCCCTCCAATGTGACCAAGACGACAGTGCCACATATATGTTGAGTTATCGCTTAATTTCAAACGTTTAGCTTAAATGTTATTAATATGTGTATTACTACAATCGAGATTCAATAAGAATAGACCATCTATCAAAGGTGCATGTGCATAAAACATATTACTCATATAAATCGAACAACCATTATTCTCGGACTTAAACAAGTAACTGTCTCGCAATAAACATGATCCGGATATAATGTTCATGCTCAACACAGGCACCAAATAACAATTATTTAAGTATAAAACTAATCCTGATGGTAGATGAAGAGGTAGCGTGCCGACCGCGATCACATCAACCTTTGATCCATTTCCAACACGCATCACAACCTTGTTCTTCGCTAGTTTCCATCTATTCTGCAGCACCTGTTTCGAGTTACAAATATGAGCACTCGAACCAGTATCAAATACCCAGACACTACCACGACTACTAGTGAGATACACATAATTAACATGTATATCGGATATACCTTTCTTCTTGATGTTGCCGTTCTTCAAATCCGCCAAGTACTTAGGGAAATTTCGCTTCCAGTGACCTTCTCCCTTGCAGTAAAAGCACTCAGTATCAGGCTTAGGCCCAGCCTTGGTCTTCTTCGCCGGCACGGTAACTTTCTTACCGCCCTTCTTAAAGTTTCCCTTTTTCTTAGACTTGCCTTGCTTCTTGAATTTGGTGGTCTTATTGACCATCAACACTTGGTGCTCTTTCTTAATCTCCACTTCTGCAGATTTTAACATGGAGAAGAGTTCTAGCAACAACTTGTCCATCTTTTGCATATTGTAGTTCATTACAAAGTTCTTGTAACTTGGTGGTAGTGATTGGAGGACACGGTGAATCCCCAATGCATTAGGAATCACTATACCCAAGCTTTGGAGCTTACTTGCGTGTCCAGACATCTTAAGCACACGCTCACTAACAGAGTTGCCCTCTTCCATCTTGCAGTTAAAGAACTTTTTAGAAGCCTCATAACTCTCAACTGCCTCGTGAGCCTCATATCATTTTGAGTTCATGGACAATATCATGTGGGTCATGGTTCTCAAACCTTTTCTGAAGCTCCAATTCTAAACCATACAAGATAGCACACTAAACTATGGAGTACTGATTCTTCCGAGTGAGGAAAACATTCTTTACCTCATCGGTAGCATCAGATGCAGGTGGGTCACCCAGCGGTGCATCCAGCACATGGGTCAAATTACCAGCATTGAGGATAATCCTCAAGTTGCGGAGCCAATCCGTGAAGTTGCTTCCATTGTTTTTCAACTTTTCTTTCTCTAGGAACGCATTAAAATTGATGGTAGGGGCCGCCATTGATCTACAACATATTTGCAATAGTTTAGACTAAGTTTATGATAAATGGAGTTCTAATTAATAGTTAAATTAATCTAGGTGAACTCCCATTCAAAGCAATATCCCTCGCATTGTTTTAGTGATCACACGAACCAAATCCACCACATCAAAACCGATCATCACGAGAGATGATGTAGCTTCAATGGCGAACAATCAACATGTTCATCATATCTACTATATGACTCATGCTTTACCTTTCGGTGATCCGTGTTCCGAGACCATGTCTATACATGCTAGGCTCGTCAAGATCAAACCTTAGCTTCTGCATGAGAAAATCTGGCTTGCTCCCGTTGTATACACTCGCAGAATCTAACACACCCGATCATCACGTGGTGATTCCAAGCAATGAGCTTTAGCTACGGTGCCTACTAAGGATGAACACCTTATAACTTGATATTTTGTGAGAGGGGTCATCTTATAATGCTAACGTTGCGAACTAAGCAATACAAGATGCATAAAAGGATTAACATCACATGCAATTCATAATATGTGATATCATATGGCCTTTCTTCTTGTGCTTCCGATCTCCATCTTCAAGCACGAACATGATCTCTATCATCATCGGCATTGCGTCAAGGTCAATGGCGCCGCTCCATGGTTGTCGTCCACCAACATCAACTATTACAAATACTTTGAATAATAGACACGCGGGTCTAGACACAATTAAAAGACAACCATATGGCTCCTTCCGGTTGACGACTTACAATAAGGAACATTGCATACATCATATATAATCACAATCATGGCCATATCACATCACACAGCACACCCCTACAAAACAAAGTTAGATGCCTCTAATTTTCTTTGCATGTTTTACATGGTTTGGGGCTTTCAATAAGTGTCATTCTAACTTACGAATAAGAACCACAACGTTGATACTAGTATTGTCAATCACCCGTTGTAAATTGAATCTTAACTATGTTGGGAGAAACAGGCACCCGCAAAGCCACTGATGCAATACGAGTTGCATGTTAAGCGTGGAGCAAGTCTCATGAACGATGTCATGTAAGGTTAGCCCGTGCCGCTTCATCCCACCATCCTGCAAGATGCAAAGTACACAAGAGGCAATTGACAACAAAAGCATCAACGCCCACAATGACCATTGTGTTCTACTCGTGCAATAGATCTACATATAGACACGGCTCTGATACCACTGTAGGGTTTCGTAGCATGGAAAAAAAATTCTACCGCATGCACACAAACAAGCCAAGATATATCTACTAGATTGTAGCAACGAGTCGATTAGAGTACTCACCCTCGAAGATTCAAAGCGGTTAACGAGAGCAGATTCTCGTGGGTGATGTAGTCATAAACTTGCCGATCTCAAGATCGCGTAGACGATCCTTCCGCGCGTTGCTCGGCGCTTCGCAGTCGGTCACACATTCGATACTCGATGAAGACCTTCCTCTCCCTTGTTCCAGCAGGCAGCGGAGGTTGTAGTGCTCCCCTCGTGATTCTGGCGGCACGACGGCATGGTGTCGGAAGTAGACGGAAGATCCTACATGGCTTCACCTAAGACAGAGCAGGTTATGGTGGATCTAGGGTTTCCGGTGATCTAGGGTTTAGAGGGATGGAGAGGAGGATGTGGAGTCAGCGGCGGCTAGGGCGACGACGCAAGGCGGCGGCGGTTGGTAGCGGCGGCGCAACAGCTTGGTGGGGAGGGCTGGTTGTGTGTCCTTGGGGCACCCCCTCCCCTCTATTTATGAGAGGGAGGGCAGCTTGGGAGAGGGGAGTTTGAATCCTTCCCCAACTCCCTCTCCTAGTTGGCTTGTGGTGGAGGGAAAGAAGGATTCTATCCTTCCTCCAGTAGGATACATTGTCCTAGTTTGACTTTTCAAACTTGCATTTTGACTTTCAATTTGGAGCTTTATTTCTTTTTTGCAAATGCCCAATCAACTGACCTAGGACATGATCCAATCATTCCACTTATCCATGACACATTCATGTACCCTACCCATTCCGGTCTGGTGAACCTTCTAGACCCTTCTAGAACCTCTCCGATGAAAACATCGGAATCATTCCCGAATTCCGGAATTGGACTTTCCTTATATGAATCTCATTCTCCGGACCATTCCGGATGTCCTCGTAATTTCCCGGATCCCATCCGAGACTCCGAACAGCATTCAGTCTCCCTACTTACATTCCATATCTACTAAACAACATCGAATCCTTAAGTGTGTCTCCCTACGGTTCGTGAATTACGCGGACATGACCGAGATAGTTCTCCGATCAATAACCAATAGAGGAACCTAGAAATTCATATGGCTCCCACATATTTCTACGATTACTTTGCGATCGAATGAACCACTTACATACGATACCAATTTCCCTTTTGTCTCGCGATAGTTTACTTATCCGAGGTTTGATCGTCGGTATCTCTACAAACCTAGTTCAACCTTGTTACCAATAAGTACTCTTTTCTCGTTCCCATGATATGTGATTCCTTGTGAGCCAGTCACATGCTTGCAAGCTAATTGGATGACATTCCACCGAGAGGGCCCAGAGTATATCTATCCGTCATATGGATGGAAAAATCCCACTCTTGATCCATGTGCCTCAACACATACTTTCCAAAAACTCAATGTCGCCTTTATAGCCACCCAGTTACGGTGTGGCGTTTGATGTCATCAAAGCATCCTTCCAGTGATGATGATTCACATGATCTCATGGTCGAAGGAATTAGGTTACTATGTATCAGAAAGCTTATAGCAAACGAACTATTGAAATGACTTGATCTTTATGCTATGCTTATCTATAGAAAACAAACTATTGAAATGACTTGATCTTTGAATTAATGGGCTGCGCGCAGGAACTAAACTGGGCGAGCGCAGCGGGATGCTTATAGTGCGGCCCCGCGCATCAGCAGCTCCAACTACGCGAAGCGATAAGTTTTGATCTGAGCCGCGTGATTAGACTACGATCTAATGGCTGAGGTGTGTCGTCTCCATCAAATCACTCCAGCAAGACCGAACCATAACGGCGACAGTGGGGGTCGTGTGAGGCTCACCAGGGCTCCATCTAGGGTCAGATATGGGGGCGAACGATGTTGTCGATGATGGCGGTTCGAACGGTGGTCGCGGCAGCTCTTGGGACAGCTCCAATCAACGACCCTTCTCCTCTTCTGCAACGATAGACTTCGGACAAATTCCGGCGATGCAGAGCTCTCTTTGCTCTGGGGAAGGGCGTGGGAGGTTCTATGAGAGGTGGGGAGTGAGATGATGTGGCGAATTGAGGCTTGGTTGGCCTCCATTTATAGTCGAGCGAGAGGGGCAGTGCGGCATGGTCCTTGACAGGGTCGAGGGCACAGTGAGCTAACGGCATGGTGGAGGGTGTAGGTCGGTGCGCGGTCTCCTAGTGATCCTCAAGGGATTAATGGCAAGGAAAGGGGTGGTCGAGGTTGGTCGGAACGGGTGGACGCTCTGAGCGGCACCGACGGCATTTTCGACGACGCATAGTGGCTGCTGGTCGCGCGGCGGCGAACGGGGATGTCTGGGAGCTAGCTGGTGTTAAGGCGAGTGTAGGCATGCACGGCGATTGCGAGGCATGACATGTGCACGCGTGTCGGATGTGGCGCGCTCTCGGCATGGCAGAGAAGAACTGGGCGCGGCATTTTCTCTATGGTCCAGGGCCTGGCTGCGTTTGAGGGCTGGACAGGGGATGACGGTGCATGATGGACTGCCTCCTGGACATGGTGGACAGGCGCGGCGTTTGCTCCAGCGTGCTGGCCATGGTCGGCTGGCAAGGGGGGGCTCGGGTGGCATGGCACTGGTGCAATGGTAGAGGTAGTAGCTGCTTCAATGCAAGTGTGGTCACTGGGGGAGACAAGGGTAAAGAATTGGGGACAAGGTTTAGATAAAGATTTGATCACAGACATTAGAAGTTAGGCATTGATTACTGTGCTCACCACCTGTTTGATGAAATGGCCGCATGAAGTTTGAAATTGAATTTTTGGATGAATTTTGGTGAGTGCTCTGGTCGTTTTTGAGAAATGGTGATCTTAGTACCTACACTTGATTCAGTTTTGAATTGTCATTTGAATAAATTTGAAATCTGTTTCTGTTGGTTTGTAAAGTGGTCTTGGCTTCACTAGTAAGGGGTAAAAAGAATTGGATTTGTTTCTGTTAGAAATCTTGGACTAGAAACACTCAAAGTGGTCTAGTGAACAAGTTTGGCCAAAATGACAATTTGCTTATATATCTTATTTTGGATTTTCTCTTCATTTGATTCTGCATGGAAATGATCTAGATGATGTTGCTTTCATCTTTAAACCAATCCTTGCCATTCATAGCAATCAAACAAGTCATTGCAAGCATTCATGCATTCATCACACACACACACATGCATTCATATTGATTTTAATAACAAAAGTTTTTGTTAACCCTAAACTTGGGTGATTGGAGCTTGATAATCTTGATTAATATTTTTGGGATGTTACAATTTGCCTCCGACGAAATTGTGTCATTTTATGTGTGTTTGTCTCCGACAGAATTGCGCTATCATTTTATGTGTTTGTTGCCTCCAACAGAATTGCGCTATCATTTTATGTTTATTTGTTGCCTCGGACGGAATTGCACTATCATTTTATGTATGTTTGTTGCCTTTCGACGGAATTGCGCTATCATTTTATGTGTGTTTGCCTCCGACGTAACTGCGCTATCATTTTATGTGTGTTTGCCTCCGATGGAAGTGCGCTATCATTTTATGTGTGTTTGCCCCCGATGGAATTGCGCTATCATTTTATGTGTGTTTGTTGCCTCCGACGGAATTGCGCTATCATTTTATGTGTGTTTGCCTCCGACGGAATTGCGCTATCATTTTATGTGTGTTTGTTGCCTCCGACAGAATTGCTCTATCATTTTATGTGTGTTTGTCTCCGATGGAATTGCGCTATCATTTTACGTGTGTTTGTTGTCTCCGACGGAATTGCGATATCATTTTATGTGTGTTTGTTGCCTCTGACGGAGTTGCGCTATTATTTTATGTGTGTTTGTTGCCTCCAACGGAATTGCGCTATCATTTTATGTGTGTTTGCCTCCGACGGAATTGCGCTATCATTTTATGTGTGCTTGCCTCCGACGGAATTGCGCTATCATTTTATGTGTGTTTGCCTCCAACGGAATTGCACTATCATTTTATCATTTTATGTGTGTTTGTTGTCTCCGACGAAATTACGCTATCATTTTATGTGTGTTTGTTGCCTCCGACGGAATTGCCCTATCATTTTATGTCTGTTTGCCTCCGAGGGAATTGCGCTATCATTTTATGTGTGTTTGCCTCCGACGGAATTGCGCTATCATTTTATGTGTGTTTGCCTCCGGCGGAATTACACTATCATTTTATGTGTGTTTGCCTCCGACGGAAGTGCGCTTTCATTTTATGTATGTTTTCCCTCCGACGGAAGTAGGGCTGGACTATTGAGTAGCTCGACTCGTTAAGACTCGACTCGTTAAGGCTCACGCTCGTTATGGTTCGGATCATTAAAATTGTTAAGGATAATAAGCAAAAAGTAAAGCTCGGCTTGGTACGTTAGACGTTAACGAGCGCTCATGTGCTGCTCGTTAAGAAAATGCATCAGCCTCAGACAGAAGCATACCAATAATTAAAATGACAGTTACAACCCCGTATATAACAATACTTAAAGCGACAGATAATTATCAATAGAAGTGCCACACACTTGACCAACACTTGCTAATTCGCTGACACTTCAACAAAAAACGAGAAATATTCTGGATCGATCAGGAAAAATAAGATTTTTGGTCGGTCGCTCTCGCTCCTAGATTGATCGGTCTTTCTCAATGAGCCAGCTATTTGCCTTAGATGTGTTTTCATATTAGACATGTAGCACATAAGTGATCCATACCTTGGTTGTTACCGACCTTAACGAGTAGATCACGAACATCGTTAACTTGATCGTTTAGATCGTTAAGGATATCGAGCAAAAATTGCAGATCAGCTCGAATCATTAAGGAAACGAGTCGATTTTGAACGAGACGAGCAAATGAGTGCTCGTTAAACTCGTAGAGTTTCAAGTTTTATGTCCAGCCCTAGATGGAAAGTGCGGTGGCCCCACCTGGTAGTGACCTAACAATACCACCAGCGAATTCGGACCAAACGCCGGGGGTAGCATGGGCTGGCCCCACCTGCTAGTGACCCTAACTTTACCACCAGCGTATTGGTGAAAACGCCGGGGGTAAGGTGCCTATGGGTCCCACCCGCGGGATAAGGTTTTGTCCTCCCTCTGATCGATCCCCACCCGTCTCGAGCGCCGATCCACCGACATCCGCCGTCTCGAGCACGCTCCCGTCGTCGTCCCAGTCGATCCACCGCCGTCCTCCGTTAGCGAGATGAGTCCCCCCCGGCCCCCTCTCCCCTCCCTTCCTCTCTCCCCCTCGCCCTCCACTACCTAACCATCTCCACCTCGCAGGAGCCCATGGATGGATCAACGCCCCCCTCGTCGACCGCCCGGAGGAGGCCTCCATGGAGAAGGAGACCACCTTGGAGGAGGCCCAGAGGAGGAGGAGACCGCCCGAAGGAGTAGGAGGAGGAGACCACCGCGTCGCCGTTGTCGTCCCATCCACCGGCCGCCCGCAGGTACCACCTTCCCCCTCTCCCATCCATGGCTCCAATTCGGATGGTACCCCACGCCACACACCCCACCCCTCCCTCCTACATACCCATCCCCTCCTCCCTCCCTCCCTCTCCCCTCCCCCTCCCTGGAATCTCCCAGCATAAACCCTGGACTAGAAGCCTTCGTCAGCCTCGTCCTCCCTGGGGAGCTCGCCAAGCACGCCGTCTCCAAATGCACCAAGGCCGTCACCAAGTTCACATCCTCTTAGGTTAGGTCAAACCCTCCATCTGCAGCGTCGGTAGCACATGACGTGACATTTTTTCTTTAGCATGGATCAACTACGAGACTCTCTGCACGACAACCAAGTAGCTGCTAGTGCTAGTGCAGTCAAAGAGAGTTAAGATTTTGATTGATCTGCTAGTGCTAGGTCAAACCCTCCATCTGCTGCTAATGCTGTTAGCTGCATTTATCTTGTAGTCTCCTGTAGTTGTCAGTCAAAAAAAAACTCCATCTACTACTAATGTCGTTATGGATGAAGCATCTGATGTGATGTAGTGGTTCTTGTAGTGAGTTGAGCACTTGTGTTTAGTTGTACCGTTTCAAGTTTCAGCGCAAGGAAAGGCAGCATGCTTTTTTTTCCTAATCGTGTACGATCTGTACTTATGACATTGTCTTGACCTTGCGGTTCTAAAAGTTCAGAACCTGTTTGCACAATTATGTGGTCCATTGGTTTGTAATGGCCATGTTGTTATTCATCGTTGTTATCTGCATTTATCTTGGATGAAGCATCTGTTGTGGTGGTTCTTGCAGTGAGTTAAGCATTTGACTTTAGATGTGCCATTTCAAGTTTAAGTCCAATCAAAGCTGGAAATTGCAAATATCTTGTGCCGACTAGGCCGACTAGCAGCATGCTTTACGCTGAGTAGAAAATATATTTTGTTTAAGTCCAATCAAAGCTGAAAATTGCAAATATCCAGTGGTTGCAGCATCACGGCCTCCATGTTCTTCTTAATCTGCACTTCTTAATCTGCACCTCATTCAAGGATATATTCCCTCTTGAGAATATATCTACACTTCTTAATCTGTATTCCTAGGTAGGTTAGCTGCTCCAGGTTATATGGCTGCTGGTATTCCCTCTTGAGTGTCTTGTTATTTAGAATCACTGCTTGTAGTATTAATAGTTAAAGCAATCTATGGATGATGTCTTATGCTGTTTTTACCTTGATAGACATGAACAGTAATGATACATTGCTCTTATGATATATGTGTGTAATGCTCTGGTTGTAGTTAATGAATGTCTGCCCCTGTTAAAAATGAATGTGTGTAATGCTCTGGTTGTATGAATAGACATGAACCTGTTTTTGTGACATGGTGGTTGAAATTATGGTGGTTTAGCTACGGTTGCCCCTGTTTTGGTGCCAAATATGGTGGCTGTAGATGAATGTTGTGCAGGTACATTGAGTGCCAATGTTTCGCCGGAATGTCGATTAATTTCTGTTCCGACGAATTTCCGGCACTCAGGCATGACCATTTTTAGCAAAGGTTATGCCGGATTTTCGTCATGAATTTGTGTATCTAAAATCCTTTCTTTTTGCTTGTATAGTGTTCGGTATAGCCATGTCGTCTTCTGGAAACCGCGACGAAGACAATCAGGGCCCGCGAGACTTAGAGGAGCACTACCTAACGTATACTCAACGTATGGTACAGATAAAAGAAATAAGCCACGTGTTATCTTACCGGTTGAGCACTTGCTCCAATCATTGAAACAAAGACAAACTGTGGAAATCCAGTTGTGATTGTTTTGCAAAACAGGAGGAAAATTTACTATTATTACTTACAAGTTTATATAGTGAGGGAACAAAATGCACCCCAATCACTTGTTGAATTATCGTTTGTATAGCTTCATATTTTCTGGCATAATCATGTACAATCAAAAGATGGAGTCCACTGGGAGAACTAAAAAAGTAGTTGTGGCAGTTGTCGATCTCTGTTGTAAGTTAGGGGCAAACCGGCAAAGTGTGTGTCTCTCCTCTGTTGTCAGTTAGCATGGAGAGTGTGTGCCTCTCCTCTCTGTAGTTGTTGACACCTTAACTCCGATTGCTTAATAATAAATATGTTGTTACTTGTTCTTGTGACTGAAGCTTCCTTCTTTTGAGAGAAGTTAGACTTGAGCTAACTTCTTTTGTTATTTTGACAATATATCTCTTGGAGATGAATTTGTGAGACCATTTCCCTCAAAAGAGTTATCCATGTATCTTCAAAATTGTATGTGTTCTGTTCAGATAACAGCATGCTTTGTGTTGTGTTGTGTGACTCAAATGCGTGCTACTGAAAACAAGAACATGTCACTCTACATAGGTAAGAGTCAGCTTTCTACTGAAACAAGAGCACATGCTCATCTTTTGACCATTGAATTGGTCTTGGAAAATTCTTAGTACAAGGAAAATGATATACGTCCTCCGGGGGATTCGATCCACCGGCTCGTCGCAACCTCCTCCGTACGTACGTGAGGCCCACTACGCCTTATCTCCTCTCCCTTGCCTTTATCCCTCCCGAGTATGTGTCCTTTTTTTCCCACACGAACTGATACCGATGACGCAGCTGTTCACACGCGTCGCCGCCGCCAAAGACTGCACACGCCGCCGCGTCCAGAGACTCATGCGCTGCCACCGGAGGTTCGTGCCCACGAGCCCGTGCCGGTTTCTGCACGCGCGTCTGTCGTCGAAGGCTGCGCGCGTCGCCGCCGCCGCATGTTTGACTACACGCGTGCTGTCGTTGCCGGAGTTCTGTGCCCACGCGCCCGTCGTCAGAGGTTGCGCGCACTGCTGCCGCCCCATCTCCGCACGTGCGCCATGGATGCGAGCTTCCCCGCGTGGTGCTGCTGCCTCTCGCACCGGTGGTCTCCATCTCTGCCCGCGTGCACGGCCTCTGTCCTCGGTGGAGTCGCTCAGCTAGGAGGACGACGTCCGCAACCATGACGTGGTAACACACAACCATGGTCCCGACGATGGCAATGCTACATATTGTGTCCGGCGTTGCTACCACACTTTAGAGAGTTTGCTACTTTAGTTGCCCGGTGTTGCTATTTCTGTGTCCGTCATTGCTACTGGCATTTTGCTACCTTAGCAAATTATATTTGCTATATATTCATATATTTTTTGCTACTTTCGTATAATTGTTTTTCTACAACCAATTTCTATGGTTTTGCTACGAGGTCTTCGGTTGGAGTCTCCGGCAATGTCCCCTTTTGCTACATTAGAAAAATATTTTGCTACACTAGCGCAAAGTTTTTGCTACACGGTCTCCGGCGAGGTCTCCGGTGAAAGTCTCCGGCGAGTCTCCGATGAGGTTGGATTTGCTACATTAGAACAACTTTTTTGCTCTACGGTCGCCGGCAAGGTCTCCGGTGAGGTTCAGTCTGCTTTTTATTTTCTGGATCGAACCGTTTTCTGCTACATGTAGCAAAAACGGAACATTTTCTGGTTCAGTCTGCTTTTTATTTTTTCCCTTTACTGTATTTGACCATTCAAATCAAATTATGGCGAAAATATGGCCTCTCGGCACCAGTGACGCACCGGGTCATCTAGTATATAGAGAAGAGCGTACATAGACAATGAAGGACTACATACAACCTGGATTTATTCCACTAAATTATTCAGTATCATATATTGTATATCTCTCTATAAGAGAGAGATATGGATCGTCAATCACTGAATGGAGCAACAACAAGCGTTGTGGTGTTCATCTTGGAAGCAGTTCTCCGGTGCATCGTTGGGCATGTAAGGGGGGGCCGAAGGGTCTACGACCGAAGGAAGTGTAGTAGTAGCCGGCCTCTGGTGATGGTGTGGCATAACGAGGCTGGTGGTATCCGACATACGGGTTATAAGGTGCAGGGAGAGGACCATATGGGTGGGCCATCATAGCCATGGGTGACGGGAAAGCAGAGCTCGGAGGAGGCACCATGCCATATCGACCACCCAGTGGAGGAGCAGGCGCAGCCCCGAAATCGGCGATGAGGACTGCAGGCCTGCTCAGCTTGCTCTCGAGACGCGCCTTTAGCGTGGCCGCGTCGACCATGCCGATGATGCCGATGCCTCCTCCTCGCTGCGGGGGCAGTGTACGTCCATGTTGACGCCGAATACCACCGGTCCTCGACGTACAGCTGGTTCATCTTGGGAGGGGATGCCGTTAAAGGGAGTGCGGCGATAGGCGGCCCCCGGCGGCGGCGGCATCACGCCGTATCCGTAGGTGTGGGGAGGAGCAGGCGCGGCCCGCCTGTGGTCGGCCAGGACGACGACAGGCCTCCTCAGCGTCGCCTCGAGCTTCTCCTTCAGAGTCGCCGTGTCCGCCGTGCCGATGATGGCCACGTGCCCCGTCTCGTGCACGTCCACATCCACCACACCTGGAAAGACATACATAGATCGATAGTATCATCGTGTAAAACTAAAACATGCATATGGATGATGCATCGGTGGAGTGAGTCAGATCGATCGATCGGAACTGTATAGTATGCACGTCCACATCCACCACACCTGGAAAGACATATATGGATCGGCAGTAGTATTATTTATAGACTTAATCCTAAACAAAAGGCAGCCTCCTGGGCACTCCTAGCGCGCAGTGCTATCAGCCGTTCGATGTTGGACAAATATTGTGTAAAACTAAAACATGCATTATATGGATGATATGCATCGGTGGGTGGAGTGAGTCAGATGGATCGATCGATCAGAACTGTATAATATACGTACCAGGGATCTTCTTGATGAGGTCCTTGGCCATCTTCCTCTCCCTGCGGCCCATATCGACTTCCAGTATTACCAGCGACATTGCTCGATCGCTCGCTCTGCGTGCTTCTTCTTCTCCACGTAAGGCTGGACTGATCTGAGGTATTCGATCATACTGTAATATTGTCTATTTATAGCCGCCAGGCGGGGCGCCAGCTGGAATAACCGTGTGAATTGAATTCTGATTTTACTTGCCATTCGGTGTACTCTTGCCTATGGCTCTTCTCCCTTGATCGATCGGGGGTCTGATCCGCTAGCTGGAAGAATCACTAGATAATCCCTTGATTGTCGTTGGCCCTCGCCGAATCTGATTTT
Source organism: Avena insularis (assembly GCA_023614405.1). Lineage (NCBI taxonomy): Eukaryota > Viridiplantae > Streptophyta > Magnoliopsida > Poales > Poaceae > Avena > Avena insularis. The sequence continues at coordinate 92,827,538 of CM042693.1, read as the reverse complement.
TCCTGCCATTCCCAATTAATTCACGCGATTGTCTTTCAATTCTCGGTCGATCCTGACCCTCATCCGCACCCAGCTGGATATTTCATTTACTTGATTGACCACTACAAATCGGAATCTTGACGCTGCCGTCAAGTCATCGTACGTATGCATACGTTTGGTTTGTTGCTGCGTACGTGGCAACACAACCATATCTTCATGAAGCATTCATTTATATCTCTAGTAAGGATAAAAGTCCATTGGTCATCCCTCATATGGAGATATAGCTAGGAGCCGGGTAATTCGCGGAGCCCATATATATGGTCCAGGGTTTTCATTGAAAAGTGAGAGCACACCGGAGTGCCGGAATCTCGCTAGATCTTGCATGTATCCCTATATATTAGGTAAAAAAGTGTGATGGATGTTAAGATAGACAATATATATGTATGTACCATGTGTGAGATATATCCATGGGACGATCGACAATATAGCGCCGCGTCGGGTCAATCGGAGGGGGGGGGGGGGGTCCTTTAAGATCTTGAGCTCAAACTTTTATCCACCATCACTACATGAATTGCTATATCCGCCGATGGCCGGCCGCTACGCGGACGGCCAAAGGTCAGGGCGTCGGCGTAGGACCGGGCCAGGCCAGCCCCCGTCGTCAGCCCTCGGCGTAGGCGTCCTTACGCCAACGGTCACCCTCGGCATCCTGCGGCTCTCGGCGTAGGCGTAGGACGCGTGGAAGATACTGGCCTGGGCGGACGACACACTAACGGTGCGGCCAGTACGCCGAGGGCCACCCTCGGCATAGCGTCCACCCCATGTACGCCGACGGTCACCCTCGGCGTACCAACCACGTACGCCGACGGCAGGGACGGTTCTGAGATTTCGGAGGCCCGGGGCGAAACTAAAATTTAGGGCCCCTACTAGTATATATATTTCTAAATATACGTCTGTGAATAATGAAAAATATGAATTCAAGTGTACCCAATTGCAATAGTCATACAATAATAACAATGTGTACATTTTATGCATAAATTAATAAGTAAAGTCAGGGATTGATGGATTCAATAGCAATCTTATCCAATAACTTCTTTACGCATAGAGTTGCTAAACCAGTTAACCTCTCTCGAGAGACCAAGATCTCAAATAGTTCTTAGATAATTTAAACTTTTAAAAGCTTCTTTCAGCAGATGAAAGTCACAAGTATAGTAAATAAGATCCAATAAGCGATAAAAATATTAGAATAGAAATCCACTTCTCTAACAAATGTAGAAATCTCCATATCAGCCATGGATCTATCAAGCAAAGTGACTTAGATCAGAAATAAGATCACTTAACTCAAATCGGATGTACCAGATGAACCATGTCAAGAGAAAGTTTCTCCAAATTTAGTGCAAGTCTTTATGTTGAGAGGCATTACTTAGTTGACCGTACTGAAAATAAAACAACAATTACTAATCAAAACTAGAATTATGGCATAAATTAGAACTGAAATCCACAGAGAATCGGTACACACTTTTGATACCTTCTACGCAGGATTGGACGGGAGGCCATCCTTGGCATAGGATTTGAACGGAAGGAACAACCTCCTAGCGAATCTCGATCTTGAGAGAGGGACACTCGAGATGAGAGGTCAGTGAGACGTGTGATGGAGAGTTCCTGTTTACGATCGGGAGTTTGAGAGTAGGAGTTATAGAAGGAATCGGTCGCTAGATTAGGTCCAAGACGATCGACCTCATAGGTACATACACGTCCAGGAAATCAGAATGCTTAATCTGGCCCAATCGGAAACATAAAAATGCCGTCTCATTTTTCCCTAGGGACTTATGTAGAGGCACATATCTGGGGAGGGCCCCCAATTTTTCTGGGCCCGGGGCGGCCGCCCCTCCAGGGCCGGCCCTGGCCGACGACGTAGCGTCTGTATTTTTTTCTGCCTACTTATAAATTTATTTTATATTTGTATCAATTATTTATGTTCTATTTTTATTAATTGGATGGATTCGTACCCTCTGAATAGCAGTCTCCATGCCCGCATGAAATGTCGTTGCGAATCTTCTCACACCCCGAGAAATTTGCATATGTTTGTAAGTGTTATTATCGCATGTGTGTGAATTTTATGTATCACACATTTTGGAGAAGTTGTTCAAAGATTCAATGTTTTTTCTACGCCAACTCATTTTTACACCATTCCTCACCAACCATTGAAAAACTACCAGATGATATTAGTGCTATGCGATGCAATAGACCATGTTCCTGAACCAGGTGCCAGATTGACAAGAGCAAGTGCAAGAGGAAGAGTGATCATATGTTTGATCATAAAAAGCTTTATTCCATTATATTCAAGTACATAGAACCGTTGATTTGAAAATATACATTGAGCTGCTAAAGAGAAAAGAAAAATGCAACTACATAAAATATAGAAAAGGTACACATATTGCAATGCTTGAATGAAAAAGATACAGATGCTTCATGATTCTGGGCTACATGTCCACTGGATTTTTACCCTTGTTGTTCTTCTTCTCATTCTTGAACATGCTGAAAACAAATTTAATTCCCTTTTTGATCTTGCACAATGCACCAGCAGCTTCTAACTCTGGAGCATAGCTTCCTGGAATAAATGATGGCAGAATGTAGTCTTCTGTTGTTTGGTATATCTGATTTAGCAAACCAATTCTCTCCCTTCCAGCTCCTAGCCCCTTAAGGCCCTCCACTGCCATCATCTCTTTCTATGCCCTTCTCCTAGCAGCTTTGGGGCCCATAGATCAGGGTTTCGCGTCAAACCGCGCTCCGGGGCGTAGGAATACCTCAAGAATTTGCATGTGGCCCTAGCACATGCATGGAGGTGTGGTGTTGTGTTGAAACATCCAAAACCTACTAGTCTTCAGGTGCTTGCATGCACTGTAACCTAGAAGCAAAGGTTTTGGACTTGTATAAGGGGGAAACTCCCTGTTCAGGTGAAACCGGGTAGGATAGTGCCGCACCTTGTGAAACAACATGGTTTTACATCATCATATGATGTAAACAAACACAAAACAAGAGAGAGCTATGCTAGGCTACCCCTGTTAGAGGAACGTCTAGGGTGTAGACGATCTGAGGCCCAGATCAGGGTTCCGCGACAAACCGCGCTTTGGGGCGTAGGAATACCTCAAGAACTTGCATGTGGCCCTAGCACATGCATGGAGGTGTGGTGTTGTGTTGAAACATCCAAAACCTACTAGTCTCCGGGTGCATGCATGCGCTGTAACCTAGAATCAAAGGTTCTGGACTTGTATAAGGGGAAACTCCCCGTTCAGGTGAAACCGGGTAGGATAGTGCCGAACCTTGTGAACCAACATGGTTTTACATCATCATATCACCTAAACAAACACAAAACAATAGAGAGATATGTCAGGCTACCCCTGTTAGAGGAGAATGCTACAGGGGTAGACCTGCGGGGCCCTCGGTCTAGGGTTTCGCCGGACAAAGACCGTCGAAGCGTCGGAATCACATGAGAACTTGCATGTGGCCCTTGCACATGCATGGAGACTGGTGCAAGGCTGGTAGGTGCCATGTGCAGGTCCCAAGTGTGCCCCCTTCTCGGACATGCCTTAACACTTAGTAAAATCTGGATCTTTACGTGGAAACTCCTGTCGCAGGACAACCGGAGCCTATTTTATGGAAAAGTCGGCCCAACCTTTGATTTACATGTATATATGTCCTGAACAAATGGAAAAGTCCACCGGGCTACCCCGTACGGAGGAAATCTATAGGGGTACACCACTCGGGGTCCTCGGATTAGGGATAGACCACTAGGAAACCGGTGGAACCATAGTCCCAACCTTGGTTTTCAATGTAGGTATGGCATAAACAACACTAAACCAACAGTAAAGTCCATTGGTCAACCCTCTTATGGAGGGTAGATTCGCGAGGCCCACATCTATGGTTTGCTTGGAAAACGAGCACAAGATGAAATAAAAAAGTATATAGTAATAATATATTATAGTGGAAACTTGCAGCATCACCATAATGAGCAATCTATGAAGCATCCTCAATAAAAATTTATGCAAATAGTAAATAAAAAGATTGCTGAGATGCTAATTGTCTGCTTGCCTTGTCATTTTGGTTATGGGATAGCTCCTATACCATGTGCAAGGGGTACCCCGTTGATGGTTCTCTATGATACACATGTACTTACTATGACAAGAATTTATAGGTGACCAAAGTTGAGTAGCATGCGGTACGGCCCTCGTATTCAAGAGACATGAGATTGCCAACTTATACTTTGTCAAGCATATACTCCATCTTTGTTCATGTTAACCTTAATCACTTCAAGATGCTTATGACAGGGGCAATGATGGCTGAAAGCTAACAAGTACCATAATTTTTGGGAGCTCTTTTTGAAACTTGAAATCCCTGCTTCCCTTTATGAAGGGCCTTTCTTCCATTATTATATTGAGTCTCCACCTTCTACCTTTAGGAACCAGTTAAGAGAGCATAGTTGCCATTCTTAGTTCTATGTGCAGTGTCCCAAAACTTATTGATTGATGCATATTGTTGATATTGCTTATTCATGTGCTATTTGTATCTAGTCACTCTTATGAACTTTTAAGGTGTCATATGCATCTATTTGAAACTCCATGAGGGACAAGCTGAATGCCACTATGCTATGTTTTCTGTATGTGAAACAAACAAACGTTTTTCAATGCATGTTATTCATGATCTTTTTTTGTATCCTTTCATGTTGCATGCATAGTTACTTTGTCTTATTGTTAGAACTTCATCTTTCATGCACATGTTTAGAGTTCTTTGATCCCATCTTTCAATGCTTGCAAATGGTTTGATCTTGATGGTGCATGTCACCTCAAAAATTATTCTTTTATCACTTACCTACTCGAGGATGAGCAGGAGTTAAGCTTGGGGATGCTTGATACGTCGCAAACATATCTATAATTTTTGATGCTCCATGCTTGTTTACTATCTACTTTGCTTTGCTTTGTCCACACTTTGAGGTGTTTTTATATGTTTTCTTGTACTAACCTATTCACGAGTTGCCATAGTGCTAGTTGCATGTTTTCTTCTATTTTTGGTTCCAGAAAGGCAGAAAATCAATATTCTCATAATTGAACGGGACAAAAGCCAAAGTCAATATTTTACCGTGGGGAACACGAAGCCGAAGTACGAGACGGAGGAGACCCACCAGGGGGCTACACCCCCTGGCCGCGCGGGTAGGCCTACCCCACGCCTGGGGGGTATAGCCTCCCTGGTGGCCCCCCTGCCTCGCCTCTTTGCATATAAGAAGCCCCCGATGTAGAAACCCTAGGAGTGATACGTCAGAAACGTATCTATAATTTTTGATGCTCAATGCTTGTTTAGTATCTACTTTGCTTTACTTGTCTACACTTTGAGGTGCTTTTTACATGTTTTCTGGTACTAACCTACTAACAAGTTGCAACAGTGCCAGCTACCTATTTTCTGCTGTTTTTGGTTTCTGAAAAGTTAGTAAAGAAATATTCTCGGAATTGGACGGGACAAACGTCGAAGTCAATTACTTTCCGTGGGGAACAAGAAGTTCAGAGAGGAGCCAGAGAGGCCGTCTAGGGGGGCCAGACCCACCCTAGGCGCAGGTGGTCCCTACCCCATGCCTGGGAGGGGTGTGGGGCCCCTGGCCGCCGCCTCGGCCTCTTCCTTCGCCTATAAGAAGCCTCTGACCCAAAAACCCTAGGGCATCCAGAAGAAGTCCACGAAAACCTCCATAGCGCCTCCACCACCGAAAGGGAGATTCGGGGGACAGAAAGTCTCTGTTCCGGCACCCTGCCGGGACGAGGAAGTGCCCCGGAGCCATCTCCATCGATCTCCAGCATCATCTTCATCACCATTGTTGATTCCCATGATAAGGAGGGAGTAGTTCTTCCTCTAGGCTACGGGCTCTACCGGTAGCTATGCGTTCATCTTTCTCTCTATGCATGATCATGTTGTGGTCATGAGCTTTGTAATCAAGTAAATCTACCTTGCTACTCAAGTGCTTCATTAGATCTCTCCTCTCCCCATGTGTGTGAAAGTGACAGCGTGCATGCCATGGTGGCACTTAGATTTGATTCTACATAAATACTCTTTGTGCTTTAATAGATCTATGCTTTTCCCCACGTGTGTGAAAGTGACAGCGTGCATACCGTGTGTGTGGCACTTTGGCTAGATTGAATATTTGTTATGAGTCATATTTGGAGTTGGATGTCTCTATGAAATTGTGGTGTTTGTTGGAACCATCTAGCGCTCAAGGTGACAGTGTGGGGTTATCTAGATTGGGGAAGGCCCTACCATGGAATAGAGTGTCCAACCGGAGAGTAGTTAAGAGTAGTATCATGAAGAGAAGATATTTATATGAGAGAGTGTTCACTAGTGAAAGTATGATCCCTAGGCCTTGTTTCTAAACATTGAAACACCGTTTGCTTCTAGATCTGTTGCATGTTTGCTTGCTTTAGTCTTTACCTCACCGTCAAGCTCCTTTCTGGCACTCACACACGTCATCCCACGTCAACAAGTCAAAAGCTATTTTCTGGCACCATTACCACTTGTATTTCACTATCTCTTCGCCGAACTAGTGCACCTATACACCTGATAAGTGTATTGGGTGTGTTGGGGACACAAGAGACTTCTTGTATCTTGATTGCAGGGTTGCTTGAGAGGGAATACCTTTGACCACTTCCTCCCTGAGTTTGATAAACCTTGGGTAATCCACTTAAGGGAAACTTGTTGTTGTTCTACAAACCTCTGCACTTGGAGGCCCAACAAATGTCTACAAGAATAGAAGTGCATAAATATCAAGGAGCCCGATCAATATTGCACGAAACCGTCTATAGCCGCCGCCACCATCGTCCCTAGATCGGGGGGATCTGAAGCTCTTCCTGGCACCCTGCCGGAGGGGAGATCATCCCGGAGGCCTTCTTCTTCATCATGCCAGCCTCCGGTATGAAGCGTGAGTAGTTGCACCTTGGAATACGGGTCCATGTAGTAGCTAGATGCTTGTACCTCCTCCTTGTGCTTTCATGTCTAGATCTTGTGAGCTCCGTTCATGATCAAGATCTAATCTATTTGTAATCATGCATGTTGTGTTTGCGGGGATCCGATGGATATTGAGGTTACTATGTCAGATTGATTAATGGTTTTGTCTATTTGATTCTATCATGTCTGTGTTGTTTGTGATCTTGCATGCTCTCCGTTGTTAGTAGCTATCTTGTCCAAGTAGTTGCTAGTGACTCCAAGAGGGGGTATTTATGCTCGATAGTGGGTTCATGCCTCTACTTAATCAAGGGAAGTGACAGAAATCTCTACGGTCGTAGATTTTCTATTGCCACTAGGGATAAAATAACGGTCTCTTGTTCATGGAACAAGTGGATTGTTTACCTTACATACTTTGCTTAAAGAAGTTGTCTATTGCTTGCAACTTAATACAGGAGGGGGTTCGGATGATAACCCAAAGGTGGACTTCTAGTCATAGATGCAGTTGGATGGCGGTCTATGTATATTGTTGTATTGCCCAATCGAATCTCATAGGATCTTTTTGTCTAGTATTGCATTGCTTTGCCTTGCTCAATCATGTCAATTTCCCTGTTGTAATTTGTTTACCCAGCATGCCATGTTTGTTTATCTAAGGAGAACACCTCTAGTGAACTATGGACCCTGGTCCAATCTTCACCATTGATACATCCTCCACTGTTATTGTTTACTTGCTGCAAACCATCATCACCTTACACACTATACAGTTAATCCTTTGTTATAGCAACCGGTGAGATTGACAACCTCATTGTTCGTTGGGCTCCACGTCAACAAGGAGTTATCAAGCTAAGCCGGGCTACCCCTGTTAGAGGAACGTCTAAGGGGGAAGACGATCCGAGGCCCACAGATAAGGGTTCTGTGGCAAACTGCGCTCTGGGGCGTAGGAATACCTCAAGAACTTGCATGTGGCCCTAGAACATGCATGGAGGTGTGGTGTTGTGTTGAAACATCCAAAACCTACTATTCTCCGGGTGCATGCATGCGCTGTAACCTACAAGCGAAGGTTCTGGACTTGTATAAGGGGAAAATCCCCGTTCAGTTGAAACCGGGTATGATAGTGCCACACCTTGTGAACCAACATGGTTTTACATAAGCATATGACCTAAACAAACACAAAACAAGAGAGAGCTACGCCGGGCTACCCCTGTTAGAGGAACGTCTAGGGGGGTAGATGATCTGATGCCCACAGATAAGGGTTCCGCGGCAAACCGCGCTCCGAGGCGTACAGATACCTCAAGAACTTGCATGTGGCCCTAGCATATGCATGGATGTGTGGTGTTGTGTTTAAACATACAAAACCTACTAGTCTCTGGGTGCATGCACGTGGTTTAACCTAGAAGCAAAGGTTCTGGACTTGTATAAGGGGGAACTCCCCGTTCAGGTGAAACCGGGAGGATAGTGCCGCACCTTGCGAACCAACATGATTTTACATCATTATATGACCTAAACAAACACAAAACAAGAGAGAGCTATGCCGGGCTACCCCTGTTAGAGGAACGTCTAGGGGGTAGATGATCCGAGGCCCATAGATAAGGGTTCCACGGCAAACCGTGCTCCGGGGTGTAGGAATACCTCAAGAACTTGCATGTGGCCCTATAACATGCATGGAGGTGTGGTGTTGTGTTGAAACATCCAAAACCTACTAGTCTCCGTGACATGGTTATACCCTGCAGGTACACGACCTTAGCATACCTGGTCCAGCCCAAGGAAGGCCCACGATAAATACATGCGGCCCATGAAGACTTTCGGGTGGCCCATGACGCCTTCGGATCCTTGAAGAGCAAGACTAGAGTAGATAGAAAATTCAAAGGGGTAAACCCTAAAACCTGTAACCGACTCGGTCTATGCCTGGGACCTGCCTATCCCTATATAAAGGGAAGGAGGGAACGACGAGGAGGCTCTCTTACAATCTCTCGCATACCACCGCATACACACCTCCACACCAGATTGCATCTGCACACCCTTGTACTTTTCGGTTCCGCCGTAATCAAGAGCAGACAAGCATGAGTAGGGATTTCCCTCTAGGGGCCTGAACCTAGGTAAACCCGTGTCCCCGTGTTGCTTGTTTGCTAACCGTTCCGTGATCTCCAGCATCCCCATCTTCTCCAAAACCCAAGTCCATAACAATGGGCATTGACGAGATTAAACCTCGTCAATTGGCGCCGTCTGTGGGAACTGGGGGTGTTGATTGTGCGATCGCGACGGTCCCAACCAGAGTGATCTACAACTCCGCAGCGACGGAGAGTCATCTCCTCTTTGGCGCCTTCGACTTCACCGCCCACTCACCGGCCACCATGAAGGACTTCGATCCTGTTGGCGACGGACTCGAGATCCTGTTCGGGAGCTTCTGCTTCCAGGTGGGGCAAACCGGCACCCTCCGCCTCCCAGAGCAGGTGCCCCTGCCATCGATCAGGCCCGCTTCATGGGCCCACACCCCTTGCTACGCACATCGCCATCGACAGATGAGTCCTATGACAGCAGCAGCTGCAACTCAGATCTGTTCGAGCCACCATCGGAGGAAGGGACCTACGGTTCCGGATCCGAAAGCTGTGGCAGCAGCGATCCAATCTACGAGCGCTACCAATGCGCCATAGTCATCCAGAGCGATGCGGAACATCACGCGCCCAATCCGCCACCTTACCCGCAGGGTAGGAACGGCGAAAACTAAAGACGCCAGTTCCCCCACCCAACAGGGACGACACCGATCGGGTCATCCACCTCAGTGAGGAGGGATGGGCTCAAGCACGTGAAGCCGTAGCAGGCAACAAGATCCTGCCCGTGGGTGCCTCACGGGACCTGCTGATGGCATACCACATGCTCCTAATCGAGGAGCACAAGAAGTAGGTCAAGATGCAGAAGGTGCTTGACAAACGCAAGCAAGCAGCCTCGGAGTCCAGTGTGTGATGATCTGCGCTCTCCGCCATGGGCATTGGCTCCAGCTCGCACAGCAACCATGGCAACAAGCACCGTTCTCGAACAGAGAACATGGACCCTAAGGAGCGTCTGGAGGTGACCCGGGCCCTCAACGCGTCCTTCATGGAGATGGATGTCGACGGTAACGTCATCCCGAAAACACCGCAAGCTACGATCATGGCAGCCACTGTGTACCTCGCGTCCCACCCACCTCCGGAGGGGGACCCGAAAAGGGCCATGCACAAGTCCGCACTTACCGGACTCAGACTCGTTGGAGCTGCGCTCCACGGAGAAGCTCCTGTGGAGCCAAAGAAGAAGGCTACGGTCAAGTTCAACTGTAGCCCCACACCTTCATATGAAGATGACGAGCACGACCTTCCTCGAAGGCACAAGAGCTCGTGCCATCGCAGCCGTGATTACGACGCCCGAAGCGAGCTCACCCAGCGCAAAATTGACAAAGTGTGCACCAAGCGTGCATGCTCGTCTGAATTAGAGATGGATGAAGACGAAGGAGAACTCTGCGCAGCTCGATGCTTCAGCAGATCTGTTCAGCGGACACGGATGCCGCGGAATTTCAAGCTTCCTTCGAACACTCCGAAGTTCGACGACGCATAGGACCCCAAGGCGTGGCTCAGTGACCACCCGTCCTCCGTCAAGCTACACGGCGGGAACAAGGACACCACCCTGCAATGCCTCCAGCTGTAGCTGACAGGCGCATCCCGAATCTGGCTCAGCAGCCTATCGTCGGGATCCATCCGAAGCTGGGAGGAACTGGCATACAGTTTCATCCGAAACTTCAAGGGCACCAGCAAGAGGCCAGCCTCGATCGAGGAGCTGCGGGCCTGCACCCAACGAACGGGAGAATCCATTCACTCGTACATACTGCGTTGGTCCAACACCAACAATTCCACGGCGCACATCTCTGAGGAGAGAGCTATCGACGCCTTCAAAGACGGCGTCAAACGCCAGGACTTCAAGGAAGAACTTGGGCACGTCAAGCCCAAGACACTTGACCACCTCATGGACATCGCCAATAGGTGGGCCGACGGCGTGGACTCCGTCCACCGAGCGTACTCGGAGGAGGAAGATGACTACGTCCGGCGACGTGAACGCCGTATCCAGAGAAGATCGCGCGTCTATGACGATCGCGATGGACCCGAAATGGTCGCGGATGGCTACGCCGACTGCCGCAGCGACGGCAACCGCAACAGCGGAGGATACCGCGGAAGCAACTTCCGCGACGGAGGACACCCAACGCAGTCATGGCAGCGTCGCGGCCGCGACGACGGACCCTCAGCATACGAAAAACTGTCGGGTCCATGCACCATCCACTTCTACATCGACAAGAAGGATGGTAAGAAGAAAGCAAGTCACATGATCAAGTGCTGCCGCGAGTTCCAGAAACTCAGCGAGAGCATGGCCCAGATGAGGCAGCAAGTCCCGAACCCTAGATACGGGAACGCACCCGCACCAGGTGAGATCGCACATGGAGCTCCTCCACCACTACCTGCGGGACCTTTGAACCACCCAATCGAACCCGCGTAGAATAATGGTGGGCACGGGTACCCCACGCTGAAAGGATCACGTATGATCCAAAAAGGGCGCCCAACTAACAAGGTGCAGAAGAAAATCATCCATCAGATCAATCTGGCTGGGACCGCCCTACCCGCCATCCCTGAGTACCTCAGCGCATCGGAGTCCTGCATCACGTTCAGCCGTTCGGATCACCCCTGCCAGGTCCCTCGCCCAGGCCATGCTGCCCTGGTGCTTGAGGCGCAGATCGGAGGGTTCGACATGAGCCGCGTCTTTATAGACGGCGGCAGCGGCATCAACCTGATGTTCGCTAGCACCCTAGCAGCAATGCGGATCCCGTTGTGCAGCTAGAACAGTCCGACACAACGTTCCATGGCATATTCCCCCTGGGAAAGATATGACTCAACGTCATCTTCGGCAAGCCGGATAACTTCCGATGCGAGCGACTCGAGTTCGAAGTGGTGGACTGGCCATCACAATACCATGCCATCCTCGGGCGCGTGGCATTCACACTATTTCTGGCAGTACCGCACTACGCGTACCTGCTACTCAAGATGCTAGGACCTAGGGGTGTCATCACGATCCACGGGAGCTTCACCCGATTGGACCACTGCGACAGGGACTTCAACAGAATCTCCCAGTCATTCGGCATGCAGGAGGAGATCGAAAGGCTCCGCGAGGTGACGGACAACGGGGCACCCCCAGTCGCAAGACAGAACGCACTAGACATGTCCTTCGACTCCTCCGTCAACACAAAGAAGGTGCAAGTCCACCTGACATATGCATCCAAGACGGCGCTGATCGCCAACGACCTCATCTCCGCATAGGAAAGCATGCTCGTCGAATTCCTCCGTGAGCGCTGGGAAATCTTCGCCTGGTGTCCTACGGACATGCCAGAAGTTCCCAGGGAATTCGCCGAGCATGCACTCAATGTCTATCTAGACGCCAAGCCCATCAAACAGTCTATCCAGCGACTGTCCGAACCTTGGGCCAAAGCAATCGGAGTCGAAGTCAACAGACTACTCGACGCAAACTTCATCAGGGAGATCAAGGAGAGCGAGTGGATCGCCAACACCGTGATGGTCCCCAAAAAGGACACGGACATTCTTCGGATGTGTGTGGACTTCACAAGGCTGAACAAGCACTGCCCAAAGGTTCACTTCCCCCTCCCTCGGATCGATCAGATCATCGACTAGACTGCAGGATGCGAGAAGCTCTCCTTCCTTGACGCCTACTCAGGCTACAACCAGATTCGACCGAAGGTCAAAGATCAAGAAAAAAACGGCGTTCATTACGCCATTCGGAGTATTCTACTACAACACAATGCCTTTCGGGCTAAAGAACGCAGGTGCTACGTACCAGCGGTGCATGCAGGCATGCCTGAAGGACCAGATCGGCCGCAATATCCAAGTCTATGTCGACGACATAGTCATCAAAACAAGGGAGGTGAAGACGCTCATCAACGATCTCCGCGAGACGTTCGATAATCTTGATCGCTACAAGATCAACCTCAACCCTGAAAAGTGTGCCTTCGGCGTCCCATCTGGCCAGCTGCTCGGCTACTTCATCTCCCATCGAGGGATCGAGGCGAACCCAAAGAAAATACGGGCCATAATGGCCATGGAAAAACCGAAGAACCTCAAGGGCGTCGAGCAGCTTGCCAGGCAAATCGCGGAATTGAGCAGATTCATCAGCCGCATGGGCGAAAAAGCTCTGCCGTTCTACCAGCTGCTACGCAAAGTAGTCAAATTCGAGTGGACGCCTGAGGCGGACGACGCATTCGAAGATCTAAAGCGGCTGCTCTCTACCTCGCCGGTCCTGGTCGCGCCAAAGGAGCGTGAGCCTTTACTGCTGTACATAGCATCCACATACCAGGTGGTAAGAACCGTACTGGTGGTCGAGCGACTCGAAGAAGGCAAGACCCATGGGGTCCAACGCCCAATCTACTACCTCAGCGAGGTATTGACACCGACAAAGCAGAGGTACCCTCACTACCTGAAAATTGCCTACGGCGTGTTCATGACGGCTCGTCGGCTGAGCCACTACTTCCAGGAGCACCAGGTGATGGTCGTTAATGAAGCACCCCTGAACAGCATCCTGAACAATCCGGAGGCCACAGGACGCGTGGCCCTGTGGGGCATCGAGCTATCACCTCTAGACATCGTCTATGAGAAGCGCCACACGATCAAGTCTCAGGTCCTCCCGGACTTCCTCGTACACTGGATGGATCTGCAGCTGCCAGACACCCCAGACATGACACAGTCATGGACAATGCACTTTGACGGCTCCAAGCGCGAGGCCGAAGCAGGAGCCAGGGTCATACTGACCTCCCCGCAGGGCGACAAGATGAAGTATGTCCTCCGGATGAAGTTACGAGCTTCCAACAACAAAGCCGAATACGAGGCCCTCATCCACGGCATGAGGATGGCCAAGATCTGTGGCGCAACGCACCTCGTCATATACGGTGACTCCAACCTCGTCGTCCAGCAGACGATGAACGAGTGCGACGCGCACGCCGCCAACATGATTGTGTAACGCGCACTCTATAACGCACTCGAAGGAGACTTTGACGGCTGCGAGCGTCGGCATGTTGGAAGAGAAAGCAACAAAGAGGCCGACAGACTCGCCAACATCGGCTCCACCTACACACGGGTGCCACCAGGTGTGTTTCTCGAACAGATCTACGTACCGTCCATCAAAAGGAAATTCCCCAAGGGATCACCCGAAGAAGCAGAACACTCGGGGGCTGCGCTACCCGAAGGACAGGAAGGACCCGAAAAGCTCGGCACAGAGGTCGCAGTGGTCAACCTAATGCAGGTCATGGCAGTCGAAGAAACGTGGACACGGCCATACCTCAGATACCTGATAGACGGAGAACTGCCTGATAGCCCGACAGATGCCCGGTGCATATCTCGCCGGTTAAAGGCCTTCACTATCATCAATGGCGAGCTGTACAAGCGCAGCATTTCAGGTGTACTACAAAGTTGCATCATCATCGGTGACGGCAAAACTATCCTCCAAGACATCCACGAGGGCATCTGTGGCCATCATGCGGGCAGCTGCTCCCTCGTCGCCAAAGCTCTACGAGCTGGATTCTACTGGCCAACGGCCATGAACGACGCCAAGGACATCGTCCGAAGATGCAATTGGTTCCAAAGGTTCGCTGATAAACCGCACGCACCCGGATCAGAGCTCAGGCCCATACCTCTGGCCTGGCACTTCACCCAATGGGGACTCGACATGATCGGCAAATTGCCAAGGTCCTCGAAAGGAGGTCGCGTCTACCTCCTGGTCGCAGTCAACAAATTCACCAAGTGGATTGAGGCCATGCCCATTACTAACCAAAAAGGCAAAACGGCCGTCAAGTTCTTCGAATCCATTGTCTATAGGTTTGGCGTGCCGCACAGCATCATCACCGACAATGGGTCAAACTTTATCTCCAAAGAATTCCAGGACTTCTGCGAAGACCTTGGAATCAACATCACATACGCCTCCGTGGCGCACCCGCAAACGAACGAGCAGGTCGAAAAGGCCAACGGCCTCGTCGGTGCTGGCATCAAGAAGCGCCTAATGAGCCCACTCAAGCAACTCGCAGGAGCCTGGACACAAGAGCTACCCTCGGTCCTGTGGAGCCTGCGCACAACGCCAAATAGTGCAACTGGCTGCACGCCCTTCTTCATGGTGCACGGAGCCGAAGCCATGCTACCAGCAGAGGTACGCCACAAGGCCCCACGGGTCGTCGCTTACAGCGAAGCCGAATCGATGGCCGCACTCGAAGACGCCGTCTGCACACTCGATGAGGCGCGTGATATAGCAGCAGCACGATCAGCGGTGTACCAATAGAGCCTCCGCAACTACCACAGCCGATGGTTGCACCCAAGGTCCTTCGTCGAAGGAGACCTAGTCTTGCGACTCAAGCAAGAGCGACCGAAGAAATTGGAGTCACCATGGGAAGGACCCTACATCGTCACTGAAGTCATCCCAGGTGGCGCCTATCGCCTCAAGCACGTGGAGTCTGGAGTCGCATACTCCAACCCATGGAACGTCGCACAACTGCGACGCTTCTACCCCTAGCTACCCCCTCCTTTTATTTTCAATAAGGCTATTCAGCCAAGTCTACTCAGCCGAACAATGTACCTCCTCCATTACGATATGAATAAAGCTAAGTGTCTTGCCCCAAAAATTTTGTCTATTGTCCGCATTTTACTCCATGTTACAACACACTCGGGGGGCTCCCCCCACCTCACGACTTCGTCGACTGAGGATAACGCGTGTACACCTGAGTAGCTGACCACGTTAGGCTAACGAAAAGAACACGTATACAAACAAAGAACTACGTGCTAAACAACAACAAAACCTTTACAATAAAGGGCACAACATGCCCAGTCGAATATATACAAATTTTACATCTATCTTTTTTACAGGTCCTACCTATTTTGAAGAATATCCTGCGCACGCTGCTCAAACAGATCTACAATTTGTTCGGCATACTGCCTTATAGCCACATAATGTGGATGCATATCCCACTAGCCACCATCCGGCCGAAGAGGCGGCCCAGCCGCTACAACAGACATATCTACGTCAGGACAATGTAACCGCACAAGGGAGAGCGCGACCTTCACCCCCGCGACAAGCTGATGTCGCACCAGTTCCCTGACACGATGCACATTTCGAAACTTCGCCAGCAGGCCACAGAGAGTCGACGACGCCTCATCCAACGGAAACATCACATGCAGAACTGACGCCAACGAAGACTTCACCTGACGCAGCACCCGTGATACCTGGTGGACATGATCCTGCACCGTCGCAAGGATCATGGCACGATCACGATCCATCCAAAAGAACCCGCCGGCCTCCATGTCTTGCTGGGTCAGGCAGTTGATCCGAACAGCAACATGCTCCTTTTCCTCCCTCGGAGCAAGGTTAGCACCTGCAATACTCGCAAAAAGTAAGAGGAAAGGCCAACAGGCGCACCCGAAACAATGAGAAGCATCTCGAGAAACTCACATTGAAGCTGTTCGGACAAACGACTCAACTCCCGCATCAAATACTCCTCTCGGGCAGCGCCTCGCTCTGCCTTCGATTTCCAAACATCGGCGTGGCCACGCACTCCAAGCAATTCTTTCTCAAGGCCACGGATGTGGTCTCGAAGAAACACAAGCTGCGACGCACCATCCAGGGATGGCCGCAGCTGCGATGCAGACGAAGTGTCAACGGGATCATCACCCGAAGGCCCCTAGAGTAAAAGAAGACAAGGATATGAACAAGCAGACGAAGGAACACAGAACTCGGAAATTCATTATGTGCAGCAAAAAGCCACTGCGTGGCACAAGGACCGTTCATAGATATAATTACAACAAAGGAAACAAAAAGCTATCCTACAACTACAAGGCCGAAGAAGCTGCAACCTGAGTAGCCTCGGAGCCGGACTGCCTCCCCTTAGCCTCTCCTTGCTGCCTCAACACGTACTCAGCCAGCAAGTAAATCAACTTTGGCCCATAATGTTTACAGCAGGAAGCATAGAGGGCGAAGGCTACCTCGGATCCATCAGCAGCCATCGGCATCCGGGAGGTGACCTGATGAAGATCCAGCTCCGCTCCAGACGCCAAGGCCATCGCCAGCCCGACGGACGCGCCAATGCCTTTACGCTGGCGGCCAGTAGCGCTTGGCCGACAAGCGATCTGCCAAGGCATCGACATCCTCGAGGGCGACCCCCTTGGGGACGAACTCCTTGTAGAAGCGCCCGAGAACCTCCTTGGCCTTGGCAAGCAAGCCGACCACGGTACTGCAGCGGTCTTCGACCGCCGCAGCGGCATCATCCAGAGCACTTCCGTGCTCCAAAGCACCACGATCAAACTCGATGCCCGCGGAATCTAAATAAACAAAAGAAGCAACATAATAAAAGCACAACAAGGAAAGACAAGGAAGCCGAAAGGGGAAGACGAATTAACTCACCTAAAATAGCCTTGGCAGCCGCCATCAGCTTGCCCGCTACCTCCTTCTCGTGCGAAGCCGTGGCGGTGGAGAGTTGATCCTCGCGGTCCGTCGCCTCCTGTTGCAGGTGCTCCTTGGTCGCAGCTGCATTGGTTAGCTCCTGCTCGAGGCGCCCTTTCGCAGCAACAGCGTCCTCGGCCTTCTTCTCCGCTCGCCCAAGGCTCTTTTTGAGAGCATTAAGCTCACAGAGGGTGGTATTGTTGTTCTCTGCAATCAGCAGAACATTATCAGATCGCAGTACAAGAAATATAAGAGGAAACAAAAATATCAACTCATGTACGCACCTTGAAGCTGTTTGAGGCTGGCTTCCAACGCCAGGTGCTGCTGCACCAGCTGGTTGGCGCTGTGCACAAAAGGCACTACTCATCAAAAAGAAAGGCTCGGGGGCTACGCCCAAAGAACGAGCAAAACAAGTTACACATACGAAAAACGCTCGGGGGATCCCCCCGAGACTCAAAGAAAAACAATCATAAGATCATCCTACAGACACTCGAGGGCTCCCCCAGAGACAAGAAGCAAAAACAAAAAGTGATTAGCAGATCACCCGAAAAACGCCCGGGGGATCCTCCCGCGGCAAGAACAAAGAAACTCACGTGATCAGACGGCGACTCCGAAGGTCCAGCCGAAGTCTTCTGGGGGACAACCACCCGAGCCTCCTGCGGAGAAGGGTTCGGAGCAGCACCCTCAGAGGTAGCCACCGTATGAGGAGGAGGAAGAACAACCTTCGACTCCCCCATCATCTCCCGAGCGTCATCGCTGAAGGAGCCGTCGGTGGAGTGGCTACAAAAGAAAAAATCAGCGAAGTACAAAGCAAACAGACAAGAGAAAGCAAAAAAATCAACTGATAAAACTTACGAGTCGAGATTTCTCAAGTCGAAGACAGGCGGGGTCCTCCTGCCCTTCTTCTCCTCTTTCTTATCTTCCTTCTTCCGCTTCGCCGGAGGGTGCGGTGCCACAACCCGCACGGGCACGGACGGAATAGGAGAGGAAGAGTCCCCATGACCCCCACTGTGACGCACAAGGAACATCGGGTTCCTAGGCGTCGGCGTAGTCGAAGCATCCGACGATTCGCTGGAGCTCCGTGTCTGCTTGCGAGTGTGATCCTCGCTCGACTCGATGGCCTCTTCGCCCGGCGACTGCACCGACGGAATTTCAGACATGGAGTCCACTACCTCATTGTCCGGCGCATCGGGGAACAATTCAGGTAGGGGAGGCAACATGCCTGGCACCTTGAATTCCTGCACAAGAAGGAAACAAATTTTCATCACAAAAAAGTACAAGGAAAACACAGTCGAAAAAAGCGCTACGCGCACGTCCCAGATCTACACCTGTGGAACTGGACGAGAAGCGGAGAACGGAGAAGTTAGCGACTTCCCTGGGATATCCTCTCCAGCCTTGTATTTCAGTAGCGGGTGAAGGATCCCGTCAAGATCCCCCTTGGAAAACTCCTTGGCCGAAACCCTAGTCGGATCGCGGTGACCAGAATAAAGGAACATCTTGTGCGCCCTAGCCTGGAGCGGCTGCACCCGACGTTTAAGAAAGGTACGGATGATATCCACACGATTCACCTCCTTATTCGAAATCAGCTGAAGATCCTCCAATCGACGATAGAGCCCCTCTATCTCCGCCACCTCGCCATCCAAGATCTGGTTCTTCCAGGACCTCTTCGGCTCGATTTTCTGGGAGGGGTTGAAAGGAGCAAGACCAAATTCCTGTCCAGCCACCGTGGAGTCGCGGATGTAAAACCATCGCCTCCGCCAGTATTGGACAGATTTGGACATAGAAAAGGAGAAGAAAAGAAGATTGGATTTGAGGGAAATGATGCAGCCCCCAATGGGATAAACACCATCAGAACCAGATTGCCTCTTCACGGAATGGAGTTTCCGGAAGAGGCCAAAGTGTGGCTCGATACCGAGCCAGCACTAGCAGAATGTGATGAAACAGGCGACATGAAGAAGAGAGTTTGGTGAAAGATGATGCAACTAGATGCCAAAGAGAAAAAGCAATCCACGGAGAAAATCATGGATTGGGAAGGAAAGGCCCTGAAGGACAAAGGCGATGAACATAACTCGAAACCCAGCGGGAGGACGGGGAATTACCTCGTCGCTAGGAAGTTTGACGGCCTCCCTATCCCGCGGGATCAGGCCACGCTCACGGAGCTTGCGGAGGTCACCCTCACGCGTCTCCAATCGTTGCCATCCACCATTGGTGATGCGGGTCGCGGCGGAACCCTTCTTACCACCGGTGGCAGCACTGGTACCAACCGCAGTGGAGGACTTCTTGGGCTTCCCCATCGCAGTGCGGCGGTGACGGCGGTGAGAACGCAGAATCAAGAAAGGAAAAGCTCGGGGAAATTCCAGCGCGCAGTGAGAAAGCTCAGAGAAGATGGGAGCAGTGAAACAAGAACGGCTGCAGTGAAAACAAACTAACTTTTCCCCAATGATTATAAGGACGAGGACGATGCACGACGACCGTCCATCGAGAAGATCTAGAGACAACATCATGATCTGGTCGTCCATGTGCCAGCACAGCAGCGAACCGTCGCTTACACGCCGTCCACTACACGCGGAATTCGAGGCGACACCGTAATTATCTTCACGCCGTGCATGACCGGTCAACTCAAGGTTAGAAGGTGGGACCCATGTTCGTCCAGTCACGTCATCTCTGGTGCCGTAGACGCTTGAGGTCACCGATCGTCAGCACTGACGTCATCAAAACCTATACTAGCAATGGTTACAATTCTTCGGCTACATAGCTTAGAGTACTCACTCGAATCTATGATTCGACTAACTACTCGGGGGCTACTCCTATCAGGAGCGCTGGCCGCGCACCCGAAAAATGATCAAAGCACTACACCATTGAACTATTCTTCGAGTCCTACGTCGAGTCTGCGACTCCACTATGGACTCGGGGGCTACTCCCATACGGAGGATGGATTCAAGAATCCAAAAAATTTGTGTCCTACGGACCTGAAGCCAAACAACGGCTGGATTACAGTCTCTGCTCGAGTCTACGACTCGAACAGACACTCAGGGGATACTCCCATAGGGAGCGCTGGTCACGCACCCTATGAATTCTTCGAGTGCGATCCTTCGGATCAGCATGCAAAACTTTTCAGCAACTCTGCCCTAATTAACGCTAAGTGAGCAACGTCCTCCTTGGCCACCCAAAACATCTCCGCGGTGATAAACATTCGGATGATGTGTTTGCGACACAAAGATAAGACCTACAGATATCATCTGATGGCCTGGTAACGCACACTACTGTGCTCTGCTAGTAAGAATCCGTGCCAACAGGCGCGATGAAAAATCCCGACGGACGCGTTGGGTACATCATTTAAATCCACTTGAATTCCACTCCTGTAAGTCCTCTGCGGCCTGAGTCGAATTACGCCAGCATATGTTTCGGGTTCGAGTCGAGGGAATCGAATCGGAAGAAGATCGTGTTGTTTTGTCCTAAGATAGTTAACTGACCCTGATCTGTCGGGAGAGTCGGGCACACGCATCAAAAATCCCTACACACTCAAATCATTCTCTAGCCAAACAGAGATAGCTGCACCCGAAGGATTGAAGAGTCCTCAGCCAACCTACGATTCGACTGAACACTCGGGGGCTACTGACATGGTTATACCCTGCGGGTACACGACCTTAGCATACCTGGTCCAGCCCAAGAAAGGCCCACGACAAATACACGCCGGCCCATGAAGACTTTCGGATGGCCAGGGCCCATGATGCCTTCGGATCCTTGGAGAGCAAGACTAGAGTAGATAGAAAATTCAAAGGGGTAAATCCTAAAACCTGTAACCAAATCGGTCTATGCCTGGGTGTAGGGCCCATGACGCCTTCGGATCCTTAGCCTTCCTCGCAACAACGCGAGAAAGACTTGATGGTGCTCGACGTGGCACTTTGTTGGTAACCCCAAGTGTAGGGTGTGAAGAGCACAGCAGCAAGTTTCCCTCAGTTGAGACCAAGGTTATCGAACCAGAAGGAGGAAGGAAATGTCACACAGGTGTTGCAAACAACGTGGAGACCTGCATAACACAAACTCAAGACTTTGTCTCAATGAATCAGTGAGGTTGTCAAGCTCACCGGTTTGCTGTAACAAAGGATTGAACATATGGTGTGGAAGGTAATGGTGGTTTGCAGCAAGTAAACAAGTAACCGTGGAAGATGTATCAATGGTAAAGATTGGACTGGGGTCCATAGTTCACTAGAGGTGCTCTCCTTAGATAAACAACATGGCATGAAGGGTAAACAAATTACAACGGGTTAATTGACAGGAACTGAGCAAGGCATAACAATGCAATTACTAGTCAGAAAGATCCTATGAGATTCGATTGGCAAATACAACAAGATACATAGAACTCCATCCAACTGCATCTATGACTAGAAGTCCACCTTCAGGTTATCATCCGAACCCCCTCCAGTATTAAGTTGAAAGCAACAGACAACTGCTTTAAGAAAAGTGTGTAAGGTAAACAGTCCACATGTTCCATGAACAAGAGACCGTTGTTTTCTCCCTAGTGGCAACAGCACATCTACAACCGAAGAGATTTCTGTCACTTCCCTTGGAGACTATAGGCATGAACCCACTATCGAGCATAAATACTCCCTCTTAGAGTCACTAGCAACTACTCGGCTAAGATAGCTACTAACAACGGAGAGCATGCAAGATCACAAACAACACAAACATGATAGAATCATAAAGACAAAACCATTAATAAAGCCAACATAATAATCTCAATATCCATCGGATCCCCGCAAACACAACATGCATGATTACAAATATATTAGATCTTGATCATGAACGGAGCTCACAAGATCTATACATGAAAGCACAAAGGAGGAGATACAACCATCTAGCTACTACATGGACCCATAGTCCAAGGTGGAACTACTCACGCATCATACCGGAGAGAAGGCCTCCGGGATGATATCCCCTCCGCAGGGTGCCGGGAAGAACTTTAGATCCCCCCGGTCCAGGGACGACAATGGCGGCGGCTATAGAAGGTTTCGTGGAATATTGATCGTGTACTTAGGGTTTAGCCATCGGGGGCTTCTTATAGGCGAAGAGGGAGGCCAAGGAGGTGGCCAGGGGCCCTACACCCTGCCTAGGCGCGAGCCCACCCCTGGCCACGCCTAGGGGGGTGTGGCTGCCCTAGCACGCCTCTCCGTCTCCCCTCTAGACTTCTTGTTCCCCACGGAAAGTTATTGACTTTGACGTTTGTCCTGTTCAATTCCGAGAATATTTCCTTACTAGCTTTTCTGGAACCAAAAATAGCAGAAAACAGGCAACTGGTACTATGGCAACTTGTTAATAGGTTAGTACCATAAAACATGTAAAAAGCACCTCAAAGTGTAGACAAAGCAAAGCAAAGTAGATACTAAACAAGCATGGAACATCAAAAATTATAGATACGTTTCCAACGTATCATTGGGGAGACCTGTTCTTGATCAAGTGGATTCTACTAAGGTTTTTCCGATTAATGTTTCTCAACATCGTGATGCGGTTAACGTCACTTCTCTAACTGCCTTGTCACCTTTGGCTAAGGCTCTTCCACTAGTCATGGTGCCGCCGCTGCCTCTTGAGGAATCACCGATCGCTAGGAGTACAGATGCTGGTTTTTCTGTTGGGTTGTTGCCGCGTGGAGAGGTACCCAAGTCACTACCGCTGCTTCTTGCCCAAGCGGAAGTAGTGGTTGGTGCTGGGCTGGCCGGGGCTTGCTATGGCCCAGCCCGCGGTGGCGCCTGGTGGACCGGAGGAAGCCTCACAGGAGCCCGTTGCTGATCGCCTAGATGCTTCCCAGGAGGTGCGCAATGAGGTTCTTACACAGGCTGATGATGGGCCTTTACCTGATGATGTCCCTGGCACACACGTTTTGGCTGCTTCTTCTCTGCAATCGGCTGCACCAGCTCCTGCCATCGTGTGGCAGACCCCTGTGGTCCACGTGCTGCGACAAAGTGCCCGCCACCCAACATACAGTGATGGTTCAGCTGCGACGGATGAAGACTCCTTGGTGTAGGCTATGCGGAGGAAGGCCGACAAGAACTTGGATTCTAATGGTAATATATCATCGTCTAATTCCTTTCTTTCTTTTCCTTCTACGCATGTTTCATCAAAGTTTAATAGTGTAGGTATTTCTCTTGGTAAGAATGTTAGTGATGTTTATATTTCTACTAAGGTCTTGAGAGATGGAATTCGACCGACTAATAGTTCTTCCAAAAGTCTTGACCTCTTTTGTTGCCACTTATTCTGATGACGATGAGGATGCCAATGCCACAACAGATGGACAGCTCCTGTCTCATTTAGTGGGTGAAGTTCTAGAGGTTGGTTTTGTCGAGAACAAACTAAGTTCAGTATATGATCTAACTGCTTTGGGTCGAAAATCTTCCTCTGGTAAAAAATGTAATAAGTCTCAGAAACGAGATTTAGCTCCTAAATCTATTTTTGTTTCCCAATGAATGGCATGTTCTTAAATAGCATAGGTCTTCGTGACTTGGCTAAACATTTATATACCGCACTTTGTGCTAGGGAACATAATCTAGATTTTATAGCTATTTCAGAAATGGGTAGACGAGAATTCCCACAAATTTTACTGGATCGCCTATCGGGGGCACTAACTTTCTCTGGAATTCCCATCCACCCAGGGGAGTCTGACGGCATATTCCTTAGTGTAAGGGCTGATACCATGGATATTTTATCTTGTTCGGAAGGAGATTTTCATATAAAGCTTCATATCTGTAATAAAGCTGACAATTTCACATGGAGCCTTGTCGCTGTGTATGGTGCGGCCCAGGATGTGTTCAAGGCTGAATTTCTCCGAGAATTGGTGAACTTAACTAAGGATACTCCATACCCTATTCTCATAGGAGGGATTTTAATCGGCTTAGGTTCCCATTCGAAAAGAGTAAAGGTCGGTTTGACGATCATTGGCCATTCCTTTTTAATGTTGTCATAGAGAGTCTTGACTTGAAGGAAGTGAAGGTAATTTGCCCTGAGAGGCAATAATAAAGTGGTTATTATGTATAGTCCAAGTATATGATAGATGTTTATTTTGCATGCTATAATTGTATTAATACGGAAACGTTAATACATGTGTGTTTAATAAATAAACAGAAAGTTCCTAGCTATGCCTCTCTCATAAACTAGCTCGTTGATTAACAAGATGATCAAGGTTTCCTGATCATAGACATTGGATGTTGTTAATAACGAGGTCACAACATTAGTGTAATGATGTGATGAACATTCATCCGAAGTATAGCATTACGATCAAAGTCATTGAGTTTATATTGCTATAACATCATACGAAGTGATCCTAATCCTTAGACCATGAGATCATGTCAATCACTAACACCGGAAGAGTATCTTGATAACATCAAATGTCACACCATAACATGGTGATTATAAAGATGGGTTCAGTACCACTAAAGTGTTATGTTGAGGCCCATGGATCGAGAGTGGAATTTGTTCATACCGATGACAGATAGATATGCTCTGGGCCCTCTCGGTGATATCACATTGATTAGCTTGCAAGCAAGTGATTTGATCACTAGAATGTTATATCACGGGAACAAGAAAAGAGTACATGTTAGTAACGAGATCAAACTAGGTATGGAGACACCGATGATCGAATCTCGGACATGTAATATATCACGAAACAAAAGGATTAAGATACTAGCGTAAAAGGTTATCGTGATCACAAGAAAGTCATCGCTAAATGTGTGGGAGTCAGTATGGATCTCTAGGTCCCGCTTCTGATTATTGATCCGAGAGGGGTCTCGATCATGTCTGCATTATTCGCGAACCGTAGGGTGACGCACTTAAGAGACACCGACATCCATTTGGAGCAAAAGTTTCATGCCGGAAAGAATAACAAGCATAGGAATTTATTTCACTACATACCGAAACGGGTTTTCGGGTGAAATTGCAGAAAGTGTTTTTGCATGTGAAATGAAATACTAGCAAGGGGTTATATGTGAATGTTTGTCATTAAAGTAATTGACAAAATTCTGAATAAATAAATGGAGTTTTATTTAATGAGAGTTTGCATTAAATTTGGTGGAAATCTAATGGGAATTTGAGTGGGCTTTTGAGTGGAGGGAATTGAAAGACATTTGTGTGAGTGGAGTGTCCACCCACAGGAATGAAGGAGGGACGGGGAAGCCCGCATGGCCGGCGGCCACCCCCTTGGGTGCCCCCCTCCTCCTATAAAAGGAGCCCCCTCTCCTCTCTCTCACTCACACCTCCTCGTGAAGGATCTCTCTCCCCCTCTAGTATTTATCTCCCATGGTCTCGGACTAGCGAGATACATGTTCCAGGTGGCTATTCGTCAAGAAATATTTGTGCTTCTGCTGCATCGCTGGATCGAGGAGGTGGAGGTTGATCGGTGGCTCGTACGTGTGTGCGAGCACGGATGCGCCGCTGATTTATGGCGCTAGGACTTCCTCTCGATCTTGAGATCGGCAAGATATCATCTACATCAACCATGAATTCAACCTTGTTAAGCTTTGTCGATCTTCAAGGGTATGTTCTCCACGGATGTATATCCGCCCGTTGATTGTATCTAGTAGATAGATCTTGGTACATAGTTGTTCCCATCATAGGAAATTTTTTGTTTTCTATGCTGTGAACCCTACAGTGGTATCAGAGCCGGATCTATACGTAGATGCTTTGCACGGGTAGTACACATATGATTATGTGGGCGATGATGATCATGTTATTCCTTCTTAGTTGTACTTTGGATATTGGTGGCATAGTGGGATGAAGCGGCCCGAACAAAATTTACATGTCCTCACACATGAGACCTGTTCCACGCTTGACATGCAACTAGTTTTGCATAAGTGGCTAGTGGGTGTCTGTCTCTCCTACTATAGTCAATATCTAATTTTCAACGAGTTGTCAACAATTTGGTTATCCTCGTTGTGGTTCATGTTCATAGGTAAGAACGGTTCTATCTTTGAAAGCCCTAAGCCACGTAAAACTTGCAATGGATAAATTAGAGGCGTCTAGTTTAGATTGTTGCTGGGCTAGTGCCATGATATGGTGATGTTGTAAGTAGAAGTATAAGTTGATACTCTTACAACACACATAACGTGTAAGTTCCATAGACCTTGGCCTTACACAGAGGTATGATAGTGATCATACCACGATGCACATGATGGAGATCAAGTGCAAGAACCATATCATTTCACTTATAAACATGTGATGTTTCTTGCATCTTATATTGCTTATTTAGCGTTTTATTAGCATAATAAGATGATCCCTCATTTAGATATCAAGATAAGAATGTGTTCTTCCTTAAGTATGCACCGATTATGTTTCGTCGCTCCAAGACATCATGTGATGATCGGGTGTTCTTGGATCCATGATCATACTTCGGGTGTAAGACAGTTACACAGGCGAATACTAAGATTTTTACTTGGCGAGCCTAGCATGTACAGACATGGCCTCGGAACATGGACCGAAAGGTTAAGCATGAGTCATATGGTAGATATGATGCCCATTTGATGCTAGCCTTTGAAGCTACACCGACTCACGTGATGATCGGACTTGGTGTAGTGGATTTGGTTCATGTAATCACCAAAAAGGCACGAGGGATGTCGCTTTTGAGTGGGAGTTCATTCTTAATTTGGATTAGCTGAACTCAATCTATCATAAACTTAGTCTAAACTTTACAAATTCTGTTGTAGATGGCACCACCTGCTTTTAATTTCAATGTGTTCATGGAGAAAGAGAAACTTGCAACAAACGGTAACAACTTTACCAAATGGGCCATGAATTTGAGGATTCTCCTCTGTGCTGCACAAAAGCAATATGTGCTTGAAGCACCGCTAGGCCCCCCCAACGTTCGATGATGCCCCTGACGAGGAGAAGAATGTCTATCAGACTCATCAGGAGGACCATAACTTAGTTCATTGCGGCATATTGTATGGGCTAGAGCTAGAATTTTGAAAAAGGCAATGCATTTGATACAATGGGTGAGTTCAAAATGATTTTTGACACACATGTTGCTGTAGAGAGCTACAATGCTTCAGAAAAGTTCTATAGCTGCATGATGGAAGAGAACAGCTCTGTAAGTGAGCATGTACTCAAGATGTCGGGTTACGTTGATAATCTTGTGTCCTTGGGAATAACGATTCCCATTGACTTAGGCATCAATCGTGTTCTGCAGTCTCTGCCACCTAGCTATAAGAGCTTCGTCATGAACTATAATATGCAAGGAATGAAGAAGTCTCTCCTCGAGCTTCTGTCAATGCTTAAAACTGCAGAAGTGGAGATCAAGAAAGAACATCAAGTGTTGATGATCAATAAGACCACTGGTTTCAAGAAAGACAAGAAGGGAAAACAGAAGGGAAGTAAGGGCGGCAAGCCAGTTGCCGTTCCTGAAAAGAAACCCCAAGTTGGCCCTAAGTCTGATACCGAGTGCTATTATTGTAAGGGGACTGGCCACTGGAAGCGCAACTCGTCCAAGTATTTGGCAGACAAGAAGGCTGGCAAGGCAAATAAAGGTATATATGATATACATGTTATTGATGTGTACTTGACTAGTACTCGCAGTAGCACCTGGGTATTTGATATCGGTTCAGTTGCTAATATTTGTAACTCGAATCAGGGACTGTGGAACAAGCGACCACTAGAAATGGGTGAGGTCAAGATGCGTGTTGGCAATGGATCAAGTGTTGATGTGATCGCCGTCAGAATGCTACCTCTCCACTTACCGTCAGGATTAGTTATAAACTTGAATAATTGTTATCTGGTGTCAGCACTGAGTATGAACATTGTATCTGGATCGTGTTTGATGCGAAGTGGTTATTCATTTAAATCCGAGAATAATGGTTGTTCTATTTATATGAATGAAATATTTTATGGTCATGCACCGATGATGAATGGTTTATTTCTGTTGGATCTCGATAATAGTGTTACACATATTCATAATGTTGATGCTAAAAGGATTAATCTTAATGATTATATATCCACATATATGTGGCACTGTCGTCTAGGTCATATTGCCGTTAAACGCATGAAGAAGCTCCATTCGGATGGACTTTTGGAATCACTTGATTTTGAATCAATTGATACATGTGAGCCATGCCTTATGGGCAAGATGACTAGAACGTCGTTTTCCGGTTCAATGGAACGGGCGACAGATTTATTGGAAATCATACATTCTGATGTGTGTGGTCCAATGAGTGTGTCGGCGCGAGGTGGATATCATTATTTTGTTACTTTCACGGATGATTTGAGTAGATACGGTTATATCTACTTGATGAAACACAAGTCTGAAACCTTTGAAAAGTTCAAGGAATTTCAGAGTGAAGTGGAAAATCATCGTAATAGAAAGATCAAATTTCTACGGTCCGACCGTGAAGGTAAGTATTTAAGTTACGAGTTTAGCACTCATATGAAAGAGTGTGGAATTGTTTCACAACTCACACCTGCCGGAACACCACAACGAAATGGTGTGTCGGAACGTCGTAATTGTACTTTATTGGGTATGGTTCGATCTATGATGTCTCTAATGGACTTGCCACTGTCATTTTGGGGTTATGCACTAGAAACTGCTGCATTCATTTTAAATCGGGCACCATCTAAATCCGTTGAAAAGACACCTTATGAATTGTGGTTTGGAAACAAACCTAAGCTATCATTTCTTAAAGTTTGGGGATACGATGTTTATGTGAAGAAACTTCAACCGGATAAACTCGAACCCGAAGAGGAAAAATGCGTGTTCATAGGATACCCTAAGGAAACTATTGGGTATTCCTTCTATCAAAGATCTGAGGGAAAGGTTTTTGTTTCCAAGAATGGATCCTTTCTAGAGAAAGAGTTTCTCGCAAAAGGCATTAGTAGTCGGAAGGTAGAATTCGAAGAGGTTGTTGAACCTTCTCTTCATGGTATGGCGAGTAGCGCAGTGCCGGAAGTCATTCCGGAGTTGGCTTCACCAATTGAAGAGGGAACTAATGATAATGATCATGAAACTTTGAAAGAGAGTACTACTGAACCTCGCGGGTCTAGCACGACACGTGCAGCTCCCGAGCTGTACGAAAACCATGTTATGAATTTCATGGTTGATGAAATTGATGACCCTCCGACATATGAAGAAGCGATGATGAGCCCGGATTCCAACAAATGGTTAGAAGCCATGAAATCCAAGATGGAATCCATGTACGAAAACCAAGTTTGGAGCTTGGTGGACTTACCTCACGACCGAAAGGCCGTCGAGAATAAATGGATTTTCAAAAGGAAAACTGATGCTGATGGTAATGTGACCGTCTATAAAGCTCGACTTGTCGCAAAGGGGTTTCAAAAAATTCAATGAGTTAACTACGATGAGACATTCTCTCCTGTAGCGATGCTAAAGTCAGTTAGGATTATGTTAGCAATTGCTGCATATTTCGACTATGAGATATGTCAGATGGATGTCAAAACTGCGTTCCTCAATGGCAATATTGAAGAAGAGTTGTATATGATACAACGAAAGGGTTTTGTCGATCCTAAGGATGTTGACAAGGTATGCAAGCTTCGGCGATCCATCTATGGACTGAAGCAAGCATCCCGGAGTTGGAATCTCCGCTTTGATGAGGTGATCAAAGAGTTTGGATTTGTCCAAACTTATGGAGAGGCTTGTATTTACAAGAAAGTGAGTGGGAGCAATGTGGCATTTCTAATATTATATGTGGATGACATATTATTGATCGGAAATGATATAGATCTTTTAAACAGTGTTAAAAGTTATCTAAACATCAAATTTTCAATGAAGGACCTAGGTTAAGCATCATACATATTAGACATAAAGATCTATAGAGATATATCTAGGCGCCTAATAGGGCTATCGCAAAGTACATACCTTGATAAGATTTTAAAGAAGTTTAAAATGGACAGAAGTAAGAAGGGGTTCTTACCTATGTTGCAAGGCAATACATTGAGTAAGACTCAAAGTCTGGCTACGGCGGAAGAAAGAGAGATAATGGACAAAGTCCCCTATGCTTCAGCCATAGGATCTATCATGTACGCCATGCTATGTACAAGACCGGATGTGGCACATGCTATTAGTTTGACTAGTAGGTACCAATCGGATCCAGGTTCGGAACACTGGATAGCGGTCAAGAATATCCTTAAGTACTTGCGAAGAACTAAGGATATGTTTCTTGTGTACGGAGGTGAAGAAGATCTCGTCGCTAAGTGTTATGTCGATGCAATATTTGACACCGATCTGTATGAATCTAAGTCCCAATTCGGAAACGTATTTCTCATGAATGGTGGATCAGCTAGTTGGAGGAGTTCCAAACAACCCATGGTGGCGGGATCAACAACGGAGGCCGAATATGTTGCTGCTTCGGAAGCGGCTCAGGACGCGGTTTGGATGAAGGAGTTCATATCCGAACTAGGTGTGGTTGCGAGCGCGTTGGACCCAATGGTGATCTATTGTGACAACAATGGTGCCATTGCCAATGCCAAAGAACCAAGGTCTCACAAGAATTCCAAGCATATTAAGCGTCAGTTTCATTCCATCCGCAAGCATGTCAAGGATGGAGATATAAAGATTTGTAAAGTACACACGGATCTCAATGTAGCAGATCCATTGACTAAAACTCTCCCTAGAGCAAAATATGATCAACACCAGAACTCCATGGGTGTTAGATTTATCACTATGTAACTATATTATTGTCTCTAGTGCAAGTGGGAGACTGAAGAGAATATGCCCTGAGAGGCAATAATAAAGTGGTTATTATGTATATTCCAAGTATATGATAGATGTTTATTTTGCATGCTATAATTGTATTAATACGGAAACGTTAATACATGTGTGTTTAATAAACAAATAGAAAGTTCATAGTTATGCCTCTCTCATAAACTAGCTCGTTGATTAACAAGATGATCAAGGTTTCCTGATCATGGACATTGGATGTTGTTAATAACGAGGTCACAACATTAGTGTAATGATGTGATGAACATTCATCCGAAGTATATAATTACGATCAAATTCATTGATTTTATATTGCTATAACATCATACGAAGTGATCCTAATCCTTAGACCATGAGATCATGTCAATCACTAACACCGGAAGAGTATCTTGATAACATCAAATGTCACACCATAACATGGTGATTATAAAGATGGGTTCAGTACCACTAAAGTGTTATGTTGAGGCCCATGGATCGAGAGTGGAATTTGTTTATCCCGATGACGGATAGATATGCTCTGGGCCCTCTCGGTGATATCACATTGATTAGCTTGCAGGCAAGTGATTTGATCACTAGAATGTTATATCACGGGAACAAGAAAAGAGTACATGTTAGTAACGAGATCAAACTAGGTATGGAGACACCGATGATCGAATCTCGGACATGTAATATATCACGAAACAAAAGGATTAAGATACTAGCGTAAAAGGTTCTCGTGATCACAAGAAAATCATCGCTAAATGTGTGGGAGTCAGTATGGATCTCTAGGTCCCGCTTCTGATTATTGATCCGAGAGGGGTCTCGATCATGTCTGTATTATTCGCGAACCGTAGGGTGACGCACTTAAGAGACACCGACATCCATTTGGAGCAAAAGTTTCATGCCGGAAAGAATAACAAGCATAGGAATTTATTTCACTACATACCGAAACGGGTTTTCGGGTGAAATTGCTGAAAGTGTTTTTGCATGTGAAATGAAATACTAGCAAGGGGTTATATGTGAATGTTTGTCATTAAAGTAATTGACAAAATTCTGAATAAATAAATAGAGTTTTATTTAATGAGAGTTTGCATTAAATTTGGTGGAAATCTAATGGGAATTTGAGTGGGCTTTTGAGTGGAGGGAATTGAAAGACATTTGTGTGAGTGGAGTGTCCACCCATAGGAATGAAGGAGGGACGGGGAAGCCCACATGGCCGGCGGCCACCCCCTTGGGTGCCCCCCTCCTCCTATAAAAGGAGCCCCCTCTCCTCTCTCTCACTCACACCTCCTCGTGAAGGATCTCTCTGTCCCTCTAGTATTTATCCCCCATGGTCTCGGACTAGCGAGATACATGTTCCCGGTGGCTATTCGGCAAGAAAGAGTTGTTCTTCCACTGCATCGCTGGAGCGAGGAGGCGGAGGTTGCTCAGTGCCTCGGACGTGTGTGCGAGCACGGATGCGGCGCTAGGACTTCCTCTCGATCTTGAGATCGGCAAGAGATCGTCTACATCGACCATAAGTTCAACCTCGTTAAGATTTGTCGATCTTCAAGGGTATGTTCTCTACAGATGTATATCCGCCCGTTGCTTGTATCTAGTAGATAGATTTTGGTATATAGTTGTTCCCATCGTAGGAAATTTTTTGTTTTCTATGTTGTGAACCCTACAGGAAGTAACCATGATCGGACAATAATTTACTTGGGCTAACAGTCTACCAGACCCTACATACGAGAAACTAGATCGTGTTTTGATGGACTCTGATTGGGAAGAACACTTTCCACGAGTCTCGGTACACGCTCTAGAACGTATTGAAGCTCTGTCTAACCATACTCCCATTTTATTGACCACTGGTTTACCTCGGACACGATGCTCGCATCCGTTCAAATTTGAACTTAGATGGTTAGATCGAGAGGGTTTCCAGGATATGGTTAAAACAATATGGGAAATACCGGTTTCGGGTAGTACCCCAATCCAGAGGTGGAACAATAAAGTGCGTTTAACACGCAAACACCTTGGGGGGTGGGCACGACACACAACTGGTATTCTTAAAAAGGAGAAGCAACGTCTTTCGTCTATCATAGATGAAGTCGAAGCTCTTGCAGAATTTCGTTTGTTAACCACGCAAGAAAATGAGCTTAAAAGCCAAGCAAATGCGGAGGTAGCACGACTTCTGCGCGAAGAGGAACTAAAATGGTATCAACGTTCCAAATCTCAATTTATTTTGCATGGAGATTCGAATGCAAGGTACTTCCATAGTGTGGCCAATGGCCGACACAAGAAGAAGCTTATTCGATCTTTCACACAAGAAGATGAGACGATTGAGGGACATGAGCAGCTGAAATCATATATTGCAAATTACTACAAATATTTGTTTCGGGAACCAGAAGAAGGTACCTTCTCATTGGACGAGTCCCAAACAGATGATGTACCTCAGGCTTATTGACTGCTCCCTATTCGGAGGAGGTCAAGAAGGCTGTTTTTCAAATGGAACATAATAAAGCCCTTGGTCCTGATGTCTTTCCAGCTGAGTTTTACCAAAACTTTTGGGATGTTATCAAAACAGATCTTCTTGCCATGTTTGGTTCCTTGCACTCTGGTCAACTAGACTTGTTCAAATTGACTTTTGGTGAGATTATTTTATTACCTAAGGTTAATGAAGCAGAACGGATCCAACAATATATACCCATCTGTCTTCTTAATGTTAGTTTTAAGATTTTCACCAAAGTTGCGACCATTAGGTTAAATTCAGTGGCCGATCATGTAGTTCGCCCCTCGCAAACTGCCTTCATGCAAGGTCGCAACATACTTGACAGTGTGGTTACCTTACACGAAATAGTTCATGAACTACATAAGAAGAAACTAAATGGGGCCATACTAAAAATTCATTTTGAGAAGGCCTATGATAAAGTCAAATGGCCTTTTCTTTAACAGACTCTTAGAATGAAAGGTTTCTCCTATGAATGGCGGTCTCTAATAAACAGCTTTGTGTCGGGAGGTAGCGTTGCCACAAAAGTCAATGATGACGTTGGCAATTACTTTCAGACCAAAAAAGGGCTTAGACAGGAAGACCCACTATCACCAATGCTATTTAATATAGTGGCTGGTATGCTCTCTATCCAGATTAAGCGTGCAAAATCTGTGGGTCAAATTGAAGGTGTTATTCCCCATCTGGTAGATGGAGGTTTATCTATCCTTCAGTATGTCGATGATACAATTCTTTTTATGAAACATGATCTGGAGAAGGCGAAAAACCTGAAACTCATACTTTCAACTTTTGAACAACTATCGGAATTAAAAATAAACTTTCATAAAAGTGAATTGTTTTGTTTTGGGGAGGCTCAAGAGACCATTCATATTTACGCTGAACTTTTTGACTGTAGTTAGGCGTTTTTCCTATTCGGTATTTGGGCATTCCGGTTCACTACCGAAGGCTCACGAATGCTGAATAGAAAATTGTCGAACAAAGATTACAGTTAAGACTGTCTAGTTGGAAAGGAAAATTA
Source organism: Avena insularis (assembly GCA_023614405.1). NCBI lineage: Eukaryota > Viridiplantae > Streptophyta > Magnoliopsida > Poales > Poaceae > Avena > Avena insularis. Next base: position 92,792,918 of record CM042693.1, on the reverse strand, counting down.
TTATCCATTGGAGGAAGATTGGTACTTATTAATTCAATACTCAGTAATATGGTGATATATATGGTATCATTCTTTCAACTACCAAAGGGTGTCTTGCAAAGTTTGGACTATTTCCGATCAAGATTCTTTTGACAGGGTGATAATGAGAAAACGAAGTATAGACTGGCTAAATGAGGTGTGTTTTGTCGTCCCAAAGAACAGGCAGTCCTAGGTATTCATGATCTGGAGATCGAAAATACCGCCTTACTTAGTAAATGACTCTTCAAATTATTAACTGAAGAGGGGATATGGCAAACATTACTTAAAAGAAAATACGCTGGATTAGAAGAATTGTCCCAAATGGTATGGAAACCTGGTGACTCTCACTTTTAGGCCATCTGATGGCTATGAAGAAACACTTCTTTCGCTTCGGTATATTTTCTATTAAGGATGGATCCCATATTAGATTTTGGGAGGATAAGTGGCTTGGTACCACTTCACTCCGTGAACAATATCCCTCCTTGTATTCCATAATACGGTATAAGGAGGAAACAATTGCCACTGTGTTGGGATCATTTCCTCCTGACGTGACTTTTCGGAGGAATTTAATCGGTGTAAGGCTAGACGCTTGGATCATGTTATTAGATCGGTTAACACGTGTTCAACTGTCAGCGGGACATGATGAATTCCGATGGAACTGAAAAGAGGATGGATCCTTCTCTATTAGTTCCTTATACAATGCCTTAATCCAGCCAGTCTTACCATTTTTAGATAATAGGATGATTTGGAAAATGAAGATATCCCTTAAGAATAAAATATTTGCTTGGTATCTTTATCGAGGGGTCATCCTTATAAAAGATAATCTTATTAAGAGGAATTGGCATGGAGATCCTAGGTATACATTTTTTGAGAATAATGAGACAATAAAACACCTATTTTTCCTATGCAATATCGCCAGATCTATATGGTCAGTTACCCAAGCAGCTTCTGGTTTGTATCCACCAAATAGTATTGCCAATATCTTTGGAAATTGGTTACACGGTATAGATCGCAAGTATAAGCTATTACTTCGGGTAGGAGCAATTTCCATTATATGGTCGCTTTGGCTATCTAGAAATGATAAAGTGTTTAATTATATAAACTGTTTACTTCTGCAGGTTATTTACAGATGCACAGGTACCCTTCGGTCTTGGACTGCACTTCATCGTGTGGACCATCGCGAGCTATTCACGAAGATGTGTACATGGCTGGAGGACACGGCACGGGATTTGTTCACCCGATACGGCTGGCAATATAATCTTTGGATAGACCTACCTATAGTACCTTAGGCATTTTACAATTTCTCATCATGATATGTAATCCTTCTTACGTTTATTTTATTTTCCTTATGTTTTTACCTTGGATTTTGGCGGCTGTATGCATACTAGTTATATAGAGGCCGGGTGTAATACTTAAGACCTTTTTAGTAATAAAGCGTCCTTTATCTAAAAAACTTTCCAGTTAGTTGTGCGTCACTACAGAAAACATTCAAGGAGCCGACGGACGTATGCTACGCCGACCAATTATCGGTGTTGTCGGCGTAGTGGCACGAGCCAGGCGGGCCAGCAAACGGGCCGTTGGCCTAGGATAGTTGTCAGCATAGACTGAGGCTTGTCGTCAGCGTAGACGGGCTGTCAGCATATGTGGTGGGCTGATGGCTACCATTGGCGTAGGTGGGCCTCGCGTGGGCCCAGCAGGTCGGGCCATGATGGCGCAACAACGGCATCGGCACTATGCTGACAGCTTTTCCGTCAGCCCAGCATGTAATATTACGTCGACGGCTTGGCCATCGGCATATATCTTTTTCTTTTTGTCACAATAAACCTAGAAAATTCATAACTAAATCATTTTAATTTAGGAAAAATGCATATAATATATCAAAATTTGTAGAAAAATAAGATCCATCTATCTAAACTTTAAAAAATATATTTTTGTTGAATAAAATAAACTTTTAAAGAAAGCTAGGGAGCTAGACCAGCGGGGCCCTCGGATTAGGGGTTCGCTGGAGAAGGACCGTCTGACCGCCGAAATGCCACGAGAACATGTGTGTGTGGCCCTAGCATACATGCACAAATATGGTAGAATGTTCCTAGATGGAATACCTTGCTCCCGGGTGTGGCCATCTATGATGCATGTGCTTCGACTTCTGAAACATGATTTGTGGGTTTTCAATTTTTTAGTTATTCTGTCTATCAACGTTCATGGCACGAATTGCAATATGTTTATTTTTTAGCCTTTTTTGCATGTAGCCAGCCTAGGCGGTTATCTCAGTTCTCTTCTTAACTCAGTTCAGGGGAATACATTAGCTTAGAGGAGCATGAGGCCACTATAGTGGCAGCAAGATATATGATTTTTTTATTTGCAAATTTGTAGAAGAATATTTTGTGATTCTAATTTTATACTCTTCTAAAATTTCACCAAGTTAAATGCAAAGTTAGCGTCCAAGCACATTGGCCGTGGTGCCTCACTACTATCATCCGCTCGAGCTTCTTGTCTCCCCACTAAGGCTGATGTTTTGATTCTGAAGTGTAGAGCTGAATGTTGCTTACCATGAAGAAAGTGGTTAGAATATCCATTTGGAAGATGCATCAGGCAGAAATAGGTTGCTGGTAAGCTTCCATATTTTCTTGTTTCACCCCTCTCTTAGAGTGAGCACTCAAGCTTCAGTTAATTACACCGCTCTAAATCTCATGTTTCAGTGATTTTTCCCCCCTTTCATATGAATTCTAGATGTTGGCCCATTCTTACAGAGATATCATTGTACATAAATGAGTGTACAAGAGTGGAGAATCCAAAATGTGTGTAGTTTTTCTTACGGATTGCCTCTTGTTGTTCATTGCTCTGCAGCATACTAGTTTTGGTTAAAATAAAAAATCTCCAGCTTAGGAACTTTTTGGGATAATATGAGTTGCTGAATACCACGGTATATGAGCAGTTTCTTCATTTCCATGAATTAATTTTCCTTATCTTAAGCAATCATAAAAAAATAGTACCTTAATTTTAGATCTTTAGTTTCTTATATAATGATCTACCAATCTATTGGTTACATAATTTGTTCGCTACACATGTATGATATAAAAATGCACAGAGGTTTGGTACTATTTTTTTAATTTGGTTTAGGAGTATTACCAGCGCTCTCTATACTACAAGCTACCTATGTACTCCAAGCAGCTGTTAAAATAGGAGGTGTGTATCTAGGCACATGAATATCTTAGAGATTCTCTTGAGCATGCATGCAGGTGCATTAGGAGATTACAGCATGGTCTTGAGTATTGATTTCTAGGAGAACTCCTTTTTGTGCCCTTGGCATCTATTTTGTTATGTGCTACCAATTTTTTGTTATGTGTTAGTCAGTAATCCATGCATAAGATTATATCTCCTATTTTTTAATCATTTGCCAATACTCAGTATATAGATTATAGATTAATTTCTACAGATGGGTAATTTGTCTCACTATATGGTCTTTGATATTTTTCTATAAGGGTTCTGCCTCTCTGGCCAGCTTAATTGAAATGGTTCAGTACTATGGTTTCTAAGCCATATAATTGTCATGGGATTGTTTCTGATGCAATTTTTTCATTAAACTTGTTTTGTCTTTGTGCCACTATCTTCTTCCTATGTGGAGACAAACTAAATGTTGTGCCTTACAAATGCTTACACTATGAATGTCCAATCAGGTGTACACCAAAATGGAATTCTTTATAAGTTCTAGAAGTGCTTGGTTATGTCAAGCTTGCTGTTGTTGTTACATATTAATGTAGTGTTGTCTTCAAATGTTGCTTTCTAAGGTTCTTAGTGCTCAAAGAATGAGCGAGACTGGTAGAACCAAATTCTATGTCAAGCTTACCGTTGTTACATATAATTGTAGTTTTTTCTTCAGCCGTTGTTTCTAAAGGTTCTTAGCGCTCGAAGATTTAGTGAGAATGCTAGATCTGAATTTGGAATATGTAGATAATTTTATGTGGAGAAATAGCATATTGATAGCATTCGGAAAAATAGTAGTTCTATAAATAAATAGTTAGCACTTAGCAGCCCTAGGTTAATTACCCGTTGTAGAAACAGTATGGCCGAGTCTAGTTCTCGTGAGGAGGCGTGGTTCAAGGTCATTTTCTAGGTTTTTCGACTCATGTCTCGACACCACACACTGCTTGCTTGTCGGTACATGATTCTTCGGTGTAATGACAGTTCATGGGAGCTCGCGAGTACATCGACCAAGAATGTTCTGTGTTGTACCCGTGTCATTTGGTGATGACCAAACCGTTGCAGATATATGACATGGAAGGTTAGTCAGATTCAAACTTGGGGTTCTGTTCTAGTCTATCACGAAATATAGTTACTCTTCCCAGCAAATGAAGCAAGCATAGATAGTTTAATTGTTTTAAATACTTCGTCTCATTTTTTCCGAACCAGTTTTGTTGCGGATGTTTACTTAGTGTATCCTTCTCAGTTTGTAAATTAGTCTTATCTGGTAAACGTGTGTAACTTGCCTCCATGGACGAGCCTTTACTCGTTGAGTAGGGTGTTAATTTTGAGAGAACATGAATTTAGCCACCAACTTCAAATGCTCTGCCTCATCCGGTCTGTGTTTTTGTGTTGAACAAGCTACTATGGTCCTGGCTAGTAGCGCAGAACACAATACATCAGCAAAGCTGGCCATAAGAAAAGACATGTCGATAAAAGGGCTATCTGATGTTTTGATAAGATGCCTATGGAATTAAACGAGTTATCACCAGTAATATCATGTGGTATCTCCGGTTAGAAGAACCACTGCTACTGATTAACTACCTATGCTGATACATGTGTGGTCCTGCATGATGGAGTTTCTGCAATAGTGAACAGATTTCAGATTATATGTAAGATGATGTGTGATTCTAATAACGGCGATACAGAAAACCCACTTGGTAAAAAAATACACACAACCATTTGATCATAATATTTTGGAAAAAACAAAGTAAACCAACACTGTGTGGAACATGCAGTTAACCATGGTTGATCAAACTATTTATGACCCTATTAATAAAATGGGAAATTAGTTATTTACCCAAAAGTTCATCAACCTTGGATTATGTACCCGAAGTTGAGTGTACCTTTGTAAAATACCCATAACGAGGATTAATTGTGTTTATGATTTATCCATAAGGGGTTTTCTATATACCAAAAAAATGTACCGTGTAATTGCTGTCTGGTCCATACAGGCAAGAATATCTCTACCATCACAAACTACTTCCATCGATTAGTCTTAGGCTGAAGCACTACTAATCAAGCGCCAACTCACTTGTCTGGTCAAACATCCATAAACTTTTTGAGGTACTGGTTGGCAGAAGTAAGATGGCTAGATGGACTAGGGCGTATAGGCGGCCGGTGGCAACGGCGACGGCCATGATCGGACGATAGTAATGAAGGGCACACATGGTCCCTCACTGGTTGATGCCGTGGTGGTTGATCTTACCGGCGATGGGTTGGAGGTGCAGTCCTACATATGAACTGATCATTTTTTTGAACTGATGAGATTCCGATCTAATGAATGAAAGACCCATGGAACGTTTCATGGCGATCTCTAATCAGGGGTCTGCTATTTTTTTTACTTTCAAGACCCTATTGGATATTTTACCAAGTTACGCTCAACTTCGGGTACATAATCCAAGGTCGTTGAACTTTTGGATAAATAACCAATTTTCCTAATGAAAGAGGACAGGAGGGGAAAGGGACTGGCAACAGAGAGGAAATGCACTAGCAATGGTGATTTGAGTATGGGCTGCGATGGGAAATTGACTTGGTTGATTTGTGACTTGTAGCAACGACATGCTAGTGGGGGCGACTGGTCATTGTCTTGCCTTTAAGGGTGAAAATCCTAGGTTTGACTTTAATTAATTGTGCCTGGCAATGTCCTTGCCGAAGGCATTGTTTTAAGAGCGGCGACTTTCTTCAGGGTGAAAACCTAAGATCTTTGATCGGGCGACGATAGCGCTTGTGCACTGTTCCCTTCCTGGTGGCATCTATTTTGAAGAAGCTCGACTTCTGGTGCTGTCTTGCTGGTGTTAGTGCTGCAGTTTTAAGGAATAGATCACTATAGCGGGATTTTTATTTTTTGTAATTCTTCTTTTTTGTGTGTGTGCATCCGTAATGCCGCTAGAATAATACGTTGTTGCAAAGACTGAGTGTAATTGATATCTTCGTGATATTAATATATGCTCCTTTTCAAAAAAAATAGAGAGGAAATGGACAGGCTGGTTGACATTAGGTTGACTTATTTAGGTTACTGCAAACAGAGAGCCAACACTGCACACGTGAGAGGCTAAATGACCTACCTGCATTTACACGTGCACCGACAGGCAACTAATTTTTCATCTTTGATTATCTCAATAAATAATAAGAGATATTTCAAATAGAATATGATCAGGAAGCTCGGATAGAAAAACATAATCGGACGGTTAGGTACAACCGAACCATCAATTTATCAAATGAGGTCACTATGCTCAAAATTCAATAAACAGTTTGATAGCACAAATGAGAATCTTCAAAAACCCATGCATTAATTCATTCATTCCAAAATAGGAAGTTAGGGTTACATGAGTCACTGATAATAAGTTATTTTATCTATAATTATAGCTGTCTATGCAAGTTACATTCGAGTTGTACGATTTGATTTAAGATTATAACATGTGTATACTTTTGAACTAAGATTTCCTAGTTTATGGAAGATCAAACTCATAATTATATCATTAACATGCTGATTTATTCATGTTTAAGATAATCTGAACTGAAATGAAATGTATACTTCATTGGCCGTGTTGGTGTTGGTGAGTGTACTTCAGCAGTTATTCAGGTCCTGTCATCATTCAGAGTATACTTGGCGGGTGTTGACGAGGTTTAATCTCGTCAATGCCCATTGTTATGGACTTGGGTTTTGGAGAAGATGGGGATGCTGGAGATCGTGGCACGGTTAACAGACAAGCAACCAGGGGACACGAGATTTACCCAGGTTCAGGCCCCCGGAAGGAAAACCCTACTCCTGCTTGTCTGCTCTTGATTACGGCGGAACCGAAGGTTACAGGGTGCGCAGATTCGATCTGGCGTGGATGCGTGTGCGAGAGTATGAGTCGAGAGATCTAGGACGTGCCCTCCTGGCCTTTATATAGACTTAGGCAGGTCCCGGGCATAGTCCTAGTCGGTTACAAGTTCTAGGGTTTTACCCCTTTGAATTTCCTATCTCCGCTAGTCTTGCTCTCCAAGGATCCGAAGGCGTCATGGGCCTTGGCCACCCGAAAATCTTCATGCGCCAGTGTATATCTGCTGTGGGCCTTCCTTGGGCTGGACCAGGTATGCTGAAGTCACGTACCCGTAGGGTATAACCATGTCAGGTGTACTTCAGAAATTTTTATAATCATAGCCAACATCTCATCTAATATTTTTGTGAGTGTACTTGGTGGGTCCATAGAGTCCCTGTACATGGTGAGGATATATGCTAGAATCTCCCTCTCTCCCTAGATCGATCTACTTCTGAATACCTTTTGGGCTACTTCTGAATTTATTTGTGTTGCATCAATTAGTTTATTTATGATTTTTCTTTGCTTTCATTGAAGATACATGTGTGCCTAAGGTTTCTAGGAGTAATAAAGCTATGTATGGCATGATCCTATCTCCATCCTGAAATCAAATATGATGCATTTTTTGATTGATTCTGATACAGCAAAGTCGTATAAGTACCCTCTATACTATTTGGGGTTTATTTTACTTTTCCTTTTTTTGCAGCTAGGATTTGGCTACCGAGACATACATACTCGGCAGTTAGCGGCCATCCAGATTATTGGGTTCTTAATTGTCTAGAACATGACGCAAGTGCGCCATGCCTCCCCATTTCTTTGGCCTTTGTCCATCTCTATCCCTCGTGATTAGATCTGCCTCCATGAATTATTTCTCTATCCTATTCATCCTAATTTTGCTGATGAGGAGGAGCAGTTGAAAAAGAATGGTGGGTTGCTATATTTTATTTCTTGTATTTATTTTTAAGTTTAAGAATGTATGTACCTAAAGTATTGTGGGTCCTAGGTGTCACTGGTGGAAAAAGGGCCTCTAATCCCGGGCTGCAACTTGTTATAGTCCCGGTTTTGGGCCCGGGACTGCCAAAACAGGGCTAGAGCCCTCCCTCTAGTCCCGGCTTGCTACGGCACGCGACTGATAAACGCCACATGGCTGTTTCAACGCCGCGGGGGACGGAAACCCTCTAGTCCCGGGCCGTAACACCACCCGGGACTATAAGGTTTCCTGCCGCGATAGAGACTTGTGTGTTTCTCTGCCGCGATAGAGATTATGTATTTCCTTTTTTTGCCATTTCATTCCTTTTTAGTTTTGTGTTTCACTATAATTTCAAACATATATTTAAGTACACATATTCTACGCTAGTACATACACAGTAAACATTGATGCATCTATATAATTAATCGATCCCTTGTAAGCATACATTGATGATATATACATATATATCAAAAGGAAGAAATGTTTTGAAATTACATGGTCATTGATGAATATGTATATATTATATCAACTACATGGAGATCACTAAGGCAAATCGAGTTCCACGACATCCGCATAATGCTCTCTATGTACATCAAGGACCTCCTTCATCATAAATCCCGCCAGCTCCTCTTGAATTGCTCTTATGCGCTGGTCTGGCTCTAGTTTCTCCCGCAAACCATAAATATAATGTGAGTCAACTTTCCGCTCACTGATCAACTCGTGGATGTACTCGCAGACGTAGTATCCACATAAATGAGATTCGGGTGGATGTTGTAAACTCTTCGCCATTTTATAAGTTAGCTCCTCTTCGAATGGACCTGGTATTTTCTATCTGAACCGTGTCCAACACCTGCTCGGCAAAGAAAATGAACAAAGGAGTTATTAGTTACTTGATATCAGGAAATGAACGAAAGAGGCTGATATTATGCGGTTATGATTGAAATTACTTATGGTGCATTGCTTTCATGTCGCTCCACTGCTCTTGGTCCCAACTTAATGAGTCATAGACTTCAACTAGGGACTAGTCAACTTGAATTTTTAGCAAGATCCGGTGGAATCTGCGGACGTTTACATAAGCATATATTCATAGCTCATCGAGTAAGAAAAAATAAAATGTGTATAAGATAGAAACACTCACTTGAAGTTGTAAGGAAATAGTATTTTCTTAACAAAATTATTCTCGGTTAAGAACCTGCACAGGTCTGCCTCCACGTCCTTGGGGTGATTCTTTAACGTATATTCATTAACGATATATGGGTCAATGAACCCAATGTCATATCTTCTAGCTCTTTTGCATTCAAGCATCTTCATTCTGCAGAATATAATATCATACAAAAGGATATATAGTTAAGATAATATATTAAATGCAATGAACGAGCTGAGCTACAAACTTAATTATAGAAATAAATCACTTACAGACAGTAGCAACCAATGATAGATTTGTTGAGGGCGTGCTGGTTGTATAACTGAAATAGTTCGGTCATTTGAACCTGTATCGAGTATGGTTTGAAGTGATGCTCCTTTCTAACGTCCACCGGAAATCAATATTTCTGATGCTTTTTTTCTGCTTGCGACATGTACCATTCGTGCTGATTTCGCATGTGTGGATAGACGCGCGAGCTCCTCATTACTGACTAGAGGCCCCCCTTGGACATACTTCCGTACTATCTAACCCACTGGCATATCTTCATTGCCTAAATATTGACCAAGAGACATATTTGCTTCGGTAGCAAGCGCTTTGGCCTGCGATACAGTGATGCCCATTAGTGCAGGATTATTACGGGCTTTGGGGTCCATTACTTGCATGTCCATATCCATTTCAGCTCTGAAGGCCTTGTCGAGGTCTGAAATGACTTTGAGCGGGGCGACCGATTGATTCTTCTGTGCTCCGAGCTGGGCAACTTTCTTCCCAGTTTTTGCACTTGTGATTTTTTTCTTCTATGCTTGCTTAATAATCTCCTGGTCATAGTATGATTCCAGATTCATCGATATCTGGGATGGTTGCTCAAGAAAGGACTTAGCCCACTTTTTGGTTTTTTCATCATATATTGTCTTTGCCTCAGGCTTTTTAGGTTCAAAATGCGCCTTAACTTGGGCAGCCACATCCGCGTTAGTTTCCTCATCGGTCTTGTCATAAGGTCTCTTTGGAAGAGCCGGCGGGATGTCGACTATCTTCGCCGTTTGATCTATCTTCGATGTGGGGCGTGGGGGAGCGTCGACCTTTTGTTTCTTCGACGAGGTAGTAGTACTGCACGGAGGCGGAGGCGGAGATCGAGTATTGCGCGGAGGCGGAGATCGAGTTGATGTACTCCTGCTGCGGCAATCGTCAGGGGGGCGGGGTGGACTTGGAGGTTGACGATAATCGGGTTGGGGTGGACTTGGAGGTTGACGATATTCGATGCGGGATGGACTTGGATTCCTCGGAGCCGGTGGCCTTGGCGCCGATCCTGAAAACTTGAATGATGTTGCGCTTGACATCTCCTAGTTTCGTAAGGCCTTCAGGCGTAGCGATGTCAATCTCTAGGTCCGCAAAATCCTCCACTATGTCATCCACCGTGACATGAGCATAGCCAGGTGGAATCGGAAGTGAATGATGGAGTGCTCCAGGTAGACAAGGTAAAGCAGTGTTGATCGCCACCTTGAAGGACAGGTTGTTCATTGGCTGATGTAGCTCACATTGTGCCATCTCTCTGACATCATCCACGGGGTAGCGAGGAGCTGGTGCATCATCCAGCAGTGCTTAATCATCAGCCCGGACCTTCGTGGAAGCCACACTGCTTCTCCGCTAGCTAAGATCCAATGCAGGATCATCAGCCTGTGGGTGAGTTGACGACAGTGGCCTTTGTCTAATTTCTTGCATGAGGTTCTTCAGATCAGCTAGGTCCTGCTCTACCCTGGAGATCCAGTCTGCCTCCCGGTCCTTCTTTCTCTGACGGCTTCTATAACTAGCATCATACTGAGGAAACCCTTTCTTCCAGGAGACACCGGCGCTTTTGCCTCGTGTTCGTCCTCCCTTTTCAGGATTCCCTAGGGCGCGTGTCAGCTCGTCGTTCTCTCTCTCGGGACGGAACAATCCCAATTGAGCATCGTTCATTGCTTGAACAAGGTCTTGGGAGGGTTTTATAATTTTTTCATGAAATAATGTCTTCCCTATTTCTGGGTCCAACGATCCCCGTGCCCGTACCACCAATGCTTTGACCTCTCGGTCCATCCATCTGTACCAGGAGTGATGCCCCTAGCCCTCATTTACTTCTCCATAGTTTCCCACCTAGGGATGGCACTTTTGTAGCCACCTGTCCCCATTTTATGATGGTATTTCTTGTGGACGGCATTTAACGCGTCCTTTGCCGACTTTGCCTTTGCTTTATCAGATTGCTTGTACTGTACAAAATCGGGCCACTGTTCTCTCAACTTCTCCTTTACTTCTTTGAAGTCTAGAGTTTTCTTTTTCGCGACATATTTCGCGTATAAAGTTTTCTTGTGGTTCAAGTACAGTTCAGCCATCTTGCTCAGAGCCCACTCCTTGACTTTCGCTCTATTTTCAAGCCCACCCGGCCTTGGGGTAATACCATCTACCTCCAATTCTTCATACTCTGGAGGTAGTATGAAATGCGCTATGAGCTTCTGCCAAAGGTCATCTTTGGCATCATCGATGACATAGCTGTTGGATTCTTCACCGAGTTTCTTTGACTGATTCCATTCTTGGATGGTGATCGGCAGGTTTGTCCCTAACAAGCACCCCGCATTGATTTATAAACATCCTCCGGTGCTTCTTTGGAGCAATCGGTTCACCATCATCATCTATTTCTTCAATGGTGAACCTCTGATTACCATCCAACTTTTTGTTCGGCCCTCGTTTTGTTCGAGCTATCGATTGCTTCGATCCGATGGGCTAAAAGAAGAAGAGAGAGTGATTAATATATATCTAGATTAGTTAATGAATATAGGTAACACGAGGCTTTATATATGTACCTCGCCGGATCCTGTCGAGGGGCCATCATTATTGTTGTTATTTGTTTGCCCTTCGTCCATCCGGTCTTCCCCTTGGTACATTAGGTTTTCCTCTAGTCCATCAACGGATGGATTCAGATATGAGGATATCTCTTCCTCGAGCAAAATATCTTCACTGGTAGTAATATTAAGAGGAATTTCACCTCTTATCATGCCCTGAAGAAAACCTTCACCAATGCGACCAGGATCTTCGGATGGATCCATGACTTAATTATCTATAACAGAAAGAGAGTTAAACAGGTTAGAAAAAACAATAACCCTAATAAATAAAACAAAAAAAACAATAACCCTAATAACAAAAATTAATAACCCTAATATTATTTGCGGTAAAACAATAATCATAATAACTAAAACAAAAAACAATAACCCTAATTAATAACCCTAATATTATTTGTGGTAAAACAATAATCTTAATAACTAAAACAAAAAACAATAACCCTAATATTACTTATGGTAAAAAAATAATCCTAATAACTAAAACAAGAAACTCTAATATTATTTGTGGTAAAACAATAATCCTAATAACTAAAACAAAAAAACCCTCATATTAATTGTGATAAAACAATAATCCTAATTATAATAATCGTAATATTATTTGTGGTAATATAATCCTAATTATAATAATCCTATAAAAAACTATAGAAAAAACTATAAAAAAACCACCCGCGGCCTCTCGATCGAGCTCACCGACGAGGCGGCACGGCACAGCACGGCGAGGCGGCGAGGCGCGGCACGACACGGCGAGGCACGCGCGCGGCGAGGCGGAAAAATGCGTCGGCGGAGCGGCGACACGTCACGGCACGGCGGAGCGGCATGGCCGGCCGGCGGACAACACCTCCAATGCGTCTGTGCTTCGTCTGCGCCTATGGAGATTCGTCATCGTCTTCGTCGAGGAATGCCAAGTGCTGGTGGGCAGCAATTCCCCTGGCGCGGAATATATAGGGACACCCCTTTAGTCCTGCGTCTAGCCACCGCCCGGGACTAGACCCTCTAGTCCCGGGCCGTGGATTAACCCGCGACTAAAGACCCCCCCTTTAGTGCCGGGTTAAGCCACGGCCCGGGACTAGAGTGTATTTTTCGGCCGCTTCGTTTTTGCGCGCACAGGCACCGTCTAGTTCCGGGTCGAGCCACGACCCACGACAAATTTGTTATTTGTAAATTTTCTTTTTTTAATTCAAATCCAATATAAAACTTTGGAAAATCATATCTTTTATTGTAAAAATCCAAATAAAACAAATAATATGTCTATTATTTTCAGAAAAATATAATGAATCTTAATATAATATCCATACATCTGTTTGCATCATTTATAAATTATTTCATTTGTAAATTTTCTTTTTTTAATTAAAATCAAATATAAAACTTTGGAAAATCATGTCTTTTATTGTAAAAATCCAAATAAAACAAATAATATGTCTATTATTATTAGAAAAAAATTAAAAAATCTTAATATAATATCCATATATCTGTTTGCATCATTTATAAATTATTTCATTTCTAAATTTTCTTTTTTTAATTCAAATCAAATATAAAACTTTAGAAAATAATATCTTTCATTGTAAAAATCCAAATAAAACAAATAATATGTCTATTATTATCAAAAAAATATAAAGAATCTTAATATAATATCCATACATCTGTTTGCATCGTTTATAAATTATTTCATTTGTAAATTTTCTTTTTTAAATCAAATCAAATATAAAACTTTGGAAAATCATATCTTTTATTGTAAAAATCCAAATAAAACAAATAATATGTCTATTATTATCGGAAAAATATAAAGAATCTTAATATAATATCCATACAACTGTTTGCATCATTTATAAATTATATCATTTGTAAATTTTGTTTTTTAATTCAAATCAAATATAAAACTTTGGAAAATCATATCTTTTAATGTAAAAATCAAAATAAAACAAATAATATGTCCGTTATTATCAGAAAAATATAAAGAATCTTAATATAATATCCATACATCTGTTTGCATCATTTATAAATTATTTCATTTGTAAATTTTCTTTTTTTAATTCAAATCTAATATAAAACTTTGGAAAATTATATCTTTTATTGTAAAAATCGAAATAAAACAAATAATATGTCTATTATTATCAGAAAAATATAAAGAATCTTAAAATAATATCCATTTAGTCCCGGTTGTAGTCACTAACCAGGACTAAAGATATTTCCCGCCATTTCCCATCGCTTCCCGCCAAGTTTTCCCGCCCTTTCCTTTTTATGAGAGCTTTTAGTCCCGGTTGTAGTCACTAACCGGGACTAAAGATATTTCCCGCTATTTCCCAAAGCTTCCCTCCAAGTTTTCCCGCCCTTTCCCTCTATATCTAGGGAGATCGCGCCATGGCTATCCACACATCCACACCTTCCTCTCTTAGAACAATGGACAATTCCTACTGGGCCATTCTGACCCTCGAGGAGACCGAGGCGATGTGCGCCTCCAGCTACCCTTGTCCGCCGGGCTACCGGTCGCCCGCCGACTGGATGCTGAGCGCTGGAGGGGTTCCTGTCCCTCATGTCCCTCAAGGTTCCGCACGCCAGGCGGCCATCACGAACCACTTCTACCACGAGCTCACGCCGGAGCAGCGGATGGATCCCGAGTGGGATCCCGACAACTACGACACCTGGAATGCCTTCTTCGCTAATAGGCAGGAAAGGGAGCTCGCTAGGTACGAGGGTGATGGCCCGCCCCCGGTGAACCACAACGAAGCCGGCCGCCGTCTGTGGTGGGTGAACCGTACTATCATCAGAGTGATGCGCTACATCGCCAGGGGAGACCATCCTCGCCTGCGGTTCCCACAAGTCCACCCGCCACAAAGCCACAAAAAGGCCCCTCCCCCGCCCGACGGTAGCGGCATCATCTTCCAGGAGACCCCTTCCCTGCCCACCGTGAATCCAAGGTCGGAGTGGCAGGTGCCCCCGGTATATGCCATGGCTGGGCGGAGGATCCTCGGAGTGGCAGGTGACGATGACGATGATGATGACAATGACGAAGAAGACCCTAAAGCTGCGTACTATAGGACTAGGCATGATTATGACTAAAGGGGCGGCTTTAGTCCTGAGTGTTAGCTAGTTCCGGTTTGTCCCGGTTTTTAATATTAATAAATATCTTGAGTGTTACCTAGTCCCGGGACTAAATATGAAGATGTTGTTATATTTAGAGGAAAAGGCCTATAAATAGAGAAGACTATAAATAGAGGAAAGGGCGGGCAGGCTGGATCGAGCAGCCTATAAATAGAGGGAAATGCCTATAAAGAGAGGGTTCATCTTTAGTCCCGGTTGGAGAAACCAACCGCGACTGAAGGGATTGCGGCAGACTAGGCCATGCAGCACTAATAATAGGGGTGAGTGTCGATATTATGTCATGCGGCTTGTACCTTGTCTCGGATGGTGTCACCAACTGGGACTAAAGATGAACCTTTAGTCCCGGTTGGAGACACCAACCGGGACAAAACACGAGTCAGCACTAATAATAGGGGGTGAGTGTCGACATTATGTCATGAGTGTCGACACTATGCCGAGCTGCTTGTACATAAATAGGCATCCTTGTGAGTCCGGTCCTCCAGCCAGTTTGGGGCATCTCCAAGATGGTTTTCGAGAGCAGGGACACCACTACGGCCAGTTTCAAGGAGATGCCGCCGGAGCCCAGTCCTTCGGCATCTCCAAGAAACTGGTCATGGAGGCACTCCCTAATATGTGAAATTAGTTAGCTCCCAGGCGTATTGATCTAGTTAGAGAAGTTACAAGCTGCAAGATGGTTTTCGAGAGCAGGGAAACCACTATGGCCAGTTTTAGGGAGATGCCGTCGGAGCCCAGTCCTCCGGCATCTCCAAGAAACTGGTCATAGAGGCACTCCCTAATATGTGACCTCACGCGTTTGGAGATCAGATCTTAATGGTAAGTACAAATCGGGACTAAAGGCCCCCCCTTTAGTCCCGGTCCAGCCACAAAACGGGACTAACACACTCAAGATGGTTTGTAGACAACACTATAGAAATGGACACATGGAGCATCTTCACTCATAAAATATTACAATTGTTACACATCATTTATTCGCGTGTGTTCCTTTCTGATCCCGCCGTATCCATGGAGCATCTTCATTCATTAACATGATGCTTGGGTCATCCTTCACTGCAAAGGGAGGAATTTCATGAAACTTATCACAATCTTCTGACATGTCTGTCTTGTCCTCCACTCCCACGATGTTTCTTTTTCCTGAAAGAACTATGTGGCGCTTTGGCTCATCGTCTGATGTATTCTTTTTCTTATTTTTTCTTTTTCTATGTTTGGTAGACATGTCCTTCACATAGAAAACCTGAGCCACATCATTGGCTAGGACGAATGGTTCGTTTAAGTACCCAAGATTGTTGAGATCCAACGATGTCATTCCATATTTCTTGTCTACCTCAACCCCTCCTCCTGTCAGCTTGACCCATTTGCACCAAAACAAGGGGACCTTAAAAGTAGGTCCATAGTCAAGTTCCCATATCTCCTTATGTAACCATAATATGTGGTCTTTGACCCATTGTTGTTTGTTGCATCAAAGCGGACACCACTGTTTTGGTTGGTGCTCTTTTTATCTTGGGCGATCGTGTAAAATGTATACCCATTTATCGTGTACCCTTGGAAAATCGATATAGTCGAAGATGGTGACCTAGACAACAAGTATAGGTGATCTTCAAGAGTGTTGTTTTTGATGATATGTTGCAACCAACTGCCGAAACTCTTCATGTGTTCATCTCTAATCCAAGAGTCATGCTTTCGAGGGTTGTTGGAGCATAATATTTTCTTGTGTTCCTCGATATATGGGGCTTCCAAGATAGAATTCTGTAGAACGGTGTAATGTGCTTCGGTGTAAGAATGTCCGTCCCTACATATTATTGATTTCCTTCCTAGAGTACCCTTTCCACTCGGTCTCCCCTCATACCGCGATTGAGGAATACCAATCGGCCTAAGGTCAGGAACAAAGTCAACACAAAATTCAATGACCTCCTCTGTTCCATAGCCCTTGGAGATGCTTCCTTCTGGCCTAGAACAGTTACAAACATATTTATTTAAGATTCCCATGAACCACTCCAAGGAAAACATATTGTGTAGAAATATAGGACCGAGAATGGAAATCTCTTCGACTAGGTGAACCAGTAGATGCGTCATAATATTGAAGAAGGATGGTGGAACACCAACTCAAAACTGACAAGACATTAGACCACATCATTCTGTAACCGTGGTAGATCTTCAGGATTGATTATCTTCTGAGAGATTGCATTGAGAAATGCACATAGCTTCACAATGGGTACTCGAACATTATTTGGTAGAAGCCCCCTCAATGCAATCGGAAGCATTTGCGTCATAATCACATGGCAGTCATGAGACTTTAGGTTTTGGAACTTTTTTCTGCCATATTTATTATTCCCTTTATATTCAACGAGAAGCCAGACGGTACCTTAATACTGCTTAGGCATTCAAAAATATTTCCTTCTCTTGTTTGGTAAGAGCGTAGCTGGCATGACCTTGAAACCATTTTGGATGCAGGCCATCTGGGTCTTTCATACGTTGATGGTCCTTTCATGCTTCTGATGTATCTTTTGTCTTCCCATGCACACCCAAGAATCCTTGCAGGTTCACGCAAAGATTCTTCGTCACATGCATCACATCGATTGCAGAGCGGACCTCTAAGAATTTATAATACGGTAGCTCCCAAAATATAGATTTCTTCTTCCACATGCGTGCGTGTCCTTCGGAACAGATTTTCCGCCAGGACCCTTTCCAAAGGTTACTATTTGATCCAAATCTTTGACCATATCAAATATATCAGCACCAGTACGCTCCTTAGGCTTCGTCTGGTGACATGCCAGACCGTTGAAATGCTTGCCTTTCTTTCTTAAGGGATGCTTGGCCAAAATAAATCGACGATGCTTATTGTACACATTCTTCTTACGATGTTCCAAATATATACTTTTAGTCTCATTTAAATAGTGTGTGCATGCATTGTATCCCTTGTTGGACTGTCCTGAAAGGTTGCTAAGAGCAGGCCAATCATTAATTGTTACGAAAAGCAATGCTCGGAGGTTAAATTCTTCCTTCTTGTGCTCATCCCACTCGCGTATGCCGGGTTCGTGCCACAACTGTAAAAGTTCTTCAACTAATGGCCTTAGGTACACATCAATGTCGTTTCCGGGTTGCTTCGGACCTTGGATCAACACTGGCATCATAATGAACTTTCGCTTCATGCACAACAAAGGAGGAAGGTTATGGATGCATAGAGTCACGGGCCAGGTGCTGTGACTGGAGCTCTGCTCCCCAAAGGGAGTCATGCCATCTGTACTTAGACCAAAACTTAAACTCCTTGCGTCATCTGCAAAGTCCGGGTACTTTCTATCGATTTTTCTCCATTCCGACCCATCAGCAGGGTGTCTCAACATCCCGTCTAACTTACGTTCCTCTTTATGCCATCGCAATAACTTGGCGTGCTCTTTGTTTCTGAATAATCGTTTCAACCGTGGTATTATAGGAGCATACCACATCACCTTGGCAGGAACCCTCTTCCGGGGGGCTCGCCCTCAACGTCACCAGGGTCATCTCGTCTAATCTTATACCGAAGTGAAGTGTATACCGGGCATGCATCCAAATTCTCGTACTCCTCACCGCGGTAGAGGATGCAGTCATTAGGGCATGCATGTATCTTCTGAACCTCTAAACCTAGAGGGCAGACAACCTTCTTTGCTTCGTACGTACTGGCGGGCAATACGTTATCTTTTGGAAGCATATTCTTCATCATTTTCAGCAACTTTTCAAATGAGGAGTCGGGTATAGCACACTCAGCCTTCCATCGCAGCAATTCCAGTATGCTGCCCAGCTTTTTTAGACCATTTTCGCAATTTGGGTACAACAACTTTTTGTGATCCTCTAACATGTGATTGAACTTCTCCCTCTCCTTTTCAGTTTCACAGTCTCTTCGTGCATCGGCAATGGTCCGACCAAGATCATCAGCCGGTTAATCATGTGTCTCTTCTTCATCGTCCCCTTCAGCATCCCCCATGGAAGTATCTCCGTACTCGGAGAAACCATGATAGTTGTCATCATCTTCCGCTTCTTCATTGTCTTCCATTATAACCCCTCTCTCTCTGTGTGCTTGGTCTAACAATTATAACTGGGCATGAATCCGGACTTCAACAGGTGGCTGTGAAGGGTTTTTGAGTCAGAGTAATCCTTCTGATTCCTACATCCACTACATGGACAGAATACAAAACCATTGCGCTTGTTTGCATGAGCAACACAGATGAATTCATGTATGCCATTAATGAACACGCCAGAGCGTCGGTCAGTACCGTACATCCATTCCCGGACCATCTGCATTATAGTAAAAGTATATCAAAAACCATTACACAACATGATAAAATTATTACAAGTTATATTGAGAGCTTCTAGAGCATTAATTTTGAATTTTTGAAAAATTTACATGCACCAATTTGTGACAGAGAGAAAACAATCAACATGATAAATGTGGAGTTTTTTTATTATTGTTCTATCAGTGAAAACCTCATTCAATTCTAAGCTCTAAAACTCTAAAATTAAACATTTCAATTTTCAGTAACTATGTGCCTAATCAAAATTTGTTACACATATATATCAAAATCCTTCTACTTCTAGAGCATGCATGCATTGATCCATATCTCTATATATACTTCTAGAGCATTATAGAGCTAAAGTATCAATAAGAGATGAAAGAATAAAGTTCTAACCTTTTAAAGCTTTGGATTTAGGGGTTGCAAACTAAATCTTGACAAATCTTGAGAAAAAATGGCATGAACTCGCTTGCTTGTTTGAGAAAAATGGCCACCATATGATTTAGGGCAGCAGGACAGGAAGCAGAATATATATTGGTGGACAACTAGTCCCGGGCCGTGATACGACCCGGGACTAATAGTTCATGAAAAGACCAGCTGACCTGCTCCAGGTTATTAGTCCCGGGCCGTATTACGGACCGGGACTAGAGATCTGGTCCGGCCTGGCACTAGTGTCTACGACCGTTTCTAGTTGTTAGAGGCCTCACGGCCCGGGACTAGTGCTAGCACTAGTCGTGGGCTGTGACAGGCCCGGACTGCTCGCGTTGTTCACATCGAACGCGAAGACCCTTTTTCCAGTAGTGTATACTCATAGAAATAAATTGTATGTGCACGTGCTCCAGCAATTTTAGTTTCTGTTCTCACAAATGTGTATGCATGTGCTCCTGCAATTTAGTTTCTGGTAATTGTATGTGCATGTGATGAACTCCCATATCATTGAACTGAATTTTCTGCTACAACTGAATGTTCAATTGCTACTGCTCTCAAGTTGTTCTTGATGATGCAGTTGGTCCATTTCATTTACTATATTGCATCTATCCTACTCAGAACTCCAGCCCTGTAGCCTGCTCCAGATCGATCACCGCTTGAAACAGACATACCGAGAGATGTCTCCCGCACCACCACCATGCAAAATAAGACCGTCGATGGCAATGCCAAAGGTAGGAGGAGGATCAGAGTAGTGGCGTTCAGCAGGATTTATGTTATGCCCCGTGTATCTTGCAAGTTTTCCAAAATGAATACATGCCTGCAGGTTTCGTTTCGTTTGCATAATCATATGGCCAACAATTTAGTACTGCCAGTGATTTGGGATTTTTTTTTTGCAACAGTGGTTTGGAAAAATTAGCGTATACTCAACATATGGTATACAGAGAATAAAAATAAGCCACTGGTTGATCTTACCGGTTGAGCACTTGCTCCAATCATTGAAACAAAGACAACTGTGGAAATCCAGTTGTGATTATTTTGCAAAACAAGATGAAAAATACTATTATTACTTACAAGTTTATATAGTGAGGGAACAAAATGCACCCCAATCACTTGTTGAATTATCGTTTGTATAGCTTCATATTTTCTGGCATAATCATGTACAATAAAAAGATGGAGTCCACTGGGATTATAAGAACTAAAAGAATAGTTGTGGCAGTTGTCGATCTATGTTGTAAGTTAGGGGGGCAGATTGTGTGTCTCTCCTCTGTTGTCAGTTAGCTTGGAGAGTGTGTGTGCGTCTCCTCTCTGTAGTTGTTGACACCTTAACTCCGATTGCTTAATAATAAATATGTTGTTACTTGTTCTTGTGACTGGAGCTTACTTCTTTTGAGAGAAGTTAGACTTGACCTTACTTCTTTTGTTCTTTTGACAATATATCTCTTGGAGATGAATCTGTGAGACCATTTCCCTCAAAAGAGTTATACATGTATCTTCAAAATTGTATGTGTTCTGTTCTGATCACAGCATGCTTTGTGTTATGTTGTGTGACTCAAATGCCTGCTAATGAAAACAAGAACATGTCACTCTACAGAGATAAGTGTCAGCTTTCTATTGAAACAAGAGCACATGCTCTGTCTTTTAACCATTGAATTGATCTTGGAAAATGCTTAATACAATGGGAGTACTCAAAGCCAATGAAAACTTCTCGCTCTGTAAGGACGGATAGAGTAAGGAAGATAGTAAATTGTTCCCTTTCACTGTATTTGACAATTCAAATCAACTTATGGCGAAAATATGGCCTCGACGCCAGCGGCGCACCAGGTCATGTAGTATATAGAGCATAGCGTACATAGATGGAGAAGAACTACGTACAACCTGGATTTATTCTACTAAATTATTCAGTATCATATATTGTATATCTCTCTATGAGAGAGATATGAATCATCAATCACTGAATGGAGCAACAACAAATGTTGTGGTGCTCATCTTCGAAGTAGTCCTCCGGCACATCGTTCGGCATGTAAGGGGGGCCGAAGGGTCTGCGACCGAAGGAAGTGTAGTAGTAGCCGGCCTCTGGCGATGGTGTGGCGTAATGATGCTGGTGGTAGCCGACATACGGGTTGTAAGGTGCAGGGAGAGGACCATACGGGTGGCCCATCATAGCCATGGGTGCCGGGAAAGCAAAGCTCGGAGGAGGCACCATGCCATATCGACCACCTAGTGGAGGAGTAGGCGCCTTCTCGCTGCGGGGGCTGTGGACGTCCATGTTGACGCCGAATACCACGGGTCCTCGACGTACAACTGGTTCATCTTGGGAGGGGATGCCGCCAAAGGGAGTGCGGCGATAGGCGGCCCCAGACGGCGGCGGCACCGCGCCGTATCCGTAGGTGTGGGGAGGAGCAGGCGTGGCCCGCCTGTGGTCGGCCAGGACGACGACGGGCCTCCTCAGCGTCGCCTCGAGCTTCTCCTTCAGAGTCGCCGTGTCCGCCATTCCGATGATGGCCACATGCCCCGTCTCGTGCACGTCCACATCCACCACACCTGGAAAGACATAGATCGGTAGTATCGTGTAAAACTAAAGCATACATATGGATGATGCATCGGTGGAGTGAGTCAGATCGATCGATCGGAACTGTGTATAGTATACGCATACCAGGGATCTTCTTGATGAGGTCCTTGGTGATCTTCCTCTCCCTGCGGCCCATATCAACTTCCAGTATTACCAGCCACATTGCTCGATCTCGCTTGCTTTGCGTGCTTCTTCTTCTCCACGTAAGGCTAGACTGATCTAATGAGGGATTCGATCATACTGTAATATTGTCTATTTATACCCGCCAGGCGGGGCGCCAGCTGGAATAACCGCGTGAATTGAATTCTGATTTTACTTGCCACATTCGGTGTACTCTTGCCTATGGCTCTTCTCCCTTGATCGATCGGGGGCCTGATCCGCTAGCTGGAAGAATCGCTAGCTAATCCCCGGATTGCCGCTGGCCCTCGCGCCGAATCTGATTTCCTGCCATTCCCAATTAATTCACACGATTGCCTTTCAATTCTTGATCGATCCTGACCCTCATCCGCACGCAGCTCGATATTTACTTATTGACCACTATAAATCGGAATCTTGACACTGCCGTCAAGTCTGTGTACGTGGCAACACAACCATATTTTCATGAAGTATTCATTTTTATCTCTAGTAAGGATAAAAGTCCATTGGTCATCCTTCATGTGGAGATATAGCTAGGGGACGGGTAATCCATGGAGGCCATCTATATGGTCCAGGGTTTTATTAAAAACCAAGAGCACAATGGAGCGCCGGAATCCCGCCAGATCTTGCATGTGTTCCTATATACTTCCTCCATTTTTAAATATAAAATATTTTAGTTTTGTGAAAGAAATGTATCTAGACTTATTTTAGTATATATGTTCACTTAAGTTTGGAGTGAATCTACACACTAAAAAAAGTCTAGATATATTTGCTTCACAAACCTATAACATCTTACATTTTGAAATGAAGTGAGTATTAGGTAAAAAAAAGTGTGATAGGATGTTGAGATAGACAATATATATGTATGTACCATGTGTGAGAAGATGTTCTCACACATATACATATATCCATGGGACGATCGACAATAATAGCGCCGCCTCGGGTCAATAGGAGGGCAGGTCCTTTAAGATCTTGGGCTCAAACTTTTATCCACCATCCTATGATCTAATAAACTAATAAAAAATGCATCATCTAGATAGAGGGCATTTGGTGGTCAATTCATCAGTTGGCTTCACCTAGAACCTTTCGGGACAACCCCGCGATATAAACAAGTTTCTGCCGGTCTAACTGGAAGGGGCTCAAATTTAGTCTGGAGCTACCTCGTAGATCTCTCAAGAATTTTCTAAAAAATTATTTTTAGATACAAAACATGGCATTTCTTCAGAGATCACATAAGATATTAGCAAGACTCGGCATATGGCATATGTGCATCCGGGATTACGGAATCGGGACTAAAGAAACCTTTAGTCCCGGTTCTGTTACAAACCGTGACTAGAGGTTCTCAACGTGGCCCCGTGGAGTGCGATGGGATGGAGGACCTTTAGTCTCGGTTCGTAAGGCTATAAGTATTTTGCCGCGGCAGCGTTATGGCAATCGGCCGTCACGGCAGGAGATGGGGTTTTAGGGTTTTGTTTTTTGTCTTTTGTGTTCAATTATTTTTCATTTTGTGTTTTTATTTCAATCAATTTTTCGTATAGATATATATTATTCTACGCTACTACATGTTGTACACGTTGATGCATATATAATATAATTTCTCTCACGAGCATACAGACATATATACAGCTTGGTATACGAGTCCCAACCGGGACTAGAGCTCGTCTATTTGATTACACTAAGATTATTATATTACATCGATAATTTAAGTTCTATCTATGTTGTATTATCCTTTTGGATTTATGACGTCTCTGAGCAAAAATCCAGACAATTCCTCTTGAATTGCTAGTAGGCGTTGGTGTGGTAGAAATTTATCTCGCATCGTATCCAACTATATATAAATAAGTAGATCATTATGAATGGAACTCAATAAAAATTATGGTATAAAATAAATTGTGAATATATTGTTTACGTATTTGAAAAAAGTCTGTGTCCTGCTCCATACACCCATGAATGAACTCGCATACATAGTATCCACATAAATTAGTTTCCCGTGGCTACCTTGCACACTTTTCGAGAATGTAATTCAATCAAATAATATTCAAGGATTATAATTGTATAGAAACTAGAATTGAAAAGATGCATGGACCTAGCTCTCGTACTACTTACCGGGATCGGAGGAAAAGTCAGTTCCTTACGCCATTCACCCTTAACCTCCTTCGTGAAACTTTTTCAAACCTTGTCCGGCAAAAAATAAATGAATAAATGAGTTATTAATTACTTGACATCTCAGAGAGTGAGCAAGAGACAGATATAGTGTGTTACTTTTGGAGCATATTAAGTATGATGCGGTAGTCTTCCATTGAATTATTTAATAAGTCCGAGATTTCAACTTTTGCATGGTGAGCGTCAGTGTTTAGAAGAATCCAGCGAAAGTTGTGCATGTTTATATACTCATCAATTACACTTAACATCGAGTAAACAAAAAGTGAATATGTACAAGACAGTAAGACTCTCACCCGTAGTTGTAAGGAAATAGTATTACCGTCTTGTAGTGTTGCTCCATTAAAAACATTAGCAAGTTATCCTTCGTTTCCTCGGGCTTCTCTCTTCGTGTATGTCCATTAACTATGTTTGGGTCAACGAACCCAATGCCATAGATTGTATTTCTTCTATATTCCCGAATCTTCACTCTGCATATAATAGTGTATAGAAGGAGATATAGTGAGGATAACTACAGGCAATGAATTGAACGAGCTGAGCTAGAGACTTAATTACTTACAGACAATAGCAGCTGATGAGGGACTATAGAGATCATGTCCGGACGGAAGTACTCATCTCCAACTTTCAGTAGGAGAATTTGTCGCTCTTCCTTTGCGACTTTGAAGTACCAGGCATGCAAAAGTCACATATGTGCCGGCAGATCATCGAATACCTAATCGCTGACTAGAGGCTCCCCATAGACATATTTCTGTGCTATTGGTGCCTGGGCGATTTCTCCGCCACCTAGAATTTCTTCAACAATCATTTGACACTCCTTGGATAATTTAATAGCCTCTTTCATATTTATTGCATCTTGAGTGGGGTAACACCTTGAGCAGGGGGATCGATTGTTTTGTATGTTTGCCGAGTTGGGGAACTTCTCTTAAGCTTCTCCCGCTTGCACTACTTCTTGATGTCTTCTATTTCACTTTCTTCGTAAGACGGCGTGTATAGTCATCTTTCCTATGTAACACATGTTGGGGTGGTTGTGCAAGGAATTCCTTGAAGTGCTGCTTGAATTTCGGATCAACTATCAACTTTGGATCAGGTTTTTTTGGTGCAAAATGGGCCTTCACTTTGGCTTGGGAGATCGGCATGCTTTCCTCATTAGTCCGGTGGTAAGCTAACTTGAGAAGAGGCTGTTGTACTCTTGGTAGGGGCTCTTGTCGTTTTGCGTGTTGGTTATCCCTTGACGAAGCGGTGCTATTCTTACGCTTCTATCCCTTTGAGTTAGTAGGCAACGGAGGCGAAGGCGGAGGCACCAGAGATGGAGATGGACTCGCATGCGGTCCCTCTCGAGAAGGGGTGGATTATTGCTTCTCGGAGGAGACGATGGCGTCAGAGGTGATGGATTGCTTCTCGGAGGAGATGGTGTCCTTAGAGGTGATGGATTGCTTCTCGGAGGAGAAGATGGCCTTGGGGCCTAGCTCGGAAACACGATGTGCTCCTTTTTCCACACCGACAGGAGCATAGCCAGTTGGAATATGACGTCCATGATAGGTCGCTTCTTTTGGACAAGGTAAAGCAAAGACGAGCGCCACCTTCATGGAAATGTTCTTCAGTGTCACATGTATCTCACAAGTTGTCCTTGCCTCGACTTCATCCACCGGGTAGCGAACCATTGTTGCACATGCCGTATCATCTGTCACCGGTGCATTATTCTTGATCAGTAGTACATTATTAGCTTGTATCTCCGTGGAAGCCACGCTGCTTCTCCGTTGAGATGAACCCACCGTACTGTCAAATGCAGGATCTTGCTGTCAAATCAGTAGTTCATTGATCTACTCCTGCTATAGCTTGAACATGGCTTGAAATTCCTCGTTCCTTTTTTCAATCGCCTCCAACCGCGTTGCCTCCTCCGACTTCTGCCGGTTCATTTTTCTCGATCAGCTTTTATAAGTGTCAATGTCCTCGGGAACCCAATCTTCCATGGAAAACATGGTCCAATCTTGCCATTCGGTGTACTCTTGCCTATGGCTCTTCTCCCTTGATCGATCGGGAGTTGATCCGCTAGCTAGAAGAATCGCTAGCTAATCCCCTGATTGCCGCTGGCCCTCGCGCCGAATCTGATTTCCTGCCATTCCCAATTAATTCACACGATTGCCTTTCAATTCTTGATCGATCCTGACCCTCATCCGCACGCAGCTGGATATTTACTTATTGACCACTATAAATCGGAATCTTGACGCTGCCGTCAAGTCATCGTACGTCTCATGCATACGTTTGTTGCTGTGTACGTGGCAACACAACCATATTTTCATGAAGCATTCATTTTTATCTCTAGTAAGGATAAAAGTCCATTGGTCATCCCTCATATGGAGATATAGCTAGGAGCCGGGTAATCCGCGAAGCCCATATATATGGTCCAGGGTTTTCATTGAAAAGTGAGAGCACACCGGAGCGCCGGAATCTCGCTAGATCTTGCATGTGTCCCTATATATTAGGTAAAAAAGTGTGATGGATGTTAAGATAGACAGTATATATGTATGTCTATGTGTGAGATATATCCATGGGACGATCGACAATATAGCGCCGCGTCGGGTCAATCGGGGGGGGGGGGGGGGTCCTTTAAGATCTTGAGCTCAAACTTTTATCCACCATCACTACAGGAATGGCTAGATCCGCCGATGGCCGGCCGCTACACCGACGGCCAACCTTTGGCCGTCGGACCGAGCCAAGCCAGCCCCCGTCGTCAGCCCTCGGCGTAGGCGTCCTTACGCCAACGGTCACCCTCGGCATCCCGCGGCCCTCGGCGTAGGCGTAGGACGCGTGGCAGGTACTGGCCAGGGCGGACGGCGCACTAACGGTGCGGCCAGTACGCCGAGGGCCACCCTCGGCATAGCGTCCACCCCAGGTACGCCGACGGTCACCCTCGGCGTACCAACCACGCGTACCAACCACGTACGCCGATGGTAGGGCCGGTTCTGAGATTTCGGAGGCCCGGGGCGAAACTAAAATTTAGGGACCCTACTAGTATATTTTTTCTAAATATACGATCTATGAATAATGAAAAATATGAATTCAAGTGTACCCAATTGCAATAGTCATACAATAATAACAATGTTTATATTTTATGCATAAATTAATAAGGAAAGTCAGGGATTGATGGAATCAATAGCAATCTTATCCAATAACTTCTTCACGCATAGAGTTGCTAAACCAGTTAACCTCTCGAGAGAGACCAAGATCTCAAATAGTTCTTAGATAATTTAAACTTTTACTAGGAAATATGCCTGTGCGTTGCAACGGAAGAGAAAATCAACGTCACGGATGCATGTAATGTAGAAATACATATTTTCTCAATCCGTGTCACGAAAACAACATAATATAGAAATACACAGATAGTACACACTTTACGAGCTCCACATAGAGAAAACATATTCTGCTCAAACAACACGAGATGCAATTCATCATTGGAATTCACGTCCACGAACAATTCCCTGTTCTACACGTATATGTACCAATTACAATAAAAGGATATTCTAATGCATTAGTCAGTACCAACAACTTTAATTTCTCTCAAATCTTTAGTAATACCAACGAATAATTTTCTTTTTCTCTCTATCAATCAGCTAACCCACTCAGTCTAATATTTCTGCCCAAAATCACAGTAAAAGAGCAGCACGGTGCCTCAACCCCTTCATTGCCAAACGCAGCAGCAACTCACCAATCAGTTGCACAACTCGTTGTCTTCATGCTACAGTCTCCATTGGAATGACCAGGAGGCGGCCCAAATCGCTCACAGCCCCATTAAGAGAGCTTAAGCGGCTCAAAATGGGCAATGGCTCCTCATCCACGATCATAATCAAGTTCGGACCAAGAGGTGATCATTTCCATTCTATTATCTTACCATATGGCTGTGTTGTTTCAGCATCTTTTAGTTGAAGTCAGATTAAGGAAATACATAGATATACCTTATCCCTGTCAAAGTTGTCTCCACGACTTGGATCAAAGAAAACATCACCTAAGGCAAGTTCAATGCATATGCATACAAAGAACCAGAGGACGGCAGATGCAGAACACTTAATCTCGGGACATTTGTACTGCCTTGCTTAGATAGCACTTGTGAATTCTGTGTATGTTAACCATGCATTTCCAAAGTTCACCAGCTTGCACTTTAGGTCATCCTGCATAGCCATCCTCTTCCTAGTACCTTTGCTAATGCTACCGTGTCTATGTCATCATCCTCTCTCATGTCTTCACTGATCCTGGCAAAGACCGCCCTCATTAGCATGCTAGCCTTATGTACATGGATATAGTAATCAGCCCTTACATCAGTAGCATGGGAACCTAGAATTTTACCACTAATATGCTACCAAAGGATGGAAAAGTTCAAAGCGTCAGATTTGCATACATTCAGTTCTACCTTAGTCATGAAGTATCATGGAAAAAAATAACCAAAAATCTTAGTATATGAGAACACGTGAATATACTCATTCAGTTCTACCTTAGTCATACTGAGAAAAGGAACATTTATACCTTTGCCTCTGCATGTTGCCAGAGAACACGTGGATATGCATACATCATTTTTGACATCCTCCTCACCAACAATGGCATCATAAAATCGACAACATATTATTATGAATCCCCAATATACTCATTGATGTGCCTGGGAGAAAACGATAGGGGAGGATGGCGTATGGGTGTGGGATTAGGATGTGTCTGGGAGCAATATAAAACTTCCCAAGTTAACCTGAAAATTTCCCGTGAGATTCAGTCAGCCATGTCAGCAGTAATAGGACGTGCATAAGCAGGTGCATGCTTGACTCCATGTCAATAATGAGATACTTGAATTAGAGATATACCATGAGATATAACCTTGATTAGATCAAGAATGTTATTTGAAGTTTAAACTTAACCACATATGCATCCTATGCTACATTCTTTAGACAAATAGATATGCTTGGTAAAGGATGTAACTGTCGGATGTAAGCAAACTCTGATCAATATAGAAAATTTTGGTTGCCAATGCTGGCCTCCTCATAGTATATAGTCTTAACGTAAATTTTGATTGCCCAAACCAGTGTCTCATAACTGTCGGAGGTAAGCAAACTCTGATCAATACAGAAACTTTTGGATGCCAATGCTGGCAGATCTATTGAGGAAAAAACATGTGTCTTCTATAGTCAATGCAAGATGAAATATTTGTTATGAAAATATTTCTGATGTAGCTTTATTATTAGGAATTCCTGCTACATGTGTGGCAAAAGAACAACATTATTTGTTAAACATAATTTTGGTTTCACTTAGACGCATTGGTGCCTAGATGAAGTTATTCACCAGTAAATGTGAGGCAGTAGTTGTGCTTCTTACACTTTCACTGGAAGCTGCGGGTAGGAGATCACGCCCCATTCTGGGGTTTAAGTGTCTAGTATTGCCTGCTCCTAAGAGTACAACAACCTCGGAGACAAGAATCATCTGCTTCCGACAGTCTAAACTGTTTACCGTATTCTTCTTCTGGAAGTAATCGACAAGGTTCAGACATGCCACCAACATGTTAACATCTCCTGCACGTACGAAACATTCTTGAGTATGCAACGACAAGGAAAAGAAGGGAAGAGAAAACTATAGGAAAAGTTGCTATTATTTCTCTAAAAGATCCAAAATTAGAACACAGTGGCCTAGATTGCTTACATGGATGATGATGTAGGCTGTCATTTGCAAAACTCTAAGTACAAACCTTTTTAGAAAAAATCTAGATATTCATTTGCGTTTGGAACTATTTGTCCCTGGTGTGTATATATTTGTGTCTTAAACACTGACCAATCAAATTCATGCTATCACAAATAAAAATAAAAATAAAAATATTCTAGAAAAAGTTAAATTAGACGTGAGACATCATTACTTTCATAGAGAAAATTTTTATAGACAATAGCAAGGATTTAGTTACATCCAAATTAAAATTCTATGTCACGCTATCAAGTAGATAGCCATGCGCTCAGAGCGACACTGAAAATGTTCGGTAAATTGCACACACAAATTTAGTGCAATGCATTCACAATCTCAAATGTATATGTTTTTAAATGTGGCAATGGACCTATTTGGCATTTGAAATAATAGGAATCAATACGCTAGCAAGGCAACGCCGTAAAGCACATGTGGATTGATCTAAGTTGTTGTATCCTTGCCCTTCTTAATTGGACCCTCCACCTGTAGAACACCTTCACTACAGAATGTACCTAGAGAAACTGTAAGTTCCTGGCCTCGGCGCACCTCTTCCCTGACCAACAACACCCCCTGTAAGTTCCTAGCCTCGACGCACCTCTTCCCTGACCAACAACACCTCCTGTAAGTTCAAAGCCTCGACGCACCTTTTCCATGACCAGCGACACCTCCCTAGTGTCCAGGCGGTTTTTTTCTTCTCAGCCTCCATATCCCATAGCTACAGCTAAACCTCCAAATCCGTAAACTGGCTACATTCGGCCTTCTGGTGTGTCGGCACTCTGTGAATTTCATGGGCGATAGAAGATGAGGTGGGTTTTCTGTTTCAAAGCAGATTTGTTTTTATCCATCTTATGCCTACAATAATTTGTGCAACTATGGCTGTCTGAAGCCAACACAAGAACTCTAAGGCACTTTCGGATACAAGCAGCAACTGTTGGTCGTCAGGATTTCACCTATCTATTCATATCATCTATCATTACTGATCTCATTTAGCAGACGAAAACTAATCTGCACTAACATCCACATAGTACAAATTGGAGAGCAGGAAAGTGCACTGACCACATCACCATGTTTTATACCATGAACGCACAATGTTGACCAATCATCCGTCAATTTGTCATCCTTGAAGCGTAGGCAGAAGTGACTCCGGACATGCTGTGCCTAGAACAAGTAAAGCAAGAACCATAGATGTTAATAAGTTGGCACTATGTTCAATCCAAACCGACATGCCAGTAAGTTTCAACCTAAATTGCCCATTTATGTAGTATATATATATGTCGCAGAAACAAACTTGTAGTGGTTCAAAACGAAAAAACTTTACATAATTTAGCCATGACATGGCAGCACAATTCAAAAGAAAACAACTTGGTGAATTACAGAACCTAGCATCACATCTAGATCTGTTGTATATGTCCATGTCATTGTAGAGAGCAATGAACACACATTCAACGGCTATCTTAAGCTCGGACACAACGGCATGCCTGTTGATTTGCACAATTACGCAATCAGCAGAACGCACACAATGTCAGAAGATTAGCAATCCCCGCTTCAAGAGGGATTAATATAGGGAAAATCCCAATCACCCAATCAATTCATGGGAATTAACCGAAAGGGGCAGGGCTTGGTACCCAAGTACGAATCGACGAGTTTGTAGATAGTGTGGGGGAGGTTGCGTCCACGGCAAGATCTCGCGGCCGTGTTAACAACTTGAGTTCCGCCGACGGTGATGTTGGTAGATTAAGCGAGTTGCGGCGGAGGCAATCGTGACGGGGACTCGGTCGTCAGAGGGCCCAGAGCTCGCAGGCGGGGGTTTGGGACCTATGTTTTCCTGTTCCACCGGTTGTAGGAGTTGGTCGGAGATCAACGGGGTGGCGGCCAGATGTGGTTGTCTAGTCTTCAGCTGGATTGGTGGGGAGGCAACGAGGCAGGATGTGGGCTCGGAATGCACATCTGGGCGGGATGATGGAGGTGGGGTGGTGGCAAAGGCGGCGGCGTCGATCTCGAGCGGGAGCTGCTCGCCGATAGAGAGAGGGGGCAGGGAGGCGAAACGATGGCGGCGCTGGCGAGGATGAGATCTCCGAACGTGATGAGGTCTGAGGTGATCAGCTGCAGGACGCGGAAGGAGCGGGGGGAGATGCGAACGTCTGCGGCGATAATTTCGGGATTGATGGCGACGACTGCGTGCAGGCGGAGAGAGGAGCGGGTGACTCGACAAATGACGAATGGAACGCTGCGCGACGAAGGAGCGACGTATTGGCGACGACGGAACGCGATTTCTTTTTTAGGTAAGTACTAGTAATGTGCTCGTGCGTTGCTACGGGAAACAAATTATTTTATCAACACGTATTGAGTTTAATCAATCTGTGAGTTTAGAGGTATGGATGGTGACACATTGAGAAACTATGGTATTATAATCACCAGAGACGGGCTTAACCTCTTCATTTTTTTATCTCACGTATCACAAATTATTTTCTCCATAACGTCTCTCACTTCCTCTCCTAATTTGTTTGTTCTCTTTTTTCATAGTGTGCAAGAAGTATATCAGCTCAACCAACAATTTCAAGCACGTTTACCGAAAAATCATGTTTATCTCTAAACTCAACAGCCAAACATAATTAAGTGAAGTAGTGGCCCGAAACAAAAGCTAATGCATGTACATACATGTATAGGTTAGTCATCAAGTACTTAAAATCTTGCGCAATATGCTTTAACTATTTTGCAATGAACAAATTGAGTGTACTAATTTTCTTATAAGAATTTATCTGGGTGTATAGATATATTGCCAAAAGAAACTTGTCTGATATAAACATATAAAGACTACAGTTATCCAGTGTACACCGAACTCACACCTCTAGTTAATACTTGTTACAATTGCAGCGATGCAGTTTCTCTCATGACCATAGAATACGACAATACAACCAACATATAAAACCTTTCTAGAAAGATGTGCAGCAGTGATCTTTTACATGTAACACCAGCTCACGGTGATGCCTTTAAGAAGACAACTCTACAGGTGATGCAGAGTCAGCCACTCATTCTTGAACGATCTCCCTCAAACTCCACGTTGTGCAATCTTTGTTTCTCTTATGAAATCCACGCTTGCATGAACAAAAACCAGAATCTCCTAAAGAACAGAAGCTTCGGTGTAGCTGATCTCATACTACAAATTCAGATAAGCTCCGAGAATCAGATGAAAGAAAACATAAATCATGACAAATATTGTCTCCCTAATTTTACAACATGAATGTCACCATCATAACCTGCAGAAGGAAAAGAGAGGTCTCGGCATTCTAGGATGCTAAACACATTCCATGTTTCAAAGGAAACTAATACAGAAAGGAAAGAACTTCGTGCTAAAACATGAGAGAAAAACATACCAACTATCCACATGGTGATGATTGCAAAGTACATAAGCCTGTTTGATTTGATATGCAATACTTGTATTCAAATACCAAATAATCAATTATCGCAGGACATATTTCTAAAAGCACACTAAGCAAAAGCTCTCTTATAATATCGCAAGTGTACAACATGAAAATGTCCTTGTGCAAAAGAATCCTCATTTCAGCAACGTATAAATAATTGAGATATTCATGACATAGTTCCTGAGATCCACCATTTCAATGATTTGGATGGATTATAAAGGACAAGGTGAAAATATAGAAATACCAAAAAAAGATGCAAGTGTACCTTCAGAATATTTTAGCTCCACTCCATGCTGCAGTCCTAATCACTAAGGGCGTATGGGACAAGGGCAGTACTGAACAGAGTGGCTGCATCAAGAAGAACTTAAGTTGGATCGCCATAAGAATTGTCGGTGGTGTGAAAGACGAGAGAGACAGGGCGTGACCTCACTGACCACGCCAGGGCCAGCAGTTTGTTGGTGTCGGATGGGACGACAGAGGAGCTCTTGCGTATGGAAGTTCGCGAGATGGAGCAGTTTGACATACTTACAAACTCGTGGGGACCGGCTCACCACCTGGTGAAGGTTTTGTCGGTGCAAACAGTGTTGTTCCTCCCAGCGCGATGGCCAGCCATGGCGAATGCAAAAGTTATTGCCTGTGTTATGTATAGTGCATAGTTTTAGCTCCTTTTTCAGGTTTCTCTACATGGCTACCAGGCTAATTGTTTCCCATTTTATTTACATCTTTTGGAAACTCATGTTCTTCCTGTGAGATTTATCAAGATTTTCCCATGAGTGGGATGTTTGAATAAGCAAGTTTGCTAAAGAAAGTAGACAAAAACTAAATAGCTAGGTTATCATAGTGGGAAAATAAATTAGGAGAACATAGGTTTGTGGGTTTAAAACAAAGTTCATCTTGGTAGATGTAGTCTCTAGGCGTGTATGAGTAACCTGCATACTTGCATCAAACACCCACAGTCAGCCTGCTATGCTAGAAGATAAAATATAGGTATACCTATGCATATTAGTAAATATAAATGAGCAATAAACATGGGCAACCATATGTGAGAACAGTTTTGTAGGCACCATCAAGCGTCAAGAAAATTCAATGACAAATCAAAACTGATATATTTGCATCAACAACGGAGAGTAGAGACCAACTCACTCATCCTGGAAAGTAGAAAAGAAACACAATGCAAGACAGGTTACTCCTGCTCTGAACAACGATGTTCGGAATAACCTTCAAAAGTTTCAGTAGAAGTGAGTAGTTCCCCATAAGATTGTCAATTCTAAACTGATTTTACAGGGTTGGTAATGCTCTGCAACTCATAGTTATGAGCGGAAAAACAAAATCTCGTGTCAACTCACCTGATTCAGCACTTCAATCCTAAATCATATTATCCTAGCTATACCCTGGTGGAGTCAGTGTCAGTTGATTGAAGCTACCACAGCAGTGCGCGGTTCAATCCTACATTTCTATGAACCAGGCTAACGAAAATGATTGAGTGAGTTGAAGTCCGATAGAGTGCATACCGGTGTACACTACTGCTTCTCTCGAGGATTGATTGGGCAGGCTAAGGAAACGGAGGGGGCGACATATTACCCGACCACGGAATGCTCTGTTCCTCTTAGGTAGTAGAAAAAACCAGGATGGATCTCTTTCTCTCTCTATGTGAGTCTCTTTCCATTTCCAAATCAAAACATGTCATGCCCATCGAACCTACTACAAAATCTTCATCACAGGACCAGCCCGGCCCCTTTCCCACATCTGTTATAAATCAAGAATAGCATATTTATGGACGCACTTCTGAAACATTTGATTGTTGTTGTACAGATCGTGAAGGAAAATACAAACAATTGACAAAGCTAATTCTATCAGTGATTTTTAATAAATTTATTAATCCTATCCTATAATGGGTATATGAAAGAAAAACCATTGGCATTGTAGAAACAACCAATGCATGAAAAAATTGAGATGCATTGCCTAGAGCAAGAAACACTACAATAATGATAAAATTGCCCATGCTACAACTGCACAAACTACCTAGAAATACATTACGAGCCTGAACTTAGGATGCATATCATGCATGAACTCAAATAACTTGTTGACCACTATCTTTAGAAACTTTCAATGACCCTTAGAAATCTTGGATACTTAAATATTTGTGGGCAGGGGAAGAGGTCACAGCACATGCAGGCTCGCATGTCAAGCGATCACAGGTGCAGGCCTGGAGAGACCTCTAAAATTTTCAATGAAACCCAACTCAATCTATTGATAAAAAACTTGCAGATAATGTGATGCCACAAATAAAGTGAGTAAGTACACTTGATTCCTTCATGGTATGGAATTCCATGTCTATTATTTGACCATGGTGAATCACATGTACTATTCACTGTAGAACTGGGACCAAATATATGAAACATGGAGATGAGGAAAATCTGAAGGACCAAACATCGGCCTAAGAAGCATATTGCGCTGAAGGCGGCGACACCTGGTCACGGAGCTCGGGGTAAAATCAGGGAGGACCTGGGTGGCATAGTTCATGGAGTGTTATTGAGGGATGAGTTGGGCGGCTGCGGCCTCCATCCCAATGCGCCCTTGCAAGATGAGTGTGGTAGCTTAGTCTGGTCATGGTTGTTCCTGACATCGGGACTTTTTAGACGGGCATCACCAGGGGATAAGTCATGAGAGTCCTAGAATATTAATCAGAGTACATCAGACTCCAACCATCCAAGTAGGCGGCATTGATGCATTCATCGAGATACTAACCTAGGAAATTAAGGTAGAGGAAAACCAAACCTGAGAGTCGGAGGACCTGAGTTTCTTCCGTGATGGAGCACCACGGCCATACCAGATGTCCAGATCCCATGTGTTCGGTCACAGTGGCTATAGGTGGACTTAATCCTCCTTATCTAATTCACCGTCGCCGGATCCGTCCTGCCTAGTCCCGGACTCCCGACGAAGAGGTGCTACGACTTGGGCAGGGGATCCTTGGTTCCGGCAGGGATGAGTACGACAGCGTCGTAGTGCTGTCGATCTTATGTGTGTAGGCATGAGGGAGAGGGGAAGGGCGGGGCGGTCGTGGGCGGGCGAGGTAGCATGGGTGGCTTGAGGGCGGCGTGCAGGAAGGAGTTGTGGACAAGAATAAGAGTGATGCAGAACGCTAAGGCGGATCTTGATTTTGGCGGACCAACTGAAATTGATGCTGGCGAGCTGCCTCAGCTGCAGGGTCCGGCACACGACGAGGAGAACGGAAATCAGGCGTGAGTTGAGGCCACCATGGTTGTCCGTGCAAGCTAATTCTTCAGGCCTCAAGACCTCGACCACAACGCGCGCTAGGAGCTTGCCATGGCCGGCGTGGTGGAGAAGTATTAGGTGGCGCGTGGAGTGATTGTGGAGGCGACGCGATGGCTGAGGGAGCCAGATCCACGGGCGATGTCGATGGGAGGAGGGTGAGAGGACAATTTTTTCAACGCGTTTTTTTGCGAGGCGCGATCCGCGGGACATAGAAGAAAGATGGGACGAGTCGGACGAAGGGCGAGACGTATCAGTTGACAACGGAACATGAGATTCTTTTTATGTAGTAGAGATATATAGAGAAAAGCTTCTTTCAGCAGATAAAAGTCAAAATAAGATCCAATAAGCGATAAAAATATTAGGATAGAAATCCACTTCTCTAACAAATGTAGAAATCTCCATATCAGCCATGGATATATCAAGCAAAGTGACTTAGATCAGAAATAAGATCACTTAACTCAAATCGGATGTACCAGATGAACCAGGTCAAGAGAAACTTTCTCTAAATTTAGTGCAAGTCTTTATGTTGAGAGGCATTACTTAGTTGACCGCACTGGAAATAAAACAATAATTACTAATCAAAACTAGAATTATGGCATAAATTAGAACTGAAATCCACATAGAATCGGTACACACTTTTGATACCTTCTACGCAGGATTGGACGGGAGGCCATCCTTGGCATAGGATTTGAACGGAAGGAACAACCTCCTAGCGAATCTCGATCTCGAGAGAGGGACACTCGAGATGAGAGGTCAGTGAGACGTGCGATGGAGCGTTCCTATTTACGATCGGGAGTTTGAGAGTAAGAGTTATAGAAGGAATCGGTCGCTAGATTAGGTCCAAGACGATCGACCTCATAGGTACATACACGTTCAGAAAATCAGAATGCTTAATCTGGCCCAACCGGAAACATAAAAATGCAGTCTTATTTTTTCCCTAGGGACTTATATACAGGCACATATCTGGGGAGGGCCCCCAATTTTTCTGGGCCCGGGGTGGCTGCCCCTCCAGGGCCGGCCCTGGCCAACGACGTAGCGTCTGTATTTTTTTCTGCCTACTTATAAATTTATTTTATATTTGTATCAATTATTTATGTTCTATTTTTATTAATTGGATGGATTCATACCCTCTGAATAGCGGTCTCCACGCCCACATGAAATGTCGTTGCGAATCTTCTCACACCCCGAGAAATTTGCATATGTTTGTAAGTGTTATTATCGCATGTGTGTGAATTTTATGTATCACACATTTTGGAGAAGTTGTTCAAAGATTCAATGCTTTTTCTACGCCAACTCATTTTTACACCATTGCTCATGAACCATTGAAAAACTACCAGATGATATCAGTGCTATGCGATGCAGTAGACCATGTTCCTAAACCAGGTGCCAGATTGACAAGAGCAAGTGCAAGAGGGAGAGGGATCATATGTTTGATCATAAAAAACTTTATTCCATTATATTCAAGTACATAGAACCTCTGAGTTGAAAAGATACATTGAACTGCTATAGAGAAAAGAAAAATGCAACTACATAAAATACAGAAAAGGCACACATATTGCAATGCTTGAATGGAAAAGATACATATGCTTCATAACTCTTGGCTACATGTCCACTGTATTTTTACCCTTGTTGTTCTTCTTCTCATTCTTGAACATGCTGAAAACAAATTTAATTCCCTTTTTGATCTTGCACAATGCACCAACAGCTTCTAACTCTGGAGCATAGCTTCCTAGAATAAATGCTGGCAGAATGTAGTCTTCTGTTGTTTGGGTATCTCTGATTTAGCAAACCAATTCTCTCCCTTCTAGATCATAGCCCCTTAAGGCCCTCCACTGCCATCATCTCTTTCTATGCCCTTCTCCTAGAAGCTTTGGGCCCCACAGATCAGGGTTTCGCGTCAAACCGCGCTCCGGGGCGTAGGAATACCTCAAGAATTTGCATGTGGCCCTAGCACATGCATGGAGGTGTGGTGTTGTGTTGAAACATCCAAAACCTACTAGTGTCCGGGTGCTTGCATGCGCTGTAACCTAGAAGCAAAGGTTCTGGACTTGTATAAGGGGGAAACTCCCCGTTCAGGTGAAACCGTGTAGGATAGTGCCGCACCTTGTGAACCAACATGGTTTTACATCATCATATGACGTAAACAAACACAAAACAAGAGAGATCTATGCTAGGCTACCCCTGTTAGAGGAACGTCTAGGCGGTAGACGATCCGAGGCCCACAGATCTGGGTTCCGCGGCAAACCGCGCTCCGGGGCGTAGGAATACCTCAAGAACTTGCATGTGGCCCTAGAACATGCATGGAGGTGTGGTGTTGTGTTGAAACATCCAAAACTTACTAGTCTCCAGGTGCATTCATGCGCTGTAACCTAGAAGCAAAGGTTCTGGACTTGTATAAGGGGGAAACTCCCCGTTCAGGTGAAACCGGGTAGGATAGTGCTGCACCTTGTGAACCAACATGGTTTTACATCATCATATGACCTAAACAAACACAAAACAAGAGAGAGCTATGTCGGGATACCCCTGTTAGAGGAGAATGCTACGAGGGTAGACCTGCGGGGCCCTCGGTCTATGGTTTCACCGGACAAAGACCGCCGGAGCGTCGGAATCACATGAGAACTTGCATGTGGCCCTTGCACATGCATGGAGACTGGTGCAAGGTTGGTAGGTGCCATGTGCAGGTCCCAAGTGTGCCCCCTTCTCGGACATGCCTTAACACTTAGTAAAATCTGGATCTTTACGTGGAAACTCCCATCGCAGGACAACCGGAGCCTATTTTATGGAAAAGTCGGCCCAACCTTTGATTTCCATGTATATATGTCCTGAACAAATGGAAAAGTCCACCGGGCTACCCCGTACGGAGGAAATCTATAGGGGTAGACCACTCGGGTCCTCGGATTAGGGATAGACCACTAGGAAACCGGTGGAACCATAGTCCCAACCTTGGTTTTCAATGTAGGTATGGCCTAAACAACACTAAACCAACAGTAAAGTCCATTGGTCAACCCTCGTATGGAGAAGTCTATGGAGGGTAGATTCACAGGGCCCACGTCTAGGGTTTGCTTGGAAAACAAGCACAAGATGAAATAAAAAAGTATATAGTAATAATATATTATAGTGGAAACTTGCAGCATCACCATAATGAGCAATCTATGAAGCATCCTCAATAAAAATCTATGCAAATAGTAAATAAAAAGATCGCTGAGATGCTCATTGTCTACTTGCCTTGTCATTTTGGTTATGGGATAGCTCCTGTACCATGTGCAAGGGGTACCCCGTTGATGGTTCTCTATGATACACATGTACTTACTATGACAAGAATTTACAGGTGACCAAAGTTGAGTAGCATGCGGTGCGGCCCTCGTATTCAGGGGACATGAGATTGCCAACTTATACTTTGTCAAGCATATACTCCATCTTTGTTCACTTTAACCTTAATCACTTCAAGATGCTTATGACAGGGGCAATGATGCCTGAAAGATACAAGTACCATAATGAAAGAGCATTTCCTATCCTTGTGATTTTGATGTTTGATAACAACACACCTATCGGTTTAATCGTGCGCTAAGTGTATCACATGTTTTGTAGATTGTGGCACAAATATTACCTTGCCCATTTGCCCTTGCCAAAAGTCTCTGTGCCAACCGGTAGTATCGGAAAAATGACCAGATTATCACCTCTTCCCAGTACCGGTTGCAAGGTGGGTGGTTCAGCCTTTCACAGCCCTTCAGACCATCTGGCCTGAGCTCACTACCGCCCAACCGGTAGTACCGCTTGGACACGGTAGTACCGCTGACTGGCAGCCCCGAGGAAGGACCAGCCCTTCCTCTCGCCAAGACAACCGGATTGGGACCGGATTACTACCGACCGTAGTATCATTGCCATCGACCGGGTACTACCGCTTGGGGGTACTACCGCAAGGCTATACCGGGCAAATCTGAAGCTGGCTCGACCAAGTAAAGCTTCTCCGGTACCTGGTCTGGTACTGGACCGGTACTACCACTTGCAATCGGTACTACCGCTTGAGTACCGGTAGTACCGGTGCATTTATTGCTCCAACGGCCAGATTTCTCCAAGGGGTATAAATACCCCTCCACCTACCTTGGGACAAGCTGCTCATTTTGCATTGAACACTACTACCTCCATTAGAGCCACCAAATCTCCAAGATCTCTTCAATCCACCACCCAAAGCCTTTGATCTTTGGGGAATCGAAGGAGGATGCCTTGATCTACTACTTCACCAAAAGAGATCTTCATTTCCCCCTCATTCACTTGAGGGCCCCTTGCTCTAGTGTTTTCTTGGAAACCCTAGTTCTAGATTTGGTTCTTACAAGCTTTTATTTGATTGTCTTGATAGCTTGCTTGTATTTGGGAGCCTCCAATTAAGTTGTGGATGTGTGCCCCAAACTTGTAAAGGTGTCGGCTTCCACCTTGAAGGTTGCCGATATAGTGTAAGGTGGATCGAGCCCGTTGGGGTGAGATTCATCGGAGAACAAGGGAGGCTTGTCGTGGCATTGGTGGTTTGAAACCACCCCCTCTCCAAACATAGACGTACTTCCCCTCAAAAGGAAGGAACTATAGGAAACAAATCCTTGTGTCTCTGCATCCACCACTTTGGTTACTTCTATCCTTTACCGCACTTTACTTACTTGTTCTTGCTTAGTGTTGTGTTAGCTAGTGCTTATTTTTCATATAGGTAAATTCACCTTAGTTGCATTATCTAGAGAATTTACCTTATTGTCAAACCCTAATTTGAAAAAGAAGAAAATTTGAAGTAGCACCTATTCACCTCCCCTCTAGGTGCCCATACGATCCTTTCAATTGGTATCAGAGCCTCGTCTCTTTAATTGGTCTTTACCGCCTAAGAGAATATGGGTAGCCACGAAGGGGATGGTGATGGTGAGCACACCACGGTGACCATGGAAGATCTCAAAAACTTGGAAACAAGATTGAGCTCTTCCTTGGTCAACAAAGTCAAGAAGATGCTTGAGAAACTTATTAAATACAAAGATGGCTCATCATCCCCCTCTCCTCAAGAGGATCCTCCATACATTTTACCTAAAGGGAATGCTCCGGTATCCCCCGAGGGTATAATGGTGGGGGGTAAACAAGACAACACTAACTCCTCCACACAAAATGATGGTGGGAAGGGTGAGCATCGTGATTCATGGTACTCTCCCGACCCTCCAATCCCTCACCCTCATGTATACAATAGAGGTGACCCACCTAAGCTTGAAGTATCTTCTACTTTTGCTCAATGACAATCTCTAATGAAAACTCATGTGTGCAGCTCTTGCATTGAACTATGGAACATTATCGAGAATGGACTCTTTATTGGGGATCCAAACAACTTGACAAGAAGAGAAGTTGTCAATAGTCAACTCAATTCCACTGCCTTGCACATGATTCAACAAGGATTGGGTACAAAGGATTACCCACACATTGAGAACCTAAGTATTGCCAAGGAAGCTTGGGATGCTCTCACAGTGTTGTTTGTTGGGAATGAGAGCATGAGGAGGAACCGGTATGATGCACTAAGAAATGAAGCCGAAGGCTTCTACATGATGGAAGGTGAAGATCATGAAGACATGTACCATAGGCTCAAGACCACCACCACCGCTTTTAGAAATGTGGGTGCCTCACATGTGGATGATGCGTGGATAAAAAGGAAATATGTGAGTGTACTCATGCCCTTGGAGCCCACCGACTTGAAGAGCCTACAAGGAAGACACAACTACCATCTCATGACCTCAAATGAAGTAATGCAAGAGATGGCCTCTTTCAAAGTTGCTGCCAAGAATGCCAAAGATGCCCGTCCTCGTGCCCTTGGTATGAGCAATGTTGTCAATGTTGCTTTGAAGGCCAAAGTTGTGGACCATGGGGATGAAGATGATAGTGATGAAGGCCTCTCCATGGACCACCCCGATGAAGTCAAGATTGCTCATAGTCAATGTATGGCCTTATATGCAAAGAACTATTGGAAGAACCCCGCCAAGGCCAAGATGGAAATGCAACGAAGAAGCAACTCAAATGGGAAAAGAGAAAATACCACTAGATTGAGAACTTGCTTCAATTGTGGTGACCGCTATCACTTTGTGGCGAGTTGCCCCTATGAGAAAAGAGAAGATCATGGGGGTAAGCTTGTGTTGAAGAAGACTCTCAAAGCACCTTACAAGAAACCCTTCATCAAGAAGAATCCCATCAACAAGAAGTCGGGAGAAATTGTCTTGATCACTCATAAAGAATACTCCTCCGACAATGAAGATGATGGAGATGAGGAAGAGGAAAATTCTAATGGTGTGGCGGTTCTAGCTACTACTTCTACTCCGACATTCTCACTCTTCGATTCTCCAAATGAGAATTCCCCATCAAGAACTTCACTTGCCTTATGGCAAGAGGAATGGAGACATATGCTTCCGGAGGGTCAAAGTGGGTGCTTGATAGTGGTTGCACGAGTCATATGACCGGAAGCTCGTCTATTGTCAAGGACTTAAAGCCAAATGATTATCAAATCACCGTGACATATGCCGACAAGTCAGAGTCTAAGGTAATGGGTTTCGGCAAGGTAGTGGTTGCTCACGACATTACACTCGTGAACGTCATGCTTGTTGAGACCCTTGGATACAATTTACTTTCAGTCCATGCTCTTGGAAAGATGGGCTTTGCCGTCTTTATTGATGTTGATATTGTGGTCCTCTTGTGGAGCAAGTCTCTCAAGGTCGCTTTCACTGGGTACGTCGAGCATGACTTGTACGTGGTGGACTTTTCGGGGCAAGCCACTACAAGTGCGATGTGCTTATTCGGAAAGGCCGATGTGGGTTGGTTATGGCATCGCCGACTAGCCCATGTCAATATGAGAACTTTGCAAAGTCTCCACAAGGAGGGTCATATTGTTGGACTAAAATAAAATGTTTC
Source organism: Avena insularis (assembly GCA_023614405.1). NCBI lineage: Eukaryota > Viridiplantae > Streptophyta > Magnoliopsida > Poales > Poaceae > Avena > Avena insularis. The sequence continues at coordinate 92,748,903 of CM042693.1, read as the reverse complement.
CTTTGCCAAAGATCGTTTTTGCAGGGCATGTGTTGTAGGGAAGATGCATGATGCTCCTCACAAGCCTAAGAACCGCATCAAGTCAACCAATATCTTGGAGCTCCTCCATGTGGACCTCTTTGGTCCTCCATCTCATGCAAGTCTTGGTGGGAATAAATATTGTTTGGTGATTGTTGATGACTTTTCAAGATACTCGTGGGTATATATCTTCAAGTTGAAGAGTGAGACCCAAAAGACCTTCATCGACTTCATCAACATGGTTCAACGTCAATACAATCTTCCCGTGTTGATTATAAGAAGTGACAACGGCACCGAGTTCAAGAACTACACCTTGAATGATTTCCTTAGTGATGAGGGGATAAACATCAATATTCTGCTTCATACACCCCTCAAAAAAATGGTGTGGACGAAAGGAAGAACCGGACTCTTATTGAGATGGCTAGGACCATGTTGGCGGAGTTTAAATCTCCATACAACTTTTGGGCCGAAGCCATCTCCACCGCTTGCCATGCTTCAAACCGGCTCTACCTCTGCAAAGAAATCAACAAGACTCCATATGAAATACTTACCGGTAACAAGCCCAACATATATTACTTCCGGGTGTTCGGTTGTAAGTGTTTCTATCTCATAAAGCATTAGAGGGTATTTTTGTTGGCTATGGTCTCGAATCTCACACTTATAGAATCTATGATAAGCTCTCCGGAGCCGTCATAGAATCTTGTAGTGTGACCTTTGAAGAATATGATGGTCCCCAAGGGGGGCGTGTTGATGCTTGTGATGCAAATGATGAAATGCCTCGGGATGCCATAGGAAGAATGGGTGTGGTATATGTCTGCCCCATTGAGGAACCCCTTATGGAGGATCGATAAGAACTATGCTCCACTCAAGTGGAGCCCTCATCTTCACAACCTCAACATGCTCCATCCACCGAGGAGGGAAATGACTCAAGCCAAAGATAAGATGTGGACCCTCAACATGTTGATCATAGTGACGACTCTAGTCAAGAGGAGCTTGATTCATTCTCCAGGATGTCAAGTGGTGCCAAGTCAATTGTTCAAGGAAGATCCGTACAAAATGCCTTGAGACAAGCTCAAATTTATGCTAGAAGAGCACTTGATCAAGACCAAGGTCAATTTTTGCCTCTCAATGAAGAGAATGATTTCGGTAATGATCAAGGTCAAGTCGATGGTCAAGACGAGGACCAAAATGATGAAGAGTGTCCTCCAAGAAACAACACGGAGATCCATGCTCGTCGCGAAGCTAGGAAGGAGAGAATGTTGGAATTAAGAGACCACTCTCTACAAAATGTGGTTGGTGACCTAAGGAAAGGCATTTCCACAAGAGCACAATTGAAGAGGTTTAGTGAACACCAAGCACACATCTCCATGATTGAACCAAAGAAAGTGTGGGAAGACCTTTAAGATTCGGATTGGTTGGAAGCTATGCACAAAGAGCTCAACAACTTTGAGATAAACAAAGTATGGAAGTTACTTGAGAAGCCAAAGGAGTGCCGCAATGTTATTGGCACGAAGTGGATATTCAAGAACAAGCAAGATGATCTTGGAATTATTGTAAGGAACAAGGCTAGATTGGTTACACAAGGGTTCTCTCAAATTGAAGGCATTGACTATGGAGAGACTTATGCACCCGTGGATCGCCTTGAGTCCATCTGTATCCTTCTTGCTTATGCGGCACATTATAACTTTAAGTTGCAACAAATGGATGTGGAAAGTGCATTTCTTTATGGTCCATTAAATGAATTGGTATATGTAAAGCAACCCTCGGGATTTGAGGATCCCAACTTCCCAAACCATGTCTACAAACTTGATAAGCCGCTGTATGGGCTCAAGCAAGCCCCACGCACGTGGTATGAGCACCTTAGAGAGTTGTTGTTTGATCGTGGATTTGAGGTTGGGAAAATCGATCCCACTCTTTTTACTAAGAAGGTCAATGGGGAGCTTTTTGTATGCCAAATATATGTTTATGATATTATCTTTGGCTCATCTAACAAAGCTTTTAATGATGAATTCTCAAATCTTATGACTAGTAGGTTCCGGATGTCTTTGATGGGGGAGTTTAGAGTATTTCTTGGTTTTGAGATCAAGCAAGTTAGAGGAGGGACATTCTTCAATCAAACCAAGTATACTCAAGATATACTCAAGAGATTAAAAATGCAAGATTTAAATGGAGCTCCTACTCCCATGGCTACAAAGACTCATCTAGAACAAAATCCAAATGGTAAAGATGTGGATCAAAAGGTATACCGGTCTATGATTGGTTCTTTGCTTTACCTTTGTGCATCTAGACCCGATATTGTGTTGAGTGTAGGTGTGTGTGTGCAAGATATCAAGCGGCTCCTAAATAAAGCCATTTGATGGCGGTCAAGAGAATCTTTTGATATTTGGTTCATACCCTATTTTATGGTCTTTGGTATCCTCGAGGGTCAACATTTGCTCTTTATGGATACACGGATTCGGATTGGGCGGGTGATAAGGATGATAGAAAATCAACATTCGGGGCTTGCCAATTCCTTGGTAGGTCCTTGGTATGTTGGTCATCTAAGAAGAAAAATCGTATATCTCTCTCCACCACCGAAGCCGAGTATGTGGCAGCTGCTAGTGCTTGCACCCAATTTCTATGTATGAGGCAAACTTTAAAGGAATACGGTGTCCATTGTGACAAAGTGCCTCTTCTATGTGACAATAAAAGTGCCATCAAGATTGCCTACAATCCGGTGGATCACACAAGGACAAAGCATATTGAGATTCTCCATCACTTCATTAGGGATCATGTTGCTCATGGTGATATTGATCTATCATATGTGTCAACCAAAGATCAACTTGCCGATATCTTCACAAAGCCACTTGATGAAGCAAGGTTTTTGTTGGAATTATGCCCTAGAGGCAATAATAAAGATGTTATTATTATAATTCTTGTTCATGATAAATTTTATATTCCATGCTAGAATTGTATTAAGCGGAAACATTAATACTTGTGTGGTTTGTGAACAACACCGTGTCCCTAGTACGCCTCTATGGACTAGCTCATTGATCAATGATGGTTAAGGTTTCCAAACCATAGACATGAGTTGTCAATTGATAATGAGATCATATCATTGGGAGAATGATATGGTGGACAGACCCAAACTAAGCGAAGCAATTATATCGTGTCATTGTGTTCATCTTTGCGAAGCTTTTCCTATGTCAAATATTGTATTCCTTAGACCATGAGATAATGCAACTCCCTGGTATCGGAAGAAAGCTTTGAGGCCATCAAACGTCATCCTATGAGAGGGTGATCATAAAGGTGTCTCTCAGGTGATCGGAAAGTATCTGTTGGGTTGTATGTATCGAGATGGGATTTGTCCCTCCCAAGTCGGAGAGATATGCTTCGGGCCCACTCGGTAATCGATATCAACACCGCTTGCAAGCATGTGGTTAAGGAGTTAATCACAAAGTGATATCGGATTACGGAACGAGTAAAGTACTTGCTGTGAACGAGATTGAACTAGGTATGACGATACCGACGATCGAATCTCGGGCAAGTAAAATATCGCGAGACGAAGGGAATATATATATGGGATTGATTGAATCCTGGCATCGTGGTTCATCCGATATGATCATTGATGAATGTGTGGAAGTCAATATGGGTGCCCAGACTCCGCTGTTGATTATTGATAGAAGATCATGTCTGCATATTCTCGAACCCGCAGGGTCACACACTTAACGTGTCTCGACGCTAGGATAGATTGGATACTTGGTTTATGAATTTTTGTTGGTCTCGGATGGGATCCGGGATATCACGAGAGGTTCGGAATGGTCCGGAGAATAAGATTCATATAAGGCGGTCAGTTTTTGGAGTTGAATTGTTCGGTTAATCGGTATTGTACGGAAGCTTCTAGAACCTTCCGGAAGGGGGCCAACGTGGTCCCACCTTCCGGGAGGGGGCATGGGCCTATGAGGGAGTGTCCTAGCCGCATTGGGCCAGGGGCACAAGGCCCCATAGGGCCCAGCCGATCCTAGAGAGTTTAAATCGTTTAAACTAGAGATAAGATAAGATAGGATTTCTAGATAAGGGAGAGTTTAAACTGTTTAAACTAGAGATAGGCTTGGAGGAGAGGCTAGGGCTGGCCGCACCCCCCTCTATATATAGAGGGCTGGTGCGCCCCCTCTCATACCCTCTCACACCTTCCTCCAAACCCAGTTGCCCTGCTGCCCTTCCTCTCTCCCTCCATTTGTTTGTGGCGAAGCCTGCGTAAATTCTCCACCATATACACCACGCCGTCGTGCTGTAGATCCAATCTATCTCTCCACCATACTTGATGGTCCGAGGAAGGAGGAGACGTCGAGGTGCCGCACGTGTGCATCTCACGGAGGCACCGCCACTTGTGGTGCTAGATCGGATCGGATCGCGAGGAGGAGAAGCGAGTACGACTACATCACCCACGTTCCGACGCACGTTCCGCTGTGCGAATCTTCAAGGGTATGAAGATCTAATCCAATCTCTCTTGTTGTTTGCATCTCCTAGATTAGATCTTGGCTTTCCCTCTGTTCGCTTCCGTAGAAAATTTTGATTTACTATGCTGCGAAACCCCTTCAGTGGTATCAGAGCTAGATCTATGCGTAGATGTGATTCACGAGTAGAACGCAACATGGTTGTTGCGGGCGTTGATGTTTTCTATTGCAAGCCTCTTGTTTGTGTTCTTCTTATGACGCGGGATAGTGAGATTGAAGCGGTCCAGGCCAACCTTACGCGACGTCGTTCGCGAGACCGGCTCCGCACTTGACGTGTGGCTTGTACCACACATGCGGCTGGTGGATGTCAGTTTCTCTCACTATAGTTGTCATGGGATTAACACCGGAGTTTGGCAACCATAATATCACCGTTGTGGCTTTCCGTAGGTAAGAATCGTTCTTAGCATCTACTCCCATGAGCCACGTAAAACATGCAACAACAAAGTAGAGGCGTCTAACTTGTTTTTGCAGGGAGTGTTTTCTGTGATATGGTATGGCCCAAGATGTGATGTGTATATTGTATGCGATGATCATGTTTTGTAATGTTTCACGACTTGCATGTCGATGAGTACACAACCGGCAGGAGCCATATGGTTGTCTTTATAATTGTGTATGACCTGCGAGTCAACTTCTTATACGCCATGTAATAGCTTTACTTTATCGCTAAGTAGTTAGCAATAGTTGTAGTTGCTATTCGTGGTGGAGGCAATCATGGTGGAGTGATGGAGATCATGTCGGAACGCACAAGATGGAGATCATTGCGCGAAGATTGGCTATACCATGTCACATAAAGTTATATGCATGTGATGTTTATCCTTTTATGTATCTTATTATGCTTAGATCGCGACGGTAGCATTATAAGATGATTCGTCACTTAAAGATCAAGATAAAACTGTGTTCTCCCCATGTATGCACCGTTGTGAAAGTTCGTCGTGTCCAAGCATCACGTGATGATCGGGTGCTATAGACTCTACGCTCACATACAACGGGTGCAAGCCAGTTTTGCACACGCGGAAATACTTGGGTTTGACTTGACGAGCCTAGCATGTACAGACATGGCCTCGGAACACATGAACTGAAAGGTTAAGCATGAGTCATATGAATGATATGATCGACACTTCGTTGTCCACCATTGAAGCCACATCTCTTCTCGTGAAGATCGGATTAGGTGTGGTGAATTTGGATCGTGTTCACTAAGCAACTTGAGGGATGTTGAATTTAGTGGGAGTTCATCTAGTAATTTGATTAAGTTGAACTATTTATCATGAACATAGTCTAAATTGTACATGCAAATACTGTAGATCACATGGCCAAGTCCAACTTCAACTTCAACGTTTTTGCTGAGAAAGAAAAGCTTAGAAACAATGGGTCTAACTTCACCAACGGTTCCATAATCTAAGAATCATTCTGCGGCGGACAAAAGGACTATGTCCTTGAGAAAGCGTTAGGTAACCCCCCTGCTGCAACTGCGCCGGCTGATGAGAAAGCTGTCTATCAGTCGCGCAAAGATGATTATGGTGTGATTAAGAGCACCATGTTGTTTGCTATGGAACCGGAACTTCAAAATCGTTTTGAAAACTATCCCGGGCCCTTTGAGATTCTCGAAGAGCTGAAAACCATGTTTCAGACTCAGGCCCGTTCTGAGAGATATGAGATCTCCGAGAAGTTCTTTAAGCGCAAGATGGAGGAAGGAGTTCCGTTAGTGAGCACGCCATTAAGATGTCGGGCTACACTCAACGCATATGAGCAACTGGATGCAAGATTCAGAGGAGCTCAAGATTGACAGGGTTCTGCAATCACTCCTCCCAGCTACAAAAGTTTTGTAGTGACTCATAATCAGATTGGTTCCATCGATACGATCACCGAGCTCTTCGCAAAGCTGAAGGCTGCGGAGGTGGACATCAAGAAGGATAATCATGTGTTGATGGTCAACAAGCCCTCCTTTAAGAAAGGTAAAGGTGCAAAGAAGCCCTTCAAGAAAAGCGGCGACAAGCGCGTTGCCCCTGCTGAGAAGAAGCTCAAGTCTGGTCCTAAGCTTGGACCTTTGGTGCTTCTATTGCAAGGACAAGGGTCCTTTGGGCGTAACTGTCCGAAGTACTTAGCGGACAAGAAGGCTGGCACCATCAAAGGTATATTTGATATACATGTTATTGATGTTTTCCTTACTAGCCCTCGTTGTAGTGCCTGGGTATTTGATACTGGTTCAGTTGCTAATATTTGTAACTCGAAGCAGAGCTACGGAATAGGCGGCTTGTGAGGATGAGGTGACGATCTTGGCGTTGTAGCAGATCAAGAGTTGATGTAATGGCCGTCAGACGCTCTCCTTAGTTTTACCTTCGGGATTAGTTTTAAACCTTAATAAATGTTATTATGTGCCTGCGTTGAGCATGAACATTATTTTTGGATCGTGTTTATTGCAAGACGGTTATTCATTTAAATCGGAGAATAATGGTTGTTCTATTTATATGAGTAACATCTTTTATGGTCATGCACCTCTTGTGAATGGTTTATTTCTTCTAAATCTCGAAAGGGATGAAACACACATCCATAACATTGAGGCTAAGAGATGCAAAGTAGATAGTGATAATACTACTTATTTGTGGCACTGTCGTCTGGGTCATATTGGTGTAAAGCGCATGAAGAAACTCCATTCTGATGGACTTTTGGAGTCTCTTGATTTTGAATCATTTGACACATGCGAACCATGCCTCATGGGCAAGATGATCAAAACCCCGTTCTCCGGTATGATGGAGCGACAACGGACTTGTTGGAAATCATACATACCGATGTATGCGGACCGATGAGTGTTTCGACGCGCGGTGGATATCGCTATTTTCTCACTTTTACCGATGACTTAAGTAGATATGGGTATATCTATTTAATGAAACATAAATCTGAAACATTTGAAAAGTTCAAGGAATTTCAGAATGAAGTGGAGAACCATCGTAACAAAAGGATTAAGTTTCTACGATCCGATCGTGGGGGCGAGTATTTGAGTTATGATTTTCTCACGCATCTTAAAGCAAGCGGAATTGTTTCACAACTCACGCCACCCGGAACACCACAGCGCAATGGTGTGTCTGAACGCCGGAATCGAACCCTATTAGATATGGTCCGATCGATGATGTCTCTTACTGATTTGCCGTTATCATTTTGGGGTTATGCATTAGAAACCGCTGCATTCACTTTAAATAGGGCTCCATCTAAATCCGTTGAGACGACACCGTATGAACTGTGGTTTGGTGCTAAACCTAAGTTGTCGTTTCTTAAAGTTTGGGGATCTGAAGCTTCGTCGAAGTTGATGCGGACAAGCTCGAACCCAAAGCGAGAAATGCGTCTTCATAGGATACCCTAAAGGAAACTATTGGGTATACCTTCTATCCAAGAACCGAAGGCAAAGTGTTTTATGCAAAGAACGGTTCCTTTCTTGAGAAGGAGTTTCTCTCGAAAGAGGTGAGTGGGAGGAAAGTAGAGCTAGGCGAGGTTATTGAACCTTCTCTTGAATTGGAGAGTAGCAGCACCTGAAATTGTTCGGTCACCTGCACCAACAATAGAGGAAGCTAATGACAAGGATCATGAAGCTTGGACGATCTTTGCTCTTGAGCGTCGCAGTCGACAAGGTCGCGTGCCCCTCCGAGTGGTACGGCAACCTGTCTTGACTGTCTTGTTAGTAGAAGACAATGAACCTACGAACTATGAGGAAGCGATGATGAGCCCGGACTCGAGAAATGGCTAGAAGCCATGAAATCCAATTGGGATCCATGAGCGAAAACCAAGTATGGACTTTGGTGGACCCTCCTAGCGACCAAAGGCCGTTGAGTGCAAATGGATCTTCAAGAAGAAAGCACGGCGGATGGTAATGTTACCGTCTATAAAGCACGGCTTGTCGCAAAAGGTTTTCGACAAGTTCAAGGTGTTGACTACGATGAGACTTTCTCTCCCGTAGCGATGTTTAAGTCCATTCGGATTTTATTAGCAATTGCTGCGTTTCATGATTATGAAATATGGCAAATGGATGTCAAGACTGCTTTCCTCAATGGCAACATTGATGAAGAGTTGTATATGATGCAACCCGAAGGTTTTGTCGATCCTAAGGATGTTGATAAAGTATGCAAACTTCAGCGTTCCATTTATGGGAAGCAAGCATCTCGGAGTTGGAACCTTCGTTTTGATCAAGTGATCAAGAGCTTTGGATTTGTTCCAAATTGCTATGAAGCTTGCATCTACAAGAAAGTGAGTGGGAGCTCGGTGACGTTTCTGGTACTATATGTGGATGACATATTGATTATTGGAAATGACATCGACATGCTTAACGATGTGAAGAGTTATTTGAACAAGTGTTTTTCAATGAAAGACCTAGGTGAAGCTGCTTATATATTGGGCATCAAAATCTATAGAGATAGACAAAGACGCCTGATAGCTTTAAGCGGTACATACCTAGACAAAGTTCGAAAAGGTTCGAATGGATAAGGCATTGAAAGGTTCAGTGCCTATGTTGTCAGGTAAGATATTGAGCAAGGCTCAGTGTCCAGCTACGGTAAATGATAGGGAAGCTATGAGCAAAGTGCCTTATGCCTAGGCCATAGGTTCCATCATGTATGCCATGCTGTGTACTAGACCGGATGTGTCCAATGCTCTTAGTTTGACGAGCAGATATCAAAGTGATCCAGGAATGGAACACTGGACAGCCATGAAGAACATCCTAAGGTACCTAAATAGGACTAAAGAAATGTTCTTGGTCTATGGGGGTGATGAACAGCTCGTCGTAAAAGGTTACGTCGATGCTAGTTTCGACACCGACAAGGATGATTCTAAATCTCAGACAAGATACGTGTATATTTTGAATGGAGGAGCTGTGAGCTGGAGAAGCTGCAAGCAAAGCGTGGTCGCGGGATCTACAGTAGAAGCGGAATACATGGCTGCTGCAGAAGCGTCAAGTGAAGGAGTTTGGATCAGAAACTTCATCACTGAGCTTGGCGTGGTTCCAAGTGCATTGGACCCACTGGAGATATTGTGTGACAACACTGGCGCCATAACACTCGCTAAGGAACCAAGATATCATCCAAAGACCAAGCATATCAACCGCAAGTTTCATATAATCCGAGATTATATAGCAGATGGAGATCTGAAGATCAGCAAAGTACATACAGATCTAAATGTCGCAGATCCATTGACTAAACCTCTTCCACGTGTAAAACATGATCAGCACCTCAGTGCCATGGGTGTAAGATTGTTGCCAAATGTAAACTAGATTATTGACTCTAGTGCAAGTGGGAGACTGTTGGAATTATGCCCTAGAGGCAATAATAAAGATGTTATTATTATAATTCTTGTTCATGATAAAGTTTATATTCCATGCTAGAATTGTATTAAGCGGAAACATTAATACTTGTGTGGTTTGTGAACAACACCGTGTCCCTAGTACGCCTCTATGGACTAGCTCATTGATCAATGATGGTTAAGGTTTCCTAACCATAGACATGAGTTGTCAATTGATAATGAGATCATATCATTGGGAGAATGATATGGTGGACAGACCCAAACTAAGCGAAGCAATTAGATCGTGTCATTGTGTTCATCTTTGCGAAGCTTTTCCTATGTCAAATATTGTATTCCTTAGACCATGAGATAATGCAACTCCCTGGTATCGGAAGAAAGCTTTGAGGCCATCAAACGTCATCCTATGAGAGGGTGATCATAAAGGTGTCTCTCAGGTGATCGGAAAGTATCTGTTGGGTTGTATGTATCGAGATGGGATTTGTCCCTCCCAAGTCGGAGAGATATGCTTCGGGCCCACTCGGTAATCGATATCAACACCGCTTGCAAGCATGTGGTTAAGGAGTTAATCACAAAGTGATATCGGATTACGGAACGAGTAAAGTACTTGCTGTGAACGAGATTGAACTAGGTATGACGATACCGACGATCGAATCTCGGGCAAGTAAAATATCGCGAGACGAAGGGAATATATATGGGATTGATTGAATCCTGGCATCGTGGTTCATCCGATATGATCATCGATGAATGTGTAGGAGTCAATATGGGTGCCCAGACCCCGCTGTTGATTATTGATAGAAGATCATGTCTGCATATTCTCGAACCCGCAGGGTCACACACTTAACGTGTCTCGACGCTAGGATAGATTGGATACTTGGTTTATGAATTTTGTTCGGAGTCACGGATGGGATCCGGGACATCACGAGAGGTTCGAATGGTCCGGAGAATAAGATTCATATAAGGCAAAGGCAGTTTTGGAGTTCGAATTGTTCGGGTTAATCGGTATTGTCTGGAAGCTTCTAGAACCTTCCGGAAGGGGCCAACGTGGTCCCACCTTCGGGAGGGCATGGGCCTATGAGGGAGTGTCCTGGCGCATTGGGCCAGGGCACACGGCCCCCTAGGGCCCAGCCGATCCTAGAGAGTTTAAATCGTTTAAACTAGAGATAAGATAAGATAGGATTTCTAGATAAGGGAGAGTTTAAATTGTTTAAACTAGAGATAGGCTTGGAGGAGAGGCTAGGGCTGGCCGCACCCCCCCTCTATATATAGAGGGCTGGTGCTCCCCCTCTCACACCTTCCTCCAAACCCAGTTGCCCTGCTGCCCTTCCTCTCTCCCTCCCATTTGTTTGTGGCGAAGCCTGCGTGAAATTCTCCACCATATACACCACGTCGTGTCTGTAGATCCAATCTATCTCTCCACCATACTTGCTGGTCCGAGGAAGGAGGAGACGTCGAGGTGCCGCACGTGTGCATCTCACGGAGGCACCGCCACTTGTGGTGCTAGATCGGATCGGATCGCGAGGAGGAGAAGCGAGTACGACTACATCACCCATGTTCCGACGAACGCTCCACAGCGAATCTTCAAGGGTATGAAGATCTAATCCAATCTCTCTCGTTGTTTGCATCTCCTAGATTAGATCTTGGCTTTCCCTCTGTTCGCTTCCGTAGAAAATTTTGATTTACTATGCTGCGAAACCCCTTCAGTTTTGCTATTTCAGGAATGAACTAAATATCGTAGATTCAAGGAGCTTGACTTGATCATCTTGCATTCTCACCTATGATTTGACCCATATTTGGTTTAGGTGTAGGCATGGATATAGGGGGAGTGCGCTCCTAATTTATTGGACTATCCCTCCCCCATTATGCCCAAAGCAATCAAAATCATTCCTCTTAATATCATTTTGTGATATGTGAGCTTAAATGATGAGTTTCAGTTACAGACCCAAGATATATCTTTGTGGTGCCAAGCCGAGTATACTCATATATGGTGGCCAAGGCCACCGCCTTCTCTCACTCGAGAGGTTTGCGTTTACTCGTGTTTGTCATCCTTTGAGTTTTTTATTGATCTTAGTCTCATGCACTCTACTTTGGTTTTTGACATCTTTATATCAAAGAGTGTATGTGCCTCACAGTGTGACTATCTTAACCCAAGACTTTCTACTCCCTCGAAAAACCCTCTTCCAATCCGCACAAGAATCCCTCATTTTCCCTGGCTATGGAATCTGGTGGGACTGGTACTACCGGTTATATGTGCGGTACTAATGAACCTGGGTGGTTCCCAGGTCGATTCCTGGAAACTGCTCCAGGAGCGGTACTACCACCCTTATGTCCGGTACTACCGGTCACCGGTCCTACCGGTTGTTGAACCGGTACTACCGCTTCAGCAACCGGTACTACTAGTCGGCGTTTTCTGGTATATATTGGTTGCGCGTCGGGAGGCACCCGTCAGTGCCCTATTCTTCCCCACGCCCTCCACACAAACCACCGCTGCCGCCGGATCCCGTGATGCCGCCAGAGCTTCGCCGCGTCCGCTCCTTCCCGGATCCTCTTTGGATTCGGATTCCTCGCGGGCTCCCACTCCTTCTCCACCGCCACGGATCCCGGTACAACCGCCCCCGTCTCTCTCACTCTTGTTTTCTTCGTTGGATCTAGGTTTTTGCTTAGATTCTTGAAGAAAGTAGCATGCTTTGGGGTTGTACCGCCATACATTCGTAGTTACATGGTAGAATCTATGTTTTATAGATTGTTGAGGCCAATTTGGACCGTGATCTGCCGTTGCTTTGCACGTATCGCTCGACCGGTAGTACCAGAAAAAATTTCGATACTACCGCTCGCAAGCGGTACTACCGGTTGCCAGGTCCGGTAGTACCGGTCCCAACTGTCCTCCACATCTTTACTAAATCATGGATTCTTCGTTGTTCCTTGTTGATTCTTGTGCCCTTACCCCCTGATGTTCTCCCTCTTGCTATCACAGATGAAGGTGGTTCTATGGGTGCGCGTAAGATCTCCAAAGCAAGCCGTGAGATTGTTGAGGAAGAGACGGAGTCCGAGGAAGAAGTTTTGCCTCAGCCTAGACGTCGTGCAAAGATGCCTACTACTCGAGGTGGCCGTGCGGGTCGTGAGGGGGTCACCAAGTGCTTTGCGGGGCGTGGCAGCGCTCCCCTTTCTCGCCCCCCTTCCTCGGGGCACACCAAGAGTTGCAGCTCAGGGCCATTAGGGCCAAGGAAACAGTCTGACATTTCTGAGTCTGAGTTCCGGTCTCTGAGGATTGACAATGCGTATGCCCGCAACCATGATGAGAGCAGGGAAGACGGTCTGTTTTTCAATGACTTCCACGAGCACGTCTATCATGAGGTCCTCATGAAAAATATCCAGATGGTTGTGCCTCATCTATGGATTGATATGGAACATATCAACAAGAACATTGAGTTCCAGCATGACTACGAGCCTCTCCTCATTGCTCAGTTTTATGCCACTACTCATTTCCACACTGGCAGCACTCGGAAGATCACTTGGATGACTCAAGGTGCAGTCAAGGAAGCCACTCTTGCTGAGTTTGCTGCAATTCTGGGGTATGAAGATGGTGGCCGTGACACTCCTTGTGGTTTCCGCTGCCACTTACGCGATCACCCCTCCAAGAAGGATGTCCTTACACCTCTATATATCCAGCCCCGCGGGGTAGCTGGCAAGATCAAGGATCTTCTCCCCACATATGATATTCTCCACCACATCTTCCATGAGATTGTTGCTCCTCGTGCAGGCAACAAAGATGAGATTCATGGTTTTTCTGTTGATTTGTTGTTCAACACCTTCCTCAACCGCGACTCAGGCACCGCTCTTGATGTGACAGATTATATATGGAATGAGATGGTTGTTGTTGCTCACTCTCGGAGGGTTCCGCCATTGGCTCCCTACATCATGGATCTTATTGTTTCCAAGTGCCCTCCCATTGCTAGGACCCTATCCACTCGTCCTCTCATTATGCACCGGTCCAAGGCACTCAAGATCAAGAAGCATGCTAAACCCCGCGTTGTGGAGGAAGAGGATGAATAAGATGACTCTGAGGATGCTGATAGTGGCCGTGACACAGATTATGTTGTCTCCCATCGCAAGAATGCCAAGCCCTCTTGGGCCAAGAGGATGGAGGCCAAGCTCAAGAAGATTTTCTGCTTCCAAGTTGACAACCAAAAGCGCATGTATGAGGCTCATGTGTATGCCAAGAAAGCTAGTGCTCGGCAGAAGGACATGATGGCAGCTCAAGGACTAACCGTTTCTGAGGGGTCCGAGACCAACATCACCCCTGAAGACCAATGGATCTCTCAGCACAATCATTGGGATGATGATGTCTCTTCCTCGCACCGCGCTCCACCCCCCTATGAGGAGGACTTTGATGATGAGGAGGAGGATTGAATGTCGGGACGTTAGTATTGCACTTGTCCCCTTTTTGGTGTCTTGATGCCAAAGGGGGAGAAGTTGCACCTTAGGCACGGGTGTTGCATGGGAAGTCACAAGCTCATTCTTCATTTGATCTTTTTATTGCTTGTGAACTTTGATTTCCTCCTATTTATGTGTGAACTTCTATTTTATGTGTGAACTCTATGTATTTGTTGAGACTATGTGGTTTATGTCATGGACCCATCTTGTGATGATATGCGTCATCCATTGTTTATATATTTCTCATCACAAGTTATTGTGCAAAGGTATGGTTTCAAATGCTAGTATCTATATTTGCGCACCTGTGTTGGGTTTGTAAAATAGAGGGGGAGGTTTGATTCTACTCATCTAGGGGGGAGCCCCGTCTCTATTTTACAAATGCCATGAGTATCTTCATCAAATCATCTTGCAAAGGTGTATTGTCATCAAACACCAAAAAGGGGGAGATTGAAAGAGCATTTCCTATCCTTGTGATTTTGATGTTTGATAACAACACACCTATCGGTTTAATCGTGCGCTAAGTGTATCACATGTTTTGTAGATTGTGGCACAAATATTGCCTTGCCCATTTGCCCTTGCCAAAAGTCTTTGTGCCAACCGGTAGTACCGGAAAAACGACCGGTACTACCGCTTGGCACCGGTACTACCGCCCCTAGTACTGGTTGCATCAGTGCAAGGTTGGAAGGTCTAGCCCTTTCTCAGTACCACCAGGTACCACGGAGCGGCACTACCGCTCCAACTGGTAGTACTGCTTGTGTCAAGCGGTACTACCGCTTGGACACTGAGTACCGCTACTGGCGACCCTGAGGAAGGACCAGCCCTTCCCCTCTCGCTCAGTACCAACCGGTACTTGGGACCGGTACTACCGCCCTAACCGGTAGTACCACATCTACTGACCGGTACTACCGCAAGGCTGTACCGGGCAAATCTGAAGCTGGCTCGACCAAGTAAAGCTTCTCCGGTACCTGGTCCGGTACTGGACCGGTAGTACCGCTTGCAACCGGTACTACCGCTTGAGTACAGGTAGTACCGGTGCATTTATTGCTCCAACGGCCAGATTTCTCCAAGGGGTATAAATACCCCTCCACCTACCTTGGGACAAGCTGCTCATTTTGCATTGAAGACTACTACCTCCATTAGAGCCACCAAATCTCCAAGATCTCTCAATCCACCACCCAAAGCCTTTGATTTTTGGGCAATCGAAGGAGGAGGCCTTGATCTACTACTTCACCAAAAGAGATCTTCATTTCCACCTCATTCACTTGAGGGCCCCTTGCTCTAGTGTTTTCTTGGAAACCCTAGTTCTAGATTTGGTTCTTACAAGCTTTTATTTGATTGTCTTGATAGCTTGCTTGTATTTGGGAGCCTCCAATTAAGTTGTGGATGTGTGCCCCAAACTTGTAAAGGTGTCGGCTTCCACCTTGAAGGTTTTCGATATAGTGGAAGGTGGATCGAGCCCGTTGGGGTGAGATTCATCGGAGAACAAGGGAGTCCTCTCGTGGCGTTGGTGGTTTGAAACCACCCCCTCTCCAAACGTAGACGTACTTCCCCTCAAAAGGAAGGAACTACAGGAAACAAATCCTTGTGTCTCCGCGTCCACCACTTTGGTTACTTCTATCCTTTACAACACCTTACTTACTTGTTCTTGCTTAGTGTTGTGTTAGCTAGTGCTTATTTGTCATATAGGTAAATTCACCTTAGTTGCATTATCTAGAGAATTTAACTTATTGTCAAACCCTAATTTGAAAAATAAGAAAATTTGAAGTAGCACCTATTCACCCCCCATCTAGGTGCCCATACGATCCTTTCACATAATTTTTCGGAGCTCTTTTTGAAACTTGAAATCCCTGCTTCCCTTTATGAAGGGCCTTTCTTCCATTATTATATTGAGTCTCCACCTTCTACCTTTAGGAACCAGTTAAGAGAGCATATTTGTCATTCTTAGTTCTATGTGCAGTGTCCCAAAACTTATTGATTGATGCATATTGTTGGTATTTCTTATTCATGTGCTATTTGTATCTAGTCACTCTTATGAACTTTTAAGGTGTCCTATGCATCTATTTGCTACTCCACGAGGGACAAGCTGAATGCCACTATGCTATGTTTTCTGTATGTGTAACAAACAAATGTTTTTCAATGCATGTTATTCATGATCTTTGTTTGTAGCCTTTCATGTTGCATGCATAGTTACTTTGTCTTATTGTTAGAACTCCATCTTTCATGCACATGTTTAGAGTTCTTTGATCCCAGCTTTCAATGCTTGCAAATGGTTTGATCTTGATGGTGCATGTCACCTCAAAAAATATTCTTTTATCACTTACCTACTCGAGGACGAGCAGAAGTTAAGCTTGGGGATGCTTGATATGTCGGAAACGTATCTATAATTTTTGATGCTCCATGCTTGTTTACTATCTACTTTGCTTTGCTTTGTCCACACTTTGAGGTGTTTTATAGGTTTTCTTGTACTAACGTATTAACGAGTTGCCATAGTGCCAGTTGCCTGTTTTCTTCTATTTTTGGTTCCAGAAAGGCAGAAAATCAATATTCTCGGAATTGAACGGGACAAAAGCCAAAGTCAATATTTTACCATGGGGAACACGAAGCCGGAGTACGAGACGGAGGAGACCCACCAGGGGGCCACACCCCCTGGCCGCACGGGTGGGCCCACCCCATGCCTGGGGGTGCAGTTGCCCTGGTGGGCCCCCTGCCTCGCCTCTTCGCCTATAAGAAGCCCCCGATGCAGAAACCCTAGGAGTGATATGTCGGAAATGTATCTATAATTTTTGATCCTCCATGCTTGTTTAGTATCTACTTTTCTTTACTTGTATACACTTTGAGGTGCTTTTTACATGTTTTACAGTGCTAGATGCCTGTTTTCTGCTATTTTTGGTTTCAGAAAAGTTAGTAAAGAAATATTCTCGGAATTGGACGGGACAAATGTCAAAGTCAATTACTTTCCGTGGGGAACAAGAAGTCCATAGGGGAGTCGGAGAGGCCAGCAAGGGGGGCCAGACCCACCCTAGGCGCGGGTGGTCCCTACCCCATGCCTGGGAGGTGTGTGGGGCCCTGACCGCCGCCTCGGCCTCCCCCTTCGCCTATATGAAGCCTCTGACCCAAAAACCCTAGGGAATCCAGAAGAAATCCACGAAAACCTCCGTAGCACCGCCGCCACCGAAAGGGAGATTCGGGGGACAGAAAGTCTCTGTTCTGGCACCCTCCCGGGATGGGGAAGTGCCCCGGGAGCCATCTCCATCGATCTCCATCATCATCTTCATCACCGTTGCTGATTCCCATGATAAGGAGGGAGTAGTTCTTCCTCGAGGCTAAGGGCTCTACCGGTAGCTATGTGTTCATCTCTCTCTATGCATGATCATGTTGTGGTCATGAGCTTTGTAATGAAGTAGATCTACCTTGCTACTCAAGTGCTTCATTAGATCTCTGCTCTCCCCATGTGTGTGAAAGTGACAGCGTGCATACCATGGTGGCACTTAGGTTTGAGTCTACATAAATACTCTTTGTGCTTTAATAGATCTATGCTTTTCCCCACGTGTTAAAGTGACAGCATGCATACCGTGTGTGACACTTTGGCTAGATTGAATATTTGTTATGTTATATTTGGAGTTGGATGTCTCTATGAAATTGTGGTGTTTGTTGGAACCATCTAGCGCTCAAGGTGACAGTGTGGGGTTATCTAGATTGGGGAAGGCCCTACCATGGATTAGAGTGTCCAACCGGAGAGTAGTGAAGAGTAGTATCATGAAGAGAAGATATTTATATGAGAGAGTGTTCACTAGTGAAAGTATGATCCCTAGTCCTTGTTCCTAAACATTCAAACACCGTTTGCATCTAGATCTGTTGCATGTTTGCTTGCTTTAGTCTTTACCTCACTGTCAAGCTCCTTTCTGGCACTCACACACGTTATCCCACGTCAACAACAAGTCAGAAGCTATTTTCTGGCACTGTTACCACTTGTATTTCACTATCTCTTTGTCGAACTAGTGCACCTATACACCTAACAAGTGTATTGGGTGTGTTGGGGACACAAGAGACTTCTTGTATCTTGATTGCAGGGTTGCTTGAGAGGGAATACCTTTGACCACTTCCTCCCTGAGTTCGATAAACCTTGGGTAATCCACTTAAGGGAAACTTGCTGCTGTTCTACAAACCTCTGCACTTGGAGGCCCAGCAACTGTCTACAAGAATAGAAGTGCATAGACATCAAGGAGCCTGATCAATATTCCACGAAACCGTATGTAGACGTCGCCACCATCGTCCCTAGATCGGGGGGATCTGAAGCTCTTCTCGGCACCCTGCCGGAGGGGAGATCATCCCGGAGGCCTTCTTCTTCATCATGGCAGCCTCCAGTATGAAGCGGAGCAGTTCCACCTTGGACTACGGGTCCATGTAGTGGCTAGATGGTTGTACCTCCTCCTTGTGCTTTCATGTCTAGATCTTGTGAGATCCGTTCATGATCAAGATCTAATCTATTTGTAATCATGCATGTTGTGTTTGCGGGGATACGATGGATATTGAGGTTACTATGTCAGATTGATTAATGGTTTTGTCTATTTGATTCTATCATGTCTGTGTTCTTTGTGATCTTGCATGCTCTCCATTGTTAGTAGCTATCTTGTCCAAGTAGTTGCTAGTGACTCCAAGAGGGGGTATTTATGCTCGATAGTGGGTTCATGCCTCTACTTAATCAAGGGAAGTAACAGAAATCTTTATGGTTGTAGATGTGCTGTTGCCACTAGGGAGAAAACAACGGTCTCTTGTTCATGGAACAAGTGGATTGTTTACCTTACATACATTTCTTAAAGCAGTTATCTGTTGCTTGCAACTTAATACTGGAGGTGGTTCGGATAATAACCCAAAGGTGGACTTCTAGTCATAGATGCAGTTGGATGGCGGTCTATGTATGTTGTTGTATTGCCCAACCGAATCTCACAGGATCTTTTTGTCTAGTATTGCATTGTTTTGCCTTGCTCAGTCCTGTCATTTACCTTGCTGTAATTTTTTACCCAGCATGCCATGTTTGTTTATCTAAGGAGAACACCTCTAGTGAACTATGGACCCCGGTCCAATCTTTACCATTGATACATCCTCCACTATTACTGTTTACTTGCTGCAAACCATCATCACCTTCCACACTATATAGTTAATCCTTTGTTACAGCAACCGGTGAGATTGACAACCTCACTGTTCGTTGGGGCAAAGTCTTGAGTTTGTGTTGTGCAGGTTTCCATGTTGCTTGCAACACCTTTGAGACATTTCCTTCCTCCTACTGGTTCGATAACCTTGGTTTCCTACTGAGGGAAGACTTGCTGATGTGCTGCTTCACACCTTGCTCTTGGGGTTTCCCAACAAAGTGCTCCATGTCAACAAGGAGTCATCAAGCTACGCCGGGCTACCCCTGTTAGAGGAACGTCTAAGGGGGAAGACGATCCGAGGCCCACAGATAAGGGTTCCGTGGCAAACCGCACTCCGGGGCATAGGAATACCTCAAGAACTTGCATGTGGCCCTAGAACATGCATGGAGGTGTGGTGTTGTGTTGAAACATCCAAAACCTACTAGTCTCCGGGTGCATGCATGCGCTGTAACCTAGAAGCAAAGGTTCTGGACTTGTATAAGGGGAAACTCCCTGTTCAGTTGAAGTACGATAGTGCCGCACCTTGTGAACCAAAATGGTTTTACATCATCATATGACCTAAACAAACACAAAACAAGAGAGAGCTACGCTGGGCTACCCCTGTTAGAGGAACGTCTAGGGGGTAGACGATCTGAGGCCCACAGATAAGGGTTCCACGGCAAACCGCGCTCCAAGGCGTACGAATACCTCAAGAACTTGCATGTGGCCCTAGCACATGCATGGAGGTGTGGTGTTGTGTTGAAACATACAAAACCTACTAGTCTTTTGGTGCATGCATGTGGTGTAACCTAGAAGCGAAGGTTCTGGACTTGTATAAGGGGAAACTCCCTGTTCAGGTGAAACCGGGTAGGATAGTGCCGCATCTTGCGAACCAACATGATTTTACATCATCATATGACCTAAACAAACACAAAACAAGAGAGAGCTACACCGGGCTACCCCTGTTAGAGGAACGTCTAGGGGGGTAGACGATCCGAGGCACACAGATAAGGGTTCTGCAGCAAACCGTGCTCCGGGGCGTAGGAATACCTCAAGAACTTGCATGTGGCCCTATAACATGAATGGAGGTTTGGTGTTGTGTTGAAACATCCAAAACCTACTAGTCGCCGGGTGCATGCATGCGCTTTAACCTAGAAGCGAAGGTTCTGGACTTGTATAAGGGGGAAACTCCCCGTTCAGGTGAAACCGAGTAGGATAGTGCCGCACCTTTGTTGGAGATATGCCCTAGAGGCAATAATAAATGTAGTTATTATTATATCTTTGTGTTTATGATAAATGTTTACATTCATGCTATAACAGTATTGACCGGAAACATTAATACTTATGTGATTTGTAAACTAAAATAGAGTCCCTAGTAAAGCCTCTTTATAATACTAGCTTGTTGGTTAATAGATGATCGTGGTTTCCTGATCATGAACATTGAGATTTTGTTAACAACAAAATCATATCATTAGGAGAATGGTATGATGGACATACTCCTATAGATAAGCATAGCATAAAGATCAAGTCATTTTAAATAGTTCAATTGCTATAAGCTTTCTGATACATAGTAACCTAATTCCTTCGACCATGAGATCATGCTAATCACCATCACCGGAAGGATGCTTTGATGACATCAAACACCACACCGTAACTGGGTGGCTATAAAGGTGGCATTGAGTGTTCAGAAAGTATGGGTTGAGGCACATGGATCAAGAGTGGGATTTGTCCATCCATATGACAGATAGATATACTCTGGGCCCTCTCGGTGGAATGTCATCCAATTAGCTTGCAAGCATGTGACTGGATCACAAGGGATCACATACCACGGGAACAAGAAAAGAGTACTTATCGGTAACGAGGTTGAACTAGGTATGCAGAGATACCGACGATCAAAACCTTGGATAAGTAAACTATCATGAGACAAAGGGAAATTGGTATCGTATGTAAGTGGTTCATTCGATCGCGAAGTAATCGTAGAAATATGTGGGAGCCATATGAATTTCCAGACTCCTCTATTTGTTATTGATCGGAGAAGTGTCTCGGTCATGTCCGCATAATTCACGAACCGTAGGGAGACACACTTAAGGATTCTATGTTGTTTAGTAGATATGGAATGTTAGTAGGGATACCGAATGTTGTTCGGAGTCTCGGATGGGATCCGGGATATCACGTGGAGATCCGAAATGGTCTGGAGAATAAGATTCATATAAGGAAAGTCCTATTTCGGAGTTCGGGAAAGTTTCCGATGATTTCATCGGAGAGGTTCTAGAAGGGTCTATAAGGTTCACCGGTCCGGAAGGAGAATGGTCCATGAATGTGTCATGGGTATGTGGAATGATTATATCATGTCCAAGGTCACTTCGTGTTGGCATATGCACGAGAGAAATAAAGCTCTAAATTGAAAGTCAAATAGGAAGTTTGAAAAGTCAAACTGGAATAATGGTTTCCTAGTGGGAGAAGAAACAAGTCATTCTCTCAATCAAACTTGGGTTTGGGTTTGGATTCAAACCCACCCCTCCCAAGGCTGCCCCTCCCTCTCATAAATAGAGGGGGAGGGCTGCCCCAAACAACAAAAGTTCCAAGCCCTCTCCACGAGCCTCCCCGACGGCGCCGCCTTGCCGCCATGCCGCCGCCGCCAAGCTGCCGTGCTTGCCGGGTCTTGCCGCCGCTCTAGCTTCCGCCGACACCTCCTCCTCCCGGATCTCTAAACCCTAGTTTTCCAGGAAACCCTAATCCACCATAACTCGCATCCGGCTTAGGCGAAGCCCTGCGGGATCTTCCCTCTAATTCCGACACCATGTCGTCGTGCTGCCGGAATCGCGAGGGAGAACTACAACCTCCGCTGCCTGCTGGAACAAGGGAGAGGAAGGTCTCCATCGAGTACCGAATGTGTGACCGACTGCGGAAGCGCTGCCGGAACGTAGCGCCGGAAGGATCGTCTACGCGATCTTGAGATCGACAAGTGTACAACTACGTCACCCACGAGAATCTTCTCTTGTTAACCGCTTTGGAATCTTTGAGGGTGAGTTCCTCTATCGACTCGTTGCTACAATCTAGTAGATAGATCTTGGCTTGTTTGTGTGCATGCGGTAGATTTTTTATTTTCCATGCTATGAACCCCTACAACCTTGTGAACCAACATGGTTTTACATCATCATATGACCTAACAAACACAAAACAAGAGAGAGCTACGCCGGGCTACACCTGTTAGAGGAACGTCTAGGGGGGTAGACGATCCGAGGCCCATAGATAAGGGTTCCGCGGCAACCCGCGCTCCGTGGCGTAGGAATACCTCAAGAACTTGCATGTGGCCCTAGCACATGCATGGAGGTGTGGTGTTGTGTTGAAACATCCAAAACCTACTAGTCTCCGGGTGCATGCATGCGCTGTAACCTAGAAGCGAAGGTTCTGGACTTGTATAAGGGGGAAACTCCTCGTTCAGGTGAAACCGGGTAGGATAGTGCCGCACCTTGTGAACCAACATGGTTTTACATCATCATATGACCTAAACAAACACAAAACAAGAGAGAGCTACGCCGTGCTACCCCTGTTAGAGGAACATCTAGGGGGGTAGACGATCCGAGGCCCATAGATAAGGGTTCCGCGGCAACCCGCGCTCCGGGGCGTAGTAATACCTCAAGAACTTGCATGTGGCCCTAGCACATGCATGGAGGTGTTGTGTTGTGTTGAAACATCCAAAACCTACTAGTCTCTGGGTGCATGCATGCGCTGTAACCTAGAAGCGAAGGTTATGGATTTTTATAAGGGGAAACTCCCCGTTCAGGTGAAACCGAGTAGGATAGTGCCGCACCTTGTGAACCAACATGTTTTTACATCATTATATGACCTAAACAAACACAAAACAAGAGAGAGCTTCGCCGGGCTACCCCTGTTAGAGGAACGTCTAGGGGGGATAGACGATCTGAGGCCCACAAATAAGGGTTCCGCAGCAAACCGCGCTCCGGGGCGTAGGAATACCTCAAGAACTTACATGTGTCCCTAGCACATGCATGGAGGTGTGGTGTTGTGTTGAAACATCCAAAACCTACTAGTCTCCGGGTGCATGCATGCGCTGTAACCTAAAAGCGAAGGTTCTGGACTTGTATAAGGGGGAAACTCCCCCTTCCGGTGAAACCGGGTAGGATACTGCCGCACCTTGGGAACCAACATGGTTTTACATCATCATATGACCTAAACAAACACAAAACAAGAGAGAGCTACGCCGAGTGTATTCAAAAGATAATAGACCTTTAGGCAAAGCTTTGGAACAACAAGACTTTTCACTAAAAACACATGCTACTGTAGCAAATCATTCAAAAAGCTCAATTCACCTAAAGAGAACTCAAAAAGGAATCAATAAGAAGCAAATGCAAATATTGGAAGAAATCTGTCAAAACAGACCAGCAGGTAGAAACTGATATTTTGGAATATCGTATGTTGCTCAAATAAAAAAGTGTTGAACTAACGAAAGTTATCTAACATACAGGGGGATTTATTCGTAAATTTTCAGCTCAATCCGAGTTACAGAGACTCCTCACGAATTTTTATGGTGGAGGACAGAAATCTGTTTCGGGGCAGCAACTCCTCAAATCTTACTTCCCTCTCATTAGAGGTCATTCTTGGCACAAAAAGCAAAAAAAAAGGATAAGGAGAGGTCATTACTGAAGTAATAACTTCCAAGACTCAAATAAACTCTTGGTTTATCTCCTAACAAGTACTTTCCTTTAACGCCTTTAAGTTAGGCTTGATAGTTTGAGAAGATGCTCACATAAGAATATGAATTGAATTAAAAGAGAGCATCAAGAAGCAAATTCAGAACACATTTAAGTCTAACCCACTTCCTATGTGTAGGAATCTTGTATGCAAATAAATTCATAAAGAACAAAGTGACAGCCATAGGAAGATCAAACAAGAGTAACTTCAAAACTTTCATCACATAGAGAGGTGTTTCAATACCATGAAAGCTTCTACAACCATATTTTCCTCTCTCATAATAATTTTCAGTAGCATCATGAATAAACTCAATAATATAGCTACCACATAAAGCATGCTTTGCATGAGCTACAAACACATCATTTCTATCAAGCTCAAAAATACTGGGATTAAAGCCTTCACAGGTTTTACCCAAAGTAGATATTTCAAAAGGATCCATAGGAATATAACATTCATCCTCCTTTGGTAAGCATGGGGGACAATCAAATAATATAAGAGGTAAAGAGTTACTCTCATTAGAAGGTAGGCATGGGTAGATCCATTCTTCCTCCTTTTGTTCATCACTCTCCTCCTTTTTTTCATCTAATGAGCTTCCAGTTTCAACAATTTCTTCTTCCAAAGGCTCATGCAAGGCATTAGTATTTTCCATTTGTGGAAAGCATCTATTAAAATATTCAAGAATATAGCCATTTTCTTCCTTGTAATTATCAAAGCAAAATTTAAGTATCCCATAAACCTCATATTCATAAGGTGCATCATCGGTATTTTCAAGCAAACTGGCAAGTTCAAATGCACCGTTGAAGGCAATAAATTCTTCAATTTGTTCCACATCATAAAAGTCATAATTTCCTTTAACATAAAAGGATATGGTAACATTATCATTATACTCACATGGAAAAGGGAGGTGTTTATACCTCCTATAGCAAAAAGCTTTATCAAAGCAATAAGTAACATTATAAGTAGAGCACACCTCTCTAGCAATGGTATTAAATTTATCAATTTGTTCCCGTAAGTGTTTCCCTTTTTGTGACAAACGGTGCTCCTTATAATAATACCTTTCTTCTTCCATGAACCCACCTTGCCAATAAGAATTAGTTTCAAAGAAACTATCCATTGATAGAAAGCATGACCATGCAAGGCAATAACAGACCAGCAACTAGAGCATGAACTAAATTTTTGTTTGTTTTTGAATAAAGCAAGCAAACCAAACTAGACTAATTTTTTGGGTTTTTTTAAAGAGGCAAACAAAACCAAGAAACAAAACAAAGCAAACTAAAAACAAAGTAAAAAGAAAGGAAGTGGAGGACTCCCCTTGTGAAGACGTCCTTAGCCTCCCCGGCAAGGGCGCTAGAAAGACTTGATGGTGCTCGACGTGGCACTTTGTTGGTAACCCCAAGTGCAGGGTGTGAAGAGCACAGCAGCAAGTTTTCCCTCAGTTGAGGCCGAGGTTATCAAACCAGAAGGAGGAAGGAAACGTCACACAGGTGTTGCAAACAACGTGGAGACTTGCACAACACAAACTCAAGACTTTGTCTCAACAAATCAGTGAGGTTGTCAAGCTCACCGGTTTGCTGTAACAAAGGATTGAACGTATGGTGTGGAAGGTAATGGTGGTTTGCAGCAAGTAAAAAAATAACAGTGGAAGATGTATCAATGGTAAATATTGGACCGGGGTCCATAGTTCACTAGAGGTGCTCTCTTTAGATAAACAACATGGCATGAAGGGTAAACAAATTACAGTGGGGCAATTGATAGGAACTGAGCAAGGCATAACAATGCAATTACTAGTCAGAAAGATCCTATGAGATTCGATTGGGAAATACAACAAGATACATATAACTCCATCCAACTGCATCTATGACTAGAAGTCCACCTTCAGGTTATCATCCGAACCCCCTCCAGTATTAAGTTGCAAGCAACAGACAACTACTTTAAGAAAAGTGTGTAAGGTAAACAGTCCACATGTTCCATGAACAAGAGACCGTTGTTTTCTCCCTAGTGGCAACAACACATCTACAACCGAAGAGATTTCTATCACTTCCCTTAGAAACTAGAGGCATGAACCCACTATCGAGCATAAATACTCCCTCTTGGAGTCACTAGCAACTACTCGGCTAAGATAGCTACTAACAACGGAGAGCATGAGAGATCACAAACAACACAGACATGATAGAATCATAAATACAAAAACATTAATCAAACCAACATAATAATCTCAATATCCATCGGATCCTCGCAAACACAACATGCATGATTACAAATAGATTAGATCTTGATCATGAACGGAGATCACAAGATCTATACATGAAGGCACAAAGGAGGAGATTACAACCATCTAGCTACTACATGGACCCATAGTCCAAGGTGGAACTACTCACGCATCATACTGGAGAGAAGGCCTCCGGGATGATCTCCCCTCCGGCAGGGTGCCGGGAAGAACTTCAGATCCCCTGATCCAGGGACGACAATGGTGGCGGCTACAGAAGGTTTCGTGGAATATTGATCGTGTACTTAGGGTTTAGGCATCAGGGGGCTTCTTATAGGCGAAGGGGGAGGCCGAGGACGTGGCCAGGGGCCCTACACCCTGCCTAGGCGGGAGCCCACCCCTGGTCGCGCCTAGGGGGTGTGGCTGCCCTGGAACGCCTCTCCGGCTCCCCTCTGGACTTCTTGTTCCCCACGGAAAGTTATTGACTTTGACGTTTGTTCCGTCCAATTCCGAGAATATTTCCTTACTAGCTTTTCTGGAACAAAAAACAGCAGAAAACAGGCAACTGGCACTGTGGAAACTTGTTAAAAGGTTAGTACCATAAAACATGTAAAAAGCACCTCAAAGTGTAGACAAAGTAGATACTAAACAAGCATGGAACATCAAAAATTATAGATATGTTTCCGACGTATCATTGGGGAGCCCTGTTCTTGATCAAGTGGATTCTGCTAAGGTTTTGTTGATTAATGTTTCTCAACATCGTGATGCGGTCAGCGTCACTTCTCTGACTGCCTTGTCACTATGGCTAAGCATCTTCCACTAGTCATGGTGTCGCTGCTGCCTCTTGAGGAATCACCTATCGCTGTGAGTACAGATGCTAGGTTTTTTGTTGGGTTGTTGCTGCGTGGAGAGGTACCCAAGCAGAAGTATTGGTTGGTGCTGGGATGGCCGGGGCTTGCTGTGGCCCAGCCCGCGATGGCGCCTCGTGGACCGGAGGAAGCCTCACAGGAGCCCATTGCTGATGGCCTAGATGTTGCCCAGGAGGTGGGCAAGGAGGTTCTTACACAGGGTGATGATGGGCCTTTACCTGATGATGTCCCTGGCACGCACGTTGTGGCTGCTTCTTCTCTGCAATCGGCTACACCAGCTCCTGCCATCGTGCGGCAGACCCCTGTGGTCCATGTGCTGCGACAAAGTGCCCGCCACCCGACGGGCAGTGATGGTTCAGCTGCGATGGATGAAGACTCCTTGGCAAAGTCTATGCGGAGGAAGGCCGACAAGAACTTGGATTCTAATGGTAATATATCGTCGTCTAAGTCCTTTATTTCTTTTCCTTCTACGCATGTTTCATCAAAGTTTAATAGTGTAGGTATTTCTCTTGGTAAGAATGTTAGTGATGTTTCTATTTCTACTAAGGTCTTGAGACGGATGGAATTCGACCGGCTAATAGTTCTTCCAAAAGTCTTAACCTCTTTTGTTGCCACTTATTCTGATGACGATGAGGATGCCAATGCAACAACAGATGGTCGGCTCCTATCTCATTTAGTGGGTGAAGTTCTAGAGGTTGGTTTTTACGAGAACATACTAAGTTCAGTATATGATCTAACTGCTTTGGGTCGAAAATATTCCTCTGGTAAAAAATGTAATAAGTCTCAGAAAAGAGATTTAGCTCCTAAATCTATTTTTGTTTCCCAATGAATGGCATGTTCTTGAATACAATAGGTATTCGTGACTTGGCTAAACATTTATATACCGCACTTTGTGCTAGGGAACATAATCTAGATTTTATAGCTATTTCAGAAATGGGTAGACGAGAATTCTCACAAAGTTTACTGGATCGCCTTTCGGGGGCACTGACTTTCTGTGGAATTCCCATCCACCCAGGGGACGGTCTAGCGGCATATTCCTCGGTGTAAGGGCTGATACCATGGATATTTTAGCTTGTTCGGAAGGAGATTTTCATATAAAGCTTCATATCTGTAATAAACTGACAATTTCACAGGGAGCCTTGTCGTTGTGTATGGTGCGGCCCAGGATGTGTTCAAGGCTGAATTTCTTCGAGAATTGGTGAACTTAACTAAGGATAATCCATACCATATTCCCATAGGAGCGATTTTAATATGCTTAGGTTCCCATTCGAAAAGAGTAAAGGCCGGTTGGACGATCATTGGCCTATTCCTTTTTAATGTTGTCATAGACAGTCTTGACTTGAAGGAAGTGAAGGGAATATGTCCTGAGAGGCAATAATAAAGTGGTTATTATGTATATTCCAATATATGATAGATGTTTATTTTGCATGCTATAATTGTATTAATACGAAAACATTAATACATATGTTTTTAATAAACAAACAGAAAGTTCCTAGTTATGCCTCTCTCATAAACTAGCTCGTTGATTAACAAGATGATCAAGGTTTCCTGATCATGGACATTGGATGTTGTTAATAACAAGGTCACAACATTAGTGTAATGATGTGATGAACATTCATCCGAAGTATAGCATTACGATCAAAGTCATTGAGTTTATATTGCTATAACATCATACGAAGTCATCCTAATCCTTAGACCATGCGATCATGTCAATCACTAACACCGGAAGAGTATCTTGATAACATCAAACGTCACACCGTAACAGGGTGATTATAAAGATGGGTTCAGTACTACTAAAGTGTTATGTTGAGGCCCATGGATCGAGAGTGGAATTTGTTCATCCCGATGACAGATAGATATGCTCTGGGCCCCCTCGGTGATATCACATTGATTAACTTGCAAGCAAATGATTTGATCACTAGAATGTTATATCACGGGAACAAGAAAATAGTAGATGTTAGTAACGAGATAAAACTAGGTATGGAGATACCGATGATCGAATCTCGGACATGTAATATACCACGAAGCAAAAGGATTAAGATACTAGCGTAAAGGGTTCTTGCAATCACAAGAAAGTCATAGCTTAATGTGTGGGAGTCAGTATGGATCTCCAGGTCCCGCTTCTGATTATTGATCTGAGAGGGGTCTCGATCATGTCCACATTATTCGCAAACCATAGGGTGACACACTTAAGAGACACCGACATCCATTTGGAGGAAAAGTTTCATGTCAAAAAGAATAACAAGCGTAGGAATTTATTTCACTAGATACCTAAACGGGTTTTCGGGTGAAATTGCAGAAAGTGTTTTTGCATGTGAAATGAAATAGTAGCAAGGGGTTATATGTGAATGTTTGTCATTAAAGTAATTGAAAAAATTATGAATAAATAAAAGGAGTTTTATTTAATGAGAGTTTGCGTTAAATTTGGTGGAAATTTAATGGGAATTTGAGTGGGTTTTTGAGTGGAGGGAATTGAAAGACATTTGTGTGAGTGGAGTGTCCACCCACATGAATGAAGGAGGGGAGGGGGCAGCCCCCATGGCCGGCGGCCACCCCCTTGGGTGCCCCCTCCTCCTATAAAAGGAGCCCCTCTCCTCTCTCTCACTCACACCTCCTCGTGAAGGATCTCTCTCCCCCTCTAGTATTCACTACTAGGAAAAGGCCCATCAGTGGCGCACCATTTTGGGACTTCTGTGGCGCATATGGGATACGCCACTGTTATCTCGCCACTAAAGTTTAGTTCTGTGGCGCATATTGAAATGCGCCACAGAAGTCTGACTTCTGTGGGGAATATGGCCAAAATGCGCCACAGGAGTCCCGAACTAGATCTCAAACTTCTGTGGCGCATTTGACCAATATGCGCCACAGAAGTTTTTTTTCAAATTTCAAAAAAAAATGCCGGCCAGATCTGGCCGGAGGTGGTGCTCGCCGGAGGTGGGGGTCGCCGATGGAGGAGAGAAGGAGGTCACTGGTGGATGAGGTGGAGGTCACCGGTGGAGGAGAGGAGGAGGCCACCGGAGGAGGAGGAGGCCGCCGGAGGAGGAGGAGGAGGAGGTCGCCGGAGGAGGAGCTCGCCGGGGTGGAGGAGGGAGGTGGGAGGAGGATGAGCTCGCCGGGGTGGAGGAGGAGGGAGGGAGGTGGGAGGAGGAGGAGCTCACCAGGGTGAAGGAGGGAGGAGCTCACCGGGGTGGTGGTGGAGGAGGAGGAGAAGCTCACCGGGGTGGAGGAGAAGGAGGAGGAGGA
The DNA here is from genome assembly GCA_023614405.1 of Avena insularis. Lineage (NCBI taxonomy): Eukaryota > Viridiplantae > Streptophyta > Magnoliopsida > Poales > Poaceae > Avena > Avena insularis. The sequence goes on along the minus strand of CM042693.1, from coordinate 92,718,515 downwards.
GGAGGAGAAGGTGAGGAGAATGAGAGAAGAAGTGGAGGAGAAGAAGGATGGAGGAGTGGAAGAGTATAAGAGAGGGAGAAGGGGGGAGGGATTCAAAATTCGAATCCCTCCCAAAACTTCTGTGGCGCATATGGAAGAAATGCGCCACAGAAGTTTGTCCTCCTTTTTTATTGTTTTGCAGGAAAAAACGATCTTTTGGCCATAACTTTTTACTCTTTTCGAATTTTGAAAATCTAAATAATCGCTAAATCTCGTCCTCGTCATTTTTGTATATTATACGTATTTTTCCGACATCGTATGCAAAAGTTACGGCCGTTTTACCGTAGCATAAACTTTTTTTGTATAAAAATTCGAAATGCATGTTTGTTAATTTTCCTACAAACTAGACCATATTACCTATCACTATGTGAAAGGATTTTATTTTTTGAAGTGTTTTTCATTTTCTATTATTTTTTACAAGGCTAAAAAGGCGATCCACGCGGGGGGGGGGGGGTAGAATCTGTTTTTCCTACAGAAACTTCTGTGGCGCATGCCTCCATATGCGCCACAGAAGAGGTCATATGCGCCTCAGAATGTTGGTCAGAGTACAGTCAAAAAATTCTATGGTAGGGTCCACCCGAGCTTTCTGTGGCGCATATGTCCATATGCGCCACAGAAGTTGGAACTTCTGTGGCGCATGTGGACATATGCCATGGTTCCAACTGGCGCATTTTTCCTCTATGCGCCACAGAAGTTGGAAGACTTCTGTGGCGCATTTGATGAAATGCGCCACTGGACAACTTTTGTGGCGCATGGTCAGAACCATGCGCCACAGAAGGTCTGTCTGTCTATAGCTAGTTTCCTAGTAGTGATTTATCCCCATAGTCTCGGACTAGCGAGATACATGTTCCCGGTGGCTATTCGGCAAGAAATAATTGCGCTTCCGCTGCATCGCTGCAGCGAGGAGGTGGAGGTTGCTCGGTGCCTCGGACGTGTGTGCGAGCACGGATGCGCCACTGATTTGTGGCGCTAGGACTTCCTCTCGATCTTGAGATTGGCAAGAGATCGTCTACATCAACCACAAGTTCAACCTCGTTAAGCTTTGTCGATCCTCAAGGGTATGTTCTCCACGGATGTATATCCGCCCGTTGCTTGTCTCTAGTAGATAGATCTTGGTACATAGTTGTTCCCATCATAGGAAATTTTTTGTTTTCTATGCTGCGAACCCTACAGTGGTATCAGATCCGGATCTATGCATAGATGCTTTGCACGGGTAGTACACATATGAGTATGTGGGCGATGATGATCATGTTATTCCTTCTTAGTTGTACTTTGGATATTGGTGGCATAGTGGGATGAAGTGGCCCGAACAAAATTTACATGTCGTCGCACATGAGACCTCTTCCACGCTTGACATGCAACTAGTTTTGCATAAGTGGCTAGCGGGTGTCTGTCTCTCCTACTATAGTCAATATCTAATTTTCAACGAGTTGTCAACAATTTGGTTATCCTCGTTGTGGTTCATGTTCATAGGTAAGAACGGTTCTATCTTCGAAAGCCCTAAGCCACGTAAAACTTGCAATAGATAAATTAGAGGCGTCTAGTTTAGATTGTTGCTTGGCTAGTATCATGATATGGTGATGTTGTAAGTATATGTCTAAGTTGATACTCTTACAAAACACATAACGTGTAAGTTCCATAGACTTGGACTTACACATAGAGGTATGATAAAGATCATACCACGATGCACATGATGGAGATAGTGTGCAAGAACCATATCATTTCACTTATAAACATGTGATGTTTCTTGCATATTATATTGCTTGTTTGGCATTTTATTAGCATAATAAGATGATACCTCATTTAGATATCAAGATAAGAATGTGTTCTTCCTTAAGTATGCATCGATTATGTTTCGTCGCTCCAAGACATCACGTGATGATCAGGTGTTCTTGGATCCACGATCATACTTTGGGTGTAAGACAGTTACACAGGCGAATACTAAGATTTTTACTTGGCGAGCCTAGCATGTACAGACATGGCCTCGGAACACGGACCGAAAGGTTAAGCATGAGTCATATGGTAGATATGATGCCCATTTGATGCTCGCCTTTGAAGCTACACCGACTCACGTGATGATCGGACTTGGTGTAGTGGATTTGGTTCATGTAATCACCAAAAAGGCACGAGGGATGTCGTTTTTGACTGGGAGTTCATTCTTAATTTGGATTAGATGAACTCAATCTATCATAAACTTAGTCTAAACATTAAAAATTCTATTGTTTATGGCACCAACTGCTTTTAATTTCAATGTGTTCATGGAGAAAGAGAAACTTGCAACAAACGGTAGCAACTTTACCGAATGGGCCATGAATTTGAGGATTCTCCTCTCTGCTGCACAAAAGCAATATGTGCTAGAAGCGCCACTAGGCCCCCCACCGTTCGATGATGCCCCTGACGAGGAGAAGAATGTCTATCGGACTCGTCAGGAGGACCACAACTTAGTTCATTGCGGCATATTCTATGGGCTAGAGCCAGAACTTCGAAAGCATTTCGAAAACGGCAATGCATTTGATACAATGGGTGAGTTGAAAATGATTTTCGACACACATGCTGTTGTAGAGAGCTGCAATGCTTCAGAAAAGTTCTTTAGCTGCATGATGGAAGAGAACAACTCCGTAAGTGAGCATGTACTCAAGATGTCGGGTGACGCCCATAAGCTTGTGTCCTTGGGAATAACGATTCCCATTGACTTAGGCATCCATCATGTTCTGCAGTATCTGCCACCTATCTATAAGAGCTTCGCGATGAACTATAATATGCAAGGCATGAAGAAGTCTCTCCCCGAGCTTCTGTCAATGCTTAAAACTGCAGAAGTGGAGATCAAGAAAGAACATCAAGTGTTGATGATCAATAAGACCACTGGTTTCAAGAAAGACAATGAGGGAAAACGGAAGGGAAGTAAGGGTGGGAAGCCAGTTGCCGTGCCTGAAAAGAAACCCCGAGTTGGCCCTAAGTCTAATACCGAGTGCTATTATTGTAAGGGGACTGGCCACTGGAAGCGCAACTACCCCAAGTATTTCGCATACAAGAAGGCCGGCAAGGCAAATAAAGGTATATATGATATGCATGTTATTGATGTGTACTTGTATAGTACTCGCAGTAGCACCTGGGTATTTGATACCGGTTCAGTTGCTAATATTTGGAACTCGAATCAGGGGCTGCAGAACAAGCGACCACTAGCAAGGGGTGAGGTCAAGATGCGTGTTGGCAATGGATCAAGTGTTGATGTGATCGGCGGCAGAATGCTACCTCTCCACTTACCATCGGGATTAGTTATAAACTTGAATAATTGTTATCTGGTGCCAGCACTGAGCATGAACATTGTATCTGGACCGTGTTTGATGCGAAGTGGTTATTCATTTAAATCCGAGAACAATTCTTGTTCTATTTATATGAATGAAATATTTTATGGTCATGAACCGATGATGAATGGTTTATTTCTGTTGGATCTCGATAATAGTGTTACACATATTCATAATGTTGATGCTAAAAGGATTAAACTTAATGATGATATATCCGCATATATGTGGCACTGCCGTCTAGGTCATATTGGCGTTAAACGCATGAAGAAGCTCCATTCGGATGGACTTTTGGAATCACTTGATTTTGAATCATTTGATACATGTGAGCCATGCCTTATGGGAAAGATGACTAGAACATCGTTTTCTGGTTCAATGGAACGGGCGACAGATTTATTGGAAATCATACATTCTGATGTGTGTGGTCCAATGAGTGTGTCGGCGCGAGGTGGATATCGTTGTTTTGTTACTTTCATGGATGATTTGAGTAGATACGGTTATATCTACTTGATGAAACACAAGTCTGAAACCTTAGCAAAGTTCAAGGAATTTCAGAGTGAAGTGGAAAATCATCGTAATAGAAAGATCAAATTTCTACGGTCCGACCGTGGAGGTGAGTATTTAAGTTACGAGTTTAGCACTCATATGGAAGAGTGTGGAATTTTTTCACAACTCACACCTGCCGGAACACCACAGCGAAATGATGTGTCGGAACATCGTAATCATACTTTATTGGATATGGTTTGATCTATGATGTCTCTGACGGACTTGCCACGGTCATTTTGGGGTTATGCACTAGAAACTGCTGCATTCATTTTAAATCGGGCACCATCTAAATCCGTTGAAAAGACACCGTATGAATTGTGGTTTGGAAACAAATCTAAGCTGTCATTTCTTAAAGTTTTGGGATGCGATGTTTATGTGAAGAAACTTTAACCGGATAAACTCGAACCCAAAGCGGAAAAATGCGTCTTCATAGGATACCCTAAGTAAAGTATTGGGTATTCCTTCTATCAAAGATCTGAGGGCAAGGTTTTTGTTTCCAAGAATGGATCCTTTCTAGAGAAAGAGTTTCTCGCGAAAGGCATTAGTAGTCGGAAGGTAGAACTCGAAGAGGTTGTTGAACCTTCTCTTCATAATATGGCGAGTAGCGCATCGCCGAAGTCATTCCGGAGATGGCTTCACCAATTGAAGAGGGAACAAATGATAATGATCATGAAACTCTGAAAGAGAGTACTACTGAACCTCGTAGGTCTAGCAAGACGCGTGCAGCTCCCGAGCTGTACGGAAACCCTGTTATGAATTTCGTCGTTGATGAAATTGATGACCCTTCGATGTATGAAGAAGCGATGATGAGCCTAGATTCCAACAAATGGTTAGAAGCCATGAAATCCGATATGGAATCCATGTACAAAAACCAAGTTTGGAACTTGGTGGACTTACCTCAGGACTGAAAGGCTGTGGACAATAAATGGATTTTCAAAAGGAAAACTGATGCTGATTGTAATGTGACCGTCTATAAAGATCGACTTGTCGCAAAGGGGTTTCGACAAATTCAAGGAGTTAACTACGATGAGACATTCTCTCCCGTAGTGATGCTAAAGTCAGTTAGGATTATGTTAGCAATTGCTGCATATTTCGACTATGAGATATGGCAGATGGATGTCAAAACTGCGTTCCTCAATGGCAATATTGAAGAAGAGTTGTATATGATACAACCAAAGGGTTTTATCGATCCTAAGGATGCTGACAAGGTATGCAAGCTTCAGCGATCCATCTATGGACTGAAGCAAGCATCCCGGAGTTGGAATCTCCGCTTTGATGAGGTGATCAAAGAGTTTGTATTTGTCCAAACTTATGGAGAGGCTTGTATTTACAAGAAAGTGAGTGGGAGCAATGTGGCATTTCTAATATTATATGTGGATGACATATTATTGATCGGAAATGATATAGATCTTTTAAACAGTGTTAAAAGTTATCTAAACAACAAATTTTCAATGAAGGACCTAGGTGAAGCATCATACATATTAGGCATAAAGATCTATAGAGATAGATCTAGGCGCCTAATTGGGCTATCGCAAAGTACATACCTTGATAACATTTTAAAGAAGTTTAAAATGGAAGGAAGTAAGAAGGGGTTCTTACCTATGTTGCAAGGCAAGACATTGAGTAAGAATCAAAGTCCGGCTATGGCGGAAGAAAGAGAGATAATGGACAAAGTCCCCTATGCTTCAGCCATAGTATCTATAATGTACGCCATGCTATGTACAAGACCGGATGTGGCACATGCTATTTGTTTGACTAGTAGGTACCAATCGGATCCAGGTTCATAACACTGGATAGCGGTCAAGAATATCCTTAAGTACTTGGGAAGAACTAAGGATATGTTTCTTGTGTACGGAGGTGAAAAAGAGCTCGTCGCTAAGTGTTATGTCTATGCAAGCTTTGACACCGATCCGGATGACTCTAAGTCTCAATCCGGAAACGTATTTCTTATGAATGGTGGAGAAGTTAGTTGGAGGAGTTCCAAACAACCCGTTGCGGCGTGATCAACAACGGAGGCCGAATATGTTGCTGCTTCGGAAGCGGCTCAGGAAGCGGTTTGGATGAAGGAGTTCATATCCGAACTAGGTGTGGTTGCGAGCGCGTTGGACCCAATGGTGATCTATTGTGACAACAATGGTGCCATTGCCAATGCCAAAGAACCAAGGTCTCTCAAGAATTCCAAGCATATTAAGTGCTGGTTTCACTCCATCCGCAAGCATGTCAAGGATGGAGATATAAAGATTTGTAAAGTAAACACAGATCTCAATGTAGCAGATCCGTGGACTAAAACTCTCCCTAGAGAAAAACATGGTCAACACCAGAACTCCATGGATTATTGTCTCTAGTGCAAGTGGGAGACTGAAGGGAATATGTCCTGAGAGGCAATAATAAAGTGTTTATTATGTATATTCCAAGTATATGATAGATGTTTATTTTGCATGCTATAATTGTATTAATACAGAAACGTTAATACATGTGCGTTTAATAAACAAATAGAAAGTTCCTAGTTATGCCTCTCTCATAAACTAGCTCGTTGATTAACAAGATGATCAAGGTTTCCTGATCATGGACATTGGACGTTGTTAATAACGAGGTCACAACATTAGTGTAATGATGTGATGAACATTCATCCGAAGTATAGCATTATGACCAAAGTCATTGAGTTTATATTGCTATAACATCACACGAAGTGATCCTAATCCTTAGACCATGAGATCATGTCAATACTAACACCGAAAGAGTATCTTGATAACATCAAACGTCACACCGTAAGAGGGTGATTATAAAGATGGGTTTAGAACTACTAAAGTGTTATGTTGAGGCCCATGGATCGAGAGTGGAATTTGTTCATCCCGATGACGGATAGATATGCTCTGGGCCCTCTCGGTGATATCACATTGATTAGTTGCAAGCAAGTGATTTGATCACTAGAATGTTATATCACGGGAACAAAAAAAGAGTACATGTCAGTAACGAGATCAAACTAGGTATGGAGATACCGATGATCGAATCTCGAACATGAAATATATCATGAAACAAAAGGATTAAGATACTAGTGTAAAAGGTTCCCGCGATCACAAGAAAGTCATCGCTGAATGTGTGGGAGTCGGTATGGATCTCCAAGTCCCGCTTCTGATTATTGATCCGAGAGGGGTCTCGATCATGTCCGCATTATTCCCGAACCGTAGGGTGACGCACTTAAGAGACACCGACATCTATTTGGAGCAAAAGTTTCATGCCGGAAAGAATAACAAGCGCAGGAATTTATTTCACTAGATACCGAAACGGGTTTTCGGGTGAAATTGCAGAAAGTGTTTTTGCATGTGAAATGAAATACTAGCAAGGGGTTATATGTGAATGTTTGTTATTAAAGTAATTGACAAAATTCTGAATAAATAAAAGGAGTTTTATTTAATGAGAGTTTGCATTAAATTTGGTGGAAATTTAATGGGAATTTGAGTGGGTTTTTGAGTGGAGGGAATTGAAATACATTTGTGTGAGTGGAGTGTCCACCCGAATGAATGAAGGAGGGGACGGGAAAGCCCCCATGTCCGGCGGCCACCCCCTTGGGTGCCCCCTCCTCCTATAAAAGGAGCCCCCTCTCCTCTCTCTCTCACTCACACCTCCTCGTGAAGGATATCTCTGCCCCTCTAGTATTTATCCCCCATGGTCTCGGACTAGTGAGATACATGTTCCCGGTGGCTATTCGGCAAGAAAGAGTTGTGATTCCACTGCACTGGAGCAAGGAGGCGGAGGTTTCTCAGTGCCTCAGACGTGTGTGCGATCACGGATGTGGCGCTAGGACTTCCTCTCGATCTTGAGATCGGCAAGAGATCGTCTACATCAACCATGAGTTCAACCTCGTTAAACTTTGTCGATCTTCAAGGGTATGTTCGCTACGGATGTATATCCGCCCGTTGCTTGTATCTAGTAGATAGATCTTGGTACATAGTTCTTCTCATCGTAGGAAATTTTTTGTTTTCTATGTTGTGAACCCTATAGGAAGTAACCATGATTGGACGATAATTTACTTGGGCTACCAGACCCTACATACGAGAAACTAGATCGTGTTTTGATGGACTCTGATTGGGAAGAACACTTTCCACGAGTCTTGGTACGCGCTCTCGAACGTATTGAAGCTCTGTCTAACCATGCTCCCATTTTATTGACCACTGGTTTACCTCGGACACGATGCACCCATCCGTTCAAATTTGAACTTAGATGGTTACATCGATAGGGTTTCCAGGATATGGTTAAAACAAATGGGAAAGACCGGTTTCGGGTAGTACCCCAATCCAGAGGTGGAACAATAAAGTGCTTAACACTCAAAGACCTTGGGGGGTGGGCACGACACACAACTTGTATTCTTAAAAAGGAGAAGCAACGTCTTTCGTCTATCATAGATGAAGTCGAAGCTCTTGTAGAATTTCGTTTGTTAACCACGCAAGAAAATGAGCTTAAAAACCAAGCAAATGCGGAGGTAGCACGACTTCTGCGCGAAGAGGAACTAAAATGGTATCAAGTTCCAAATCTCAATTTATTTTGCATGGAGATTCGAATACAAGGTACTTCCATAGTGTGGCCAATGGCTGAGACAAGAAGAAGCTTATTCGATCTTTAACACAAGAAGATGAGAAGATTGAGGGACATGAGCAGCTGAAATCATATATTACAAATTACTAAAATGTTTGTTTGGGGAACCATAAGAAGGTACCTTCTCATTGGACGAGTCCCAAACAGATGATGTACCTCAGGATTATTGACTGCTCCCTATTCGGAGGAGGAGGTCAAGAAGGTTGTTTTCCAAATGGAACATAATAAAGCCCCTGGTCCTGATGGCTTTCCAGCTGAGTTTTACCAAGCCTTTAGGTTAAATTCAGTGGTCGATCATGTAGTTCGCCCCTCGCAAACTGCCTTCATGCAAGGTCGCAACATACTTGATGGTGTGGTTACCTTACACAAAACAGTTCATGAACTACATAAGAAGAAGCTAAATGGGGTCATACTAAAAATTGATTTTGAGAAGGCCTATGATAAAGTCAAATGGTCTTTTCTTCAACAGACTCTTAGAATGAAAGGTTTCTCCTATGAATGGCGGTCTCTAATAAACAGCTTTGTGTCGGGAGGTAACGTTGCCACAAAAGTCAATGATTACGTTGGCAATTACTTTCAGACCAAAAAAGGGCTTAGACAGGAAGACCCACTATCACCAATGTTATTTAATATAGTGGCTGATATGCTCTCTATCCTGATTGAGCATGCAAAATCTGAGGGTCAAATTGAAGGTGTTATTCCCCATCTGGTAGATGGAGGTTAATATATCCTTCAGTATGTCGATGATACAATTCTTTTTATGAAACATGATCTGGAGAAGGCGAAAAACCTGAAACTCATACTTTCAGCTTTTTAACAACTATCGGGATTAAAAATAAACTTTCATAAAAGTGAAATGTTTTGTTTTGGGGAGGATCAAGAGACCATTCATATTTACGCTGAACTATTTGACTGTAGTTAGGCGTTTTTCCGATTCGGTATTTGGGCATTCCAGTTCACTACCGAAGGCTCACAAATGCTGAATGGAAAATTGTTGAACAAAGATTACAATTAAGACTGTCTAGTTGGAAAGGAAAATTATTATCCATTGGAGGAAGATTGGTACTCATTAATTCAGTACTCGGTAATATGGTGATATATATGATATCATTATTTCAGCTACCAAAGGGAGTCTTGCAATGGTTGGACTATTTCCAATCAAGATTATTTTAGCAGGGTGATAATGAGAAAAGGAAGTATAGACTGGCTAAATGAAGTGTGCTTTGTTGTCCCAAAGAACAGGCAGGCCTGGGTATTCATGATCTGGAGATCGAAAATACCGCCTTACTTAGTAAATGGCTCTCCAAATTATTAACTGAAGAGGGGATATGGCAAACATTACTTAAAAGAAAATACGTTGGATCAAAAGCATTGTCCCAAATGGTATGGAAACCTGGTGACTCTCACTTTTAGGCCGTCTGATGGCTATGAAGAAACATTTCTTCCGCTTCGGTACATTTTCTATTAAGGATAGATCCCAGATTAGATTTTGGTAGGATAAGTTACTTGGTACCACTTCACTCAGTGAACAATATCCCTCCTTGTATTCCATAGTATGGTATAAGGAGGAAAAAATTGCCACCATGTTGGAATCATTTCCTGCTGACGTGACTATTCGGAGGAATTTAATCGGTGTAAGTCTAGACGCTTGGATCATGTTATTAGATCTGTTAACACATGTTCAACTGTCAGCGGGACACGATGAATTCCGATGGAACTGAAAAGAGGATGGATCCTTCTCTGTTAGTTCCTTATACAATGCCTTAATTCATCCAGTCTTACCATTTTTAGATAATAGGATGATTTGGAAAATGAAGATACCCCTTAAGAATAAAATCTTTGCTTGGTATCTTCGTCGAGGGGTCATCCTTACAAAAAATAATCCCATTAAGAGGAATTGGCATGGAGATCCTAGGTATACATTTTTTCAGAATAATGAGACAATAAAAGACCTATTTATCCTATGCAATATCGCCAGATTTATATGGTCAGGTACCCAAGCAGCTTCTGGTTTGTATCCATCGAGTAGTATTGCCAATATCTTTGAGAATGGTTACACGGTATAGATCACAAGTATAAGCTATTACTTCGGGTAGGAGCGATTGCCATTATATGGTCGCTTTGGCTATGTAGAAATGATAAAGTGTTTAATGATATAAACTATTCACTTCTGCAGGTTATTTACAGGTACCCTTCGGTCTTGGACTGCACTTCATCGTGCGGACCATTGCGAGCTATTCACGGAGATGTGTACACGGCTGGAGGACACGGCACGGGATTTATTCACCCGACACGGCTAGAAATATAATATTTCGATAGACCTACCTATAGTACCTTAGGCGTTTTACAATTTCTCATCATGATATGTAATCCTCCTTACGTTTATTTTATTTCCCTTATGTTTGGACCTTGGACTTTGGCGGTTGTATGCATACTAGTTATACAGAGGACGGGTGTAATACTTAAGACTTTTTAAGTAATAAAGCGCCCTTTATCTAAAAAAAATTGCTAGTTAGGTGTGCGTCACTACAGAAAACATTCAAGGAGCCGATGAACGTATGCTACGCCGACGACCAATTATCGGTGCTGTCGGCATAGTGGCACGAGCCGGGCAGGCCAAAAAACGGGCTCGTCGGCATAGATTGAGGCTTGTCGTCAGCGTAGACGGGCTGTCGGCATATGTGGTGGGCTGATGTCTACCATTGGTGTAGGTGGGCCTCACGTGGGCCCAGCAGGTCGGGCCGTGACGGCGCAACAATGGCATCAGCGTTATGCTGACAGCTTTGTCGTCGGCCCAGCATGTAACATTACGTCGACGGCTTGGCCATCGGCATAGATATTTTTGTTTTTTGTCACAATAAACCTAGAAAATTCATAATTAAATAATTATAATTTAGAAAAAATACATATAATATATCAATTTTTTTAGAAAAATAAGATCCATCTATCTAAACTTTTAAAAATATATTTTTGTTGAATAAAATAAACTTTTAGAGAAAGCTAGTGGGCTAGACCAGCGGGGCCCTCGGATTAGGGTTTCGCTGGAGAAGGACAGTCGGACAGTCGGAATGCCACGAGAACATGTGTGTGGCCCTAGCATACATGCACAAATATGGTAGAATGTTCCTAGATGGAATACCTTGCTCCCGGGTGTGGCCGTCTATGATGCATGTGCTTCGATTTCTGGAACATGATATGTGGGTTTTCAATTTTTTAGTTATTCTGTCTATCAACGTTCATGACACGAATTGCAATATGTTTATTTTCTAGCCTTTTTTGCATGTAGCCAGCCTAGGCGGTTATCTCAGTTCTCTTCTTAACTCAGTTTTGGGGAATACATTAGCTTAGAAGAGTGTGAGGCCACTACAGTGGCAGCAAGATATATGATTTTTATTTGCAAATTTGTAGAAGAATATTTGTGATTCTAATTTTATACTCTTCTAAAATTCTACCACGTTAAATGCAAAGTTAGCGTCCAAGCACATTGGCCGTGGTGCCTCACTACTATCATCCGCTCGAGCTTCTTGTCTCCCCACTAAGGCTGATGTTTTGATTCTGAAGTGTAGATCTGAATGTTGCTTACCATGAAGAATGTGGTTAGAATATCCATTTGGAAGATGCATCAGGCAGAAATAGGTTGCTGGTAAGCTTCCATATTTTCTTGTTTCATCCCTCTCTTATAGTGAGCACTCAAGCTTCGGTTAATTACACCGCTCTAAATCTCATGTTTCAGTGGGTTTTCCCCCCTTTCATATGAATTCTAGATGTTGGCCCATTCTTACATAGATATCATTGTACATAAATGAGTGTACAAGAGTGGAGAATCCAAAATGTGTGTGTAGTTTTTCTTACGGATTGCCTCTTGTTGCTCATTGCTCTGTAGGCATACTGGTTTTGGTTAAAATAAAAAATCTCCAGCTTAGGAACTTTTTGGGATAATCTGAGTTGCTGAATACCACGGTATATGAGCAGTTTCTTCATTTCCGTGTATTAATTTTCCTTATCTTAAGAAATCATAAAAAAATAGTACCTTAATTTTAGATCTTTAGTTTCTTATATAATGATCTACCAATCTATTGGTTACACAATTTGTTCGCTACACATCGTATGATATAAAAATGCACCGAGGTTTGGTACTATTTTTTTTAATTTGGTTTAAAAGTATTACCAGCACTCTCTATACTACAAGCTACCTATGTACTCCAAGCAGCTGTTAAAATAGGAGGTGTGTATCTAGGCACGTGAATATCTTAGAGATTCTCTTGAGCATGCATGCAGGTGCTTTAGGAGATTACATCATGGTCTTGAGTATTGATTTCTAGAACTCCTTGTTGTGCCCTTGACATCTATTTTGTTATGTGCTACCAAGTTTCTGTTATGTGTTAGTCCGTAAGCCATGCAGAAGATTATAACTCCTATTTTTTGATCATTTGCCAATACTCAGTATATAGACTATAAATTAATTTTTCTACGCATGGGTAATTTGTCTCACTATATGGTCTTTGATATTTTTCTATAAGGGTTCTGCCTCTCTGGCCAGCTTAATTGAAATGGTTTAGTACTATGGTTTCTAAGCCATATAATTGTCATGGGATTGTTTCTGATGCAACTTTTTCATTTAACTTGTTTTGTCTTTGTGCCACTATCTTCTTCGTATGTGGAGAAAAACTAAATGTTGTTCCTTACAAATGCTTACACTATGAATGTCCAATCAGGTGTACACCAAAATTGAATTCATTATAAGTTCCAGAAGCGCTTGGTTATTTCAAGCTTGATGTTGTTACATATTAATGTAGTGTTGTCTTCAAATGTTGCTTTCTAAGGTTCTTAGTGCTCAAAGAATGAGTGGGACTGGTAGAACTGAATTCTATCAAGCTTACCGTTGTTACATATAATTGTAGTTTTTTCTTCAGCTCTTGTTTCTAAAGGTTCTTAGCACTCGAAGATTTAGTGAGAATGCTAGATCTGAATTTGGAATATGTAGATTTTTTTATGTGGAGAAATAGCATACTGATAGCATTCGGAAAAATAGTAGTTTTACAAATAAATAGTTAGCGCTTAGCAACCCTAGGTTAATTACCCGTTGTTGAAACAATATGGCCGAGTCTGGTTCTCGTGAGGAGGCATGGTTCAAGGTCATTTTCTAGGTTTTTCGACTCATGTCTCGACACCACACACTGCTTGCTTGTCGGTACATGATTCTTGGGTGTAATGACAAATCAAGGGATCTCGCGAGTACATCGACCAAGAATGTTTTGTGTTTCACCCGTGTTATTTGGTGATGACCAAACCGTTGCAGATATATGACATGGAAGGTTAGTCAGATTCAAACTTAGGGTTCTGTTCTGGTCTATCACGAAATACAGTTACTCTTCCCAGCAAATGAAGCATGCATAGATAGTTTAATTGTTTTAAATACTTCGTCTCATTTTTTCCAAACCAGTTTTGTTGCGGATGTTTACTTAGTGTATCCTTCTCAGTTTGTAAATTAGCCTTATCTGATAAACGTGTGTAACTTGCCTCCATGGACGAGCCTTTGCTCGTTGAGTAGGGTGTTAATTTTGAGAGAACATGAATTTAGCCACCAACTTCAAATGCTCTGCCTCATCCGGTCTGTGCTTTTGTGTTGAACAAGCTACTATGGTCCTGGCTAGTAGCGCATACCACAACACATCAGCAAAGCTGGCCATAAGAAAAGACATGTCGATAAAAGGGCTATCTGATGTTTTGATAAGATGTCTATGGAATTAAACGAGTTAGCACCAGTAATATCATGTGGTATCTCCGGTTAGAAGAACCACTGCTACTGATTAAATACCTATGCTGATACATGTGTGGTACAGCATGATGGAGTTTCTGCAATAGTGAACAGATTTCAGATTATATGTAAGATGATGTGTGATTCTAATAACGGCGATACAGAAAACCCACTTGGTAAAAAAATACACACAACCACTTGATCATAATATTTTGGAAAAAACAGAGTAAACCAACACTGTGTGGGACATGCAGTTAACCAGGGTTGATCAAACTATTTATGACCCTATTAATAAAAGGGGAAATTGGTTATTTACCCAAAAGTTCATCAACCTTGGATTATGTACCCGAAGTTGAGTGTACCTTTGTAAAATACCCATAACGAGGATTAATTGTGTTTATGATTTATCCATAAGGGGTTTTCTATAAACCAAAAAAATGTACCGTGTAATTGCTGTCTGGTCCATACAGGCAAGAATATCTCTACATCAGAAACTACTTCCATTGATTAGTCTTAGGCTGAAGCACTACTAATCAAGCGCCAACTCACCTGTCTGGTCAAACATCCATGAACTTTTTGAGGTACTGGTTGGCAGAAGTAAGATGGCTAGATGGACTAGGGCGTATAGGCGGCCGGTGGCAACGGCGACGGCCATGAGCGGACGATAGTAATGAAGGGCACACATGGTCCCTCACTGGTCGATGGCGTGGTGGTTGATCTTACCGGCGATGGTTGGAGGTGCAGTCCTACATATGAACTGATCATTTTTTTTGAACTGATGAGATTCCGATCTAATGGATGAAAGACCCATGGAATGTTTCATGGCGATCTCTAATCAGGGATCCGCTATTTTTTTACTTTCAAGACCCTATTGGGTATTTTACCAAGTTACGCTCAACTTCGGGTACATAATCCAAGGTCATTGAACTTTTGGATAAATAACCAATTTTCCTAATGAAAGAGGACATGAGGGGAAAGGGACTGGCAACAGAGAGGAAATGGACTAGCAATGGTGATTCGAGTATGGGCTGCGATGGGGAATTGACTTGGTTGATTTGTGACTTGCAGCAACGACATGCTAGTGGGGGCGACTGTTCGTTGTCTTGCCTTTAAGGGTGAAAATCCTAGGTCTGGCTTTAATTAGTTGTGCCTAGAAATGTCCTTGCTGAAGGCATTGTTTTAAGAGCGGAGACTTTCTTCAGGGTGACAACCTAAGATCTTTGATCGGGCGACGATAGCGCTTGTGCACTGTTCCCTTCCTGGAGGCATCGCTTTTGAAGAAGCTCGACTTCTGATGATGTCTTGGTGGTGTTAGTGCTGCTGTTTTAAGGAATAGATCACTATAGCGGGACTTATTTTTGTAATTATTCTTTTTTTTGTGTGCATCCGTAATGCCGCTAGGGCAATGCGTTGTTGCAAAGGCTGAATGTAATTGATATCTCCGTGATATTAATATATGCTCCTTTTCAAAAAAAATAGAGAGAAAATGGACATGCTGGTTGACAGCAGGTTGACTTATTTAGGTTACTGCAAACAGAGAGCCAACACTGCACACGTGAGAGGCTAAATGACCTACCTGCATTTACACGTGCACCGACAGGCAACTAATTTTTCATCTTTGATTATCTCAATAAATAATAAGAGATATTTCAAATAGAATATGACCAGGAAGCTCGGATAGAAAAACATAATCTGACGGTTAGATACAACCGAACCATCAATTTATCAAATGAGGTCATTATGCTCAAAGTTCAATAAACGGTTTGATAGCAAAAATGAGAATCTTCAAAAACCCATGCATTAATTCATTCATTCCAAAATAGGAAGTTAGGGTTACATGCGTCACTGATAATAAGTTATTTTATCTATAATGATAGCTATCTATGCAAGTTACATTCGAGTTTGGGAATACGATTTGATTTAAGATTATAACATGTGTATACTTTTGAACTAAGATTTCCTAAGTTTATGGAAGATCGAATTCATAATTATATCATTAACATGCTGATTTATTCATGTTTAAGATAATCTGAACTGAAATGAAATGTAGACTTTATTAGCCGTGTTGGTGAGTGTACTTCAGTAGTTATTCAGGTCCTGTCATCATTCAGAGTATACTAGATGGGTGTACTTCAGAAATTTTTATAATTATAGCCAACATCTCATCTAATATTTTTGTGAGTGTTCTTGGTGGGTCCACAGAGTCCCTGTACATGGTGAGGACATATGCTAGAATCTCCCTCTTTCCCTAGTTCGATCTACTTCTGAATACCTTTTGGGCTACTGCTGAATTTATTTGTGTTGCATCAATTAGTCTATTTATGATTTTTCTTTGCTTTGGTTGAAGAAACATGTGTTCCTAAGGTTTCTAGGAGTAATAAAGCTATGTATGGCATGCGCCTGTCTCCACCCTGAAATCAAATATGATGTATCTTTTGGATTGATTTTGATACAGCAAAGTCGTATAAGTACCCTCTATACTATTTGGGGTTTATTTTACTTTTCGTTTTTTTTGCAATTAGGATTTGGCTACCGAGACATCCATACTCGGCAGTTAGCGGCCAGCCAGATTATTGGGTTCTTAATTGTCTAGAACATGATGCAAGTGCGCGATGCCTCCCCATTTCTTTGGCCTTTGTCCATCTCTATCCCTCGTGATTAGATCTGCCTCCATGAATTATTTCTCTATCCTATTCATCCTAATTTTGCTAATGAGGAGGAGTTGAAAAAGAATGGTGGGTTGCTATATTTTATTTCTTGTATTTATTTTTAAGTCTAAGAATGTATGTACCTACAGTATTGTGGGTCCTAGGTATACTCATAGTTTCTGTTCTCACAAATGTGTATGCATGTGCTCCTGCAATTTATTTTCTGGTAATTGTATGTGCATGTGATGAACTCCCATATTATTGAACTGAATTTTCTGCTACAGCTGAATGTTCAATTGCTACTGCTCTCAAGTTGTTCTTGATGATGTAGTTGGTCCATTTCATTTACTATATTGCATCTATCCTGCTCAAAACTCCAGCCCCGTAGCCTGCTCCAGATCGATCACCGCTCAAAACAGACATACCGAGAGATGTCTCCCGCACCACCACCAAAGACCGTTGATGGCAGTGCAAAAGGAGGAGGATCGGAGTAGTGGCGTTCAGCAGGATTTATGTTGTGTCCCGTGTAGCTTGCAAGTTTTCCAAAATGAATAGATGCCTGCAGGTTTCGTTTCGTTTGCATAATCATATGGCCGACGACTTAGTACTGCCAGTGATTTGGCAATTTTTTTTTGCAACAGTGGTTTGGGAAAATTAGCGTATAGTCAACGTATGGTATAGAGATAATAAAAATAAGCCATTGGTTTATATTACCCATTGAGCACTTGCTCCAATCATTAAAACGAACACAACTGTGGAAATCCAGTTGTGATTATTTTGCAAAACAGGACGAAAATTACTATTATTACTTACAATTTTATAGTGAGGGAACAAAATGACCCCAATCACATGTTGAATTATCGTTTGTGTAGCTTCATATCTTCTGGCATAATCATGTACGGTCAAAAGATGGAGTCCACTGAGATTGTAAGAACTAAAAGAGTAGTTGTGGCAGTTGTCGATCTCTGTTGTAAGTTAGGGGGGCAGATTGTGTGTCTCTCCTCTGTTGTCAGTTAGCTTGGAGAGTGTGTGCCTCTCCTCTCTGTAGTTGTTGACACCTTAACTCCGATTGCTTAATAATAAATATGTTGTTACTTGTTCTTGTGACTGGAGCTTACTTCTTTTGAGAGAAGTTATACTTGACCTTACTTCTTTTGTTCTTTTGACAATATATCTCTTGGAGATGAATCTGTGAGACCATTTCCCTCAAAAGAGTTATCCATATATCTTCAAAATTGTATGTGTTCTGTTCTGATCACAGCATGCTTTGTGTTGTGTTGTGTTGTGTGACTCAAATGCCTGCTAATGAAAACAAGAACATGTCACTCTACAGAGATAAGAGTCAGCTTTATACCGAAACAAGAGCACATGCTCGTCTTTTAACCATTGAATTGATCTTGGAAAATGCTTAGTATAATGGGAGTACTCAAAGCCAATGAAAACTTCTCACTCTGTAATATATATGATGGGACGGATGGAGTAAGGAAGATAGTAAGTTATTCCCCTTTACTGTATTTGACCATTCAAATCAACTTATGGCGAAAATGTGGCCTCGCACTGAGTCATCTAGTTTATAGAGCAAAGCGTACATAGACGGAGGACTACATACAACCTGGATTTATTCCACTAAATTATTCAGTATCATATATTGTATATCTCTCTATGAGAGAGAGACATGAATCGTCAATCACTGAATGGAGCAACAACAACCGTTGTGGTGCTCATCTTCGAAGCAATCCTCCGGCACATCGTTCGGCATGTAAGGGGGGCCGAAGGGTCTGCGACCGAAGGAAGTGTAGTAGTAGCCGGCCTCTGGCGATGGTGTGGCGTAACGAGGCTGGTGGTATCCGACATACGGGTTATAAGGTGCAGGGAGAGGACCATATGGGTGGCCCATCATAGCCATGGCTGACGGGAAAGCAGAGCTCGGAGGAGGCACCATGCCATATCGACCACCCAGTGGAGGAGCAGGCGCAGCCCCGAAATCGGCGATGAGGCCTGCAGGCCTGCTCAGCGTGCTCTCGAGACGCTCCTTTAGCGTGGCCGCGTCGACCATGCCGATGATCCCGACGTGACCCGTCACTAGCGAGACGCAGACCTCCACAACACCTAGAAAGACAACAATATATAGCAGCGTGTAAGCAATGCATGCATCTCGAATTCAATTAGTCGATCGATAGTGTTACACTCGCACATGGCGTACGAGTAGTTACTTACCCGGGATCTTCATGATATACTCCTTGGCCTCCTCCTCGCTGCGGGGGCAGTGGACGTCCATGTTGACGCCGAATACCACCGGTCCTCGACGTACAGCTGGTTCATCTTGGGAGGGGATGCCGTCGAAGGGAGTGCGGCGATCGCGCCGTATCCGTAGGTGTGGGGAGGAGCAGGCGCGGCCCTCCTGTGGTCGGCCAGGACGACGACAGGCCTCCTCAGCGTCTCCTCGAGCTTCTCCTTCAGAGTCGCCGTGTCCGCCGTGCCGATGATGGCCACGTGCCCCGTCTCGTGCACGTCCACATCCACCACACCTGGAAAGACATACATAGATCGGTAGTATCATCGTGTAAAACTAAAACATGCATATGGATGATGCATCGGTGGAGTGAGTCAGATCGATCGATCGGAACTGTATAGTATGCACGTCCACATCCACCACACCTGGAAAGACATATATGGATCGGCAGTAGTATATTGTGTAAAACTAAAACATGCATATATGGATGATATGCATCGGTGGGTGGAATGAGTCAGATCTATCGATCGGAACTGTGTATAGTATACGCATACCAGGGATCTTCTTGATGAGGTCCTTGGCGATCTTCCTCTCCCTGTGGCCCATATCGACTTCCAGTATTACCAGCGACATTGCTCGATCGCTCGCTCTGCGTGCTTCTTCTTCTCCACGTAAGGCTGGACTGATCTGAGGGATTCGATCGTACTGTAATATTGTCTATTTATAGCCGCCCGGCGGGGCGCCAGCTGGAATAACCGCGTGAATTGAATTCTGATTTTACTTGCCATTCGGTGTACCCGTGTACTCTTGCCTATGGCTCTTCTCCCTTGATCGATCGGGGGTCTGATCCGCTAGCTGGAAGAATCGCTAGATGATCCCTTGATTGCCGCTGGCCCTCGCCGAATCTGATTTTTCCTGCCATTCCCAATTAATTCACGCGATTGCCTTTCAATTCTCGGTCGATCCTGACCCTCATCCGCACCCAGCTGGATATTTCATTTACTTGATTGACCACTACAAATCGGAATCTTGACGCTGCCGTCAAGTCATCGTATGATACGTTTGGTTTGTTGCTGCGTACGTGGCAACACAACCATATCTTCATGAAGCATTCATTTATATCTCTAATAAGGATAAAAGTCCATTGGTCATCCCTCATATGGAGATATAGCTAGGAGCCGGGTAATCCGCGAAGCCCATATATATGGTCCAGGGTTTTCATTGAAAAGTGAGAGCACACCGGAGCGCCAGAATCTCGCTAGATCTTGCATGTGTCCCTATATATTAGGTAAAAAAGTGTGATGGATGTTAAGATAGACAGTATATATGTATGTACCATGTGTGAGATATATCCATGGGATGATCGACAATATAGCGCCGCGTCGGGTCAATCGGAGGGGGGGGGGGGGGGTCCTTTAAGATCTTGAGCTCAAACTTTTATCCACCATCACTACATGAATGGCTAGATCTGCCGATGGCCGGCCGCTACGCCGACGGCCAAAGGTCAGGGCCGTCGGCGTAGGACCGGGCCAGGCCAGCCCCCGTCGTCAGCCCTCGGCATAGGCGTCCTTACGCCAACGGTCACCCTCGGCATCCCGTGGCCCTCGGCGTAGGCGTAGGACGCGTGGAAGATACTGGCCTGGGCGGACGACGCACTAACGGTGCGGCCAGTACGCCGAGGGCCACCCTCGGCATAGCGTCCACCCCATGTACGCCGACGGTCACCCTCGGCGTACCAACCACGTACGCCGATGACAGGGATGGTTCTGAGATTTCGGAGGCCCGGGGCGAAACTAAAATTTAGGGCCCCTACTAGTATATATATTTCTAAATATACGTCTATGAATAATGAAAAATATGAATTCAAGTGTACCCAATTGCAATAGTCATACAATAATAACAATATGTACATTTTATGCATAAATTAATAAGTAAAGTCAGGGATTGATGGAATCAATAGCAATCTTATCCAATAACTTCTTTACGCATAGAGTTGCTAAACCAGTGAACCTCTCTCGAGAGACCAAGATCTCAAATAGTTCTTAGATAATTTAAACTTTTAAAAGCTTCTTTCAGCATATGAAAGTCACAAGTATAGTAAATAAGATCCAATAAGCGATAAAAATATTAGGATAGAAATCCACTTCTCTAACAAATGTAGAAATCTCCATATCAGCCATGGATCTATCAAGCAAAGTGACTTAGATCAGAAATAAGATCACTTAACACAAATCGGATGTACCAAATGAACCATGTCAAGAGAAAGTTTCTCCAAATTTAGTGCAAGTCTTTATGTTGAGAGGCATTACTTAGTTGACCGCACCGGAAATAAAACAACAATTACTAATCAAAACTAGAATTATGGCATAAATTAGAACTGAAATCCACAGAGAATCGGTACACACTTTTGATACCTTCTACGCAGGATTGGACGGGAGGCCATCCTTGGCATAGGATTTGAACAGAAGGAACAACCTCCTAGCGAATCTCGATCTTGAGAGAGGGACACTCGAGATGAGAGGTCAGTGAGACGTGCGATGGAGAGTTCCTATTTACGATCGGGAGTTTGAGAGTAGGAGTTATAGAAGGAATCGGTCGCTAGATTAGGTCCAAGACGATCGACCTCATAGGTACATACACGTCCAGGAAATCAGAATGCTTAATCTGGCCCAATCGGAAACATAAAAATGTCGTCTCATTTTTCCCTAGGGACTTATATAGAGGCACATATCTGGGGAGGGCCCCCAATTTTTCTGGGCCCGGGGCGGCCGCCCCTCCAGGGCCGGCCCTGGCCGACGACGTAGCGTCTGTATTTTTTTCTGCCTACTTATAAATTTATTTTATATTTGTATCAATTATTTATGTTCTATTTTTATTAATTGGATGGATTTGTACCCTCTGAATAGCAGTCTCCGCGCCCACATGAAATGTCGTTGCGAATTTTCTCACACCCCGAGAAATTTGCATATGTTTGTAAGTGTTATTATCGCATGTGTGTGAATTTTATGTATCACACATTTTGGAGAAGTTGTTCAAAGATTCAATGCTTTTTCTACGCCAACTCATTTTTACACCATTCCTCACCAACCATTGAAAAACTACCAGATGATATTAGTGCTATGCGATGCAGTAGACCATGTTCCTGAACCAGGTGCAAAATTGACAAGAGCAAGTGCAAGAGGAAGAGGGATCATATGTTTGATCATAAAAAGCTTTATTCCATTATATTCAAGTACATAGAACCGCTGAGTTGAAAATATTCATTGAGCTGCTAAAGAGAAAAGAAAAATGCAACTACATAAAATATAGAAAAGGTACACATATTGCAATGCTTGAATGGAAAAGATACAGATGCTTCATGATTATGGGCTACATGTCCACTGGATTTTTACCCTTGTTGTTCTTCTTCTCATTCTTGAACATGCTGAAAACAAATTTAATTCCCTTTTTGATCTTGCACAATGCACCAGCAACTTCTAACTCTGGAGCATAGCTTCCTGGAATAAATGATGGCAGAATGTAGTCTTCTGTTGTTTGGTATATCTGATTTAGCAAACCAATTCTCTCCCTTTCAGCTCCTAGCCCCTTAAGGCCCTCCACTGCCATCATCTCTTTCTATGCCCTTCTCCTAGCAGCTTTGGGGCCCATAGATCAGGGTTTCACGTCAAACCGCGCTCCGGGGCGTAGGAATACCTCAAGAATTTGCATGTGGCCCTAGAACATGCATGGAGGTGTGGTGTTGTGTTGAAACATCCAAAACCTACTAGTCTTCAGGTGCTTGCATGCGCTGTAACCTAGAAGCAAAGGTTCTGGACTTGTATAAGGGGGAAACTCCCCGTTCAGGTGAAACCGGGTAGGATAGTGCCACACCTTGTGAAACAACATGGTTTTACATCATCATATGACGTAAACAAACACAAAACAAGAGAGAGCTACGCTAGGCTACCCCTGTTAGAGGAACGTCTAGGGGGTAGACGATCTGAGGCCCACAGATCAGGGTTCCACGACAAACCGCACTTTGGGGCGTAGGAATACCTCAAGAACTTGCATGTGGCCCTAGCACATGCATGGAGGTGTGGTGTTGTGTTGAAACATCCAAAACCTACTAGTCTCCGGGAGCATGCATGCGCTGTAACCTAGAATCGAAGGTTCTGGACTTGTATAAGGGGAAACTCCCCGTTCAGGTGAAACCGGGTAGGATAGTGCCAAACCTTGTGAACCAACATGGTTTTACATCATCATATCACCTAAACAAACACAAAACAAGAGAGAGATATGTCAGGCTACCCCTGTTAGAGGAGAAAGCTACAGGGGTAGACCTGCGGGGCCCTCGGTCTAGGGTTTCGCCAGACAAAGACCGCCGAAGCGTCGGAATCACATGAGAACTTGCATGTGGCCCTTGCACATGCATGGAAACTGGTGCAAGGCTGGTAGGTGCCATGTGCAGGTCCCAAGTGTGCCCCCTTCTCGGACATGCCTTAACACTTAGTAAAATCTGGATCTTTACGTGGAAACTCCCGTCGCAGGACAACCGGAGCCTATTTTATGGAAAAGTCGGACCAACCTTTCATTTCCATGTATATATGTCCTGAACAAATGGAAAAGTCCACCGGGCTACCCCGTATGGAGGAAATCTATAGGGGTACACCACTCGGGTCCTCGGATTAGGGATAGACCACTAGGAAACCGGTGGAACCGTAGTCCCAACCTTGGTTTTCAATGTAGGTATGGCATAAACAACACTAAACCAACAGTAAAGTCCATTGGTTAACCCTCGTATGGAGAAGTCTATGGAGGGTAGATTCGCGAGGCCCACGTCTATGGTTTGCTTGGAAAACGAGCACAAGATGAAATAAAAAAGTATATAGTAATAATATATTATAGTAATAATATATTATAACCATAATGAGCAATCTATGAAGCATCCTCAATAAAAATTTATGCAAATAGTAAATAAAAAGATCGCTGAGATGCTCATTGTCTACTTGCCTTGTCATTTTGGTTATGGGATAGCTCCTATACCATGTGCAAGGGGTACCCCGTTGATGGTTCTCTATGATACACATGTACTTACTATGACAAGAATTTACAGGTGACCAAAGTTGAGTAGCATGCGGTGCGGCCCTCGTATTCAAGAGACATGAGATTGCCAACTTATACTTTGTCAAGCATATACTCCATCTTTGTTCACGTTAACCTTAACCACTTCAAGATGCTTATGACAGGGGCAATGATGGCTGAAAGCTAACAAGTACCATAATTTTTGGGAGCTCTTTTTGAAACTTGAAATCCCTGCTTCCCTTTATGAAGGGCCTTTCTTCCATTATTATATTGAGTCTCCACCTTCTACCTTTAGGAACCAGTTAAGAGAGCATAGTTGCCATTCTTAGTTCTATGTGCAGTGTCCCAAAACTTATTGATTGATGCATATTGTTGATATTGCTTATTCATGTGCTATTTGTATCTAGTCACTCTTATGAACTTTTAAGGTGCCATATGCATCTATTTGCTACTCCATGAGGGACAAGCTGAATGCCACTATGCTATGTTTTCTGTATGTGAAACAAACAAACGTTTTTCAATGCATGTTATTCATGATCTTTTTTTGTATCCTTTCATGTTGCATGCATAGTTACTTTGTCTTATTGTTAGAACTTCATCTTTCATGCACATGTTTAGAGTTCTTTGATCCCATCTTTCAATGCTTGCAAATGGTTTGATCTTGATGGTGCATGTCACCTCAAAAATTATTCTTTTATCACTTACCTACTCGAGGATGAGAAGGAGTTAAGTTTGGGGATGCTTGATACGTCGCAAACATATCTATAATTTTTGATGCTCCATGCTTGTTTACTATCTACTTTGCTTTGCTTTGTCCACACTTTGAGGTGTTTTTATATGTTTTCTTGTACTAACCTATTAACGAGTTGCCATAGTGCTAGTTGCATGTTTTCTTCTATTTTTGGTTCCAGAAAGGCAGAAAATCAATATTCTCGGAATTGAACGGGACAAAAGCCAAAGTGGAACACGAAGCCGAAGTACGAGACGGAGGAGACCCACCAGGGGGCCACACCCCCTGGCCACGCGGGTGGGCCTACCCCATGCCTGGGGGGTGTAGCCTCCCTGGTGGCCCCCCTGCCTCGCCTCTTTGCATATAAGAAGCCCCCGATGTAGAAACCCTAGGAGTGATACGTCGGAAACGTATCTATAATTTTTGATGCTCAATGCTTGTTTAGTATCTACTTTGCTTTACTTGTCTACACTTTGAGGTGCTTTTTACATGTTTTCTGGTACTAACCTACTAACAAGTTGCAAGAGTGCCAGATGCCTATTTTCTGCTGTTTTTGGTTTCTGAAAAGTTAGTAAAGAAATATTCTCGGAATTGGACGGGACAAACGTCGAAGTCAATTACTTTCCGTGGGGAACAAGAAGTCCAGAGAGGAGCCAGAGAGGCCGTCTAGGGGGGCCAGACCCACCCTAGACGCAGGTGGTCCCTACCCCACGCCTGGGAGGGGTGTGGGGCCCCTGGCCGCCGCCTCGGCCTCCTCCTTCGCCTATAAGAAGCCTCTGACCCAAAAACCCTACGGCATCCAGAAGAAATCCACGAAAACCTTCATAGCGCCTCCACCACCGAAAGGGAGATTCAGGGGATAGAAAGTCTCTGTTCCGGCACCCTGCCGGGACGAGGAAGTGCCCCGGAGCCATCTCCATCGATCACCAGCATCATCTTCATCACCATTGTTGATTCCCATGATAAGGAGGGAGTAGTTCTTCCTCTAGGCTACGGGCTCTACCGGTAGCTATGCGTTCATCTTTCTCTCTATGGATGATCATGTTGTGGTCATGAGCTTTGTAATCAAGTAAATCTACCTTGCTACTCAAGTGCTTCATTAGATCTCTCCTCTCCCCATGTGTGTGAAAGTGACAGCGTGCATGCCATGGTGGCACTTAGGTTTGATTCTACATAAATACTCTTTGTGCTTTAATAGATCTATGCTTTTCCCCACGTGTGTGAAAGTGACAGCGTGCATACCGTGTGTGGCACTTTGGCTATATTGAATATTTGTTATGAGTTATATTTTGAGTTGGATGTCTCTATGAAATTGTGGTGTTTGTTGGAACCATCTAGCGCTCAAGGTGACAGTGTGGGGTTATCTAGATTGGGGAAGGCCCTACCGTGGAATAGAGTGTCCAACCAGAGAGTAGTTAAGAGTAGTATCATGAAGAGAAGATATTTATATGAGAGAGTGTTCACTAGTGAAAGTATGATCCCTAGGCATTGTTTCTAAACATTGAAACACCGTTTGCTTCTAGATCTGTTGCATGTTTGCTTGCTTTAGTCTTTACCTCACCGTCAAGCTCCTTTCTGGCACTCACACACGTCATCCCATGTCAACAACAAGTCAAAAGCTATTTTCTGGCACCATTACCACTTGTATTTCACTATCTCTTTGCCGAACTAGTGCACCTATACACCTGATAAGTGTATTGGGTGTGTTGGGGACACAAGAGACTTCTTGTATCTTGATTGTAGGGTTGCTTGAGAGGGAATACCTTTGACCACTTCCTCCCTGAGTTTGATAAACCTTGGGTAATCCACTTAAGGGAAACTTGTTGCTGTTCAACAAACCTCTGCACTTGGAGGCCCAACAACTGTCTACAAGAATAGAAGTGCATAGATATCAAGGAGCCCGATCAATATTCCACGAAACCGTTTGTAGCCGCTGCCACCATCGTCCCTAGATCGGGGGGATCTGAAGCTCTTCTCGGCACCCTGCCGGAGGGGAGATCATCTCGGAGGCCTTCTTCTTCATCATGCCAGCCTCCGGTATGAAGCGTGAGTAGTTGCACCTTGGAATACGGGTCCATGTAGTAGCTAGATGCTTGTACCTCCTCCTTGTGCTTTCATGTCTAGATTTGTGAGCTCCGTTCATGATCAAGATCTAATCTATTTGTAATCATGCATGTTGTGTTTGCGGGGATCCGATGGATATTGAGGTTACTATGTCAGATTGATTAATGGTTTTGTCTATTTGATTCTATCATGTCTGTGTTCTTTGTGATCTTGCATGCTCTCCGTTGTTAGTAGCTATCTTGTCCAAGTAGTTGCTAGTGACTCCAAGAGGGGGTATTTATGCTCGATAGTGGGTTCATGCTTCTACTTAATCAAGGGAAGTGACAGAAATCTCTATAGTCGTAGATTTTCTATTGCCACTAGGGATAAAATAACGGTCCCTTGTTCATGGAACAAGTGGATTGTTTACCTTACATACTTTGCTTAAAGCAGTTGTCTATTGCTTGCAACTTAATACTGGAGGGGGTTAGGATGATAACCCTAAGGTGGACTTCTAGTCATAGATGCAGTTGGATGGCGGTCTATATATATTGTTGTATTGCCCAATCGAATCTCATAGGATCTTTTTGTCTAGTATTGCATTGCTTTGCCTTGCTCAATCATGTCAATTGCCCTATTGTAATTTGTTTACCCAGCATGCCATGTTTGTTTATCTAAGGAGAACACCTCTAGTGAACTATGGACCCTGGTCCAATCTTCACCATTGATACATCCTCCACTGTTATTGTTTACTTGCTGCAAACCATCATCACCTTCCACACTATACAGTTAATCCTTTGTTATAGCAACCGGTGAGATTGACAACCTCACTGTTCGTTGGGCTCCACATCAACAAGGAGTTATCAAGCTAAGCCGGGCTACCCCTGTTAGAGGAACGTCTAAGGGGGAAGACGATCCGAGGCCCACAGATAAGGGTTCTGTGGCAAACTGTGCTCCGGGGCGTAGGAATACCTCAAGAACTTGCATGTGGCCCTAAAACATGCATGGAGGTGTGGTGTTGTGTTGAAACATCCAAAACCTACTATTCTCTGGGTGCATGCATGCGCTGTAACCTAGAAGCGAAGGTTCTAGACTTGTATAAGGGGAAACTCCCCGTTCAGTTGAAACCGGGTATGATAGTGCCACACCTTGTGAACCAACATGGTTTTACATCAGCATATGACCTAAACAAACACAAAACAAGAGAGAGCTATGCCGGGCTACCCCTGTTAGAGGAACGTCTAGGGGGTAGATGATCTGATGCCCACAGATAAGGGTTCCGCGGCAAACCGCGCTCCGAGGCGTACGGATACCTCAAGAACTTGCATGTGGCCCTAGCATATGCATGGATGTGTGGTGTTGTGTTTAAACATACAAAACCTACTAGTCTCCGGGTGCATGCACGTGGTTTAACCTAGAAGCAAAGGTTCTGGACTTGTATAAGGGGGAACTCCCCGTTCAGGTGAAACCGGGAGGATAGTGCCGCACCTTGTGAACCAACATGATTTTACATCATTATATGACCTAAACAAACACAAAACAAGAGAGCTACGCCGAGCTACCCCTGTTAGAGGAACGTCTAGGGGGGTAGACGATCCGATGCCCATAGATAAGGGTTCCACGGCAAACCGCGCTCCGGGGTGTAGAATACCTCAAGAACTTGCATGTGGCCCTATAACATGCATGGAGGTGTGGTGTTGTGTTGAAACATCCAAAATCTAATAGTCTCCGTGACATGGTTATACCCTGCAGGTACACGACCTTAGCATACCTGGTCCAGCCCAAGGAAGGCCCACGATAAATACACGCCGGCCCATGAAGACTTTCGGGTGGCCCATGACACCTTCGGATCCTTGAAGAGCAAGACTAGAGTAGATAGAAAATTCAAAGGGGTAAACCCTAAAACCTGTAACCGACTCGGTCTATGCCTGGGACCTGCCTATCCCTATATAAAGGGAAGGAGGGAACGACGAGGAGGCTCTCTTACAATCTCTCGCATACCACCGCATACACACCTCCACACCAGATTGCATCTGCACACCCTTGTACTTTTCGGTTCCGCCGTAATCAAGAGCAGACAAGCATGAGTAGGGATTTCCCTCTAGGGGCCTGAACCTAGGTAAATCCCTGTCCCCGTGTTGCTTGTTTGCTAACCGTTCCGTGATCTCCAGCATTCCCATCTTCTCCAAAACCCAAGTCCATAACAATGGGCATTGACGAGATTAAACCTCGTCAATTGGCGCCGTCTGTGGGAACTGGGGGTGCTGATTGTGCGATCGCGACGGTCCCAACCAGAGAGATCTACAACTCCGCAGCGACGGAGAGTCATCTCCTCTTCGGCGCCTTCGACTTCACCGCCCAGTCACCGGCCAGCATGAAGGACTTCGATCCCGTTGGCGATAGACTCGAGATCCTGTTCGGGAGCTTCTGCTTCCAGGTGGGGCAAACCGGCACCCTCCGCCTCCCAGAGCAGGTGCCCCTGCCATCGATCAGGCCTGCTTCATGGGCCCACACCTCTTGCTACGCACATCGCCATCGACAGATGAGTCCTATGACAGCAGCAGCTGCAACTCAGATCTGTGCGAGCCACCATCAGAGGAAGGGACCTATGGTTCCGGATCCGAAAGCTGCGGCAGCAGCGATCCAATCTACGAGCGCTACCAATGCGCTATAGTCATCCAGAGCGATGCGGAACATCATGCGCCCAATCCGCCACCTAACCCGCAGGGTAGGAACGGCGAAAACTGAAGAAGCCAGTTCCCCCTACCCAACGGGGACGACACCGATCGGGTCATCCACCTCAGTGAGGAGGGATGGGCTCAAGCACGTGAAGCCGTAGCAGGCAACAAGATCCTGCCCGTGGGTGCCTCACGGGACCTGCTGATGGCATACCACATGCTCCTAATCGAGGAGCACAAGAAGCGGGTCAAGATGCAGGAGGTGCTTGACAAACGCAAGCAACCAGCCTCGGAGTCCAGTGCGTGACGAGCTGCGCTCTCCGCCATGGGCATTGGCTCCAGCTCGCATAGCAACCATGGCAACAAGCACCGTTCTCGGATGGAGAACATGGACCCTAAGGAGTGTCGCGAGGTGACCCGAGCCCTCAACGCGTCCTTCATGGAGATGGATGCCGACGGCAACGTCATCCCGAAAATGCCGCAAGGTGCGATCATGGTAGCCACCGCGTACCTCGTGTCCCACCCACCTTCAGAGGGGGACCCAAAAAGGGCCATGCACAAGTCCGCACTTACCGGACTCAGACTCGTTGGAGCTGCGCTCCACGGAGAAGCTCCTGCGGAGCCAAAGAAGAAGGCTACGGTCAAGTTCAACTGTAGCCCCACACCTTCATATGAAGATGACGAGCACGACCTTCCTCGAAGGCACAAGAGCTCGCGCCATCGCAGCCGTGATTATGACGCCCGAAGCGAGCTCACCCAACGCAAAATTGACAAAGTGTGCGCCAAGCGCGCGTCGTCTGAATCAGAGATGGACGAAGACGAAGGAGAACTCTGCGGAGCCCGATGCTTCAGCAGATCTGTTCGGCGGACACGGATGCCGCGGAATTTCAAGCTTCCTTCGGACACTCCGAAGTTTGACGGCGCACAGGACCCCAAGGCGTGGCTCAGTGACCACCTGTCCTCCGTCAAGCTACACGGCGGGAACAAAGACACCACCCTGCAATGCCTCCAGCTGTAGCTGACAGGCGCATCCCGAATCTGGCTTAGCCGCCTATCGTCGGGATCCATCCGAAGCTGGGAGGAACTGGCATACAGTTTCATCCAAAACTTCAAGGGCACCAGCAAGAGGCCAGCCTCGATCGAGGAGCTGCGGGCCTGCACCCAACGAACGGGTGAATCCATTCGCTTGTACATACTGCGTTGGTCCAACACCAACAATTCCACGGCGCACATCTCCGAGGAGAGAGCTATCGACGCCTTCAAAGACGGCGTCAAACGCCAGGACTTCAAGGAAGAACTTGGGCGCGTCAAGCCCAAGACACTTGACCACCTCATGGACATCGCCAACAGGTGGGCCGACGGCATGGACTCCGTCCACCGAGCGTACTCGGAGGAGGAAGATGACTACGTCCGGCGACGTGAACGCCGTATCCAGAGAAGATCGCGCGTCTATGACGATCGCGATGGACCCGAAATGGTCGCGGCTGGCTACGCCGACCGCCGCAGCGACGGCAACCGCAACAGCGGAGGATACCGCGGAAGCAACTTCCGCGACGGAGGACACCCAACGCAGTCATGGCAGCGTCGCGGCCGCGACGATGGACCCTCAGCATACGAAAAACTGTCGGGTCCATGCACCATCCACTTCTACATCGACAAGCAGGATGGTAAGAAGAAAGCAAGTCACATGATCAAGTGCTGCCGCGAGTTCCAGAAACTCAGCGAGAGCATGGCCCAGATGAGGCAGCAAGTCCCGAACCCTGGATACGGGAACGCACCCGCACCAGGTGAGATCGCACATGGAGCTCCTCCACCACTACCTGCGGGACCTTTGAACCACCCAATCGAACCCGCGTAGAATAACGGTGGGCACGGGTACACCACGCTGAAAGGATCACGTATGATCCAAAAAGGGCGCCCAACGAACAAGGTGCAGAAGAAAATCACCCATCAGATCAATCTGGCTGGGACCGCCCCACCCGCCATCCCTGAGTACCTCAGCGCATCGGAGTCCTGCATCACGTTCAGCCGTTCGGATCACCCCTGCCAGGTCCCTCGCCCAGGCCATGCTGCCCTGGTGCTTGAGGCGCAGATCGGAGGGTTCGACATGAGCCGCGTCTTCATAGACGGCGGCGGCGGCATCAACCTGATGTTCGCTAGCACCCTAGCAGCAATGCGGATCCCGTTGTGCAGCCTGGAACAGTCCGACACAACGTTCCATGGCATATTCCCCCTGGGAAAGATATGACTCAACGTCATCTTCGGCAAGCCGGATAACTTCTGATGCGAGCGACTCGAGTTCAAAGTGGTGGACTGGCCATCACAATACCATGCCATCCTCGGGCGCGTGGCATTCGCACTATTTCTAGCAGTACCGCACTACGCGTACCTGCTACTCAAGATGCCAGGACCTAGGGGTGTCATCATGGTCCACGGGAGCTTCACCCGATCGGACCACTGCGACAGGGACTTCAATAGAATCTCCCAGTCATTCGGCATGCAGGAGGAGCTCGAAAGGCTCTGCGAGGTGACGGACAACGGGGCACCCCCAGTCGCAATACAAAATGCACCAGACATGTCCTTCGACTCCTCCGTCAACACAAAGAAGGTGCAAGTCCACCCGACGTATGCATCCAAGACGGCGCTGATCGCCAACGACCTCATCTCCGCATAGTAAAGCACGCTCGTCGAATTCCTCCGTGAGCGCTGGGAAATCTTCGCCTGGTGTCCTACGGACATGCCAGGAGTTCCCAGGGAATTCGCCGAGCACGCACTCAATGTCTATCTAGACGCCAAGCCCATCAAACAGTCTATCCGGCGACTGTCCGAACCTCGGGCCAAAGCAATCGGAGTCGAAGTCAACAGACTACTCGACGCAAACTTCATCAGGGAGATCAAGGAGAGCGAGTGGCTCGCCAACACCGTGATGGTCCCCAAAAAGGACACGGACATTATTCGGATGTGCGTGGACTTCACATCGCTGAACAAGCACTGCCCAAAGGTTCACTTCCCCCTCCCTCAGATCGATCAGATCATCGACTCGACTGCAGGATGCGAGAAGCTCTCCTTCCTTGACGCCTACTCAGGCTACAACCAGATTCGACCGAAGGTCGAAGATCAAGAAAAAAACAGTGTTCATTACGCCATTCGGAGTATTCTACTACAACACAATGCCTTTCGGGCTAAAGAACGCAGGTGCTACGTACCAGCGGTGCATGCAGGCATGCCTGAAGGACAAGATCGGCCGCAATATCCAAGTCTATGTCGACGACATAGTCATCAAAACAAGGGAGGCGAAGACGCTCATCGACGATCTCCACGAGACGTTCGATAATCTTGATCGCTACAAGATCAACCTCAACCCTGAAAAGTGTGCCTTCGGCGTCCCATCTTGCCAGCTGCTCGGCTACTTCATCTCCCATCGAGGGATCGAGGCGAACCCGAAGAAAATACGGGCCATAATGGCCATGGAAAAACCGAAGAACCTCAAGGGCGTCAAGCAGCTTGCCAGGCGAATCGCAGAATTGAGCAGATTCATCAGCCGCATGGGCGAAAAAGCTCTGCCGTTCTACCAGCTGCTACGCAAAGTAGTCAAATTCGAGTGGACGCCTGAGGCGAACGACGCATTCGAAGATCTAAAGCGGCTGCTCTCTACCTCGCCGGTCCTGGTCGCGCCAAAGGAGCGCGAGCCTTTACTGCTGTACATAGCAGCCACATACCAGGTGGTAAGAACCGTACCGGTGGTCGAGCGACCCGAAGAAGGCAAGACCCATGGGGTCCAACACCCAATCTACTACCTCAGCGAGGTATTGACACCGACAAAGCAGAGGTACCCTCACTACCTGAAAATTGCCTACGGCGTGTTCATGATGGCTCGTCGGCTGAGCCACTACTTCCAGGAGCACCAGGTGATGGTCGTTAATGAAGCACCCCTGAACAGCATCCTGAACAATCCGGAGGCCACAGGACGCGTGGCCCTGTGGGGCATCGAGCTATCACCTCTAGACATTGTCTATGAGAAGCGCCACCCGATCAAGTCTTAGGTCCTCCCGGACTTCCTCGTACACTGGATGGAACTGCAGCTGCCAGACACCCCAGACATGACACAATCATGGACAATGCACTTCGACGGCTCCAAGCGCGAGGCCGAAGCAGGAGCCGGGGTCATACTGACCTCCCCGCAGGGCGACAAGATGAAGTATGTCCTCCGGATGAAGTTTCGAGCTTCCAACAACAAAGCCGAATACGAGGCCCTCATCCACGGAATGAGGATGGCCAAGATCTGTGGTGCAACGCACCTCGTCATCTACGGTGACTCCAACCTCGTCGTCCAGCAGACGATGAACGAGTGCGACGCGCACGCCGCCAACATGATTGCGTAACGCGCACTCTACAACACACTCGAAGGAGACTTCGACGGCTGCGAGCTTCGGCAAGTTGGAAGAGAAAGCAAAGAAGAGGCCGACAAACTCGCCAACATCGGCTCCACCTACACATGGGTGCCACCAGGTGTGTTCCTCGAACAGATCTACGTACCGTCCATCAAAAGGAAATTCCCTAAGGGATCACCCGAAGAAGCAGAACACTCGGGGGCTGCGCTACCCGAAGGACAGGAAGGACCCGAAAAGCTCGACATAGAGGTCGCAGTGGTCAACCTAATGAAGGTCATGGCAGTCGAAGAAACTGGACACGGCCATACCTCAGATACCTGATAGACGGAGAACTGCCTGATAGCCCGACAGATGCCCGGTGCATATCTCGCCGGTCAAAGGCCTTCACTATCATCAATGGCGAGCTGTACAAGCGCAGCATTTCGGGTGTACTTCAAAGTTGCGTCACCATCGGTGACGGCAAAACTATCCTCCAAGACATCCACGAGGGCATATGCGGACATCATG
This sequence comes from Avena insularis, assembly GCA_023614405.1. Taxonomy (NCBI): domain Eukaryota; kingdom Viridiplantae; phylum Streptophyta; class Magnoliopsida; order Poales; family Poaceae; genus Avena; species Avena insularis. Next base: position 92,683,986 of record CM042693.1, on the reverse strand, counting down.
TGGGCAGCTGCTCCCTCGTCGCCAAAGCTCTACGAGCTGGATTCTATTGGCCAACGGCCATGAACGACGCCAAGGACATCGTCCGAAGATGCAACGGGTTCCAAAGGTTCGCCGATAAACCGCACGCACCCGGATCAGAGCTCAGGCCCATACCTCTAGCCTGGCCCTTCACCCAATGGGGACTCGACATGATCGGCAAACTGCCAAGGTCCTCGAAAGTAGGTCGCGTCTACCTCCTGATCACAGTCGACAAATTCACCAAGTGGATTGAGGCCATGCCTGTTACTAACCAAAAAGGCAAAACGGCCGTCAAGTTCTTCGAATCCATTGTCTACAGGTTTGGCGTGCCGCACAGCATCATCACCGACAATGGGTCAAACTTTATCTCCAAAGAATTCCAGGACTTCTGCGAAGACCTTGGAATCAACATCACATACGCCTCCGTGGCGCACCCGCAAACGAACGAGCAGGTCGAAAAGGCCAACGGCCTCGTCGGTGCTGGCATCTAGAAGCGCCTAATGAGCCCACTCAAGCGACTCGGCGGAGCCTGGACACAAGAGCTACCCTCGGTCCTGTGGAGCCTGCGCACAACGCCAAATAGTGCAACTGGCTACACGCCCTTCTTCATGGTGCACGGAGCCGAAGCCGTGCTACCAGCAGAGGTACGCCACAAGGCCCCACGGGTCGTCGCTTACAGCGAAGCCGAATCGACGGTCGCACTCGAAGACGCCGTCTGCACACTCGATGAGGCGCGTGATATAGTAGCAGCACGATCAGCGGTGTACCAACAGAGCCTCCGCAACTACCACATCCGATGGCTGCACCCAAGGTCCTTCGTCGAAGGAGACCTAGTCTTGCGACTCAAGCAAGAGCGACCGAAGAAATTTGAGTCACCATGGGAAGGACCCTACATCGTCACTGAAGTCATCCTAGGTGGCGCCTATCGCCTCAAGAACGTGGAGTCTGGATTCGCATACTCCAACCCATGGAACGTCGCACAACTGCGACGCTTCTACCCCTAGCTACCCCCTCCTTTTATTTTCAATAAGGCTATTCAGCCAAGTCTACTCAGCCGAGCAATGTACCTCCTCTATTACGATATGAATAAAGCTAAGTGTCTTGCCCCAAAAATTTTCTCTACTGTCCGCATTTTACTCCATGTTACAACACACTCGGGGGCTCCCCCCACCTCACGACTTCGTCGACTGAGGATAACGCGTGTACACCTGAGTAGCTGACCAAGTCAAGCTAACGAAAAGGACAAGTATACAAACAAAGCACTACGTGCTAAACAACAACAAAACCTTTACAATAAAGGGCACAAAACGCCCAGTCGAATATATACAAATTTTACATCTATCTTTTTTACAGGTCCTACCTACTTTGAAGAATATCCTGCGCACGCTGCTCAAACAGATCTACAATTTGTTCGGCATACTGCCTTACAGCCGCATAATATGGACGCATATCCCACTCGCCACCATCCGGCCGAAGAGGCGGCCCAGCCGCTACAACAGACATATCTACGTCAGGACGATGTAACCGCACAAGGGAGAGCGTGACCTTCACCCCCGCGACAAGCTGATGTCGCACCAGTTCCCTGACACGATGCACATTTCGAAACTTCGCCAGCAGGCCACAGAGAGTCGACGGCGCCTCATCCAGCGGAAACATCACATGCAGAACTGACGCCAACAAAGACTTCACCTGACGCAGCACCCGTGATACCTGGTGGACATGATCCTGCACCGTCGCAAGGACCATGGCACAATCACGATCCATCCAGAAGAACCCGTCGGCCTCCATGTCTTGCTGGGTCAGGCAGTTGATCCGAACAGCAACATGCTCCTTTTCCTCCCTCGGAGCAAGGTTAGCACCTGCAATACTTGCAAAAAGTAAGAGGAAAGGCCAACAGGCGCACCCGAAACAATGAGAAGCAGCTCGAGAAACTCACATTGAAGCTGTTCGGACAAACGACTCAACTCCCCCATCAAATACTCCTCTCGGGCAGCGCCTCACTCTGCCTTCGATTTCCAAACATCAGCGTGGCCACGCACTCCAAGCAATTCTTTCTCAAGGCCACGGATGCGGTCTCGAAGAAACACAAGCTGGGACGCACCATCCAGGGATGGCCGCAGCTGCGATGCAGACGAAGTGTCAACGGGATCATCACCCGAAGGCCCCTAGAGTAAAAGAAGACAAGGATATGAACAAGCAGACGAAGGAACACAGAACTCGAAAATTCATTATGTGCAGCAAAAAGCTACTGTGTGGCACAAGGACCGTTCATAGATATAATTACAACAAAGGAAACAAAAAGCTATCCTACAACTACAAGGCCTAAAAAGCTGCATCCTGAGTAGCCTAGGAGCCGGACTGCCTCCCCTTAGCCTCTGCTTGCTGCCTCAACACGTACTTAGCCAGCAAGTAAATCAACTTTGGCCCATAATGTTTACAGCAGGAAGCATAGAGGGCGAAGGCTACCTCGGATCCATCAGCAGCCATCGGCATCCGGGAGGTGACCTGATGAAGATCCAGCTCCGCTCCAGACGCCAAGGCCATCGCCAGCCCGACGGACGCGCCAATGCCTTTCTGCTTGCGCGTGTACGCCGCAGGCGCTTCGGCTGACAGCGCATCCACCAAGGCATCGACATCCTCGAGGGCGACCCCCTTGGGGACGAACTCCTTGTAGAAGCACCCGAGAACCTCCTTGGCCTTGGCAAGCGAGCCGACCACGATACTGCAGCGGTCTTCGACCACCGCAGCGGCATCATCCAGAGCACTTCCGTGCTCCAAAGCACCGCGATCAAACTCGATGCCCGCGACATCTAAAGAAACAAAAGAAGCAACATAAATAAAAGCACAACAAGGAAAGACAAGGAAGCCGAAAAGGGAAGATGAATTAACTCACCCAAAATAGCCTTGGCAGCCGCCATCAGCTTGCCCGCTACCTCCTTCTCGTGCGAATCCGTGGCGGTGGAGAGTTGATCCTCGCGGTCCGTCGCCTCCTGTTGCAGGTGCTCCTTGGCCGCAGCTGCATTGGTTAGCTCCTGCTCGAGGCGCCCTTTCGCAGCAACGGCGTCCTCGGCCTTCTTCTCCGCTCGCCCAAGGCTCTTTTTGAGAGCATTAAGCTCACGGAGGGTGGTATTGTTGTTCTCTGCAATCAGCAGAACACTTATCAGATCGCAGTACAAGAAATATAAGAGGAAGCAAAAATATCAACTGATGTAGGCACCTTGAAGCTGATTGAGGCTGGCTTCCAACGCCAGGTGCTGCTGCACCAGCTGGTTGGCGCCGTGCACAAAAGGCTACAAAAGGCACTACTCATCAAAAAGAAAGGCTCGGGGGCTACACCCAAAGAACAAGCAAAACAAGTTACACATACGAAAAACGCTCGGGGGCTCCCCCCGAGACTCAAAGAAAAACAATCAGAAGATCATCCTATAGACACTCGGGGGCTCCCCCCGACACAAGAAGCAAAAACAAAAAGTGATCAGCAGATCACCCGAAAAACACCTGGGGGCTCCTCCCGCGGCAAGAACAAAGAAACTTACGTGATCAGACGGTGACTCTGAAGGTCCAGCCGAAGTCTTCTGGGGGGCAACCACCCGAGCCTCCTGCAGAGAAGGGTTCGGAGCAGCACCCTCAGAGGTGGCTACCGTATGAGGAGGAGGAAGAACAACCTTCGACTCCCCCACCATCTCCCGAGCATCATCGCTGAAGGAGCCGTCGGTGGAGTGGCTACAAAATAAAAAATCAGCGAAGTACAAAGCAAACAGACAAGAGAAAGCAAAAAAATCAACTGATAAAACTTACGAGTCGAGATTGCTCAAGTCGAAGACAGGCGGGGTCCTCCTGCCCTTCTTCTCCTATTTCTTCTCTTCCTTCTTCCGCTTCGCCGGCGGGTGCGGTGCCACAACCCGCACGGGCACAGAAGGAATAGGAGAGGAAGAGCCCCCATGACCCCCACTGTGACGCACAAGGAACATCGGGTTCCTAGGCGTCGGCGTAGTCGAAGCATCCGACGATTCGCTGGAGCTCTGTGTCCGCTTGCGAGTGTGATCCTCGCTCGACTCGATGGCCTCTTCGACCGGCGACTGCACCGACGGAATTTCAGACATGGAGTCCACTACCTCATTGTCCGGCGCATCGGGGAACAATTCAGGCAGGGGAGGCAACATGCCTGGCACCTTGAATTCCTGCGTAAGAAGGAAACAAATTTTCATCACAAAAAAGTACAAGGAAAACGCAGTCGAAAAAAAGCGCTACGCGCACGTCCCAGATCTACACCTGCGGAACTGGACGAGAAGCGGAGAACGGAGAAGTTAGCGACTTCCCTGGGATATCCTCTCCAGCCTTGTATTTCAGTAGCTGGCGAAGGATCCCGTCAAGATCCCCCTTGGAAAACTCCTCGGCCGAAACCCTAGTTGGATTGCGGCGACCAGAATAAAGGAACATCGTGTGCGCCCTAGCCTGGAGCGGCTGCACCCGACGTTTGAGAAAGGTACGGATGATATCCACACAATTCACCTCCTTATCCGGAATCAACTGAAGATCCTCCAATCGACGATAGAGCCCCTCTATCTCCGCCACCTCGCCATCCAAGATCTGGTTCTTCCAGGACCTCTTCGGCTCGATTTTCTGGGAGAGGTCGAAAGGAGCAAGACCAAATTCCTGTCCAGCCACCGTGGAGTCGCGGATGTAAAACCATCGCCTCCGCCAGTATTGGACAGATTCGGACATAGAAAAGGAGAAGAAAAGAAGATTGGATTTGAGGGAAATGATGCAGCCCTAATGGGATAAACACCATCAGAACCAGATTGCCTCTTCACGGAATAGAGTTTCCGGAAGAAGCCAAAGTGCGGCTCGATACCGAGCCAGCACTCGTAGAATGTGATGAAATAGGCGACATGAAGAAGAGAGTTTGGCAAAAGATGATGCAACTAGATGCCATAGAGAAAAATCAATCCACGGAGAAATTCATGGATTGGGAAGGAAAGGCCCTGAAGGACAAAGGCGATGAACATAACTCGAAACCCAGCGGGAGGACGGGGAATTACCTCGTCGCCAGGAAGTTTGACGGCCTCCCTATCCCGCGGGATCAGGCCACGCTCACGGAGCTTGCGGAGGTCACCCTCACGCGTCTCCAATCGCTGCCATCCACCGTTGGTGATGCGGGTCGCGGCGGAACCCTTCTTACCACTGGTGGCAGCACTAGTACCAACCGCAGTGGAGGACTTCTTGGGCTTCCCCATCGCAGTGCAGCGGCGACGGCGGTGAGAACGCAGAATCAAGAAAGGAAAAGCTCGGGGAAATTCCAGCGTGCAGTGAGAAAGCTCAGAGAAGATGGGAGCAGTGAAACAAGAACGGCTGCGGTGAAAACAAACTAACTTTTCCCCAATGATTATAAGGACGAGGACGATGCACGACGATCGTCCATCGGGAAGACCTAGAGACAACATCATGATCTGGCCGTCCACGTGCCAGCACAGCAGCGAACCGTCGCTTACACGCCGTCCACTACGCGCGGAATTCGAGGCGACACCGTAATTATCTTCACGCCGTGCATGACCGGTCAACTCAAGGTCAGAAGGTGGGACCCATGTTCGTCCAGTCACGTCATCTCTGGCGCCGCAGACGCTTGAGGTCACTGATCGTCAGCACTGACGTCATCAAAACCTATACTAGCAATGGTTACAATTCTTCGGCTACATAGCTTAGAGTACTCACTCGAATCTATGATTCGACTAACTACTTGGGGGCTACTCCTATCAGGAGTGCTGTCTGCGCACCCAAAAAATGATCAAAGCACTACACCATTGAACTATTCTTCGAGTCCTACGTCGAGTCTGCGACTCCACTACAGACTCAGGGGCTACTCCCATACGGAGGATGGATTCAAGCATCCGAAAAATTTGTGTCCTATGGACCTGAAGCCAAACAACGGCTGGATTAAAGTCTCTGCTCGAGTCTACGACTCGAACAGACACTCAGGGGCTACTCCCGTAGGGAGCGCTGGTCGCGCACCCTATGAATTCTTCGAGTGCGATCCTTCGGATCAGCATGCAAAACTTTTCAGCAACTCTACCCTAATTAACGCTAAGTGAGCAACGTCCTCCTTGTCCACCCAAAACATCTCCGTGGTGATAAACATTCGGATGATGTGTTTGCGACACAAAGATAAGACCTACAGATATCATCTGATGGCCTGGTAACGCACACGACTGCGCTCTGCTAGTAAGAATCCGTGCCAACAGGCGCGATGAAAAATCCCGACGGACGCGTTGGGTACATCATTTAAATCCACTTGAATTGCACTCCTGTAAGTCCTCCGCAGCCTGAGTCGAATTACGCCATCATATGTTCCGGGTTCGAGTCGAGGGAATCGAATCGGAAGAAGATCGTGTTGTTTTGTCCTAATATAGTTAACTGACCCTGATCTGTCGGGAGAGTCGGGCACACGCATCAACAATCCCTACACACTCAAATCATTCTCTAGCCAAACAGAGATAGCTGCACCCGAAGGATGGAAGAGTCCTCGGTAGAACCACGATTATTTGAACACTGGGCTCTTGACATGGTTATACCCTGCGGGTACACGACCTTAGCATACCTGGTCCAGCCCAAGGAAGGCCCACGACAAATACACGCCGGCCCATGAAGACTTTCGGATGGCCAGGGCCCATGACGCCTTCGGATCCTTGGAGAGCAAGACTAGAGTAGATAGAAAATTCAAAGGGGTAAACCCTAAAACCTGAAACCGAATCGGTCTATGCCTGGGTGTAGGGCCCATGACGCCTTTGGATCCTTAGCCTCCCCCGCAACAGCGCCAGAAAGACTTGATGGTGCTCGACGTGGCACTTTGTTGGTAACCCCAAGTGTAGGGTGTGAAGAGCACAGCAGCAAGTTTTCCCTCAGTTGAGACCAAGGTTATCGAACTAGAAGGAGGAAGGAAATGTCACACAGGTGTTGCAAACAACGTGGATACCTGCATAACACAAACTCAAGACTTTGTCTCAACGAATCAGTGAGGTTGTCAAGCTCACCGGTTTGCTGTAACAGATTGAACATATGGTGTGGAAGGTAATGGTGGTTTGCAGCAAGTAAACAAGTAACAGTGGAAGATGTATCAATGGTAAAGATTGGACCGGGGTCCATAGTTCACTAGAGGTGCTCTCCTTAGATAAACAACATGGCATGAAGGGTAAACAAATTACAACGGGTCAATTGACAGGAACTGAGCAAGGCATAACAATGCAATTACTAGTCAGAAAGATCCTATGAGATTCGATTGGGCAATACAACAAGATACATAGAACTCCATCCAACTGCATCTATGACTAGAAGTCCACCTTCAGGTTATCATCCGAACCCCCTCTAGTATTAAGTTGAAAGCAACAGACAACTGCTTTAAGAAAAGTGTGTAAGGTAAACAGTCCACATGTTCCATGAACAAGAGACCGTTGTTTTCTCCCTAGTGGCAACAGCACATCTACAACCGAAGAGATTTCTGTCACTTCCCTTGGAGACTATAGGCATGAACCCACTATCGAGCATAAATACTCCCTCTTAGAGTCACTAGCAACTACTCGGCTAAGATAGCTACTAACAACGGAGAGCATGCAAGATCACAAACACCACAAACATGATAGAATCATAAAGACAAAACCATTAATAAAACCAACATAATAATCTCAATATCCATCGGATCCCCGCAAACACAACATGCATGATTACAAATATATTAGATCTTGATCATGAATGGAGCTCACGAGATCTATACATGAAAGCACAAAGGAGGAGATACAACCATCTAGCTACTACATGGACCCATAGTCCAAGGTGGAACTACTCACGCATCATACCGGAGAGAAGGCCTCTGGGATGATATCCCCTCCGCAGGGTGCTAGGGAGAACTTTAGATCCCCCCGATCCAGGGACGACAGTGGCGGCGGCTACAGAAGGTTTCGTGGAATATTGATCGCGTACTTAGTATTTAGGCATCGGGGGCTTCTTATAGGCGAAGAGGGAGGCCGAGGAGGTGGCCAGGGGCCCTACACCCTACCTAGGCGCGAGCCCACCCCTGGCCACGCCTAGGGGGATGTGGCTGCCCTGGCACGCCTCTCCATCTCCCCTCTGGACTTCTTGTTCCCCACGGAAAGTTATTGACTTTGACGTTTGTCCTGTTCAATTCCGAGAATATTTCCTTACTAGCTTTTCTGGAACCAAAAATAGCAGAAAATAGGCAACTGGTACTATGGCAACTTGTTAATAGGTTAGTACCAGAAAACATGTAAAAAGCACCTCAAAGTGTAGACAAAGCAAAGCAAAGTAGATACTAAACAAGCATGGAACATCAAAAATTATAGATACGTTTCCAACGTATCATTGGGGAGCCCTGTTCTTGATCAAGTGGATTCTACTAAGGTTTTTTCGATTAATGTTTCTCAACATCGTGATGCGGTCAACGTCACTTCTCTAACTGCCTTGTCACCTTTGGCTAAGGCTCTTCCACTAGTCATGGTGCCGCCGCTGCCTCTTGAGGAATCACCGATCGCTAGGAGTACAGATGCTGGTTTTTCTGTTGGGTTGTTGCCGCGTGGAGATGTACCCAAGTCACTGCCCCTGCTTCTTGCCCAAGCAGAAGTAGTGGTTGGTGCTGGGCTGGCCGGGGCTTGCTATGGCCCAGCCCGCGGTGGCGCCTGGTGGACCGGAGGAAGCCTCACCGGATCCCGTTGCTGATGACCTAGATGCTTCCCAGGAGGTGCGCAAGGAGGTTCTTACACAGGCTGATGATGGGCCTTTACCTGATGATGTCCCTGGCACGCATGTTTTGGCTGCTTCTTCTCTGCAATCGGCTGCACCAGCTCCTGCCATCGTGTGGCAGACCCCTGTGGTCCATGTGCTGCGACAAAGTGCCCGCCACCCAACATACAGTGATGGTTCAGCTGCGACGGATGAAGACTCCTTGGTGAAGGCTATGCGGAGGAAGGCCGACAAGAACTTGGATTCTAATGGTAATATATCATCGTCTAATTCCTTTCTTTCTTTTCCTTCTACGCATGTTTCATCAAAGTTTAATAGTGTAGGTATTTATCTTGGTGAGAATGTTAGTGATGTTTATATTTCTACTAAGGTCTTGAGACAGATGGAATTCGACCAGCTAATAGTTCTTCCAAAAGTCTTGACCTATTTTGTTGCCACTTATTCTGATGACGATGAGGATGCCAATGCCACAACAGATGGACAGCTCCTATCTCATTTAGTGGGTGAAGTTCTAGAGGTTGGTTTTGTCGAGAACAGACTAAGTTCAGTATATGATCTAACTGCTTTGGGTCAAAAATCTTCCTCTGGTAAAAAATGTAATAAGTCTCAGAAATGAGATTTAGCTCCTAAATCTATTTTTGTTTCCCAATGAATGGCATGTTCTTAAATAGCATAGGTCTTTGTGACTTGGCTAAACATTTATATACCACACTTTGTGCTAGGGAACATAATCTAGATTTTATAGCTATTTCAGAAATGGGTAGACGAGAATTCCCTCAAAGTTTTCTGGATCGCCTTTCGGGGGCACTAACTTTCTCTGGAATTCCCATCCACCCAGGGACGGTCTGACGGCATATTCCTTAGTGTAAGGGCTGATACCATGGATATTTTATCTTGTTCGGAAGGAGATTTTCATATAAAGCTTCATATCTGTAATAAAGCTGACAATTTCACATGGAGCCTTGTCGCTGTGTATGGTGCGGCCCAGGATGTGTTCAAAGCTGAATTTCTCCGAGAATTGGTGAACTTAACTAAGGATACTCCATACCCTATTCTCATAGGAGGGATTTTAATCTGCTTAGGTTCCCATTCGAAAAGAGTAAAGGCCGGTTTGACGATCATTGGCCATTCCTTTTTAATGTTGTCATAGAGAGTCTTGACTTGAAGGAAGTGAAGGTAATATGCCCTGAGAGGCAATAATAAAGTGGTTATTATGTATAGTCCAAGTATATAATAGATGTTTATTTTGCATGCTATAATTGTATTAATACGGAAACGTTAATACATGTGTGTTTAATAAATAAACAGAAAGTTCCTAGCTATGCCTCTCTCATAAACTAGCTCGTTGATTAACAAGATGATCAAGGTTTCCTGATCATGGACATTGGATGTTGTTAAGAACGAGGTCAAAACATTAGTGTAATGATGTGATGACCATTCATCCGAAGTATAGCATTACGATCAAAGTCATTGAGTTTATATTGCTATAACATCATACGAAGTGATCCTAATCCTTAGACCATGAGATCATGTCAATCACTAACACCGGAAGAGTATCTTGATAACATCAAATGTCACACCATAACATGGTGATTATAAAGATGGGTTCAGTACCACTAAAGTGTTATGTTGAGGCCCATGGATCGAGAGTGGAATTTGTTCATCCCGATGACGGATAGATATGCTCTGGGCCCTCTCGGTGATATCACATTGATTAGCTTGCAAGCAAGTGATTTGATCACTAGAATGTTATATCACGGGAACAAGAAAAGAGTACATGTTAGTAACGAGATCAAACTAGGTATGGAGACACTGATGATTGAATCTCGGACATGTAATATATCATGAAACAAAAGGATTAAGATACTAGCGTAAAAGGTTCTCGTGATCACAAGAAAGTCATCGCTAAATGTGTGGGAGTCAGTATGGATCTCTAGGTCCCGCTTCTGATTATTGATCCGAGAGGGGTCTCGATCATGTCCGCATTATTCGTGAACCGTAGGGTGACGCACTTAAGAGACACCGACATCCATTTGGAGCAAAAGTTTCATGCCGGAAAGAATAACAAGCATAGGAATTTATTTCACTACATACCGAAACGAGTTTTCGGGTGAAATTGCAGAAAGTGTTTTTGCATGTGAAATGAAATACTAGAAAGGGGTTATATGTGAATGTTTTTCATTAAAGTAATTGACAAAATTCTGAATAAATAAATGGAGTTTTAGTTAATGAGAGTTTGCATTAAATTTGGTGGAAATTTAATGGGAATTTGAGTGGGCTTTTGAGTGGAGGGAATTGAAAGACATTTGTGTGAGTGGAGTGTCCACCCACATGAATGAAGGAGGAGAGGGGGCAGCCCCCATGGCCGGCGGCCACCCCCTTGGGTGCCCCCTCCTCCTATAAAAGGAGCCCCCTCTCCTCTCTCTCACTCACACCTCCTCGTGAAGGATCTCTCTCCCCCTCTAGTATTTATCTCCCATGGTCTCGGACTAGCGAGATACATGTTCCAGGTGGCTATTCGTCAAGAAATATTTGTGCTTCCGCTGCATCGCTGGATCGAGGAGGTGGAGGTTGATCGGTGGCTCGGACGTGTGTGCGAGCACGGATGCGCCGCTGATTTATGGCGCTAGGACTTCCTCTCGATCTTGAGATCGGCAAGATATCATCTACATCAACCACGAATTCAACCTTGTTAAGCTTTGTCGATCTTCAAGGGTATGTTCTCCACGGATGTATATCCGCCCGTTGATTGTATCTAGTAGATAGATCTTGGTACATAGTTGTTCCCATCATAGGAAATTTTTTGTTTTCTATGTGAACCCTCTGATGGTATCGAGCCGGATCTATACGTAGATGCTTTGCACGGGTAGTACACATATGATTATGTGGGCGATGATGATCATGTTATTCCTTCTTAGTTGTACTTTGGATATTGGTGGCATAGTGGGATGAAGCGGCCCGAACAAAATTTACATGTCCTCACACATGAGACCTGTTCCACGCTTGACATGCAACTAGTTTTGCATATGTGGCTAGTGGGTGTCTGTCTCTCCTACTATAGTCAATATCTAATTTTCAACGAGTTGTCAACAATTTGGTTATCCTCGTTGTGGTTCATGTTCATAGGTAAGAACGGTTCTATCTTTGAAAGCCCTAAGCCACGTAAAACTTGCAATGGATAAATTAGAGGCGTCTAGTTTAGATTGTTGCTGGGCTAGTGCCATGATATGGTGATGTTGTAAGTAGAAGTATAAGTTGATACTCTTACAACACACATAACGTGTAAGTTCCATAGACCTTGGCCTTACACAGAGGTATGATAGTGATCATACCACGATGCACATGATGGAGATCAAGTGCAAGAACCATATCATTTCACTTATAAATATGTGATGTTTCTTGCATCTTATATTGCTTATTTAGCGTTTTATTAGCATAATAAGATGATCCCTCATTTAGATATCAAGATAAGAATGTGTTCTTCCTTAAGTATGCACCGATTATGTTTCGTCGCTCCAAGACATCATGTGATGATCGGGTGTTCTTGGATCCACGATCATACTTCGGGTGTAAGACAGTTACACAGGCGAATACTAAGATTTTTACTTGGCGAGCCTAGCATGTACAGACATGGCCTCGGAACATGGACCGAAAGGTTAAGCATGAGTCATATGGTAGATATGATGCCCATTTGATGCTAGCCTTTGAAGCTACACCGACTCACGTGATGATCGGACTTGGTGTAGTGGATTTGGTTCATGTAATCACCAAAAAGGCACGAGGGATGTCGCTTTTGAGTGGGAGTTCATTCTTAATTTGGATTAGCTGAACTCAATCTATCATAAACTTAGTCTAAACTTTACAAATTCTGCTGTAGATGGCACCACCTGCTTTTAATTTCAATGTGTTCATGGAGAAAGAGAAACTTGCAACGAACGGTAACAACTTTACCAAATGGGCCATGAATTTGAGGATTCTCCTCTCTGCTGCACAAAAGCAATATGTGCTTGAAGCGCCACTAGGCCCCCCACCGTTCGATGATGCCCCTGACGAGGAGAAGAATGTCTATCAGACTCATCAGGAGGACCATAACTTAGTTCATTGTGGCATATTGTATGGGCTAGAGCTAGAATTTCGAAAACGGCAATGCATTTGATACAATGGGTGAGTTCAAAATGATTTTTGACACACATGCTGCTGTAGAGATCTACAATGCTTCAGAAAAGTTCTATAGCTGCATGATGGAAGAGAACAGCTCCGTAAGTGAGCATGTACTCAAGATGTCGGGTTACGTCGATAATCTTGTGTCCTTGGGAATAACGATTCTCATTGACTTAGGCATCAATCGTGTTCTGCAGTCTCTGCCACCTAGCTATAAGAGCTTAGTCATGAACTATAATATGCAAGGCATGAAGAAGTCTCTCCCCGAGCTTCTGTCAATGCTTAAAACTGCAGAAGTGGAGATCAAGAAAGAACATCAAGTGTTGATGATCAATAAGACCACTGGTTTCAAGAAAGACAAGAAGGGAAAACAGAAGGGAAGTAAGGGCGGCAAGCCAGTTGCCGTTCCTGAAAAGAAACCCCAAGTTGGCCCTAAGTCTGATACCGAGTGCTATTATTGTAAGGGGACTGGCCACTGGAAGCGCAACTGGCCCAAGTATTTGGCAGACAAGAAGGCTGGCAAGGCAAATAAAGGTATATGTGATATACATGTTATTGATGTGTACTTGACTAGTACTCGCAGTAGCACCTGGGTATTTGATACCGGTTCAGTTGCTAATATTTGTAACTCGAATCAGGGACTGCGGAACAAGCGACCACTAGCAAGGGGTGAGGTCAAGATGCGTGTTGGCAATGGATCAAGTGTTGATGTGATCGCCGTCAGAACTCTACCTCTCCACTTACCGTCGGGATTAGTTATAAACTTGAATAATTGTTATCTGGTGCCAACACTGAGCATGAACATTGTATCTGGATCGTGTTTGATGCGAAGTGGTTATTCATTTAAATCTGAGAACAATGGTTGTTCTATTTATATGAATGAAATATTTTATGGTCATGCACCGATGATGAATGGTTTATTTCTGTTGGATCTCGATAATAGTGTTACACATATTCTTAATGTTGATGCTAAAAGGATTAATCTTAATGATTATATATCCACATATATGTGGCACTGTCGTCTAGGTCATATTATCGTTAAACGCATGAAGAAGCTCCATTCGGATGGACTTTTGGAATCACTTGATTTTGAATCAATTGATACATGTGAGCCATGCCTTATGGGCAAGATGACTAGAACGCGTTTTCCGGTTCAATGGAACGGGCGACAGATTTATTGGAAATAATACATTCTGATGTGTATGGTCCAATGAGTGTGTCGGCGCGAGGTGGATATCATTATTTTGTTACTTTCATGGATGATTTGAGTAGATACGGTTATATATACTTGATGAAACACAAGTCTGAAACCTTTGAAAAGTTCAAGGAATTTCAGAGTGAAGTGGAAAATCATCGTAATAGAAAGATCAAATTTCTATGGTCCGACCGTGAAGGTGAGTATTTAAGTTACGAGTTTAGCACTCATATGAAAGAGTGTGGAATTGTTTCACAACTCACACCTGCCGAAACACCACAGCGAAATGGTGTGTCAGAACGTCGTAATCGTACTTTATTGGGTATGGTTCGATCTATGATGTCTCTAATGGACTTGCCACTGTCATTTTGGGGTTATGCACTAGAAACTGCTGCATTCATTTTAAATCGGGCACCATCTAAATCCGTTGAAAAGACACCTTATGAATTGTGGTTTGGAAACAAACCTAAGCTGTCATTTCTTAAAGTTTGGGGATGCGATGTTTATGTGAAGAAACTTCAACCAGATAAACTCGAACCCGAAGAGGAAAAATGCGCCTTCATAGGATACCCTAAGGAAACTATTGGGTATTCCTTCTATCAAAGATCTGAGGGAAAGGTTTTTGTTTCCAAGAATGGATCCTTTCTAGAGAAAGAGTTTCTCGCAAAAGGCGTTAGTAGTCGGAAGGTAGAACTTGAAGAGGTTGTTGAACCTTCTCTTCATGGTATGGCGAGTAGCGCAGCGCTGGAAGTCATTCTGGAGTTGGCTTCACCAATTGAAGAGGGAACTAATGATAATGATCATGAAACTTTGAAAGAGAGTACTACTGAACCTCGTGGGTCTAGCAGGACACGTGCAGCTCCCGAGCTGTACGAAAACCATGTTATGAATTTCATGGTTGATGAAATTGATGACCCTGCGACGTATGAAGAAGCGATGATGAGCCCGGATTCCAAAAAATGGTTAGAAGCCATGAAATCCAAGATGGAATCCATGTACGAAAACCAAGTTTGGAACTTGGTGGACTTACCTCACGACCGAAAGGCCGTCGAGAATAAATGGATTTTCAAAAGGAAAACTGATGCTGATGGTAATGTGACCGTCTATAAAGCTCGACTTGTCGCAAAGGGGTTTCAAAAAATTCAAGGAGTGAACTACGATGAGACATTCTCTCCTGTAGCGATGCTAAAGTCAGTTAGGATTATGTTAGCAATTGCTGCATATTTCGACTATGAGATATGTCAGATGGATGTCAAAACTGCGTTCCTCAATGGCAATATTGAAGAAGAGTTGTATATGATACAACGAAAGGGTTTTGTCGATCCTAAGGATGTTGACAAGGTATGCAAGCTTCAGCGATCCATCTATGGACTAAAGCAAGCATCCTGGAGTTGGAATCTCCGCTTTGATGAGGTGATCAAAGAGTTTGGATTTGTCCAAACTTATGGAGAGGCTTGTATTTACAAGAAAGTGAGTGGGAGCAATGTGGCATTTCTAATATTATATGTGGATGACATATTATTGATCGGAAATGATATAGATCTTTTAAACAGTGTTAAAAGTTATCTAAACATCAAATTTTCAATGAAGGACCTAGGTTAAGCATCATACATATTAGGGATAAAGATCTATAGAGATAGATCTAGGCGCCTAATAGGGCTATCGCAAAGTACATACCTTGATAAGATTTTAAAGAAGTTTAAAATGGACAGAAGTAAGAAGGGGTTCTTACCTATGTTGCAAGGCAAGACATTGAGTAAGACTCAAAGTCCGGCTATGGCGAAAGAAAGAGAGATAATGGACAAAGTCCCCTATGCTTCAGCCATAGGATCTATCATGTATGCCATGCTATGTACAAGACCGGATGTGGCACATGCTATTAGTTTGACTAGTAGGTACCAATCGGATCCAGGTTCGGAACACTGGATAGTGGTCAAGAATATCCTTAAGTACTTGCGAAGAAGTAAGGATATGTTTCTTGTGTACGGAGGTGAAGAAGAGCTCGTCGCTAAGTGTTATATCGATGCAAGCTTTGACACCGATCCGGATGACTCTAAGTCTCAATTCGGAAACGTATTTCTCATGAATGGTGGATCAGCTAGTTGGAGGAGTTCCAAACAACCCGTGGTGGCGGGATCAACAACGGAGGCTGAATATGTTGCTGCTTCGGAAGCGGCTCAGGACGCGGTTTGGATGAAGGAGTTCATATCCGAACTAGGTGTGGTTGCGAGCACATTGGACCCAATGGTGATCTATTGTGACAACAATGGTGCCATTTCCAATGCCAAAGAACCAAGGTATCACAAGAATTCCAAGCATATTAAGCGTCAGTTTCATTCCATCCGCAAGCATGTCAAGGATGGTGATATAAAGATTTGTAAAGTACACACAGATCTCAATGTAGCAGATCCGTTGACTAAAACTCTCCCTATAGCAAAACATGATCAACACCAGAAATCCATGGGTGTTAGATTTATCACTATGTAACTAGATTATTGTCTCTAGTGCAAGTGGGAGACTGAAGAGAATATGCCCTGAGAGGCAATAATAAAGTGGTTATTATGTATATTCCAAGTATATGATAGATGTTTATTTTGCATGCTATAATTGTATTAATACGGAAATGTTAATACATGTGTGTTTAATAAACAAATAGAAAGTTCATAGTTATGCCTCTCTCATAAACTAGCTCGTTGATTAACAAGATGATCAAGGTTTCCTGATCATGGACATTGGTTGTTGTTAATAACGAGGTCACAACATTAGTGTAATGATATGATGAACATTCATCCGAAGTATATAATTACGATCAAATTCATTGAGTTTATATTGCTATAACATCATACGAAGTGATCCTAATCCTTAGACCATGAGATCATGTCAATCACTAACACCGGAAGAGTATCTTGATAACATCAAATGTCACACCATAACATGGTGATTATAAAGATGGGTTCAGTACCACTAAAGTGTTATGTTGAGGCCCATGGGTCGAGAGTGGAATTTGTTTATCCCGATGACGGATAGATATGCTCTGGACCCTCTCGGTGATATCACATTGATTAGCTTGCAAGCAAGTGATTTGATCACTAGAATGTTATATCACGGGAACAAGAAAAGAGTACATGTTAGTAACGAGATCAAACTAGGTATGGAGACACCGATGATGGAATCTCGGACATGTAATATATCACAAAACAAAAGGATTAATATACTAGCGTAAAAGGTTCTCGTGATCACAAGAAAGTCATCGCTAAATGTGTGGGAGTCAGTATGGATCTCTAGGTCCCGCTTCTGATTATTGATCTGAGAGGGGTCTCGATCATGTCTGCATTATTCGCGAACCTTAGGGTGACGCACTTAAGAGACACCGACATCCATTTGGAGCAAAAGTTTCATGCCGGAAAGAATAACAAGCATAGGAATTTATTTCACTACATACCGAAACGGGTTTTCGGGTGAAATTGCAGAAAGTGTTTTTGCATGTGAAAGGAAATACTAGCAAGGGGTTATATGTGAATGTTTTCATTAAAGTAATTGACAAAATTCTGAATAAATAAATGGAGTTTTATTTAATGAGAGTTTGCATTAAATTTGGTGGAAATCTAATGGGAATTTGAGTGGGCTTTTGAGTGGAGGGAATTGAAAGACATTTGTGTGAGTGGAGTGTCCACCCACAGGAATGAAGGAGGGACGGGGAAGCCCGCATGGCCGGCGGCCACCCCCTTGGGTGCCCCCCTCCTCCTATAAAAGGAGCCCCCTCTCCTCTCTCTCACTCACACCTCCTCATGAAGGATCTCTCTGCCCCTCTAGTATTTATCCCCCATGGTCTCGGACTAGAGAGATACATGTTCCCGGTGGCTATTCGGCAAGAAAGTGTTGTTCTTCCACTGCATCGCTGGAGCGAGGAGGCGGAGGTTGCTCGGTGCCTCGGATGTGTGTGCGAGCACGGATGCAGCGCTAGGACTTCCTCTCGATCTTGAGATCGGAAAGAGATCGTCTACATCGACCATAAGTTCAACCTCGTTAAGATTTGTCGATTTTCAAGGGTATGTTCTCTACAGATGTATATCCGCCCGTTGCTTGTATCTAGTAGATAGATTTTGGTATATAGTTGTTCCCATCATAGGAAATTTATGGTTTTGTATGCTGTGAACCCTACAGGAAGTAACCATGATCGGATGATAATTTACTTGGACTAACAGTCTACCAGACCCTACATACGAGAAACTAGATCGTGTTTTGATGGACTCTGATTGGGAAGAACACTTTCCACGAGTCTTGGTACACGGTCTAGAACGTATTGAAGCTCTGTCTAACCATACTCCCATTTTATTGACCACTGGTTTACCTCGGACACGATGCTCGCATCCGTTCAAATTTGCACTTAGATGGTTAGATCGATAGGGTTTCTAGGATATGGTTAAAACAATATGGGAAAGACCGGTTTCGGGTAGTACCCCAATCCAGAGGTGGAACAATAAAGTGTGTTTAACACGCTGACGAGGTTTAATCTCATCAATGCCCATTGTTATGGACTTGGGTTTTGGAGAAGATGGGGATGCTGGAGATCAGCACGGTTAAGACAACGAGCAACACGAGATTTACCTGGTTCAGGCCGGAGGAAAACCCTACTCCTGCTTGTCTGCTCTTGATTACGGCGGAACCGAAGGTTACAAGGTGCGCAGATTCGATCTGGCGTGGAGGTGTGTGCTAAAGTATGAGTCGAGAGATCTAGGACGTGCCCTACTGGCCTTTATATAGACTTAGGCAGGTCCCGGGCATAGTCCTAGTCGGTTGCAGGTTCTAGGGTTTCACCCCTTTGAATTTCCTATCTATGCTAGTCTTGCTCTCCAAGGATCCGAAGGCATCATGGGCCTTGGCCACCCGAAAATCTTCATGGGCCAGCGTATATCTCATCGTGGGCCTTCCTTGGCTGGACCGGTATGTCAAGTCAATGCACTGTAGGGTATAACCATGTCGAAGAGTGAGTGATCGGTGAATTGTAGATTCGCCGAGGACTCTTAAATCTTCAGTGCAACTAAGTAGTACAGTGATTTGTGTGTAGGGATTGTTGATGCGTGTGCTAACTCACCGACGGATCGGGCCGATAACATCTTAGGACGAAACAACACGATCTTCATCAGGTTTGAGTCCCTTAACTTGAACCCGGAACATATGCTGGCGTAATTCGACTCAGGCCGCGGAGGACTTACAGGAGTGGAATTCTAGTGTTTTTAATTGATGTACCCAACGCGTCCGTCAGGATTTTTCATCACGCCTGTTGGCATGGATTTATACTAGCGCAGCTTGATCATGCGTTCGAGGCCATCGATGATATCCGCAGTCTTATCTTTGCGTCGCAGACGCAGCATCCAACATTTATCACCACGGAGGTGCTTCGGTGGCCTAGGAGGTTGTCGCTCACTCAATCGTTTTGTTGCAGAGAGTTGCAAAAGTTTTTTGTATCCCTGATCCAAGGATCGCAGCAAAGATTTCATAGGTGCGCGACCAGCGCTCCTATGGGAGTAGCCCTGAGTGTCATTGGTCGTGAACTCGGCGTAAACTTTAGATCAAGCATTGTTCAGTTGTTAAGTCCGTGAGGACACGAAAATTTTCAGATGCTTAAATTCATCCTCCCTATGGGAGTAGCCCCGGTGTGTTCTCGAACAGATCTCGTGCACGTCCATCAAAAGGAAATTCCCTAAGGGATCACCCGAAGAAGCGAACACTTTCGGGGCTGCGCTACCCGGCGACAGGAAGGACCGAAAAGCTCGACAGAGGTCGCAGTGGTCAACAAGAAATACTTTGTCTTTGGCGATCGAAGAAACGTGGACACGGCCATACCTCGGATACGATAGGCGGAGAAGCGCACGATAGCCCGGACAGATGCCCGGTGCATATCTCGCCGGTTAAAGGCTCGAATCAAGATTCGAGTGAATCAATGGCGAGCTGTACAAGCGCAGCATTTCAGGTGTACTTCAAAGTTGCGTCACCATCGGTGGTGGCAAAACTATCCTCTTGGTGCTAGCATAGCTTTACATCATGTGGGCAGCTGCTCCTCGTCGCCAAAGCTCTACGAGCTGGATTCTATTAATAACGGCCATGAACGACGCCAAGGACTGATCGACAAAGCGTGGGTCCCACTTGCTGACTTTGAATTGAAAGGTTCGCCGATAAACCGCACGCACCGGATCGAGCTCAGGCCCATACCTCTAGCCGGCACTTCAATAATCATTGAGGAGAGCAGCGGTTTGTTTTCACCGCACCAGCTTCTTGTTTTCACCGCTTCCTTGTGCTCTAGCCTGATCGCGATCGACAAATTCACCAAAAAAAAAGGCAAAACGGCGTCAAGTTCTTGAATCCATTATGGTTTGGCGTGCGCCGCAGCATCATCACCTGGGATTCAGCTTCATCATCTGTCTCCCAATTCTCTTCTTCACATTGCGTGTTTTGTCACTTTTTGTGAGTGCTGGCTTGGCATTGAGCCGCACTTCGGCCTCTTCCGGAAGCTCTATTCCGTGAAGAGGCAATCCGGTTCGGATGGTGTATATCCCATTGGGGGTTGCATCATTTCCCTTAGTCCCAATCTTCTGTTCTTTTCTTTTTCCATGTCCGAATCTGTCCAGTACTGGCGGAGGCGATGGTTTTATATCCGCGACTCCGTAGTGCCCGGGCAAGATTTTGGTCTTGTTCCCTTTGACCCCTCCCAAATGATTGAGCCGAAAAGGTCTTGGAAAAACCAAATCTTGGACGGTGAGAAGGCGGAGATAGAGGCCCTTTACCGTCGGGTGGAGGATCTCCAGCTGATTCCGGAGAAGGAGGTGAATGGCGTGGACATCATCCGGACTTTTCTTGAGCATCGGGTGCAACCTCTCCAAGCGAGGGCGCACCCGATGTTCCTTTATTCTGGGCGTCGTGATCCAACGAGGGTTTCGGCTGAGAAAATCTCCGAGGGGGATCTTGACAAGGCCCTTCAGGCTGCCAGTTCAAGGCCGGAGAGGAAATCCCCGGGAAGTCGCTAACTCCTCCATTTTCTTCGACGCTAGCCGCATCAAGGGTGTAGATTTGTGCACGAGTGCTTTAGTGCTTTTTGTAGGCTGTGCATTTATTTCCTTTGTTTGCTAACAAAGTTCCTTCTAATTTTGCAGAGCTTCAAAGTGCGGGGCATGGTACCTCCATTGCCCGAATTATTTCCGGCTGCCCCGGATAATGAAGTGGTTGAGTCCGTGTCCGAGCTGCCGTCGGCGCGATCTCCGGCGGAGGATGCCGACGAGTCGAGTGAGGATCATTCACGCAAGTGAGCACGGAGCTCCAGCGATTCTTCGGATGCTTCAACTCCTCCGACTCCCAGGAACCCTCTGGGCCTTGAGCGTCATAGTGATGATCATGGAGGTTCGTCCTCCCCTTCCTGCCATTCCGTGCGGCTGTAGCCCACACTCCGGCCAAATAAGCCAAGAAGGAAGAGAAAAAGGAGGAGAAGAAGGAAGAGAAGAAAGAGGAGAAGAGAGTCCGAAGGACTCCTCCTGTCTTCGACCTGAGCTTGCTTGGCTCGTAAGTTTTCTTGTTGTACTATTGTCCTTTTTCCTTCATGATTTGTGCGCTTGTACTGATTGATTCGTACGCAGGCATTCCTCCCATGATTCCTCCAGCGATGGTGCGCGGGAGATGATGGGGGAGTCGAAGATTGTGTCTCCTCCTCCTCAAATGGTGGCGACTTCAGGGGGCGCCTCGGATCCTCTCTGCGCAGGAGGCGCAGTGGTTGCGCCAAAAATTTCGCAGCGGGCCTTGGAGTCACCATCGAGCATGTAAGTTCCTTTTTTTTTTGTCACGGGGAGCCCCAGTATCTTGTGCGAATTTTATTTTACTCCTTTGTGTTGGGCGTAGCCCCAAGTCCTTTTCATCGCTATTGTTTGTGCAGGGAGGCTGGCTGTTGTGCAGGCGAGCCGAGGCGAACCTTCGCAGCTTCAAGGTATCCATCTGCCTTCAACGCCTCTCATGTATCCTGGATCTGTTGTTTGACACTTGTTTGTCTTGAATGCAGAGGAGCATAACGATTCTCTCCGAAGGTCGACGCTCAAGAAGAGCCTTGGTCGGGCCGGAGGTCAAGCCGTAGCCGCGTGCAGAGCGCCTGAGCTAGAGCCTAAGGCTGCAGGAAGGTCTGCAGAGGCGCAGATCGTGAGGAGCAGCTGGCCACCGCTATGCTGCTCTTGAAAGAGAGGTGGCGGCGAAGCTCATGGCTACTGCCAAGGCTATTTCGGGTGAGTGCTAGTTTTGTACTTGTTTCTTTTTCTACGGGTCTTCTTCTATGTTGCTTTTCTTCATGCTTTTCTTCTTTTTTGTCTTAGATGCCGCAGAGTATCGAAGTTCACCATGTGCTTCGGAGCACGGAGCGCTCTAGATGATGCCACTGTGGCGAAGATCGCCGCTGCCAAAGACGTCAACTCCCTTGCCAAGGCGAAAGAGGTCCTTGGTCGCTTCTACCAGGAGCTTTTCCCGAAGGGCGCAGCCCTTGGTGATGTGGATGCTCCGTAGAGGCTCACTGTCAGCCGGGCGGCGCATAAGCGTGCGTAAGGGTATCGATCAGTCTGGCTGGCGGCGATGGCCTTGGCGGTGGAGCTGGATCTGCCTCAGATCACTCGGATGCCACGGGCGGATGGATCCGAGGTAGCCTTTGCTGCCTATTCTACTTCTTCATGTTTATATGGGCCCAAGCTCATTGATTTGCTGTCTGAGTATGCACTGCGGCAGCAGGGCGGGGCCAAAGCTAGGCAGTCTGGCTCTGAGGAGACTCAGGGTCCTGCATCTTAGGCGTAGTAGACGTAGGATAGTTTGTAGTCTACTTTTGTTATAAATATTTTGAAGAATACCATCCTTGTGCCACGTAGTGGCCTTATATATTTAATGAATTCCTCTGAGTTGCGCTCTTATCCTTGGCTGAATGTCTGTGTTCCTTTCTTATTCTGCTGCTATAGGTTCCTTCGGGCACTGACCCAGTTGACACCTCATCCGCAATGCCATTGCGACCATCGCTGGATGATTCCTCGCAGCTCACTTTCCTTCGGGATGGCGTGCGTAGTCTGGAGAGGGAGTTGCTCGTTACGCGCGTTGGAAGTCCAAGGCGGATCGTGGTGCAGCCAGAGAGGAGTACTTGATGACGGAGCTGGTTCGGCTGTCCGAGCAGGTGCAATGTAAGTTGATCTTTGGTTCGAGCTGTAGCTCAGTTCTTCGGATGAGCCTACTGGCCTTATTCTTGTTCTATGCGATTGTCGCAGGTGCAAATCTTGCTCCGACGGAAGAAAAAGAGAGTGTCGCTGTTCGGGTCAATTGCTTGACTCAACAGGACATGGAGGCCGGCGGCTTCTTCTGGATGGATCGCGATCGCGCCATGGTTCTGGCGACGGTGCAGGATCGTGTTTATCAAGTTTCACGGGTGCTCCGCCAAGTGCAGACATCACTTTCCTCGGTGCTGCACGTCATGTTTCCTTTGGATGTCGTACCGACGACCCTTGCAGGTCTTCTGTCGAAGTTTTGGAGTGCGAGCAATGTCAAGGAGCTGGTGCGGCAGCAGATCGTCGCGGGAGTGAAGGCTGCTTTGTCTCTTGTGAGGGTGCACCGTCCTGACGTAGATTTGGTTGTGGCGTGCGGGCGCCTTTCGGCTTTCGCCGGCGGTGAGTGGGACATCCCCGCATTACGCAATGAGCAAGATGCCTGCGAGATGTGTCAGATTTGTTTGAGCAGCGTGCTCGTGTTATTCTTCAGAATAGGTAGGACCTAAAAATAAACAGATAGGTGTAAAATTTGTATATTTCGGCTGGGCTTGTTGTGCCCTTTGTTGTAAAGGTTTGTTTGTTGTTAGCACGCGATTACTTTGGAAATGTCCTTTTCGTTTGCCTGACGTTGTCAGCTACTCAGGTGTACATGTTTGATCCTCAATCGACGAAATCGTGAGGTGGGGGCAGCCCCCGAGTGCGTATGTAGCATGTAGTAAAGTTGCAAAAATAGCGAACTGAAGTTTTGGGGCGAGACACTTAGCTTCATTTATATCGTAATGGAGGAGGTACATTGTTCGGCTGAGTAGCCTTGGCTGAAAGCCTTATTGAAAAAAAGGGGGGTAGGTTGCTACGGATAGAATCATCGCAGGTGCGAGATATTCCATGGGTTGGAGTATGCGACTCCAGACTCCACGTGCTTGAGGTGATAGGCGCCACCTGGGATGACTTCGGTAATGACGTAGGGTCCTTCCCATGGTGACTCGAATTTATTCGGTCGCTTTTGCTTGAGTCGCAAGACGAGGTCTCCTTCGGCCGCGAGACGGGATGATCTTGGCGCAAATTGCTGAAGACTCGTGGTACGGTGATCGGTGATCGCTTATATCCCGTGTCGTCGAGTGTGTCGATGGCATCTTGAGTGCAGCCGTGGATTCGGGCCGGCTTAATTTCGTGGGGCCTGGTGGCGATTGGCTGTTCGCTGGTAGCACGTGCACCATGAAGAACGGTGTAGCCGTGGAGCTGTTTGGCATAGTCCGTAAGCTCCACAGGATGGTAGCTCTTCTTCGTCCGGTTTCAGCTTTTTGCTCGGTGAGCTCATGAGGCGCTTCTTGATGCGGCGCCGATTAGCCGTTGGCATTTTCCACTTGCCCGCTTTGTTTGCGGGTGTGCCACCGAGGCATACGTGATGTTGATCCCAAGGCCTTCGCAGAAGTCCTGGAATTCTTCCAGATGAAGTTCGATCTGTTGTCGGTGATGATGTCAGGCGATGCACGAACCTGTAGACAATGGATTCAAGAATTTGACGGCGGTTTTGCCTTCTGGTTGGTGATCGCATGGCCTCGATCCACTTGGTGAATTTGTCGACTCGACCAGGAGGAAGACATGTCCCTTTCTTTTCGAGGATTTTGGCAGTTTCGATCATGTCAAGGGCCCATTGGGAAAGGCTGCTTAGGTATGGGTCTAAGCTCGACCCAAAGTGCGTGCGGTTTGTCGGCGCTGGCATCCGTTGCATCTTCGGACGATGTCCTTTGCGCTCATGGCGTTGGCCAGTAGAATCTGCTGCTCAGAGAGCTTTGGCGACAAGGCGCGTGGTATCCGCAGATGCCCTCATGGATGTCTTGAGTATGGCTTTGCCGTTGTCGATGGTGACGCCGTTGTAGTACACCCGTGATGCTGCTTGTACAGCTCGCCGCTGATCATGGTGAAGGCTTTTGACCGGCGAAGATATGCACCGGGCGCCTCTGCTATGCTGCAATTCTCCGCTATCAAGAACTAGAGGTATGGTCGGCGTCCAAGTTTCTTCGACCGCCATGACCTGCATTAGGTTGACCATGGCTACCTCGTGTCCAGCTTTCGGTCCTTCGTGTCCTTCGGGTAGCGTAGCTCCCGAGTGTTCTGCTTCTTCGGGTGATCTCTTGGGGAATTTCCGCTTGATGGATGGCACGCAGATCTGTTCAAGGAACACACCTGGTGGCACCTTTCTCGTTGGCGAGTCTGTCGGCTTCCTTGTTGCTTTCTCGTCCAACGTGTCGAAGCTCACAGCCGTCGAATTCTCCTTCGAGTGTGTTGTAGAGCGCGCGTTACGCGATCATGTTTTCGGCGTGTGCATCGCACTCATTCATCGTCTGCTGGACGACGAGGTTGGAGTCACCGTATATGACCAGGCGCGTTGCGCCGCATATCTTTGCCATCCTCATGCCATGGATGAGGGCTTCTTATTCGCCCTTGTTGTTGGAGGCTCTGAATTTCATCCGAAAAACGTACTTCATCTTGTCGCCTTGCGGGAGGTCGATGACCCTGCCCTGCTCCGCTTCGCTTGGAGCCGTCGAAGTGCATTGTCCATGACTGCGACATATCTGGGGTGTCTGGCAGCTGCAGCTCCATCCAATGTACCAGGAAGTCCGGAAGTACTTGAGATTTAATTGCGTGTCGCTTCTCGTAGACGATGTCCAAGGGTGACAGTTCGATGCCCCACAGGGCCACCCGTCCTGTGGCCTCTGGGTTATTCAGGATGTTGTTCAGGGGTGCCTCGTTAACGACCATCACCTGATGCTCCTGGAAGTAGTGGCTCAGCCGTCGAGCCGTCATGAACATGCCGTAGGCTAGCTTCTGGTAGTGAGGGTACCTCTGCTTTGTTGGTGCCGATTTCACCGAGGTAGTAAATTGGGCGCTGGACCCCGTGGGTCTTGCCTTCTTCGGGTCATTCGACCACGAGTACGATGCTGACCACCTGGTGTGTGGCTGCTATGTACAGCAGCAGAGGCTCGCGCTCCTTTGGCGTGACCAAAACTGGCGAGGTGGAGAGGAGCCGCTTGAGGCTTTCGAATGCGTCGTTGGCTTCTGGTGTCCACTCGAACTTGCGCCTTTAGCTGGTAGAATGGTAGGGCCTTCTCGCCCATGCGGCTGATGAACCTGCTTAGTGCCGCTACTCGTCCTGCGAGCTGCTGGACGCCCTTGAGGTTTTTCGGCTTCTCCATCATCATGATGGCTCTAATTTTCTTCGGGTTCGCCTCGATCCCTTGTTAAGAGATGAAGTACCCGAGCAGCTGACCTGATGGGACGCCGAAGGCGCATTTTTCGGGGTTGAGCTTGATCCTGTAGCGATCAAGGTTGTCGAACGTTTCGCGGAGATCATCGATAAGTGTCTTTGCCTCCTTGGTTTTTATTACTATGTCGTCAACATAGACTTGGACATTGCGACCGATCTGGTCCTTGAGGCAGGCCTGCATGCATCGCTGGTACGTGGCACCCGCGTTCTTTAGCCCGAATGGCATTGTGTTGTAGCAGAATACTCCGAACGGTGTGATGAACGCCGTTTTCTCTTGATCTTCGACCTTGAGTCGAATCTGGTTATAGCCTGAGTAGGCATCGAGGAAGGAGAGTTTCTCGCAACCTACAGTCGAATCGATGATCTGGTCGATCCGTGGAAGAGGGAAATGGTCCTTTGGGCAATGCTTGTTTAGTGACGTGAAGTCCACGCACATCCGTAGGATGTCCGTGTCCTTCTTTGGGACCATCACCGTGTTTGCAAGCCACTCGCTTTCTTTGATTTCCCTGATGAAGTCTGCAACGAGTAGTCTATTGAGTTCCTTGCCGATAGCTTCGGCTCGTGGCTCCGACAGTCTTCGGATGGACTGCTTGACTGGCTTGGTGTCTGGAAAGACGTTGAGTGTGTGCTCGGAGAATTCTATGGGAACTCCTGGCATGTTCGCAGGACACCAGGCGAAGATTTCCCAGCGCTCACGGAGGAATTCGACGAGCGCGCCTTCCTATGCGGCATTGAGGTCGTTGGCGATCAGCACCATCTTGGAGGCATCCGTCGGATGGACCTGCACTTTCTTGGTGTTGACAGTGGAGTCGAAGGACATGTCAGGTGCGTTTTGCCTTGTGACTGGGGGTACCCCATTGTCCGTTACCTCACGGAGCCTTACGAGCTCGTCTTGCATGCCGAAAGACTGGGAGATTTTGTTGAAATCCCTGTCGCATTGTTCCGATCGGGTGAAACTCCCGTGGACTGTGATGACGCCCCTTGGTCCTGGCATCTTGAGTAGTAGGTATGCGTAGTGCGGGACGGCCAGGAACCTTGTGAATGCTACACGCCCCAGGATGGCGTGATATTGCGACGGCCAGTCCACCACTTCGGATTCTAGGCGCTCCTGCCGAAAGTTGTCCGGTTTCCTGAAGATGACGTCGAGCCCTATTTTGCCCAGGGGGAATATGCCCTTTCCTGGGACAATGCCGTGGAACGTTGTGTCTGATTGTTCCAGGCTGCATTGCGGGATCCGCATAGCTGCTAGAGTGCTTGCGAACATCAGATTGATGCCACTGCCGCCGTCCATGAAGATGCGACTCATCTCGAAGCCTCCGATCTGCGCCTCCAGCACCAGGGCAGCATGACCTGGGCGAGGGATCTGGCAAGGGTGATCCGCGCGAGTGAATGTGATGCAGGACTCCGATCCGCTGAGGTACTCGGGGATTGTCGGCGGAGTCGCCACGGCCAAGTTGATTTGTCGGGTGATTTTCTTCTGCACCCTGTTTGTGGGGCGTCCCTTCTGGATCATATTTAGTGCTCCCTTTGGTGGGGGGTACCCGACCCCGGCGTTATTATGCGCTGGTGGGACTGGTTGGTTTGGGCCTCCAATAGGTGGCGGTGGAGGTGCTCCGTGTGCTATTTCTCCTAGCGGGGGTGCATTTCCGAACGCAGGGGTTGGGGCTTGTTGCCTCATCTGCACCATGCTTTCGCTGAGTTTCTGGAACTCGCGGCAGTCCTTGAGCATGTGGCTGGCTTTCTTTTTTCCATCTTATTTGTCGATGTAGAAGTGGATGGTGCATGGACCCGAAAGTTTGTCGAATGTTGAGGGTCCGTTGTCGCGGTCGCGGCGTTGCCATGACTGTGCTGGTCGTCCGTTGTCACGGAAATTTCCTCTGCGGTATCCTCCGCTGTTGCGGCTGTTGTCGTTGCGGCGATCGGCGTAGCCAGCCGCGACCATGTCGGGTCCGTCGCGGTCTTCGTAGACACGCGATCTCCTCTTGCTGCGGCGTTCTCGCCTTCGGCCGTAGTCGTCCTCTTCATCTGATTGCGCTCGCTGGATGCAATCTTCGCCGTCTGCCCAACTGTTGGCAATTTCCATGAGGTGATCGAGTGTCTTGGGCTTGACACGCCCAAGTTCCTCCTTGAAATCTTGGCGTTTGACGCCGTCTCTGAAGGCATCGATGGCCCTCTCTTCAGAGATGTGTGCTGCGGAGTTCTTGGTGGTAGACCAGCGTAATATGTACGAGCGAATAGATTCCCCCGTTCTCTGAGTGCAGGCTCGCAACTCTTCGATTGAGGCGGGCCTCTTGCTGGTGCCCTCGAAATTTTGGATGAAACTGTAAGCTAGCTCCTCCCAACTTCGGATGGATCCTGATGATAGGCTGCTGAGCCAGACCCGCGCCGCGCCTGTCAGCTGCAGCTGGAGGCATTGCATGGCGGTTTCTTTGTTGCCTCCGTGAAGCTTGACGGATGACAGATGGTCGCTGAGCCAGGATTTTGGATCTTGCGTGCCGTTGAACTTCGGAGTATCCGAAGGAAATTTGAAATTGCGTGGCATCTGTGTTCGCCGAACAGATCTGCTGAAGCATCAAGCTCCGCAGAGTTCTCCTTCGTCTTCATCCATCTCGGATTCAGACGAGCATGCGCGTTTGGCGCGTGCTTTGTCGATTTTGCGCTGTGTAAGCACGTCTCTGGCGTCGTAGTCGCGTTTATGGCGATGCGAGCTCTTCTTCCTTCGAGGAAGGTCGTGCTCCTCTTCCTCTTCGGATGAGGGGGTGGGGCTCCGGTCGCGCCTGGCCAGAGCTTTCTTCTTCGGCTCCGCAGGAGCATCTTCGTGGAGTGCGGCTCCGACGAGTCCGAGTCTGGTGAGTGCGTACTTATGCATGGCTCTTTTCGGGTCTCCCTCCGGAGGTTGGTGGGCCGCGAGATACGCAGTGGCTGCCATGATCACGGCTTGCGGTGCCTTCGGGATGATGTTGCCGTCGGCATCCATATCCATGAACGACGTGTGGAGAGTTCGGGTCACGTCACGGCGTTCCTTGGGATCCATGTTATCCACCCGCGAGTGGTGCTTATTTCCCTGGTTTCCATTCGTGCTGGAGCCGAGTGCCATGGCGGAGAGCGCAGCTCGTCGCGCGCTGGACTCGGAGGCTGCTTGCTTGCGTTTGTCGAGCGTCTCCTGCATCTTGACTTGCTTCTTGTGCTCCTCGATGAGGAGGTAGTGGTACGCCATCAGCAGGTCACGTGGTGAGTCCACAGGTAGGACGATGTCGCCTGCAACGGCATGGCGTGCCTGGACCCATCCTTCTTTGCTAAGTTGGATGACGTGGCCGTTGTTTTCCCCTTCGGGTGGGGGTGACTGGCTTCTTCTGTTCCCGCCGTTTCCGCCGTTTCTGTCCTGCGGGTTAGGGTTTGTGTTGGGCGGCGGGTTGGGAATTTGTTGCTCCTGGATGACTGTGGCGCATTGGTAGCGCTCGTAAACTGGTCCGCTGCTGCCGCAGCTTTCGGATCCGGAACCGTAGGTCCCTTCATCCGAAGGAGGATCGCACAGATCGGAATTGCAGCTGCTGCTGTCGTAGAACTCGTCTGTCGATGATGATGTGCGCAGCACGGGGTGCGGAGCCCATGAGGTGGGCCTGATTGATGGCACGGGCACCCGCTCGGGAAGGCGGAGGGTGCCAGTTTGTCCCACCTGGAAGCAGAAGCTCCCGAACAAAATTTCGAGTCCGTCGCCTACGGGCTCGAAATCCTTCATGGTGGTCTGCGAGTGGGCGGTGAAGTCAAAAGCGCCGAAGAGGAGGTGATTCTCCGTCGCCGCGGAGTTATAGATCGATCGGGTTGGGACCGTCACGATCGCACAATCAGCAGCCCCGATTCCCACAGACGGCGCCAATTGACGAGGTTTAATCTCATCAATGCCCATTGTTATGGACTTGGGTTTTGGAGAAGATGGGGATGCTGGAGATCGTGGCACGGTTAACAGACAAGCAACCAGGGGACACGAGATTTACCCAGGTTCAGGCCCCCGGAGGGAAAACCCTACTCCTGCTTGTCTGCTCTTGATTACGGCGGAACCGAAGGTTATAAGATGCGCAGATTCGATCTGGCGTGGAGGTGTGTGCTAAAGTATGAGTCGAGAGATCTAGGACGTGCCCTCCTGGCCTTTATATAGACTTAGGCAGGTCCCGGGCATAGTCCTATTCGGTTACAGGTTCTAGGGTTTCACCCCTTTGAATTTCCTATCTATGCTAGTCTTGCTCTCCAAGGATCCGAAGGCGTCATGGGCCTTGGCCACCCGAAAATCTTCATGGGCCAGCGTATATCTACCGTGGGCCTTCCTTGGGCTGGACCAGGTATGCTGAAGTCACGTACCCGTAGGGTATAACCATGTCACACGCAAACACCTTGGGGGGTGGGCACGACACACAACTGGTATTCTTAAAAAGGAGAAGCAACGTCTTTCGTCTATCATAGATGAAGTCGAAGCTCTTGCAGAATTTTGTTTGTTAACCACGCAAGAAAATGAGCTTAAAAGCCAAGCAAATGAGGAGGTAGCACGACTTCTGCGCGAAGAGGAACTAAAATGGTATCAACGTTCCAAATCTCAATTTATTTTGCATGGAGATTCGAATGCAAGGTACTTCCATAGTGTGGCCAATGGCCAACACAAGAAGAAGCTTATTCGATCTTTCACACAAGAAGATGAGACGATTGAGGGACATGAGCAGCTGAAATCATATATTGCAAATTACTACAAATGTTTGTTTCGGGAACCAGAAGAAGGTACCTTCTCATTGGACGAGTCCCAAACAGATGATGTACCTCAGGCTTATTGACTGCTCCCTATTCGGAGGAGGAGGTCAAGAAGGCTGTTTTTCAAATGGAACATAATAAAGCCCCTGGTCCTGATGCCTTTCCAGCTGAGTTTTACCAAAACTTTTGGGATGTTATCAAAACAGATCTTCTTGCCATGTTTGGTTCCTTGCACTCTGGTCAACTAGACTTGTTCAAATTGAATTTTGGTGAGATTATTTTATTACCTAAGGTTAATGAAGCAGAACGGATCCAACAATATATACCCATCTGCCTTCTTAATGTTAGTTTTAAGATTTTCACCAAAGTTGCGACCATTAGGTTAAATTCAGTGGCCGATCATGTAGTTCGCCCCTCGCAAACTGCCTTCATGCAAGGTCGCAACATACTTGACGGTGTGGTTACCTTACACGAAATAGTTCATGAACTACATAAGAAGAAACTAAATGGGGCCATACTAAAAATTCATTTTGAGAAGGCCTATGATAAAGTCAAATGGCATTTTCTTCAACAGACTCTTAGAATGAAAGGTTTCTCCTATGAATGGCGATCTCTAATAAACAGCTTTGTGTCGGGAGGTAGCGTTGCCACAAAATTCAATGATGACGTTGGCAATTACTTTCAGACCAAAAAAGGGCTTAGAAAGGAAGACCCACTATCACCAATGCTATTTAATATAGTGGCTGGTATGCTCTCTATCCAGATTAAGCGTGCAAAATCTGTGGGTCAAATTGAAGGTGTTATTCCCCATCTGGTAGATGGAGGTTTATCTATCCTTCAGTATGTCGATGATACAATTCTTTTTATGAAACATGATCTGGAGAAGGCGAAAAACCTGAAACTCATACTTTCAACTTTTGAACAACTATCGGGATTAAAAATAAACTTTCATAAAAGTGAATTGTTTTGTTTTGGGGAGGCTCAAGAGACCATTCATATTTACGCTGAACTTTTTTACTGTAGTCAGGCGTTTTTCCTATTCGGTATTTGGGCATTCCGGTTCACTACCGAAGGCTCACGAATGCTGAATAGAAAATTGTCAAACAAAGATTACAGTTAAGACTGTCTAGTTGGAAAGGAAAATTATTATCCATTGGAGGAAGATTGGTACTCATTAATTCAATACTCAGTAATATGGTGATATATATGGTATCATTCTTTCAACTACCAAAGGGAGTCTTCCAAAGGTTGGACTATTTCCGATCAAGATTCTTTTGGCAGGATGATGATGAGAAAAAGAAGTATAGACTGGCTAAATGAAGTGTGTTTTGTCGTCCCAAAGAACAGGCAGTCCTAGGTATTCATGATCTGGAGATCGAAAATACCGCCTTACTTAGTAAATGACTCTTCAAATTATTAACTGAAGAGGGGATATGGCAAACATTACTTAAAAGAAAATACGCTGGATTAGAAGAATTGTCCCAAATGGTATGGAAACCTGGTGACTCTCACTTTTAGGCCATCTGATGGCTATGAAGAAACACTTCTTTCGCTTCGGTATATTTTCTATTAAGGATGGATCCCATATTAGATTTTGGGAGGATAAGTGGCTTGGTACCACTTCACTCCGTGAACAATATCCCTCCTTGTATTCCATAATACGGTATAAGGAGGAAACAATTGCCACTGTGTTGGGATCATTTCCTCCTGACGTGACTTTTCGGAGGAATTTAATCGGTGTAAGGCTAGACGCTTGGATCATGTTATTAGATCGGTTAACACGTGTTCAACTGTCAGCGGGACATGATGAATTCCGATGGAACTGAAAAGAGGATGGATCCTTCTCTGTTAGTTCCTTATACAATGCCTTAATCCAGCCAGTCTTACCATTTTTAGATAATAGGATGATTTGGAAAATGAAGATATCCCTTAAGAATAAAATCTTTGCTTGGTATCTTTGTCGAGGGGTCATCCTTATAAAAGATAATCTTATTAAGAGGAATTGGCATGGAGATCCTAGGTATACATTTTTTGAGAATAATGATAAAGTGTTTAATTATACAAACTGTTTACTTCTGCAGGTTATTTACAGATGCACAGGTACTCTTCGGTCTTGGACTGCACTTCATCGTGCGGACCATCGCGAGCTATTCACGA
This sequence comes from Avena insularis, assembly GCA_023614405.1. Classification (NCBI taxonomy): domain Eukaryota; kingdom Viridiplantae; phylum Streptophyta; class Magnoliopsida; order Poales; family Poaceae; genus Avena; species Avena insularis. Next base: position 92,650,430 of record CM042693.1, on the reverse strand, counting down.
AGATGTGTACATGGCTAGAGGACACGGCACGGGATTTGTTCACCCAATACGGCTGGCAATATAATCTTTGGATAGACCTACCTATATACCTTAGGCGTTTTACAATTTCTCATCATGATATGTAATCCTTCTTACGTTTATTTTATTTTCCTTATGTTTTTACCTTGGACTTTGGCGGCTGTATGCATACTAGTTATGCAGAGGCCGGATGTAATACTTAAGACCTTTTTAGTAATAAAGCGTCCTTAATCTAAAAAACTTGCCAGTTAGTTCTGCGTCACTACAGAAAACATTCAAGGAGCCGACGGACGTATGCTACGCCGACCAATTATCGGTGTTGTCGGCGTAGTGGCACGAGCCAAGCGGGCCAGCAAATGGGCCGTTGGCCTAGGATAGTCGTGAGCATAGACTGAGGCTTGTCGTCGGCGTAGACGGGCTGTCAGCATATGTGGTGGGCTGATGTCTACCATTGGCGTAGTTGGGCCTCGCGTGGGCCCAGCAGGTCGGGCCGTGATGGCGCAACAACGGCATCGGCGCTATGTTGACAGCTTTTCCGTCGGCCCAGCATGTAATATTACGTCGACGGCTTGGCCATGGGCATATATCTTTTTCCTTTTTGTCACAATAAACCTAGAAAATTCATAACTAAATCATTTTAATTTAGGAAAAATGCATATAATATATCAAAATTTGTAGAAAAATAAGATCCATCTATCTAAACTTTAAAAAATATATTTTTGTTGAATAAAATAAATTTTTAGAGAAAGCTAGGGGCTAGACCAGCGGGGCCCTCGGATTAGGGGTTCGCTGGAGAAGGACCGTCTGACCGCCGGAATGCCACGAGATGTATGTGTGGCCCTAGCATACATGCACAAATATGGTAGAATGTTCCTAGATGGAATACCTTGCTCCCGAGTGTGGCCATCTATGATGCATGTGCTTCGATTTCTGGAACATGATTTGTGGGTTTTCAATTTTTTAGTTCATGGCACGAATTGCAATATGTTTATTTTTTAGCCTTTTTTGCATGTAGCCAGCCTAGACGGTTATCTCAGTTCTCTTCTTAACTCAGTTCAGGGGAATACATTAGCTTAGAGGAGCATGAGTCCATTATAGTGGCAGCAAGATATATGATTTTTTATTTGCAAATTTGTAGAAGAATATTTGTGATTCTAATTTTATACTCTTCTAAAATTTCACCAAGTTAAATGCAAAGTTAGCGTCCAAGCACATTGGCCGTGGTGCCTCACTACTATCATCCGCTCGAGCTTCTTGTCTCCCCACTAAGGCTGATGTTTTGATTCTGAAGTGTAGAGCTGAATGTTGCTTACCATGAAGAAAGTGGTTAGAATATCCATTTGGAAGATGCATCAGGCAGAAATAGGTTGCTGGTAAGCTTCCATATTTTCTTGTTTCACCCCTCTCTTAGAGTGAGCACTCAAGCTTCAGTTAATTACACCGCTCTAAATCTCATGTTTCAGTGGTTTTTCCCCCCTTTCATATGAATTCTAGATGTTGGCCCATTCTTACAGAGATATCATTGTACATAAATGAGTGTACAAGAGTGGAGAATCCAAAATGTGTGTAGTTTTTCTTACGGATTGCCTCTTGTTGTTCATTGCTCTGCAGCATACTAGTTTTGGTTAAAATAAAAAATCTCCAGCTTAGGAACTTTTTGGGATAATATGAGTTGCTGAATACCACGGTATATGAGCAGTTTCTTCATTTCCATGTATTAATTTTCCTTATCTTAAGCAATCATAAAAAAATAGTACCTTAATTTTAGATCTTTAGTTTCTTATATAATGATCTACCAATATATTGGTTACATAATTTGTTCGCTACACATGTATGATATAAAAATGCACCGAGGTTTGGTACTATTTTTTTAATTTGGTTTAGGAGTATTACCAGCGCTCTCTATACTACAAGCTACCTATGTACTCCAAGCAGCTGTTAAAATAGGAGGTGTGTATCTAGGCACATGAATATCTTAGAGATTCTCTTGAGCATGCATGCAGGTGCATTAGGAGATTACAGCATGGTCTTGAGTATTGATTTCTAGGAGAACTCCTTGTTGTGCCCTTGGCATCTATTTTGTTATGTGCTACCAATTTTTTGTTATGTGTTAGTCAGTAAGCCATGCATAAGATTATATCTTCTATTTTTTAATCATTTGCCAATACTCAGTATATAGACTATAGATTAATTTCTACAGATGGGTAATTTGTCTCACTATATGGTCTTTGATATTTTTCTATAAGGGTTCTGCCTCTCTGGCCAGCTTAATTGAAATGGTTTAGTACTATGGTTTCTAAGCCATATAATTGTCATGGGATTGTTTCTGATGCAATTTTTTCATTTAACTTGTTTTGTCTTTGTGCCACTATCTTCTTCCTATGTGGAGACAAACTAAATGTTGTGCCTTACAAATGCTTACACTATGAATGTCCAATCAGGTGTACACCAAAATTTAATTCTTTATAAGTTCTAGAAGTGCTTGGTTATGTCAAGCTTGCTGTTGTTGTTACATATTAATGTAGTGTTGTCTTCAAATGTTGCTTTCTAAGGTTCTTAGTGCTCAAAGAATGAGCGGGACTGGTAGAACCAAATTCTATGTCAAGCTTACCATTGTTACATATAATTGTAGTTTTTTCTTCAGCCGTTGTTTCTAAAGGTTCTTAGCGCTCGAAGATTTAGTGAGAATGCTAGATCTGAATTTGGAATATGTAGATTTTTTTATGTGGAGAAATAGCATATTGATAGCATTCGGAAAAATAGTAGTGCTATAAATAAATAGTTAGCACTTAGCAGCCCTAGGTTAATTACCCGTTGTAGAAACAGTATGGCCGAGTCTAGTTCTCGTGAGGAGGCGTGGTTCAAGGTCATTTTCTAGGTTTTTCGACTCATGTCTCGACACCACACACTGCTTGCTTGTCGGTACATGATTCTTCGGTGTAATGACAGTTCATGGGAGCTCGCGAGTACATCGACCAAGAATGTTCTGTGTTTCACCCGTGTCATTTGGTGATGACCAAACCGTTGCAGATATATGACATGGAAGGTTAGTCAGATTCAAACTTGGGGTTCTGTTCTAGTCTATCACGAAATATAGTTACTCTTCCCAGCAAATGAAGCATGCATAGATAGTTTAATTGTTTTAAATACTTCGTCTCATTTTTTCCGAACCAGTTTTGTTGCGGATGTTTACTTAGTGTATCCTTCTCAGTTTGTAAATTAGTCTTATCTGGTAAACGTGTGTAACTTGCCTCCATGGACGAGCCTTTGCTCGTTGAGTAGGGTGTTAATTTTGAGAGAACATGAATTTAGCCACCAACTTCAAATGCTCTGCCTCATCCGGTCTGTGTTTTTGTGTTGAACAAGCTACTATGGTCCTGGCTAGTAGCGCAGAACACAATACATCAGCAAAGCTGGCCATAAGAAAAGACATGTCGATAAAAGGGCTATCTGATGTTTTGATAAGATGTATATGGAATTAAACGAGTTAGCACCAGTAATATCATGTGGTATCTCCGGTTAGAAGAACCACTGCTACTGATTAACTACCTATGCTGATACATGTGTGGTACTGCATGATGGAGTTTCTGCAATAGTGAACAAATTTCAGATTATATGTAAGATGATGTGTGATTCTAATAACGGCGATACAGAAAACCCACTTGGTAAAAAAATACACACAACCACTTGATCATAATATTTTGGAAAAAACAAAGTAAACCAACACTGTGTGGAACATGCAGTTAACCATGGTTGATCAAACTATTTATGACCCTATTAATAAAATGGGAAATTAGTTATTTACCCAAAAGTTCATCAACCTTGGATTATGTACCCGAAGTTGAGTGTACCTTTGTAAAATACCCATAACGAGGATTAATTGTGTTTATGATTTATCCATAAGGGGTTTTCTATATACCAAGAAAATGTACCGTGTAATTGCTATCTGGTCCATACAGGCAAGAATATCTCTACCATCAGAAACTACTTCCATTGATTAGTGTTAGGCTGAAGCACTACTAATCAAGCGCCAACTCACTTGTCTGGTCAAACATCCATAAACTTTTTGAGGTACTGGTTGGCAGAAGTAAGATGGCTAGATGGACTAGGGCGTATAGGCGGCCGGTGGCAACGGCGACGGCCATGAGCGGACGATAGTAATGAAGGGCACACATGGTCCCTCACTGGTTGATGCCGTGGTGGTTGATCTTACCGGCAATGGGTTGGAGGTGCAGTCCTATATATGAACTGATCATTTTTTTTGAACTGATGAGATTCTGATCTAATGAATGAAAGACCCATGGAACGTTTCATGGCAATCTCTAATCAGGGGTCTGCTATTTTTTTTACTTTCAAGACTGTATTGGGTATTTTACCAAGTTACGCTCAACTTCGGGTACATAATCCAAGGTCGTTGAACTTTTGGATAAATAACCAATTTTCCTAATGAAAGAGGACAGGAGGGGAAAGGGACTGGCAATAGAGAGGAAATGGACTAGCAATGGTGATTTGAGTATGGGCTGCGATGGGGAATTGACTTGGTTGATTTGTGACTTGTAGCAAGGACATGCTAGTGGGGGCGACTGGTCGTTGTCTTGCCTTTAAGGGTGAAAATCCTAGGTTTGACTTTAATTAATTGTGCCTGGCAATGTCCTTGCTGAAGGCATTGTTTTAAGAGCGGGGACTTTCTTCAGGGTGAAAACCTAAGATCTTTGATCGGGCGATGATAGCGCTTGTGCACTGTTCCCTTCCTGGTGGCATCTCTTTTGAAGAAGCTCGACTTCTGGTGCTGTCTTGGTGGTGTTAGTGCTGCAGTTTTAAGGAATAGATCACTATAGCGGGATTTTTATTTTTTGTAATTCTTCTTTTTTTTGTGCATCCGTGATGCCGTTAGAGTAATGCGTTGTTGCAAAGGCTGAGTGTAATTGATATCTTCGTGATATTAATATATACTCCTTTTCAAAAAAAATAGAGAGGAAATGGAAAGGCTGGTTGACATCAGGTTGACTTATTTAGGTTACTGCAAACAGAGAGCCAACACTGCACACGTGAGAGGCTAAATGACCTACTTGCATTTACACGTGCACCGACAGGCAACTAATTTTTCATCTTTGATTATCTCAATAAATAATAAGAGATATTTCAAATAGAATATGATCAGGAAGCTCGGATAGAAAAACATAATCAGACGGTTAGGTACAACCGAACCATCAATTTATCAAATGAGGTCACTATGCTCAAAATTCAATAAACAGTTTGATAGCACAAATGAGAATCTTCAAAAACCCATGCATTAATTCATTCATTCCAAAATAGGAAGTTAGGGTTACATAAGTCACTGATAATAAGTTATTTTATCTATAATTATAGCTGTCTATGCAAGTTACATTCGAGTTTGGGAATACGATTTGATTTAAGATTATAACATGTGTATACTTTTGAACTAAGATTTCCTAGTTTATGGAAGATCAAACTCATAATTATATCATTAACATGCTGATTTATTCATGTTTAAGATAATCTGAACTGAAATGAAATGTAGACTTCATTGGCCGTGTTGGTGTTGGTGAGTGTACTTCAGTAGTTATTCAGGTCCTGTCATCATTCAGAGTATACTTGGCGGGTGTACTTCAGAAATTTTTATAATCATAGCCAACATCTCATCTAATATTTTTGTGAGTGTACTTGGTGGGTCCACAGAGTCCCTGTACATGGTGAGGATATATGCTAGAATCTCCCTCTCTCCCTAGATCGATCTACTTCTGAATATCTTTTGGGCTACTTCTGAATTTATTTGTGTTGCATCAATTAGTCTATTTATGATTTTTCTTTGCTTTCGTTGAAGATACATGTGTGCCTAAGGTTTCTAGGAGTAATAAAGCTATGTATGGCATGATCCTATCTCCATCCTGAAATCAAATATGATGCATTTTTTGGATTGATTCTGATACAGCAAAGTCGTATAAGTACCCTCTATACTATTTGGGGTTTATTTTACTTTTCGTTTTTTTGCAGCTAGGATTTGGCTACCGAGACATACATACTCGGCAGTTAGTGGCCATCCAGATTATTGGGTTCTTAATTGTCTAGAACATGACGCAAGTGCGCCATGCCTCCCCATTTGTTTGGCCTTTGTCCATCTCTATCCCTCGTGATTAGATCTGCCTCCATGAATTATTTCTCTATCCTATTCATCCTAATTTTGCTGATGAGGAGGAGGAGTTGAAAAAGAATGGTGGGTTGCTATATTTTATTTCTTGTATTTATTTTTAAGTTTAAGAATGTATGTACCTAAACTATTGTGGGTCCTAGGTATCACTGGTGGAAAAAGGGCCTCCAATCCCGGGCTGCAACTGGTTATAGTCCCGGCTTTGGGCCCGGGACTGCCAAAACAGGACTAGAGCCCCCCCCCCTCTAGTCCCGGCTTGCTACGGCCCGCGACTGATAACAGCCACATGGCTGTTTCAGCGCCGCGGGGGACGAAAACCCTCTAGTCTCGGGCCGTAACACCATCCGGGACTATAAGGTTTCCTGCCGCGATAGAGAATTGCATGTTTCTCTGCCGCGGCAGAGATTTTGTATTTCCTTTTTTTGCCATTTCATTCCTTTTTCGTTTTGTGTTTCACTATAATTTCAAACATATATTTAAGTACACATATTCTACGCTAGTATATACACAGTAAACGTTGATGCATCTATATAATTAATCGATCCCTTGTAAGCATACATTGATGATATATATATCAAAAGGAAGAAATGTTTTGAAATTACATGGTCATTGATGAATATATATATATTATATCAACTACATGGAGATCACTAAGGCAAATCGAGTTTCACGACATCCGCATAATGCTCTCCATGTACATCAAGGACCTCCTTAATCATAAATCCTGCCAACTCCTCTTGAATTGCTCTTATGCGCTGGTCTGGCTCTAGTTTCTCCTGCAAACCATAAATATAATGTGAGTCAACTTTCCGCTCACTGATCAACTCGTGGATGTACTCGCAGACGTAGTATCCACATAAATGAGTTCCGGGTGGATGTTGTAAACTCTTCGCCATTTTATAAGTTAGCTCCTCTTCGAATGGACCTGGTATTTTCTGTCTGAACCGTGTCCAACACCTGCTCGGCAAAGAAAATGAACAAAGGAGTTATTAGTTACTTGATATCAGGAAATGAACGAAAGAGGCTGATATTATGCGGTTATGATTGAAATTACTTATGGTGCATTTCTTTCATGTCGCTCCACTGCTCTTGGTCCCAACTTAATGAGTCATGGACTTCAACTAGGGACTAGTCAACTTGATTTTTTAGCAAGATCCGGTGGAATCTGCGGACGTTTACATAAGCATATATTAATAGCTCATCGAGTAAGCAAAAATAAAATGTGTATAAAATAGAAACACTCACTTGAAGTTGTAAGGAAATAGTATTTCCTTAACAAAATTATTCTCGGTTAAGAACCTGCACAGGTCTGCCTCCACGTCCTTGGGGTGATTCTTTAACGTATATTCATTAACGATATATGGGTCAATGAACCCAACATCATATCTTCTAGCTCTTTTGCATTCAAGCATCTTCATTCTGCAGAATATAATATTATACAAAAGGATATATAGTTAAGATAATATATTAAATGCAATGAACGAGATGAGCTACAAACTTAATTATAGAAATAAATCACTTACAGACAGTAGCAACCAATGATAGATTTGTTGAGGGCGTGCTGGTTGTATAACTGAAATAGTTCGGTTATTTGAACCTGTATCGAGTATGGTTTGAAGTGATGCTCCTTTCTAACGTCCACCGAAAACCAATCTTTCTGATGCTTTTTTTCTGCTTGCGACATGTACCATTCGTGCTGATTTCGTATGTGTGGATAGACGCGCGAGATCCTCATTACTGACTAGAGGCTCCCCTTGGACATACTTCCGTACTATCTAACCCACTGGCATATCTTCATTGCCTAAATATTGACCAAGAGACATATTTGCTTCGGTAGCAAGCGCTTTGGCCTGCGATACAGTGATGCCCATTAGTGCAGCATTATTACGGGCTTTGGGGTCCATTATTTGCATGTCCATATCCATTTCAGCTCTGAAGGCCTTGTCGAGGTCTGAAATGACTTTGAGCGGGGCGACCGATTGATTCTTCTGTGCTCCGAGCTGGGCAACTTTCTTCCCGCTTTTTGCACTTGTGATTTTTTTCTTCTATGCTTGCTTAATAATCTCCTGGTCATAGTATGATTCCAGATTCATCGATATCTGGGATGGTTGCTCAAGAAAGGACTTAGCCCACTTTTTGGTTTTTTCATCATATACTGTCTTTGGCTCAGGCTTTTTAGGTTCAAAATGCGCCTTAACTTGGGCAGCCACATCCGCGTTAGTTTCCTCATCGGTCTTGTCATAAGGTCTCTTTGGAAGAGCCGGCGGGATGTCGACTATCTTCGCCGTTTGACCTATCTTCGATGTGGGGCGCGGGGGAGCGTCGACCATTTGTTTCTTCGACGAGGTAGTAGTATTGCACGGAGGCGGAGGCGGAGATCGAGTATTGCGCGGAGGCGGAGATCGAGTTGATGTACTCCTGCTGCGGCGATCGTCAGCGGGCGGGGTGGACTTGGAGGTTGACGATAATCGGGTTGGGGTGGACTTGGAGGTTGACGATATTCGATGCGGGATGGACTTGGATTCCTCGGAGCCGGTGGCCTTGGCGCCGATCCTGGAAACTTGAATGATGTTGCGCTTGACATCTCCTAGCTTCGTAAGGCCTTCAGGCGTAGCGATGTCAATCTCTAGGTCCACAAAATCCTCCACTATGTCATCCACCGTGACATGAGCATAGCCAGGTGGAATCGGAAGTGAATGATGGAGTGCTCCAGGTAGACAAGGTAAAGCAGTGTCGATCGCCACCTTGAAGGACAGGTTGTTCATTGGCTGATGTAGCTCACATTGTGCCATCTCTCTGACATCATCCATGGGGTAGCGAGGAGCTGGTGCATCATCCAGCAGTGCTTAATCATCAGCCCAGACCTTCGTGGAAGCCACATTGCTTCTCCGCTGGCTAAGATCCAATGCAGGATCATCAGCCTGCGGGTGAGTTGACGACAGTGGCCTTTGTCTAATTTCTTGCATGAGGTTCTTCAGATCAGCTAGGTCCTGCTCTACCCTGGAGATCCGGTCTGCCTCCCGGTCCTTCTTTCTCTGACGGCTTCTATAACTAGCATCGTACTGAGGAAACCCTTTCTTCTAGGAGACATCGGCGCTTTTGCCTCGTGTTCGTCCTCCCTTTTCAGGATTCCCTAGGGCGCATGTCAGCTCGTCGTTCTCTCTCGGGACGGAACAATCCCAATTGAGCATCGTTCATTGCTTGAACAAGGTCTTGGGAGGGTTTTATAATTTTTTCATGAAATAATGTCTTCCCTGTTTTTGGGTCCAACGATCCCCATGCCCGTACCACCAATGCTTTGACCTCTCGGGCCATCCATCTGTACCAGGAGTGATGCCCCTAGCCCTCATTTCCTTCTCCATAGTTTCCCACCTAGGGACGGCACTTTTGTAGCCACCTGTCCCCATTTTATGATGGTATTTCTTTTGGACAGCATTTAACGCGTCCTTTGCCGACTTTGCCTTTGCTTTATCAGATTGCTTGTACTGTACAAAATTGGGCCACTGTTCTCTCAACTTCTCCTTTACTCCTTTGAAGTCTAGAGTTTTCTTTTTTGCGACATATTTCGCGTATAAAGTTTTCTTGTGGTTCAAGTACAGTTCAGCCATCTTGCTCAGAGCCCACTCCTTGACTTTCGCTCTATTTTCAAGCCCACCCGGCCTTGGGGTAATACCATCTACCTCAAATTCTTCATACTCTGGAGGTAGTATGAAATGCGATATGAGCTTCTGCCAAAGGTCATCTTTGGCATCATCGGTGACATAGCTGTTGGATTCTTCACCGAGTTTCTTTGACTGATTCTATTCTTGGATGGTGATCGGCAGGTTTGTCCCTAACAAGCACCCCGCATTGATTTATAAACATCCTCCGGTGCTTCTTTGGAGCATTCGGTTCACCATCATCATCTATTTCTTCAATGGTGAACCTCTGATTACCATCCAACTTTTTGTTCAGCCCTCGTTTTGTTCGATCTATCGATTGCTTCGATCCGATGGGCTAAAAGAAGAAGAGAGAGTGATTAATATATATCTAGATTAGTTAATGAATATAGGTAACACGAGGCTTTATATATGTACCTCGCCGGATCCTGTCGAGGGGCCATCATTATTGTTGTTATTTGTTTGCCCTTCGTCCATCCGGTCTTCCCCTTGGTACATTAGGTTTTCCTCTAGTCCATCAACAGATGGATTCAGATATCAGGATATCTCTTCCTCGAGCAAAATATCTTCACTGGTAGTAATATTAAGAGGAATTTCACCTCTTATCATGCCCTGAAGAAAACCTTCACCAATGCGACCAGGATCTTCGGATGGATCCATGACTTAATTATCTATAACAGAAAGAGAGTTAAACAGGTTAGAAAAAACAATAACCCTAATAAATAAAACAAAAAAAACAATAACCCTAATAACAAAAATTAATAACCTAATATTATTTGCGATAAAACAAAAATCATAATAACTAAAACAAAAAAACAATAACCCTAATTAATAACCCTAATATTATTTGTGGTAAAACAATAATCTTAATAACTAAAACAAAAAACAATAACCCTAATATTACTTATGGTAAAAAAATAATCCTAATAACTAAAACAAAAAACCCTAATATTATTTGTGGTAAAACAATAATCCTAATAATTAAAACAAAAAAAACCCTAATGTTAATTGTGATAAAACAATAATCCTAATTATAATAATCCTAATATTATTTGTGGTAATATAATCCTAATTATAATAATCCTAACTATAAAAAAATATAAAAAACTATAGAAAAAACTATAAAAAAACCACCCGCGGCCTCTCGATCGAGCTCACAGACGAGGCGGCGAGGCGGCACGGCACAGCACGGCGAGGCGGCGAGGCGCGGCACGGCACGGCGAGGCAGAAAAATGCGTCGGCGGAGCGGCGACACGTCACGGCACGGCGGAGCGGCGGCGATGGAGCGGCATGGCCGGCCGGCGGACAACACCTCCTCTGCGTCTGTGCTTCGTCTACGCCTATGGACCTTCGTCATCGTCTTCGTCGAGGAATGCCAAGTGCTGGTGGGCAGCACTTCCCCTGGCGCGGAATATATAGGGACACCCCTTTAGTCCTGCGTCTAGCCACCGCCCGGGACTAGAGGGTCTCTAGTCCTGGGCCATGGATTAACCCGCGACTAAAGACCCCCCCCTTTAGTCCCGGGTTAAGCCACGGCCCGAGACTAGAGTGTATTTTTCGGCCGCTTCAGTTTTCGCGCGCACAGGCACCGTCTAGTCCCGGGTTGAGCCACGACCCGCGACAAGTTTGTTATTTGTAAATTTTCTTTTTTTAAATCAAATCCAATATAAAACTTTCGAAAATCATATCTTTTATTATAAAAATCCAAATAAAACAAATAATATGTCTATTATTTTCAGAAAAATATAATGAATCTTAATATAATATCCATACATCTGTTTGCATCATTTATAAATTATTTCATTTGTAAATTTTCTTTTTTTTAATTAAAATCAAATATAAAACTTTGGAAAATCATATCTTTTATTGTAAAAATCCAAATAAAACAAATAATATGTCTATTATTATCAGAAAAAATTTAAAAAATCTTAATATAATATCCATATATCTGTTTGCATCATTTATAAATTATTTCATGTCTAAATTTTCTTTTTTAATTCAAATCAAATATAAAACTTTGGAAAATAATATCTTCCATTGTAAAAATCCAAATAAAACAAATAATATGTCTGTTATTATCAAAAAAATATAAAGAATCTTAATATAATATCCATACATCTGTTTGCATCGTTTATAAATTATTTCATTTGTAAATTTTCTTTTTTAAATCAAATCAAATATAAAACTTTGGAAAATCATATCTTTTATTGTAAAAATCCAAATAAAACAAATAATATGTCTATTATTATCGGAAAAATATAAAAAATCTTAATATAATATCCATACATCTGTTTGCATCATTTATAAATTATATCATTTGTAAATTTTGTTTTTTTAATTCAAATCAAATATAAAACTTTGGAAAATCATATCTTTTGATGTAAAAATCAAAATAAAACAAATAATATGTCTGTTATTATCAGAAAAATATAAAGAATCTTAATATAATATCCATACATCTGTTTGCATCATTTATAAATTATTTCATTTGTAAATTTTCTTTTTTTAATTCAAATCTAATATAAAACTTTGGAAAATTATATCTTTTATTGTAAAAATCGAAATAAAACAAATAATATGTCTATTATTATCAGAAAAATATAAAGAATCTTAACATAATATCCATTTAGTCCCGGTTGTAGTCACTAACCAGGACAAAAGATATTTCCCGCCATTTCCCATCGCTTCCCGCCAAGTTTTCCCGCCCTTTCCTTTTTATGAGAGCTTTTAGTCCCGGTTGTAGTCACTAACCGGGACTAAAGATATTTCCCGCTATTTCCCAAAGCTTCCCTCCAAGTTTTCCCGCCCTTTCCCTCTATATCTAGGGAGATCGCGCCATGGCTATCCACACATCCACACCTTCCTCTCTTAGAACAATGGACAATGCCTACTGGGCCATTCTGACCCTCGAGGAGACCGAGGCGATGTGCGCCTCTAGCTACCCTTGTCCGCCGGGCTACCGGTCGCCCGCCGACTGGATGCTGAGTGCTAGAGGGGTTCCTGTCCGTCATGTCCCTCAAGGTTCCGCACGCCAGGCGGCCATCACGAACCACTTCTACCACGAGCTCACGCCGGAGCAGCGGATGGATCCCGAGTGGGATCCCGACAACTACGACACCTGGAATGCCTTCTTCGCTAATAGGCAGGAAAGGGAGCTTGCTAGGTACGAGGGTGATGGCCCGCCCCCGGTGAACCACAACGAAGCCGGCCGCCGTCTGTGGTGGGCGAACCGTACTATCATCGGAGTGATGCGCTACATCGCCAGGGGAGACCATCCTCGCCGGCGGTTCCCACAAGTCCACCCACCACAAAGCCACAAGAAGGCCCCTCCCCCGCCCGGCGGTAGCGGCATCATCTTCCAGGAGACCCCTTCCCTGCCCACCGTGAATCCAAGGTCAGAGTGGCAGGTGCCCCCGGTATATGCCATGGCTGAGGATCCCCGAGTGGCGGTGTGATGGCGATGATGACAATGACGAAGAAGACCCTAAAGCTGCGTACTATAGGACTAGGCATGATTATGACTAAAGGGGCGGCTTTAGTCCTGAGTGTTAGCTAGTTCCGGTTTGTCCCGGTTTTTAATATTAATAAATATCTTAAGCGTTACCTAGTCCCGGGACTAAATATGAAGATGTTTTTGTATTAGAGGAAAAGGCCTATAAATAGAGCAGACTATAAATAGAGGAAAGGGCGGGCAGGCTGGATCGAGCAGCCTATAAATAGAGGGAAATGCCTATAAAGAGAGGGTTCATCTTTAGTCCCGGTTGGAGAAACCAACCGCGACTGAAGGGATTGCGGCAGACTAGGCCATGCAGCACTAATAATAGGGGTGAGTGTCGACATTGTGTCGTGCGGCTTGTACCTTGTCCCGGATGGTGTCACCAACTGGGACTAAAGATGAACCTTTAGTCCCGGTTGGAGACACCAACCGGGACAAAACATGAGTCATCACTAAAAATAGGGGGTGAGTGTCGACATTATGTCGTGAGTGTCGACACTATGCCGAGCTGCTTGTACATAAATAGGCATCCTTGTGAGTCCGGTCCTCCAGCCAGTTTGTGGCATCTCCAAGATGGTTTTCGAGAGCAGGGACACCACTACGGCCAGTTTCAAGGAGATGCCGCCGGAGCCCAGTCCTCCGGCATCTCCAAGAAACTGATCATAGAGGCACTCCCTAATATGTGAAATTAGTTAGCTCCCAGGCGTATTGATCTAGTTAGAGAAGTTACAAGCTGCAAGATGGTTTTCGAGAGCAGGGAAACCACTATGGCCAGTTTTAGGGACATGCCGTCTGTCAACACCCGGATTTTTCAATCCTAGATGCCTGTTATGCCATACATCGCAATACCAGGATTACCATTTTTGCGAGACATAACAGAATTGGATACCATAGTACATCATCCGTTACAACGGTACATACGGTCTTACACAAATAGGGATCTCATGATCCAGTTCTTAATACAACTTCAATCAGCAGAATACGTAATAATAACGGTAGCGTAGGCGAAGCTCCATCTTCAGGGTCACAGGCAATGCTGACGATGGGAGATGATCCTAGTTGTCATAACCTTCCTGGGGTCCATCTTCCAGGTACTCCTCTTCATAGTCTGGCCATGGGAATAGCCAGGGATAAAGCCATGAGTACTCTTTAAGTACTCGCAAACTAACACTAACAGGTAAGGGTTTTTTGGATAATAGGACACTAGGCTCTAAGGTTGTTTTGCAAAAAGCCAGGTTTATCTCTACTCAGTTCCAAAGCTATTCACAATTTTATAACTCCTAAGTGGGATCTTGTAATTCAGGTCACAACTCTGTTGTGGTCAAGTCAAAGTCTCAATTCGTTTCACAAGTCATTTTGAAAAGTCTGACGGGGAAACGATGGCCACTCAACTGTCCATAATCATGACGCCTATTCGAATAGTTTGACACTCTGCAGAGATTGTACACTTTCACCACAACATTCGATACATCCGTCAGGAACAAATCCTAAATTCACATACTCAGTATGCGGATAATCAATACTAACCTTTCGATTACACGCCCTAGTATAAGCACCTCTCCTGTGAGTTTGGCCTCCCAACCATGACCAACTGTCATCTTGGGTACTTCACAGGTGGACAATCTTCACAAGGTAGCCTCAGCTCAGACCTTGGCCGTGAGGGAACTAATACTAAGGAATATAAGTTTCCAGTCAAGCCCTACCCAATCTTCGGGTATTGTGGTTGTACGATAAAATTGGAATGGTATCGCATCCAAACAACCATCAGTTTTATAAAGGTCTAAGGCTCATGCCTCAACATTTTCATCACCAAAATCATCAAGTGTTTGGAAACACATGTCCAAAACATTTCAATAGAATGATCCATCATTCCAAGGTTTTCATAACCATTTTTCCACCAAGTATTCCCATCTAAAGTTGATCAAGTTTTATGCTTAGAACTAGCATCTACAGGTGGGGTAAGCACTGATGAGGGCTGGTAAACTAGTGGGGTTTTAACTAAGTTCAAACTCATGCCTTAGTATTACATCAAGGTTATCTAGCTTAGGCCAAATTTTATGCTCTTTATGCAACCTTCAGCACAACTGTCTAGTATCTACCAAACTCTTAGGTAGACTCTAAGTAAGCTTTGATAAAGAAATAAAGTAAGAAGCTTGCACATAAAACTAGGATTTGGTTTATCAAGTGGGTATGATCACATATGCTTAAGGCATAAAGTAGTCATATCACAAGTATGGGTTTGTGGCATCAGTAGGGTATCTTGCAAGGGTAGCTTGCATCAATATCAGTATAAGCTTGCATAGTTACTAGCTTGCATCATTGTCAATATAAGCTTGCCTTGTGCAGAGCAGTGGTTGAAGTTCTCCTCGGCTTCCTCTTCGTAGTATCCTCCTTCCTCCTCGTATCCTTGGTCGGTACTAGCGTCTATGAATAAATACGAGGTACACAATCACCAAACAATGCTTAACTACTTGCAATCATCACACACAAGGGTCCTATAGATGATCTAGCATCATCTCTAACATTACAAGGTTAAGGCTTGGTTTAAATCTTTTTATTTTTAGAAAAGTAATTTCTACTCATTGAAAAATTACTTAAGATTTAATATTCTCCAGACTAAACATGGGATCATGTTGACACATGTCATCACCACATATTGTAGTCCATGGGAATGTGATTTAAAGTGGTGTCACAATTTAATAAGGTTTTACCCTTTTATTTTAATTAATTAAAGTGGCTAGAAATGCTTATGAAGCATTCTTTTATTACTTGAACAAGATTTCTGCAAGTAAACCTATATATTTTTATATATTCTGAAAGGAATGGTTAAATGTGATTTTTGAGAGTTGGAATCAACTCAAAAGCTATTATGGTTTAAATTTGAAAAATGTTTGAATGCAGAAAAGCTTCTGCCTTGTTATTTTTTACCAGGGGTGATCTATAGATCCAAATGACTGGAATCCAACGGGCTTGGATTCAGCATTCACAGACCTTTCCAACAAAATTGGTTTCATTCAAATTGGTGCACTGAATCGATCTAGGTTAATTTTTGAAGTTGAGTACAGAAGTGTGTTTGAATTGAAATAGAAAAAGATTTAATTTGAATAACTGGGCTGCGCGGGAAATTCTAACGGGCCGGCCTGCTAAGCGCAGTGCTCCCACGGGCTGCTTAAGTGGGTATCCCCACTCGTCAGTGACACGGGGCTGGGTGAAGCGGTATGGGGCAACGTGGATCGTTCGATCTAGTTCTAATCTAATGGCTGGGAGTCATCGTCGACGCGAGACAACTCCAGCGAGAACGAAACCTAGCGCGGCCAGTGAGGGTCGTTGGGGGCTCACCGGGGTACTGGCAAGGGTCGGCGAGGCGGGCGAACGACAAAGTCGACGACGGCGAACTCAGGGGTGGTCGCGGCAACTCCTGGGGAGGCTCCAATCGCTGGCTCCTTTCTTCTCCGGCAGCGGCAGGCTCCAGTGAAATTCTGGCGAGGTGGTGCTTGCCTTGCTCTGAGAATGGTGTGGCACGATCAGTGAGGAGAGGGGAGTGAGATGGTGTGAAGAAATCGAGCGGGGGTGGCCTCTATTTATAGTCGAGCGAGGGGACCGTCGGGGCGCCTGGTGAGCTTCGTCGAAGCGACGTTATAGGCGGCTAATGGCATGGGCAAGGGTAGGGGACGGTGATGTGTCTCCTGGCGATGCTCAACGACATGGTCGCGAGGCATGGGGCGGTGTGGTTTGGTCTGGAACGGCCGGTGCTCTGCAGTGGCGGGCGGCGTCTTCGACGGACGGTGGCTGTCTTGACGCGAAGGCAAATGGGGATGTCTGGCGGTCTCTGGGTTGATGGCGATCGTGTATGCCTTGCAGCGAGGTGGCGCGATGCTGTGGATGCTGGTCGAGGGTGGCGCTCTGGCACACGCTTGGCATGGTCTGGGCGCGGCTTGTGCGCATGGTCTAGGGCTTGGCAACGCTTGCGGCTGGGACAGTGAGTGGCGATGGATGGTGGGCTGCCTCCTAGACAAGGTTGGCACGGCTAGTTCTTCCTCTAGCTTATTGTCCACAATGGGGGGACATTGGGGTGCTCGGCTGTTCACCATTAATGGCAATGGCAAGCTCACAGGGGTGCTAGTGTTGGGCTAATCTTTCTAGATGATCTATTGAGCTGTGTGTGAGCTAACTAGGGAACAAGTTAGGCAAGAATCACTTCACACTATAGTGTTTGATGTTTTGTTTGATTTGTGTCTGCAACCTGTTTGATGAAATGGCCGCATGAAATCAAGTTTTGAATTTTGAAATGATTTTTGGTGGGTTTGCTAGATTGGTGTTGGTGAGTCTGCAGATGCTTGGGTTTTGAAAGTTGAGCTTGTTTGAGTGGGTTTTGAAAAAGTGGGATCTTCCCATATGAAGAAGATTCAATTTTGAATTATCATTTAAACTATGCATTTGAAAGTTTCTAGATGATCACAAAGTGGGCCTTGATACTCTGTTATGAGTACATTCAAGGGGTGCAAAGATCCAGAAAAGTTTCTGTTAGGTTCTGAAAGTTTGAGACAGCCAAAGTAGGCATGGGAGTTAAATTGGTCAAAATGACCATTCACTTAATATATTTGTTTTGATTTACTTGTCTTTAAGGAAAGTGTGGGAAATGTTTTAGATGATGTTCAATTCACCTAAGAAACATTTTACAAGCAATGGATCACACAAACAAGGTGGTTTTTAAAGAAATTCAAAATCCATGCAAACACATATACATGCATTCATGAGTTTATTTAGAAAAGTTTTTGTTAACCCTAATCTTGATGATTAGTGTTTGATGATCTAAGTTTGGTATTTTTGGGATGTTACAAACCTTCCCCCCTTAAACAAAATCTCATCCCGAGATTTGAAAAAGGACGAAAAGATTACCTAGGATTTGAAGAGATCAGGAAACTCCGTCCTGATGTGATCTTCGCGTTTCCAGGTAGCTTCCTCTTCTGTGTGGTTGCTCCACTGAATCTTAAGAAACTTGATGCTTCGGGTTCTGGTAGTTCGAAAAGCTTTTTCCAAAATGCGGATGGGCACTTCGGGATAGGTCAGGTCATCGTTGATCTCTATGGTCTGATGATCGATATTCTTGAACACTTCGGTCTTCTCGGGGAATTTGAGACATTTGCGAAGTAATGAGATATGGAACACCTTGTGCACAGCTGACATCTCTTCAGGTAGTTCCAGTTGATAAGATACTTCTCCTCGATGGTTCAAAATTTTGAAAGGTCCGATATATCTGGGAGCTAACTTTCCTTTGAGTTGGAAACGCTGCATTCCCTTTAATGGCGACACTTTCAGATAAACAAAATCTCCGATGTTGAAGGCGAGGTCTCGACGTCTCTTGTCGGCATAACTCTTCTGTCGGGATTGGGCGGTCTTGAGGTGCTCACGAATCTTGTGAACCTTCTCTTCTGCTTCTCGTAGGATGTCGGGTCCGAAGATCTGACTCTCTCCTACTTCCGACCAGTTTAAAGGGGTGCGACACTTTCTTCTGTACATGAATTCAAATGGGGCCATTTGCAAACTGGCTTGGTAACTATTGTTGTAAGAAAATTCTGCAAACGGCAGACAGTCTTCCCACTTGGATCCATATTCTAGCACACATGCTCTAAGCATATCTTCGAGTATTTGGTTTACTCGCTCCGTTTGTCCATCGGTTGCGGTGATACGTGATCTGAAATCTAGGCGGGTTCCTAAACCTTCTTGGACTTTCTTCCAGAATCTCGAGGTAAACTGAGTTCCTCGATCCGATACTATGTTCTTGGGGACTTCGTGCAAACTAACTATTCTAGGGATGTACAACTCTGCTAGCTTCGAACTCTGATAGGTGGTTTTGACGGGCAAGAAATGGGCGACTTTGGACAATCTGTCCACTATGACCCAGATAGAGTCATTTCCCCTACTAGAAGTAGGTAGTCCAGTGATAAAGTCCATTCCTACAGAATCCCATTTCCATTCCGGAATTTGCAAAGGTTGCAACAATCCAGCGGGTCTTTGATGTCTTGCCTTGACTCGCTGGCATATATCACATTTAGCGATATAGCTCCCGATTTCTCTCTTCATCTTATGCCACCAAAATTGCTCTTTCAAATCTTGATACATCTTCGTTCCTCCGGGATGGATAGAATAAAGAGTATCATGAGCCTCCTTCAAGATAACTTCTTTCAACTCCGAATCTGCTGGTACACAAAGGCGTCCTTTGTAACACAGAACTCCTTCGTCCTCGGTGAATCCGGGTACTTTGCCTGTACCGATACGACGCTTGATTCTGTCGATACTAGCATTTCCCTTTTGCGCCTCTTTAATCTGACTGATCAAAGTGGTCTGAAGTTCTATGCTAGCCAAAAATCCTTCACTTACTAATTCTATTCGAAAATCTTCCATCTCCTTGTGCAGACTTGGTTGCTCCTCTAAAATCATGGAGTTCAAGCGGCACGGCCATCTGCTAAGGGCATCGGCTACCACATTGGCTTTACCAGGGTGATAGTGAATGTCCAGGTCGTAATCCTTGATTAGCTCAATCCATCTTCTCTGCCTCATATTCAACTCCTTCTGAGTGAATATATACTTTAGGCTCTTGTGATCCGAGTAAATCTCACAACGATTTCCCATCAGGTAGTGTCTCCATGTCTTCAGGTCTAGAACTACTGCAGCGAGTTTGAGGTCATGGGTTGGGTAGTTTTGCCAATGTTGCTTCAATTGTCGAGATAGATCAGATATAACTTTGCCTTCTTGCATTAGCACACATCCGAGACCAATCTTGGATGTGTCACAATACACATCGAAGGGCTTCCTGATATCCGGCATGATCAAGATTGGGGCTGAGATCAATCTCCTCTTGAGTTCTTGAAAACTCGCTTCACACTTGTCTGTCCATTCAAACTTCTTGTCCTTCTTCAGCAATTGGGTCATGGGTCTGGCGATACTCGAGAATCCTTCTACGAATTTGCGGTAATATCCCACCAGTTCGAGAAAAGCACGAACTTGGGTTTGAGTGGTTGGGGCTTGCCAATCTTCTACATCTTTCACTTTGGCAGGGTCAACAGCAATTCCTCCTGCTGATACAATGTGACCGAGGAATCCTACCTCCCAGACAGAATTCACATTTGCTAAATTTTGCATACAACTGATGCTCTCTAAGGGTTCCAAGAATGGTCCTTAGGTGTAGCTCATGTTCTTCTTCTGATTTGGAATAAATCAGAATGTCATCGATGAAAACAACGACAAACTTATCCATGAAGTCCATAAAAATCTTATTCATGAGATTCATGAAATAAGCGGGGGCATTGGTTAATCCAAAAGACATGACTGTATACTCATACAATCCATATCTGGTGGTAAAGGCAGTCTTTGGAATATCCCCTGCACTAATCTTGAGTTGATGATAGCCAGTTCTAAGATCAATCTTAGAAAACACCTGGGCACCGGTCAACTGATCAAAAAAATCCTCTATCTTGGGCAAGGGGTACTTGTTCTTTATGGTGACATCATTCAACTTTCGATAATCCATACATAAACGGTTACCTCCATCTTTCTTGTCCACAAATAAGACAGGTGATCTCCATGGTGACGCACTTGGTTGAATTAGTCCAATTTCTAGCATGGAATCCAGTTGCTTCTTCAGTTCTTCTAACTCCGATGGGTTCATACTATAGGGTCTCTGGGCTATGGGTCTTGTTCCGTGGATTAGTTCAATGATAAACTCGATATCCCGATCTGGGGGCATACCGGGCAAAACATCTGGAAATACATCAGGGTATTCACAGACTATCCGGACTTGGTCAATGGTAGGTTGAGCTAGACTCTTGTTACACTTGAATTGGCGAGGTAAGGTTTCAGATACATGCTCGACTGATATTCCGGCGGTACTGGTCATGGTGATGGCTTTCTTGGCACAGTCAATCAATCCCTTATGTTTGCACATCCAATCCATTCCTAGTACTACTTCCAAACCTTTAGTTCCGAGTACTATTAGATTAGCATAAAAATCTATGCCATGGATTCAGATAGGGACGGCTTTGCAAATTTTCCTAGCCTTGGTGGTGGATACGGGGATTTGCACAATCATAACATGCTTCAGTTTGGTTGGTTGAATTTTACTAGTGCAGGCAAATTCTTTGGTGACAAATGAATGCGATGCACTAGAATCAAACAACAGTCTTGCAAGTACTGAATTGACAGAAAACATACCCAGCACGACGTCTGGCGCTTCCTGAGCTTCTTCAGCATGCATGAGAAAAAGATGGCCATTGCGGTTGAGTGAATTTCCTGGGGCAAATCTCCTTCCTGGCTGAACACGACACTGTTGCTGAGCTGGGACATGGGTATTAGGGGCTATAGCATTCTTCTTGTTGGGGCACTCGTTGGAATAGTGGCCTTTATTTCCACAGTCATAACAGGTCACTTGTTACTTGTCCTTGGCTGCAGCACAAGATTGCTTCCATCCTCGGCAGTGTTGGTGTTGGCGGTAGCATTGTTGGTGTTGAACTTGGGTGGGGCACGGGTGAAATTGCTAGAGTTGCCGGGGTTGTTGTGATTTCCTCCGGTTCTAGGGTTTCCACGGTTGGGATAGGTTGGACGGGTCATAGGGGGTCTGTTGGTTCTTGGGGCAAATCCTGGAGATGGGTTGGGGCGATACTTTGGGGTCTGATGGGTTCCTGGTTGATGCATCATACGACGCTTGCGGTTCTCATTAGCTTGGTTGATCTTTCCTTCCATCTGGATGGCTGAATCGACAAGGGCTTCAATATCAGCAAAGGGGATATTGACTAACACCGTCTGCATCTCGTCATGCAGACCATTCAGGAATCTTTCTTTCTTCTTGGCTTCGGTGTCTATCTCGTCCGGGGCATACCTAGCTAATGACAAAAATTTGTCACGGTATTCCACTACAGTCATCCTCCCTTGCTTCAGCTCTCTGAACTCGTCTCTCATTCTCTTGATCAAACCTGGTGGCACATGGGTTCTGCTAAACTTGACCTTGAATTCCTCCCAGGTCATCATCTGGCCTCCGGTCATGGCACGAACACTGTTCCACCATGCCCTGGCATCTCCGGCTAGGTAGTGGGTGGCAAATAGAACTTTCTCGTTGGCTTCGACTCCTGCTACTTCTAAGTTATTTTCCATGGTTTGCAGCTAATCATCGGCGTCTAGGGGTTCTTCTGACTTGGTGAAAACAGGTGGGTTGGTATTCTGAAAATTCTTGAGCTTAGATCCATGGTTGTCCTGAATTCCATGGCCTTGGTTGTTGTGGGCTAGCTGGGCTATCTGTTGCAGAGTGGCTAGGTTGGCTTGACGTTCCGCTCTTTCAGCTTCGCGGTCAAAGGTCAACATTTGCAGAATCTGCAACATCGGATCCGGGGCTGAAAAACTTCCTCCACGTGGCATCTGAAGATTTAGATAAATCATGAGAAAAGAGAGAAAATTTCTAAGGTTTGGCGTCTTTGAAAAGTTTTAAAGGTTTGACTCAGATTTTTCTAGTAACTTGCTTTTTCATTCATTCATTCATAGCACACAGTACAACACACACCACAACAAGGAAAAACAGATGGTTTTAAGAACCATTCTGAAATCTACGATACAGTGGGACCGACTACTACTCACTACGCTAGTGCTCAGTGCTACTACTCCTCGGAGTCTGTGGCTTCATCATCTTCATTATCATCGATGAAGGCGAAATCATCCTCATCGGTGAAGAAGTCCATGGCCTGATCCTCCAGAAAATCATCGTCATCACTGAGATAAGAGTAAGGGTCTCCACGAAGATCCTCTCCGTCATTCTCCCTTTCCTCCAACTGATAAAACTTGTTGTACTTCACGTCCATCTATAAAAATAGAGGATGAGTAGATTAGTAGAGTGATCAAGTGTGTCAAAATTTTAGGTATTTTGCAAGAGTTTTTGAGGAACATGAATTTTTATGAAAGAATCAAAGAGATAAGAATGAGAATAGGTTTATGTAAATATTTGTTTTTCTTTGGTTTTGAAACTAAGTTTTTGGTTCAACGTCCAGTCTAACTAGGGTCTCCTATGGTCAGGATGGCTCTGATACCAACTTGTCAACACTCGGATTTTTCAATCCTAGATGCCTGTTATGCCATACATCGCAATCCCAGGATTACCATTTTTGCGAGACATAACAGAATTGGATACCATAGTACATCATCCGTTACAACGGTACATATGTTCTTACACAAATAGGGATCTCATGATCCAGTTCTTAATACAACTTCAAGCAGCGGAATACGTAATAATAACGGTAGCGTAGGCGAAGCTCCATCTTCAGGATCACAGGCAATGCTGACGATGGGAGATGATCCTAGTTGTCATAACCTTCCTGGGGTCCATCTTCCAGGTACTCCTCTTCATAGTATGGCCATGGGAATAGCCAGGGACAAAGCCATGAGTACTCTTTAAGTACTCGCAAACTAACACTAACAGGTAAGGGGTTTTTGGATAATAGGACACTAGGCTCTAAGGTTGTTTTGCAAAAAGCCAGGTTTATCTCTACTCAGTTCCAAAGCTAGTCACAATTTTATAACTCCTAAGTGGGATCTTGTAATTCAGGTCACAACTCTGTTGTGGTCAAGTCAAAGTCTCAATTCGTTTCACAAGTCATTTTGAAAAGTCGACGGGGAACAGTGTGGCCACTCAACTGTCCATAACATGACACGGCTATTCGAATAGTTTGACACTGCAGAGATTGTACACTTTCACCACAACATTCGATACATCCGTCAGAACAAATCCTGAATTCACATACTCGATGCGGATAATCAATCCTAACCTTTCGATTACGCCTAGTATAAGCACCTCTCCTGAGTTTGGCCTCCCAACCATGACCAACTGTCATCTTGGAGTACGCAGTGGACAATCTTCACAAGGTAGCCTCAGCTCAGACCTTGGCCGTGAGGGAACTAATACTAAGGAATATAAGTTTCCAGTCAAGCCCTACCCAATCTTCAGGTATTGTGGTTGTACGATAAAATTGGAATGGTATCGCATCCAGACAACCATTAGTTTTATAAAGGGCTAAGGCTCATGCCTCAACATTTTCATCACCAAAATCATCAAGTGTTTGGAAACACATGTCCAAAACATTTCAATAGAATGATCCATCATTCAAAGGTTTTCATAACCATTTTTCCACCAAGTATTCCCATCTAAAGTTGATCATGTTTTATGCTTAGCACTAGCATCTACAGGTGGGGGTAAGCACCGATGAGGGATGGTAAACTAGTGGGGTTTTAACTAAGTTCAAACTCATGCCTTAGTATTACATCAAGGTTATCTAGCTTAGGCCAAATTTTATGCTCTTTATGCAACCTTCAGCACAACTGTCTAGTATCTACCAAACTCTTAGATAGACTCTAAGTAAGCTTTGATAAAGAAATAAAGTAAGAAGTTTGCACATAAAACTAGGATTTGGTTTATCAAGTGGGTATGATCACATATGCTTAAGGCATAAAGTAGTCATATCACAAGTATGGGTTTGTGGCATCAGTAGGGTATCTTGCAAGGGTTAGCTTGCATCAATATCAGTATAAGCTTGCATAGTTACTAGCTTGCATCATTGTCAATATAAGCTTGCCTTGTGCAGAGCAGTGGTTGAAGTTCTCCTCGGCTTCCTCTTCGTAGTATCCTCCTTCCTCCTCGTATCCTTGGTCGGTACTAGCGTCTATGAATAAATACGAGGTACACAATCACCAAACAATACTTAACTACTTGCAATCATCACACACAAAGGTCATATAGATGATCTAGCATCATCTCTAACATTACAAGGTGAAGGCTTGGTTTAAATCTTTTTATTTTAGAAAAGTAATTTCTACTCATTGAAAAATTACTTAAGATTTAATATTCTCCAGACTAAACATGGGATCATGTTGACACATGTCATCACCACATATTGTAGTCCATGGGAATGTGATTTAAAGTGGTGTCACAATTTAATAAGGTTTTACCCTTTTATTTTAATTAATTAAAGTGGCTAGAAATGCTTATGAAGCATTCTTTTATTACTTGAACAAGATTTCTGCAAGTAAACCTATATATTTTTATATATTCTGAAAGGTATGGTTAAATGTGATTTTTGAGAGTTGGAATCAACTCAAAAGCTATTATGGTTTAAATTTGAAAAATGTTTGAATGCAGAAAAGCTTCTGCCTTGTTATTTTTTACCAGGGGTGATCTATAGATCCAAATGACTTGAATCCAACGGGCTTGGATTCAGCATTCACAAACCTTTCCAACAAAATTGGTTTCATTCAAATTGGTGCACTGAATCGATCTGGGTTGATTTTTGAAGTTGAGTACAGAAGTGTGTTTGAATTGAAATAGTAAAAGATTTAATTTGAATAAACTGGGCTGCGTGGGAAATTCTAACGGGCCGGCCTGCTAAGCGCAGTGCTCCCGCGGGCTGATTAAGTGGGTGTCCCCACTCGTCAGTGACAGGGGGCTGGGCGAAGCGGTATGGGGCAACGTGGATCGTTCGATCTAGTTCGAATCTGATGGCTGGGAGTCATCGTCGACGCGAGACAACTCCGGCGAGAACGAAACCTAGCGCGGCCAGTGAGGGTCGCTGGGGGCTCACCGGGGTACTGGCGAGGGTCGGCGAGGCGGGCGAACGACGAACTCGACGACGGCGAACTCAGGGGTGGTCGCGGCAGCTCCTGGGCGGCTCCAATCGCTGGCTCCTTTCTTCTCCGGCAGCGGCAGGCTCCAGTGAAATTCCGGCGAGGTGGTGCTCGCCTTGCTCTGAGAATGGTGTGGCACGATCAGTGAGGAGAGGGGAGTGAGATGGTGTGAAGAAATCGAGCGGGGGTGGCCTCTATTTATAGTCGAGCGAGGGGACCGTCGGGGCGCACGGTGAGCTCGTCGGGGGCGACGTTACAGGCGGCTAATGGCATGGGCAAGGGTAGGGGACGGTGCTGTGTCTCCTGGCGATGCTCAACGACATGGTCGCGAGGCATGGGGCGGTGTGGTTTGGTCTGGAACGGCCGGTGCTCTGCGCGGCAGAGGCGGCGTCTTCGACGGCGGACGGTGGCTGTGCGGCACGGGGCGGCAAATGGGGATGTCTGGCGGTCTCCTGGGTTGATGGCGATCGTGTATGCACGCAGCGAAGGCGGCGCGCGGTCTGTGGATGCTGGTCGAGGGTGGCGCTCTGGCACACGCTCGGAATGGTCTGGGCGCGGCTTGTGCGCGTGGTCCAGGGCTTGGCAACGCTTACGGCTGGGACAGTGAGTGGCGGTGGACGGTGGGCTGCCTCCTAGACAAGGTTGGCACGACTAGTTCTTCCTCTAGCTTGCTGTCCACAATGGGGGGGCATTGGGGTGCTCGGCTGTTCACCATTAATGGCAATGGCAAGCTCACAGGGGTGCTAGTGTTGGGCTAATCTTTCTAGATGATCTACTGAGTTGTGTGTGAGCTAACTAGGGAACAAGTTAGGCAAGAATCACTGCACACTATAGTGTTTGATGTTTTGTTTGATTTGTGTCTGCAACCTGTTTGATGAAATGGCCGCATGAAATCAAGTTTTGAATTTTGAAATGATTTTTGGTGGGTTTGCTAGATTGGTGCTGGTTAGTCTGCAGATGCTTGGGTTTTGAAAGTTGAGCTTGTTTGAGTGGGTTTTGAAAAAGTGGGATCTTCCCATATGAAGAAGATTCAATTTTGAATTGTCATTTAAACTATGCATTTGAAAGTTTCTGGATGATCACAAAGTGGGCCTTGATACTCTGTTATGAGTACATTCAAGGGGTGCAAACATCCGGAAAAGTTTCTGTTAGGTTCTGAAAGTTTGAGATGGCCAAAGTAGGCATGGGAGTTAAATTGGTCAAAATGACCATTCACTTAATATATTTGTTTTGATTTACTTGTCTTTAAGGAAAGTGTGGGAAATGTTTTAGATGATGTTCAATTCACCTAAGAAACATTTTACAAGCAATGGATCACACAAACAAGGTGGTTTTTAAAGAAATTCAAAATCCATGCAAACACATATACATGCATTCATGAGTTTATTTAGAAAAGTTTTTGTTAACCCTAATCTTGATGATTAGTGTTTGATGATCTAAGTTTGGTATTTTTGGGATGTTACACCGTCGGAGCCCAGTCCTCCGGCATCTCCAAGAAACTGGTCATAGAGGCACTCCCTAATATGTGACCTCACGCGTTTGGAGATCAGATCTTAGTGGTAAGTACAAATCGGGACTAAAGGCCCCCCTTTAGTCCCGGTCCAGCCACAAAACGGGACTAACACACTCAAGATGGTTTGTAGACAACACTATAGAAATGGACACATGGAGCATCTTCACTCATAAAATATTACAATTGTTACACATCATTTATTCGCGTGTGTTCCTTTCTGATCCCGCCGTATCCATGGAGCATCTTCATTCATTAACATGATGCTTGGGTCATCCTTCACTGCAAAGGGAGGAATTTCATGAAACTTATCACAATCTTCTGACATGTCTGTCTTGTCCTCCACTCCCACGATGTTTCTTTTTCCTGAAAGAACTATGTGGTGCTTTGGCTCATCGTCTGATGTATTCTTTTTCTTATTTTTTCTTTTTCTAGGTTTGGTAGACATGTCCTTCACATAGAAAACCTGAGCCACATCATTGGCTAGGACGAATGGTTCGTTTAAGTACCCAAGATTGTTGAGATCCAACGATGTCATTCCATATTTCTTGTCTACCTCAACCCCTCCTCCCGCCTTGACCCATTTGCACCGAAACAAGGGGACCTTAAAAGTAGGTCCATAGTCAAGTTCCCATATCTCCTTATGTAACCATAATATGTGGTCTTTGACCCATTGTTGTTTGTTGCATCAAAGCGGACACCACTGTTTTGGTTGGTGCTCTTTTTATCTTGGGCGATCGTGTAAAATGTATACCCATTTATCGTGTACCCTTGGAAACTCGATATAGTCGAAGATGGTGACCTAGACAACAAGTATAGGTGATCTTCAAGAGTGCTGTTTTTGATGAGATGTTGCAACCAACTGCCGAAACTCTTCATGTGTTCATCTCTAATCCAAGAGTCATGCTTTCCAGGGTTGTTGGAGCATAAGATTTTCTTGTGTTCCTCGATATATGGGGCTTCCAAGATAGAATTCTGTAGAACGGTGTAATGTGCTTCGGTGTAAGAATGTCCGTCCCTACATATTATTGATTTCCTTCCTAGAGTACCCTTTCCACTCGGTCTCCCCTCATACCGCGATTGAGGAATACCAATCGGCCTAAGGTCAGGAACAAAGTCAACACAAAATTCAATGACCTCCTCTATTCCATAGCCCTTGGAGATGCTTCCTTCTGGCCTAGAATGGTTATGAACATATTTCTTTAAGATTCCCATGAACCACTCCAAGGAAAACATATTGTGTAGAAATACAGGACCGAGAATGGAAATCTCTTCGACTAGGTGAACCAGTAGGTGCATCATAATATTGAATAAGGATGGTGGGAACACCAACTCAAAACTGACAAGACATTGGACCACATCATTCTGTAACCGTGGTAGATCTTCAGGATTGATTATCTTCTGAGAGATTGTATTGAGAAATGCACATAGCTTCACAATGGGTACTCGAACATTATCTGGTAGAAGCCCCCTCAATGCAATCGGAAGCATTTGCATCATAATCACATGGCAGTCATGAGACTTTAGGTTTTGGAACTTTTTTTCTGTCATATTTATTATTCCCTTTATATTCGACGAGAAGCCAGACGGGACCTTAATACTGCTTAGGCATTCAAAAATATTTCCTTCTCTTGTTTGGTAAGAGCATAGCTGGCATGACCTTGAAACCATTTTGGATGCAGGCCATCTGGGTCTTTCATACGTTGATGGTCCTTTCATGCTTCCGATGTATCTTTTGTCTTCCCATACACACCCAAGAATCCTTGCAGGTTCACGCAAAGATTCTTCGTCACATGCATCACATCGATTGTAGAGCAGACCTCTAAGAATTTATAATACGGTAGCTCCCAAAATATAGATTTCTTCTTCCACATGCGTGCGTGTCCTTCGGAACAGATTTTCCGCCAGGACCCTTTCCAAAGGTTACTATTTGATCCAAATCTTTGACCATATCAAATATATCAGCACCAGTACGCTCCTTAGGCTTCGTCTGGTGACATGCCAGACCGTTGAAATGCTTGACTTTCTTTCTTAAGGGATGCTTGGCCAAAAGAAATCGACGATGCTCATTGTACACATTCTTCTTACGATGTTCCAAATATATACTTTTAGTCTCATCTAAATAGTGTGTGCATGCATTGTATCCCTTGTTGGACTGTCCTGAAAGGTTACTAAGAGCAGGCCAATCATTGATTGTTACGAAAAGCAATGCTCGGAGGTTAAATTCTTCCTGCTTGTGCTCATCCCACACGCGTATGCCGGGTTCGTGCCACAACTGTAAAAGTTCTTCAACTAATGGCCTTAGGTACACATCAATGTCGTTTCCGGGTTTCTTCGGACCTTGGATCAACACTGGCATCATAATGAACTTTCGCTTCATGCACAACCAAGGAGGAAGGTTATAGATGCATAGAGTCACGGGCCAGGTGCTGTGACTGGATCTCTGCTCCCCAAAGGGAGTCATGCCATCTGTACTTAGACCAAACCTTAAACTCCTTGCGTCATCTGCAAAGTTCGGGTACTTTCTATCGATTTTTCTCCATTTCGACCCATCATCGGGGTGTCTCAACATCCCGTCTGACTTACGTTCCTCTTTATGCCATCGCAATAACTTGGCGTGCTCTTTGTTTCTGAATAAGCGTTTCAACCGCGGTATTATAGGAGCATACCACATCACCTTGGCAGGAACCCTCTTCCGGGGGGCTCGCCCTCAACGTCACCAGGGTCATCTCGTCTAATCTTATACCGAAGTGAAGTGCATACCGGGCATGCATCCAAATTCTCGTACTCCTCACCGCGGTAGAGGATGCAGTCATTAGGGCATGCATGTATCTTCTGAACCTCTAAACCTAGAGGGAAGACAACCTTCTTTGCTTCGTACGTACTGGCGGGCAATATGTTATCTTTTGGAAGCATATTCTTCATCATTTTCAGCAACTTTTCAAATGAGGAGTCGGGTATAGCACACTCAGCCTTCCATCGCAGCAATTCCAGTATGCTGCCCAGCTTTTTCAGACCATTTTCACAATTTGGGTACAACAACTTTTTGCGATCCTCTAACATGTGATTGAACTTCTCCCTCTCCTTTTCAGTTTCACAGTCTCTTCGTGCATCGGCAATGGTCCGACCAAGATCATCAGCCGGTTAATCATGTGTCTCTTCTTCATCGTCCCCTTCAGCATCCCCCATGGAAGTATCTTCGTACTCAGAGAAACCATGATAGTTGTCATCATCTTCCGCTTCTTCATTGTCTTCCATTATAACCCCTCTCTCTCTGTGTGCTTGGTCCAACAATTATAACTGGGCATGAATCCGGACTTCAACAGGTGGCTGTGAAGGGTTTTTGAGTCAGAGTAATCCTTCTGATTCCTACATCCACTACATGGACAGAATACAAAACCATTGCGCTTGTTTGCATCAGCAACACAGATAAATTCATGTATGCCATTAATGAACACGCCAGAGCGTCGGTCATTACCGTACATCCATTCCCGGACCATCTGCATTATAGTAAAAGTATATCAAAAACCATTACACAACATGATAAAATTATTACAAGTTATATTGAGAGCTTCTAGAGCATTAATTTTGAATTTTTGAAAAATTTACATGCACCAATTTGTGACAGGGAGAAAACAATCAACATGATAAATGTGGAGTTTTTTATTATTGTTCTATCAGTGAAAACCTCATTCAATTCTAAGCTCTGAAACTCTAAAATTAAACATTTCAATTTTCAATAACTATGTGCCTAATCAAAATTTGTTACACATACATATCAAAATCCTTCTACTTCTAGAGCATGCATGCATTGATCCATATCTCTATATATACTTCTAGAGCATTATAGAGCTAAAGTATCAATAAGAGATGAAAGAATAAAGTTCTAACCTTTTAAAGCTTTGGATTTAGGGGTTGCAAACTAAATCTTGACAAATCTTGAGAAAAAATGGCATGAATTCGCTTGCTTCTTTGAGAAAAATGGCCACCATATGATTTAGGGCAGCAGGACAGGAAGCAAAATATATAGTGGTGGACAACTAGTCCCGGGCCGTGATACGACCCGAGACTAATAGTCCATGAAAAGACCAGCTGGCCTGCTCCAGGTTATTAGTCCCGGGCCGTATTTCGGACCGGGACTAGAGATCTGGTCCGACCCGGCACTAGTGTCTACGTCCGTTTCTAGTTGTTAGAGGCCTCACGGCCTGGGACTAGTGCTAGCACTAGTCGTGGGATGTGACAGGCCGGGACTGCTCGCGTTGTTCACATCGAACCGAAGACCCTTTTTCCAGTAGTGTATACTCATAGAAATAAATTGTATGTGCACGTGCTCCAGCAATTTTAGTTTCTGTTCTCACAAATGTGTATGCATGTGCTCCTGCAATTTAGTTTCTGGTAATTGTATGTGCATGTGATGAACTCCCATATCATTGAACTGAATTTTCTGCTACAACTGAATGTTCAATTGCTACTGCTCTCAAGTTGTTCTTGATGATGCAGTTGGTCCATTTCATTTACTATATTGCATCTATCCTGCTCAGAACTCCAGCCCCGTAGCCTGCTCCAGATCGATCACCGCTTGAAACAGACATACCGAGAGATGTCTCCCGCACCACCACCATGCAAAATAAGACCGTCGATGGCAATGCCAGAGGTAGGAGGAGGATCAGAGTAGTGGCGTTCAGCAGGATTTATGTTATGCCCCGTGTATCTTGCAAGTTTCGTTTCGTTTGCATAATCATATGGCCAACAATTTAGTACTGCCAGTGATTTGGGATTTTTTGTTTGCAACAGTGGTTTGGGAAAATTAGCGTATACTCAACATATGGTATACAGAGAATAAAAATAAGCCACTGGTTGATCTTACCGGTTGAGCACTTGCTCCAATCATTGAAACAAAGACAACTGTAGAAATCCAGTTGTGATTATTTTGCAAAACAAGATGAAAAATACTACTATTACTTACAAGTTTATATAGTGAGGGAACAAAATGCACCCCAATCACTTGTTGAATTATCGTTTGTATAGCTTCATATTTTCTGGCATAATCATGTACAATAAAAATATGGAGTCCACTGGGATTGTAAGAACTAAAAGAGTAGTTGTGGCAGTTGTCGATCTATGTTGTAAGTTAGGGGGGCAGATTGTGTGTCTCTCCTCTGTTGTCAGTTATCTTGGAGAGTGTGTGTGCCTCTCCTCTCTGTAGTTGTTGACACCTTAACTCCGATTGCTTAATAATAAATATGTTGTTACTTGTTCTTGTGACTGGAGCTTACTTCTTTAGAGAGAAGTTAGACTTGACCTTACTTCTTTTGTTCTTTTGACAATATATCTCTTGGAGATGAATCTGTGAAACCATTTCCCTCAAAAGAGTTATCCATGTATCTTCAAAATTGTATGTGTTCTGTTCTGATCAAGAACATGTCACTCTACAGAGATAAGTGTCAGCTTTCTATTGAAACAAGAGCACATGCTCGTCTTTTAACCATTGAATTGATCTTGGAAAATGCTTAGTACAATGGGAGTACTCAAAGCCAATGAAAACTTCTCACTCTGTAAGGACGGATAGAGTAAGGAAGATAGTAAATTGTTCCCCTTCACTATATTTGACAATTCAAATCAACTTATGGCGAAAATATGGCCTCGACGCCAGCGGCGCACCAGGTCATGTAGTATATAGAGCATAGCGTACATAGACGGAGAAGAACTACGTACAACCTGGATTTATTCTACTAAATTATTCAGTATCATATATTGTATATCTCTCTATGAGAGAGATATGAATCATCAATCACTGAATGGAGCAACAACAAATGTTGTGGTGCTCATCTTCGAAGTAGTCCTCCGGCACATCGTTCGGCATGTAAGGGGGGCCGAAGGGTATGCGACCGAAGGAAGTGTAGTAGTAGCCAGCCTCTGGCGATGGTGTGGCGTAATGATGCTGGTGGTAGCCGACATACGGGTTGTAAGGTGCAGGGAGAGGACCATACGGGTGGCCCATCATAGCCATGGATGCCGGGAAAGCAAAGCTCGGAGGAGGCACCATGCCATATCGACCACCTAGTGGAGGAGCAGGCGCCTTCTCGCTGCGGGGGCAGTGGACGTCCATGTTGACGCCGAATACCACGGGTCCTCGACGTACAGCTGGTTCATCTTGGGAGGGGATGCCGCCGAAGGGAGTGCGGCAATAGGCGGCCCCAGACGGCGGCGGCATCGCGCCGTATCCGTAGGTGTGGGGAGGAGCAGGCGCGGCCCGCCTGTGGTCGGCCAGGACGACGACGGGCCTCCTCAGCGTCGCCTCGAGCTTCTCCTTCAGAGTCGTCGTGTCCGCCGTTCCGATGATGGCCACGTGCCCCGTCTCGTGCACGTCCACATCCACCACACCTGGAAAGACATAGATCGGTAGTATCGTGTAAAACTAAAACATACATATGGATGATGCATCGGTGGAGTGAGTCAGATCGATCGATCGGAACTGTGTATAGTATATGCATACCACGGATCTTCTTGATGAGGTCCTTGGCGATCTTCCTCTCCCTGCGGCCCATATCAACTTCCAGTATTACCAGCGACATTGCTCGATCTCGCTTGCTTTGCGTGCTTCTTCTTCTCCATGTAAGGCTGGACTGATCTAATGAGGGATTCGATCATACTGTAATATTGTCTATTTATACCCGCCAGGCGGGGCGCCAGCTGGAATAACCGCGTGAATTGAATTCTGATTTTACTTGCCACATTCGGTGTACTCTTGCCTATGGCTCTTCTCCCTTGATCGATCGGGGGTCTGATCCGCTAGCTGGAAGAATCGCTAGCTAATCCCCGGATTGCCGCTGGCCCTCGCGCCGAATCTGATTTCCTGCCATTCCCAATTAATTCACACGATTGCCTTTCAATTCTTGATCGATCCTGACCCTCATCCGCACGCAGCTCGATATTTACTTATTGACCACTATAAATCGGAATCTTGACGCTGCCGTCAAGTCTGTGTATGTGGCAACACAACCATATTTTCATGAAGTATTCATTTTTATCTCTAGTAAGGATAAAAGTCCATTGGTCATCCTTCATGTGGAGATATAGCTAGGCGACGGGTAATCCATGGAGGCCATCTATATGGTCCAGGGTTTTATTAAAAACCAAGAGCACAATGGAGCGCCGGAATCCCGCCAGATCTTGCATGTGTTCCTATATACTTCCTCCATTTTTAAATATAAAATATTTTAGTTTTGTGAAAGAGATGTATCTAGACTTCTTTTAATATATATGTTCACTTAAGTTTGGAGTGAATCTACACACTAAAAAAAGTCTAGATATATTTGCTTCACAAACCTATAACATCTTACATTTTGAAATGAAGTGAGTATTAGGTAAAAAAAAGTATGATAGGATGTTGAGATAGACAATATATATGTATGTACCATGTGTGAGAAGATGTTCTCACACATATACATATATCCATGGGACGATCGACAATAATAGCGCTGCCTCGGGTCAATAGGAGGGCAGGTCCTTTAAGATCTTGGGATCAAACTTTTATCCACCATCCTATGATCTATTAAACTAATCAAAAATGCATCATCTAGATAGAGGGCATTTGGTGGTCAATTCATCAGTTGGCTTCACCTAGAACCTTTTGGGACAACCCCGCGATATAAACAAGTTTTTGCCGGTCTAACTGGAAGGGGCTCAAATTTAGTCTGGAGCTACCTCGTAGATCTCTCAAGAATTTTCTAAAAAATTATTTTTAGATACAAAACATGGTATTTCTTCAGAGATCACATAAGATATTAGCAAGACTCGGCATATGGCATATGTGCATCCGGGATTACGGAATCGGGACTAAAGAAACCTTTAGTCCCGGTTCTGTTACAAACCGTGACTAGAGGTTCTCAACGTGGCCCCGTGGAGTGCGATGGGATGGAGGACCTTTAGTCTCGGTTCATAAGGCTATAAGTATTTTGCCGCGGCAGCGTTATGGCAATCGGCCGCCACGGCAGGAGATGGGGTTTTAGGGTTTTGTTTTTTGTCTTTTGTGTTCAATTATTTTTCATTTTGTGTTTTTATTTCAATCAATTTTTCATATAGATATATATTATTCTACGCTACTACATGTTGTACACGTTGATGCATATATAATATAATTTCTCTCACGAGCATACAGATATATATACAGCTTGGTATACGAGTCCCAACCGGGACTAGAGCTCGTCTATTTGATTACACTAAGATCATTATATTACATGGATAATTTAAGTTCTATCCATGTTGTATTATCCTTTTGGATTTATGACGTCCCTGAGCAAAAATCCAGACAATTCCTCTTGAATTGCTAGTAGGCGTTGGTGTGGTAGAAATTTATCTCGCATCGCATCCAACTATATATAAATAAGTAGATCATTATGAATGGAACTCAATAAAAATTATGGTATAAAATAAATTATGAATATATTGTTTACGTATTTGAAAAAAGTCTGTGTCCTGCTCCATACACCCATGAATGAACTCGCATACATAGTATCCACATAAATTAGTTTCCCGTGGCTACCTTGCACACTTTTCGAGAATGTAATTCAATCAAATAATATTCAAGGATGATAATTGTATAGAAACTAGAATTGAAAAGATGCATGGACCTAGATCTCGTACTACTTACCGGGATCGGAGGAAAAGTCAGTTCCTTACGCCATTCACCCTTAACCTCCTTCGTGAAACTTTTTCAAACCTTGTCCGGCAAAAAATAAATGAATAAATAAGTTATTAATTACTTGACATCTCAGAGAGTGAGCGGAAGAGACAGATATAGTGTGTTACTTTTGGAGCATATTAAGTATGATGCGGTAGTCTTCCATTGACTTATTTAATAAGTCTGAGATTTCAACTTTTGCATGGTGAGCGTCAGTGTTTAGAAGAATCCAGCGAAAGTTGTGCATGTTTATATACTCATCAATTACACTTAACATCGAGTAAACAAAAAGTGAATATGTACAAGACAGTAAGACTCTCACCCGTAGTTGTAAGGAAATAGTATTACCGTCTTGTAGTGTTGCTCCATTAAAAACATTAGCAAGTTATCCTTCGTTTCCTCGGGCTTCTCTCTTCGTGTATGTCCATTAACTATGTTTGGGTCAACGAACCCAATGCCATAGATTGTCTTTCTTCTACATTCCCGAATCTTCACTCTGCATATAATAGTGTATAGAAGGAGATATAGTGAGGATAACTACAGGCAATGAATTGAACGAGCTGAGCTAGAGACTTAATTACTTACAGACAATAGCAGCTGATGAGGGACTATAGAGATCATGTCCGGACGGAAGTACTCATCTCCAACTTTCAGTAGGAGAATTTGTCGCTCTTCCTTTGCGACTTTGAAGTACCAGGCATGCAAAAGTCACATATGTGCCGACAGATCATCGAATACCTAATCGCTGACTAGAGGCTCCCCATAGACATATTTCTGTGCTATTGGTTCCTGGGCGATTTCTCCGCCACCTAGAATTTCTTCAACAATCATTTGACACTCCTTGGATAATTTAATAGCCTCTTTCATATTTATTGCATCTTGAGTGAGGTAACACCTTGAGCAGGGGGATCGATTGTTTTGTATGTTTGCCGAGTTGGGGAACTTCCCTTAAGCTTCTCCCGCTTGCACTACTTCTTGATGTCTTCTATTTCACTTTCTTCGTAAGACAGCGTGTATAGTCATCTTTCCTATGTAACACATGTTGGGGTGGTTGTGCAAGGAATTCCTTGAAGTGCTGCTTGAATTTCGGATCAACTGTCAACTTTGGATCAGGTTATTTTGGTGCAAAATGGGCCTTCACTTCGGCTTGGGAGATCGGCATGCTTTCCTCATTAGTCCGGTGGTAAGCTAACTTGAGAAGAGGCTGTTGTACTCTTGGTAGGGGCTCTTGTCGTTTTGCGTGTTGGTTATCCCTCGACGAAGCGGTGCTATTCTTACGCTTTTATCCCTTTGAGTTAGTAGGCAACGAAGGCGAAGGCGGAGGCACCAGAGATGGAGATGGACTCACATGCGGTCCCTCTCGAGAAGGGGTGGATTATTGCTTCTCGGAGGAGACAATGGCGTCAGAGGTGATGGATTGCTTCTCGGAGGAGATGGTGTCCTCAGAGGTGATGGATTGCTTCTCGGAGGAGAAGATGGCCTTGGGGCCCAGCTCGGAAACACGATGTGCTCCTTTTTCCACACCGACAGGAGCATAGCCAGTTGGAATATGACGTCCATGATAGGTCGCTTCTTTTGGACAAGGTAAAGCAAAGACAAGCGCCACCTTCATGGAAATGTTCTTCAGTGTCACATGTATCTCACAAGTTGTCCTTGCCTCGACTTCATCCACCGGGTAGCGAACCATTGTTGCACCTGTCGTATCATCTGTCACCGGTGCATTATTCTTGATCAGTAGTACAATATTAGCTTGTACCTCCGTGGAAGCCACGCTGCTTCTCCGTTGAGATGAACCCACCATACTGTCAAATGCAGGATCTTGCTGTCAAATCAGTAGTTCATTAATCTACTCCTGCTATAGCTTGAACATGGCTTGAAATTCCTCGTTCCTTTTTTCAATCGCCTCCAACCGTGTTGCCTCCTCCGACTTCTGCCGGTTCATTTTTCTTGATCGGCTTCTATAAGTGTCAATGTCCTCGGGAACCCAATCTTCCATGGAAAACATGGTCCAAAGCCTCGTGTTTGTCCGACCTTTCTAGGATTCCCGAGGGCCTTTGTCAGCTCATCATTATCTTTGTCGGGAACAAAATTTCCCTCTTGAGCATCTTTTATCACTTGAATAAGTGCATC
The DNA here is from genome assembly GCA_023614405.1 of Avena insularis. Taxonomy (NCBI): domain Eukaryota; kingdom Viridiplantae; phylum Streptophyta; class Magnoliopsida; order Poales; family Poaceae; genus Avena; species Avena insularis. The sequence continues at coordinate 92,612,111 of CM042693.1, read as the reverse complement.
CTTGGGTGCAACAATGGCTTTCTTTGCAACAGTGTCCCATGTTTCAGGGTCATACGATTCCCCATGCTCAAGTAACCGATTTCTTGACCTCACGGGCCACTTATTTGTAGCTAGAATGACCCCTTTAGCACACATGTCTGATATGTCCAAAACGTATCTACTTTCCCGAACACTTTTGCTATTGTTTCTCCTCTAATTTGTGTGATTTGGATACAACTAACACGGACTGACGTTGTTTTTAGCAGGATTGCTTTGGTATCTCGTTTTTGTGCAGGAAATCAACTTTCAGGAAAAATCCCAGAAAATATGCCGAAAATCCTATTTTTCCAGAAGACTCATTAGCCACAAGACGGAGGGGAGAAGAGGCCAGAGGGGCCCACACCACCCCTGGCGCAGGCCAAGCCTGGCCGCGCCAGGGCATGGTGTGGCCGCCTCGGACTCCGCATCAACCTCTCCTTTCACCTACATATACCCTCTGACCTAAAACACCGTGGGGTTCGACAATTTCTAGAGGATAGTTCCTTTGCGCCGCCACCACCAGAAACCGCGATTCGGAAATAGAAACTCCGTTCTGGCAGTCTACCGGGACAGGGAATTGGAGGAGACCATCGCCATCATCATCACCAACTCCTCTCCATCAACCATCCATGATTTCCCTATCCATGAGTGAGTAATTCCCCGCAGTAGGCTATGGGGATGGTAGGGATTAGATGAGATCGTTCATGTAATTGCATAAGATTGTTAGGGCATGGTGCCTAGTATCTATTGTTAGTGCTTTTTGACATTGTTGCAACTTGTTATGCTTAATGCTTGTCACTAGGGCCCGAGTGCCATGATCTCGGATCTAAACATGTTATTGATTCATGATGATATTATTGTTTATGATCTTACCTGCAAGTTGTATATACATATTATTGTCCGGAACCCGAGGCCCCGAAGTGACAGAAATCGGGATAATCAGAGGGGATGGTTGTGATGTGAGTATTATGTGTGTTCATGGAGTGTTAATGTTTTACTCCGGTACTCTATTAAAAGGAGTACCTTAATTGCCAGTAGATTCCCTAGAGGCCCCACTTCAATGGGCTGGCAGGACAAAAGATGTTGTGCAAGTTGTCATTGCGAGCATGTATGACTATATATGGAACACATGCCTATGATTACTTAGTACTTGGATGCTTTATCTTATTTATATGCAAATGCCCTTTGTCTTGATTATTACATGAATTGTCTTGTCCATGCAATGCCCATCCATCCATCCCTATGCCTGCCGCACTTTAAATCCTGCTGTTTACTACAATTTTTACAGTTATCCTTATTTTACTGTTGTTGTTATTGTGCTATTGCTACTACAAAACTGTTGCTACTGATAAACTATTGCGAGCAAGACTGTTTCCAGGTGCAGCTGAATTGACAACTCATCTGTTAAGGCTTATAAATATCCTTTGGCTACCCTTGTGTCGAATTGATAAATTTGGGCTTTACTTTCCTCGAAGACTGTTGTGATCCCCTATACTTGTGGGTCATCAAGACTATTTTCTGGCAGCACTGCCAGGAAGCATAGATTTATTTGTAAGTTCACTTGGAATTATTACTGTTCGCTACTATCCATTCATCATGGGTAAAACTCATGATGGAAAAGTTCCTATATTACCATCCACTACAAGAATAGGTACATTTCTGAACACCTCTGTTGCTCTTGATTCACCATCTGTGATGAGTAAGCTCCTTACACCACCACCACATACACATGTTACACATACTACTACTTCTGCTGAATCTAAAATTGCTTCTGATACTTATGATGTTACTTCTACTATGCTTGATGAGAGTGGTTCATTAGGTCCTTTCATTAGAGCCTCACTCTTGTCGAAGTTAATCTTCAGCCCAGACATGAATTCAAAGCATAGAAGCAGGAACTTGAGATTAATAATATCGAGATCCAAGCCCTGTACCATAGTCATGGTATCGTTCGCATATTGCAGGTGGGACATACTACCTCTAGGAATAATATGCCCCACCACACCCGAGATGTGGCCATCGATTTTGGCTCTATCCAAAATCTCTACCAGGGCATCAACCGCGGAGTTAAATAGGTGGGGGGAGATCAAGTCCCCTTATCTAATCCCATAGGAGGTACTAAAGTAGAGTCCAATCTCCCCATTAATATTGATCGACATCCTACCATTCATCACAAACTGTATAATCCAGTAGATCATTCTATCATCCACACCCCTCCTCTCCAGAACTAGTCTCAAGAAGGCCTAGTCCAATCAGTCATACGCCTTACAGAAGTCTAACTTAAGGAACACTCCCTTCTGGCGGCGCGCCTTCACCTCATGAATAATTTCATGAACGCGCAAGGACGTTGTCATGAATCAAGCGTCCCTTAAGGAAGGCGAACTGAAGAGGATGAGTGAGCCATTCCAGGACTAGAGCGAGCCTCAGGGCATAGACCTTTGCAAATATCCTATGGATTACAATGATGACCGTGATTGGTCTAAACTGCCGAATATCTATGGCCCCCACTACCTTGGGTATTAGGGCAATCACACCAAAGTTCAGACGAGACATAACTAGGGTTTCTGAATAGAACTCCTAAAACATTTGCATGATCACAGGCTGCAACTAGTCCTAGAAGGTCTGGAGGAAGGTCACCGGCAGTCCATCAGGGCATGGCGCCGACCCGGACCTCATGGACTTCAGGGCCACGACCACTTTCTCTGGGAGGAACAGGAGAGTAAGATCCATATTCTCGGCGGGGGTGACTAACGCCTCTGTGGACCAAAAGTCTGGGGCTAGCGAGATCCTCGAACGCAGCGTCATAGAGAACAACTCTTTGTAGAATGCATAAATATGGGAGGAGATATCTTGAGGAGACTCCAACAGATTGTCCCACTCCCAGAGGCAAGGGATCAAACACTTCCTCCTCCTGCCATTGGCAATAGCATGGAAGTAGGATGTGTTAGACTCCCCTTGGATGGTCCAGTTCTGGTGACTCTGTTGTCGCTAGAATGCCTCCTCTCCTTTGTAGATCTCCATAATGGAGGTCTCAAGGGAGTATCTATTGGACTAGGCCTCCTCCGAGAGGCCGAACTGGTCGGCCTCTAGGTCAAGGGCCTGGATCTTCACCCAGAAGGGCCTCCTTTTGGTCCCGAAGGGCCACCCCTGGTTTGCCCCCCATCCTTGTATAAATTGTCGGACGATCTTGGCACAGTGGTGCCAAGTATCAACCGCACAGTAAGCCCGAGGAGGAGAGCTGGCAGCCTCCAACCACTTAGACTGAAATACCTCCACAAATCTGGGCTTCTGGAGCCAAAAAAATTCAGTCTTGTGGAAGGCCCTCCCCCCGAGGATAGGAGGAGGGGGTGTGGTCAGATCCAATCCTGGTGACAGCCCGCAGGGAGCAAAGAGGTAAGGCCACTTCCCAGTCCACCAACACGAAGACACGATATAGAACATTGCAGATCGGGTCAAGCTGCTTGTTAGTCCACGTATATCTCGTGCCCACCCACACAATCTTGTGCAGCGCAAGATCGGTGATGCAATCATTAAACATACGCATCCTAGGGAGGTCCAAATTTGCCGAGCTCTTGTCATCAGCGTAACGGATAAGGTTGAAGTCCACATCTACCACCACACGGATATCAGACCGTTCCACTTTCAACTTGATCTCCTGCAAGAACTCAGCGGACCTCCTTGATGATCCACAAGTATAGGGGGTGTATCGTAGTACTTTTGATAAATAGGAGTGTCGATCCCAACGAGGAGCAAAAGGTGTTGACTAGTGGTATGGAGCAGGAAATCTCTGTAAATACTTAGCAAATAGATTTTTAGGGGTTTTTTGATAAAGCAAGAAAATAAAGTGCAAGTAAAATAAAGACAGCAAACAATTGCAGCAAGTGGCCCAATCCTTTCTTAGCAAACGACAAGAAGGAGGAAATACTTATGAGGACCAAACGTTCTCGGGGACACATGGGAATACTGTCAAATTCTTTCGCTTCATATAGCTGATTAATCTTCTTTGGTTTTATAAGTGTTGTGTGGGTGAACATGTGCTAATGTACCGACCTTACTTGTACTAATACATACTTGTGATTAAACCCCTTGCAAGAATCCGCAACTACAAGAAAGCAGTTAAGATATAAACCTAACCATAGCCTTAAACTCTGAAATCCTACACTCCCTTGTGCAAAGGTTTCCTAACGGGGATTCAGGTTTCTGTCACTCCGGCAACCCCACAATTAGTATCCAAATACACAACGCATTCCCCTAGGACCATAAATGGTGAAGTATCATATAGTCGACGTTCACATGATACCAGTAGAAGAATAGCACCACAACTTAAATATTAAACCATTGAATAATACCTCAACACAAATCCACTACTAACAACATGACTTCTCCCATGTCCTCAAGAACTAAGCGAACTACTCACGGGACATCATATGGATCAAGATCAGAGATGATATGATGATGGATAACAATCTGAACATAAACAATAATTCAATGGTTCCACTCACAAGCATCAACTACAAATAGAACTATGCAAGATTCAACACAATTGTTACAGCGGGATGGAGTGGTGATGATGGTGCTGGTGGAGATGATGGTGTGGATGATGATGATCCTGATGAAGTCTAGCTTTATGATGGTGTTGATGGCGACGATCTCCCCTATCCGGAAAGGAATTTCCCCGGCAGAAATCTGTCTGCCGGAGAGCTCTTTCTCTCTCGGTGTTTTCCGCCCCGCAGAGGCGGCAGAATCTTTCTGTGGTCGCTCCCCGTGTATTAGGGTTTCGAGTTGAAGATATAGGTGAGAGGGCGGAGCCAGAGGTGGTCCAGGGTGGCCACACCCCCTGTAGGCACGACCCAGGGTGGCCCACGCCTGGGGGTGTGGGCCCCCTGTGGCCCAACTCCACCTCAACTTCTGGCATACTTCGTCTTCTGGGAAAATATAATTTTCTGTAGTTTTTATGGTATTTTTCTGATCTTCACGAAATTGCATCAAAACACCGCTTTTTCCATCAGAATCCTAACTCCGGGAGTTCATCCTCCAAGAATCATCCAACATGCAAAAACATATGAAAAGACATAAGTAACACCTCTTAATATGAAATATATCAATGAATAGAGGCAAATTATGATATAAAATGGTGATGCAAATTGGACGTATCACTCCTATGGTCCATGGGGCCATAGACTATAATCATCTCCCACTTTAAGCAAGATTGTCTATGTGTGAGGGACATGCTCACGAAGAATTCCCCATGGTCCATATCATCTAACTCGAAGGTTTCCACCTTCACTCCTAGGATGATCCCTCCCAAGTGGCCATTGGTCGGTAGCCACGACCATATGAATTTACGGCGACTCAAGCCCTCCAACTTGGCAATGGTGAAGTCTTGACGAATCATCTCCTGAAGCCTGACAATATCCGGATCCTCTAAGCACAAGTATTTTTTGATCTGGGGCGGCGACCATAGTGACCGAAGCCCCTGATGTTCCAGATGAATGCCCGGATGTTGTGGATGATGTCCATCTAGATCAACTCAGCGCTGGGGGCCCCCTTAGTGGGGGCAAAACGGGAACGACTCTGGGAAGGGATTTTCTAGCCGCTTTGGGTGGTCTCCCGCAAGGCCTTCACGGAGAGGCAGGCTTCTAGGGGACCTCCCTACCATCGGGGACCGGGTGTGGATCCCCGCTAGGGCTAGGTCCTGCCTACCTATCCTCCACAAGGATCCGAGCACACTCTTGCTCATGTGCATCCCATGCACAAGCAGCGCGATCGCACCCTCGTACCCTTCACGCGCCTTAATGGCAGCAAGATGAAAAACCCTAGGGCCCTTCTCGCCATAGAAGACAATCCCACAATCATCATCCACCTCGCCTAGGTGGGCCAGCGACATGCCAGCGAGCGCTGAGAACCTAGAACCAGAGGAGCTAGAAGGAACAAGAACCAGTTGGGGAGGAGGGGCACAGGGGCTACATGGGAACTCGTTGTGAGCGGTCACCTGGCGAGTCGCGCGCTCCTCCACGGTAGGCTCTGGTCCCGTCAGCACCGCCCTGGACCCCGCGAGACGGACGCTATGGCAGGAGGGCGATGGGGGGACTCGGAGCCCTGGGACGGCGCATCTTGGAGGCTTCCTCGGGGAAATCAGAGTCGGTTGAGTCAAACACCACCGCCCCAGGGTCTGGTGTGTCCGGGGCGACAGTGTAGCAGATCACCCCCGGCGACCACAGCGATGCATGAGAGCACACCACCATCCCCACACTCCCTGAGGTGACCACCTCCGAGGAGGTCATGGGTGCCTGGGGGAAGGAATCACCTGAGAGAGCTGGAGGTCGAGGCTAGAGCCATACGGCACAATATCCATGCTAACGGAGACCGGGGGGTGGACGCGGTAGCAACGTGGAGCATCGACCGAGGCAGCTTGGCCGGCGCGCTGAGAGACAGAGGACGCCGTCGCGGGAAGAAGGGGCACCCCACTATGGAGTGCGACCCTGGGGGGCCGGGGGAACCACTGCCAAGGACGCCGATGGGCCTCCCCCCAGCCCCCTGAGATGGCTGGGCGGCGGGGGGAAGCTTCAGTCGCCATGGGCGATGGGTCAGTCCCAGAGTCGCTGTCCTCAGAAGACTCGTCCCTCGACCATCCTTTCCTGGGCTATCGCCGGCCGGGGGACGGTGGGGTCGGGGGTCTAGTCTCTAATGGCGCCGCATCCTCGTTGAGCTCCACCAGGAGGTCCCTACCCACCCGATCGATGAAGACCCGGGGCAGGGAGACGGAGAACACCGAGGGGTCCGGGCAGAGAAGCCTCATCCAGACTGCCCCATGCCCCGAAAGAGATCCCATGTCTACCTCAAGAAACTTGCCCATGGTCTGCGCAATGAGGGCCACAATCTCTAGCCTCCTCGCCTTAGAGGGAAGGCCCAGCAGGCAAACCCATACCTCTGAGAGCGACGACACAGACTCCTGAGCGGCAGAGGAAGGCTTGATGTCGACCTTTAGCTGGTGGATCGGTAGGGTGAAAGACGACTCATAGGCACACATCTGTAGGATCGCCACTGACGAAAAAGACATTGCGAACTCAGTGGTGGAGACACGGAACATCGGCCACTCGTGGCCTAGGAGGACCGCACTAAGCTCCTCCTGCAGCAGGGCCTCCGTCACCTCCACCGAGAGGGGGTCCTGAACCGGAAGCACCATGACCATAGCCAGCGTCTCCGGCACAGTCATAGGGACCCCGCCCATGTCGATGAGGTAAAACCCGTTGTTCACCCCGTGACCGTAGTACTCCAAGCACTCCCTCGGGTAGGGGGTGTGAACCCCAAGCGGCCCAGAGGAGACGCCCGGCACCACGGAGACAGGGGTGGACGACACCGAAGATCCCGCGGCTGAGGCGGACAGGCCCTTCTTCTTCCTGCTCTTCTTCTTCTTCGTCTTAGGGACCGGTGCCTCCGCATCCTCGCCCTTGCGTCAGGCCGGCTAGGCAGGGGTTGCACGCCGTTGTTCCTGACCTGCACGCCACGAATCGGCATCCGTCCTCCCGCCACATGAACATCCAGGAGCCGCGTCCTCCCTAGCCTACAGTGTCGCAGCCCGCGGGTGGGCCTCGCGATCCACATCAAGTGGTGGCAGAGGCGGCGACGCCCGCCCACGCGGCTCCTCCAACCGGCAGCGGACTCTGGGAGGCGAGCGGGGAGCGGGTCTAGGGGTTGATACCGCAATGGCGGCGGCGAGCGCCGCCCAGGGAGGCGGTAAGAGCCGCGAGCGGAGGGACGACGATGATCCGCATGGGCAGGGGCCCGAGGAGGCGAGCGGTCACGTCATGGGGAAGCATGGCGAGCAGGCGCTGGGGGACTGCGCGTCTGGGACGTCATCATGGCGGCCAAATACGACAGTGGCGGCGCCGGACTCTGGGCTGCAGGAGGATAGGCGGCGGCGGGCGGTGGTTCATCTATGAGGGAAACGGCAGTGGGAGACGGGACTGTAGCGGACTACGAGAGGGACAAGCGCGATAGGGTTTTCCCTCCCGACCCCTACGGCTGGGCCCTGGGCAAAGCAATGGGCCTCTCAGAGGCCAACTTTGCCTCCCATGCGGCCCATGGGTTGTAGGCATGGCAGGCCACTGGGGGGCGGCCAGGCCAGGCTACCAGGAGGCCTATGCCCACGAGCAGCCCGGCTAGCCGCCCCTGCCGATATTAAATCGTAAGAAGGAAGACCACCGAAGTGGTTGAAGTTTACAGAACGACCACCTCAAGAAAATAAAGATTACAGAACAGATAACTAAAACCAAAACTGAAAAACAGGACCACGACCACAGCGCAAGGGTTTATCAGGTCCTGGCCAATGCCGACACACACACGCCCACCGATTACCCTGTACAACTCTCGATCATCGCCCACATATTTGCATATGCTTTGATTTGGTTGATAATTCTGTTGACAGGCATGAATTTTTTGTCAAGAACCCTTCTTTTTCTCTCCCGAAAAATGGACCATATCAACATAACAAGGTTTTTCTGAGAGGTTATACTCCTCCCATTAAGTTTATCACGACCTAAGCACCACCAATGGTTGAGAGAGTGGGCTATTCTGTGAGTGACCTGCTGCAATCCAGCCCAGCTAAGGATTGAATTCCAAATCTATTATATATTAAAAACAATATAAGGTTATTTTTCGAGGCACCGCGTTGATCCATATCACCTAAATTAATTTAGGTAGTTAGATAAAAAATTAAAGGTTAAGATTTAATCTGAGATTAAAATATAAATAGCGTTACGTAGATCGTATACGTGTAAAAAAAGTACCATGTCACGTTAACTTGATCCAACGTGGGTTAACCGACCATGCAAAAAAAAAAGCAGCCCTAACCGGACCGTGCAAAAAAAACAGCCCTAACCGGACCATGTCAAAAAGAAAACAGCCTTAACCGGACCACTATGTGACATCCTATAATAAATTCACCGTAACATCTACTACTCCAACATACACCTATTTTTCTCTCCAATCTTGCAGCATGCATCAGATTTTCATCTTTTTCTCTCGACAAAATAAATTCACCGTCTCTCTCAAACTAAGCGTACAGATAGATATTTCTCTCTCTGATCTTGCAGTATTCATGGGATTTTCATCATTTTTCTCTTGACAAAATAAATTCGCCGTCTCTCTCAAACTAAAGGAATGTACCTGTAGCAAGAACCAGCTGTTGTCAAAGAGTTTACAAATCTATTAGTTTTGCAAAAAAAAAAGAGTTTATAAATCTATTTTCCTCATCCCACATAGACTAAATAATATGATCTGCTAATTTTACATAGCATTAGAAATTAACAATGCAGATTTAACAGTAAATGTGTATACAAATACAAACACGATTGGGAAAACGCCGTGCACTAGCGGAACGAGATGGGGGAGTTAGGACTAAGAAAAAAACTAGCCCAGGTTGTTTCTTATACTGGCTCAGATTGGGCGATGGAAATCCTCCTAAACATGCCATACATAATGCAAATATTTTGTGACCGGATTTCAATAGGCACAAAAAGATATATGCCTTCGGCCGAAACTAGCTACTTCTTCCGTTCTATAATAACTGTAGCTGATTTAGAACAAAATTGTACTGAATCACTGACACTTATTATGGATCGGAGGGGGTACAAAATTGTTTTCATTAACTAAATTCAAAGTGATTAATAGTAAGAGAAAAGTTATAGCTAGGGAAGAATGGAAGTGTCGTATATGCATATGAGACATGAGGTCGAGTATATCATTGAATGAGTTTCGTTGTATAAGACAAGAGTTGTGTATTAATATAATATATGTATATTATACGACCTTAAACATTCATGAATATAGAGACATGACGTGATACAATGAAATAGTAATAGATCAACAAATGAATGTCGTGTGTGGGAAGGAGTACATCATAGAAAAAGAACTAGAGAAAACACATAAAGTTTGTTGTGTCCATAGGTGACTTACGTTGTGCTAAAGGATGGTCGACGTCGATGAAAGAGAAATACAAAATTATATAAATAAACTACGATGATAGTGAGTGAGAGATGATGAACACGTTTAGAGGAATCTAGATATGATGTCAATCACCACCCAAACAAATTAACTAGACATTTTCAATGATGTGGCGGGTCATAAAATAAAAGATGGAAGAAACCAATCTTATAAGGCCGTCCATGTACATGTGATATATGCCATGTGGATGAAAAATATCCGATCTCAGAAACATACAATGCGTGCAAGCTCTACCATATTAGAAATAAAAATGTTGTCCTAGATGCACAAATCGATTCTAGCATGTGTCTTTAGCAGGGAAATTTAAAAACAAACTTACCTATTACAAGATTGAGGCAGACATATTGTTTAGCAATATGTGATTGCCTAACACCAGTTATTACTATAGTGACATGAGTAGATAAAAGTCTGATGTGATTAGAATAAGATAACATGTAGAAATATATGATGGAAAGATATTGCACAAATAAAAAAATGACTGCAACGCGACCATTTATAGATCATCTAGAGGATCGAAACAATATGTACGTAAAAGACATCACTTTCCTTCTTAATTTTTAGTGTTAAATTTCACAAAAAATGCTGATGGAAATATGATGAAAATGAAACATTAGTATGAAATATGAAATGTGCATAGTTCTTGCTAATGAGCCTCAAAAAGCTATGTCTTTGGTCTTCTTTTGTCGCTCAATTTACTTAATGGAAATATGTCTACGCAGATTCATAAATGTTTGATCAAAATGTAAAATCGGCCACACCTCATTCTTATCTACATTTTTTTGTGCGATATCCAGGAAAAATATCCAAAAACACCGTGAAATATGTTTTCGTGTGGAGACTTTGGCTCCATATTTTACCACATATGAAAATTTTAAAATGTAATATAACATGCACATGAGAATACAAGTATATAAATACAAAATATATCTAGCACGCAAATGCGTGGGTCATCCTGTGTGTATGGTTTTAACTTTAAGATTTTTTTCCAAACAAAATTGTTTTCTTTGTGTGATTAGATATATATGATATGATGGATTAAAGAGCACATGGAATGTATCAAATAAAATAGAATATGTCATTATAATCACATAATAAAATTTATTTCGATTAAGAGATTGGAACTATGCCATCCAAGCCACGTCATCTTACATGACACATCAAATACATGTGATCGAGTGTGTAGACCACCGGATTGAAGCTTGATATAATATTGACATATACTTTAAAATCTATTTCAAACAGGGCATTTTAGAAAACCTCACATAGATCTAACATCACATAAACAAATAATTATATTTACTGATCTAATATCACTTACAAGCAAAACAAGTGTGTGTTTTAACAGATAACTAAGAATGTTAAAGATTTTACTCACTTTTGTGATATTTTATTTTCCTTAACATTTTTATAGTCAGAGAACAATATTATTTCTTATCAATAAATATGATATTCATAATATATTAACTTTATTTCAACCAACTAAAGATGACGTGCTAGTTATATTAACGACCGTGCATTTCATAGAACAACTGAATAGTATCTTCCTGAGCTGAATCACTGTAAATGTTAACCCATTTTTTATTGTGGGGGAGCTCCCACTTAGCCAACTTGTCAGCGGTCCAAACTCTAGGCAGAAGGTATAACCACATCACAAAATTGCACTCGAGAGAGGGTCAAGATTGCCAAGTAGACACGTCTGATTCTCTTCTCGAAGATCCTGAAAAATATGACATGTACACTGATCTGGATGAGAACTCACCTTTAAGTTCCCATTGCCACACCCAAACGTCCTCAGTTTTTCCTTTTTTGAAAAGAGAATTATAACTCCGGCCTTTGCAACCCAAACGTCCTCTGTATCCATGTCGGGATGGATATTTCTAATAGCATCCACGACATCTAGGATTTGCAAAAATAGATTGAATGTTCTTTTTTAGAAAGAGCATATATTAATATCATGAAAATATTAATTACACTAGCCTCTGTAACAATGTATTATTCTAGCGGCTTTACGAATGCACATAGCCTCAAATATTATAAGAAAAAGTCCCGCTACAACGATCAATTCCTTGTAGCGGACACACTAACACCACCAAAATAATACTAGAAGTCCAATATCTCTAATAGAGACACCTTCAAGATAAAGTAGTGCATAAGCGTCGTCGTTGTCCGATCAAAGTTCACAGGTTTTTAGCCTGGAGAAAGTCCTCACTCACAAAACAATTCCTTTAAAAAGGCATTGTCAGGCACAACTTATTAAGATCAGACCTTGGATTTTCATCCTGCAAGGTAAGACTGTGAACTTCTCATGTGTTGTCGCCCCACTAATATCCGCTGCTATGAATCACATATCACCAAGCCATTTCCTAATCGCCACAAAGACTCAAACCTCATCACTAGCCATCACGTCCCTTCTTTCATAACATTCTCCGCATCTGACTTTATTATAGACTGAAAGACATGTATCATGATGGTAACATGCAGAAAAGCTATGCAACGCTTCTTGTAAAATCAAATGGTTAGAAAAAACCGGATGCATATGACCGAATCTCATCCGATCCAGGAATCTTCAGGCATAAGACGCCCATGGGAGTTTGCCGACGGAGCCTTCCAGAACTCGATACTCCGGCCTGATCACCGAGGACAAGCATCAAACAGATCATCACCTTAGTGTGAGAGGAAACCAAAGACCATCTCCATTATTCTAGCCGAGCCAATAGCCTCGACGCCACCTGGTGGCCACAAAGAAGAAGAGAACCTGACCTCCGCCGACCTTATTGGATCCGGCATCAGATCCCAAGGATCCACCATGCCTCCTCCGCGGAAAGCACACCGTCTGATCATGCACGAAGTTGCTGCCGCGACCCTCCGGCCCAGAACGGATCTAAGATAGGCCACCTGCCACCGCCACCTACCATGGCTGCAATGCCTCAGATGGCTCCAACGAGGAAAGGCCTCACTGACGTGCCTTACCCAAGCGCCGCCACCACCGCGCCTCCACCTCCACACTCCTCCAACCACACGCAGCCACCGCCATGAGTCTTCGCATGATGCATCACCACTACAGGACGCGCGCGATACGCCGACGGCTAAAAAGCCGTCGGCGTAGGGCAGAAAATCCTCGGCGTATGCTACATCGACGACTGCCCTCGGTGTAGCCTCCTCGGCAAAGGTCTCCCTCGATGGAGCACATGAAGGTCGTCGGCGTATCAAAATGCCATCGCCGTATGCTACGCCGACGGCTGCCCTCGGCGTAGTGGCCGACGGCATAGCCTGCGACCGGTTGCAAAAAATATTCTTTTTAAAAAATATTTATTTATTTTTTTCAATTTTTTAAATCTTTAATAAATTATTTAACTCGTTAATCTCTCACTTTGAACATTTTTAACACTAACTACACTTAATCTTTGATCAAATTATAGTCTTGGTCAAACTTTTCGGTCAATCACCCATCCTCACTACTCCAGCTCCAGCACGCTTAACTTCCTCGTTCCTTCAGAATATGTTTTCGCAAAGCAATTCATACATTGTTGTCAATACTATAATATCAATCCTATTAACTCTTATATCATCATGTTACATTTTTGTATTTTTTGAAATTATAAACAATTATTTAAGTAAACAATAATGAATAAGTAAAAATATTATTGAATTCAAATAAAAATATAATGATTTTATTTTTTTGTATTTTTTATTTAATATGGAATAACTAATATCTTTAAATACGTAAATCGAAATTCGACAAATAATATGTCTAAATTAATCAGAAAAATGAGAGGAATCCAAATATGATATCAATATCAACTTATCACAAACTATGCAGTGATTCTAGCCATACTTTTATTTGTCCGTTAAAAATGGAAAATGGCTTTTTGACAACCTCGAATGAGATGTCATTTTGTGAAGGTTTTCTTGAGATATAATCAATATATCAAGTTTGATATTTTTATTTGTAACTATGTCACATAATATGACACCATGTAAAGGATTTGCATTGTTTGAATTGTTTTGAATTTCTTATGCCCGTTTTAAACTATCGTCAAACTTTGTCGAACGGCGGACATGAAGATTCTTAGCTCGGGGCGGAGCCATGATAAACTTGAAGTGGATCTCTTATGAAATAGCATATTGTAAATCTAAAAATGATTTTATTAAAAAATCATGAGCATCAAATCATGTACCTATAGTTCATATCTGACCCACTTCCTATCGATTCGGCAGGAATTTGTCTTTTTCACCAGTGATAGATGAAAAGATTTGAGATCCCCTGTTAGGAAATTGTCCATGTAAGGTGGTATAGTATTTTGAAAAAATGGGGTGGTAGCATTTTGAATTAGCCAGTTGGTGGTTGCTTCACAAAACCGCCCATTTTTTGCAATCGAAAAATGGAAAATAGCTTTTTGGTGCGATGAAATGAAAAACTTTCTCCTGCAACATTGTTCGACATCCCATGATGCAAATGTATGCATAATATGGACACATTATCACAATTTATGCCTTGATTCTAGCCATAATATTGGTCATTTGACCCGAAAGCCAGAAAACCTCGAATGAGATAGGTCATTTTGTGAAGGTTTTTTTAAACATAATAAATATACCAAGTTTGATATTTTCCTTCTAACTATGTCACATAATATGATACCACGCAAAGGTTTCGCATTGTTTGTATCGTTTTTGAATTTCTTATGCATGTTTTAAACTATCGTCGAACTTTGTCGAACGGCGGGCATGAAGATTCTTAGCTCGGGGATGAGCCTCAATAAACTTGAAGTGGATTTCTGATGAATAGCATATTTTGAACTTATAAAAAAATTCTAAACAGTCATGAGCATCATATCATGTACCTATAGTTCATATCTGACCCACTTCCTACCGATTCGGCATGAATTTATCTTTTTCACCAAGGATAGACAGAAAGGTTTGAGATCCCCGTGTTAGGACATTGTCCATGTAAGCTAGTATAGTATTTTGTAAAAATTTGGTGGTAGCATTTTGAATTAGCCATTTGGTGGTTGCTTCACAAAACCACCCCTTTTTTGCACTCGGAAAATGAAAAATGCCTTTTTGGTGCGACGAAAAGGAAAACTTCCTCCTATAACATTGCTTGTCATCCCATGATGCACATGTATGCATAATATGGACACATTATCACAATCTATGCCTTGATTCTAGCCATAATATTGGTCATTTGACCCGAAAGCCAGGAAACCTGGAATGAGATAGGTCATTTTGTGAAGGTTTTTTTAGACATAATAAATATACCAAGTTTGATATTTTTCCTTCTAACTATGTCACATAATATGACACCACGTTGAAGGTTTTGCATTGTTTGGATCATTTTTGAATTTCTTATGCCCATTTTAAACTATCCTCAAACTTTGCCGAACGGCATGCATGAAGATTCTTAGCTCGGGGATGAGCCTCGATAAACTTGAAGTGGATATCTGATAAAATAGCATATTGTGAACCTAAAAATAATTTTTCTAAACAATCATGAGCATCAGATCATGTGCCTATAGTTCATATCTGACCCACTTCCTACCGATTCGGCATGAATTTGTCTTTTTCACCAGGGATAGACAAAAAGGTTTGAGATCCCCGTGTTAAGACATTTTCCATGTAAGGTAGTATAGTATTTTGTAAAAATATGGTGGTAGCATTTTGAATTAGCCATTTGGTGGTTGCTTCACAAAACCACCCCTTTTTTGCACTCGCAAAATGGAAAATGCCTTTTTGATGCGACGAAAAGGAAACTTCCTCCTACAACATTGTTCGCCATCCCATGATGCACATGTATGCATAATATGGATACATTATCACAAATTATGTCTTAATTCTAGCCATAACATTGGTCATTTGACCCGAAAGCCAGGAAACCTCGAATGAGATAGGACATTTTGTGAAGGTTTTTTTTAGACATAATCAATATACCAAGTTTGATATTTTTCCTTCTAACTATGTCACATAATATGACACCACGCGAAGGTTTCCCATTGTTTGGATTGTTTTTGAATTTCTTATGACCGTTTTAAACTATTGTCAAACTTTGTCGAACGACGGCCATAAATATTCTTAGCTCGAGGCTAAGCCTCGATAAACTTGAAGTGGATCTTTGATAAAATAGCATATTGTGAACCTAAAAATGATTTTTATACCTATAGTTCATATCTGACCCACTTCCTACAAATTCGGCAGGAATTTGTCTTTTTCACCGGGAATAGATGGAAAGGTTTAAGATCCCCCTGTTAGGACATTGTCCATGTAAGGTGGTATAGTATTTTGTAAAAATGTGGTGATAGCATTCTAAATTAGCCATTTGGTGGTTGCTTCACAAAACCGCCCTTTTTTGCACTCAGAAAATAGAAAATGTCTTTTTGGTGCGACTAAAAGGAAAACTTTCTTCTGCAACATTGTTCGTCATCCCATGATGCACATCTATGCACAATATGGACACATTATCATAAACTATGTCTTGATTCTAGCCATAATATTGGTCATTTGACTCGAAAGCCAGGAAACCTCGAATGAGATAGGTTATTTTATGAATGTTTTTTTGAGACATAATCAATATACCAAGTTTGATAATTTTCCTTCTAACTATGTCACATAATGTAACACCACGTGAAGGTTTCACATTGTTTGGATCTTTTTTAATTTCTTATGCCCGTTTTAAACTATATATAATGTTTTATGTTTCACTTGATTTCTATTTACAAATGTGTAATATTCGAGTGTAGATAGATAGACCTTATTTTTCTAGAAATTTTAATATATTATTTGTATTTTTCCTAATTAGAATGATTTAGTTATAATTTTTCAATGTTTAATAAGGTAAAAGAAAAAATAGCTACGCCGAGGGCAGCCGCCGGCATAGCGTAGGCTACTTGGGGAGGGGGCTGGCCTGGTCACGGTCTACGCTGACGGTCCCGATGTTTGGCCGTCGACGTAGCGCCCGACCGTCAGTGTATCCATCCATTCATGTAGTGCACAGTTACGTGTCTCCTTGGCCCTCTAACCTTCGGCGAGATGGGCCCCACCACAGCCACCGGCGCCGGTGGCTGCAGCGTCCATGGAAGACACAAGGGGAGAGAGGTGGCTAGGGTTACGGGAGCCTCCGTAGTCGCCCTAGGTGGAGGCCACCAGGAGGAGTTTTTTTCAAGAATTTCTTTATGCCTTTTAACCATTTTCCAATATGCAAGGCTTCAGCAACCATACTTTAACTTTCATGGCTGGCTGTACAATCTTTAAATAGTTTTCGCATCAAGCCATTTATCAGTCCACATAACACTTTTTTCCATTGACTGCTATCACTATAGTTGCTGCCTTCAAAATGCTTCTGTCTTTTTCGTTCCAGGTAGTAGCCAGAAAAATGAACCTTTGTGCTTGTAGTACCGTCTCATGCAAGGGTATTAATTCTATAGAATTTCTACTGTGTGGATTGAAACAAAAATACAATCAGGAACAAGGACAAAAATACAATGGATTGAAACAAAAATACAATCAGGAACAAGAACAAAAATACAATGTACTTTGAATTTCAGTTTCTTTACAAATGAAGGATCAGAATCCCGAGCTGGTAGCAGATATCTTTGTGTATTTTTATTCTAACTGATGTATTTGGGGGTAAAATTTACCATCATACTTTCAGCTTATACAAAAATACGGTGCTCACAAGGCACTTATCCTGTTCCTAATCAATAAGAACATGTGTTTGTTTCGTCTATAAACCTTTTGAGTAAACCTGTGAAGTGTCAAAAACATCCGACCAGGCAGGCAAACGTTTTAAGTATTATGACAGCATTATACTATAAATTAAGCTTGGTGGCATGCATGAGCAATGAATGCACTTGCACATCTTGTGTCTATAGTGTGGGCCCGGCACGCTACATGGAAGAGTTTTTTTTTTTTAAATTATACTATAAATTAAGCTTGGTGGCATGCATGAGCAACGAAGGAACTTGCACATCTTGTGTCTATAGATGTGGGCCCGGCACGCTACATGGAAGAGTTTTTTTTTTTGAAAAATTCAAATTTAAAGATTTAAAAAGTTTTAGTAAAAATATCAAGATACAGATAATAATTTATAATACATGCCTACAAAACCTTATGTAAAATATTTTGTATTTTGGTCTCCTAAAGAAGAAAAAAAATTCGGATCTCGACATAAACGGTGTAATTTTGGATGGGCTCCTTTTCCCCAAAATTTATCATATTTTTATCTTTTGTCGCGCTTGAAATATAAAGTATTTTCCATTAAATTTTTGCAGACGTTATTTCATACTATTGGTTACACGTAGGTATTTTTCCTAAAATATTTGAGAAATTTAATTTTTTTCACAAGGCCTCCATGGACCCGTGCTCTAAAGCAATTTTCCATGGACTTTAACCTCTCTATTCGTCTTTCTTGAGAACTCCAGGCTAGGGTTTCTAGCTGCCGCCTACAATTCTTTGACTGCTACCACACTAAGCCCGCTCAGCTGGAACTCCTTTAGACTGCCTCCCTGGGCTCATGTCGACCACCGTGCGGCAAGGCATAAGGAGGGGTGCACAAAATCGTTACTCCAGGTGGAGATGACGCGCAGGAGGACGAGCCGACGGTGATAAGGCGCTGCGGGAGGCACTGGTCAGGCAGAGGTCTTGGAGACGCATCTCAAGGCAGGGTCTTTAGCGTGGAGTTGACCCTGCAGAGGAGACATGGGGACGTCGACTCTGAGACAGCACTGTGTCGAAGAGGGAGGCGCTTGGGCGGGTCACTCCGCCTAAACCTTCCGGTACGTCTTTGCCTAGAGACGAGGAAATGCGCTTCCTCCTCAGGACGTCCATCTCTCTCATCTGCTCCTCTCCTTCACTCTCAGCTCTCTCTTCTCCTTTAACTTGTGAGCAACAAGCAGACATCCTGAATAGGCGTTGTTATGAATATGGTGAGTGCAGAATCCATCCCAAGTTGAGCTGTCATTTCCTTCTCCCCAACTCTTTTTTCTTCTTCTTCTTAATTTGTAAAATTTATTACAGATGGGCATAATTGTTTTTAAATTTTGTATCATCGATCCTTCATGTGTTAATTTATTGGTTACAGAAATCATGTTCTTAGAGAAAGGAAATTAACATTTATTTATTTTTAACCTAAAAATATCCATTTATATTCTAATAGTAAGATTGGGCCCAAGTGATAACAACAATCCACCAATTAACCATGTACGCATTCTTAGTGTATTGAAAGAACTAGACATAAAAGAGAAATAAGGGTGTGACCGAAAACTCGCTTGCTCGCGCGCGATATCTAACGTAATATAGACGGCGAGGCGAAGCTCGCACACCCACCTAATGCTAATAAACAGCCCACATCAAGCATACCTTCGGAGCATGGCTACAATGTAGATTGAAGCGAAACATAATCAGGAACATGACCAACTACCAATGGTTTCGAGAGCTCTAGTTGGACAACGGAAACTGAAGAGGGAACTCTCCATTTAAGATCAACAAAGTGAATCACAGAGCATATAGGCTATTGCAACCTATGTACCTCCGACCTTACCAGAATTAACAGCTACTGATTTCTACTCACTCTGTTTTAAAATATAAGATATTTTAGCTTTATAAAAAAAGTGTATTTAGACTCCTTTTAGTGTATAGGTTCACTCTAAACCTATATGAACCTACGCACAAAAAAGGTCCAGATGCACTCCTTTTACAAAGCTAAAACATTTTATATTTTAAAACAGAGGGAGTACATACAACAGTACTACTAATCATGTGCGACGTTATTTTTGTTATATGTTGATCCAAATTCTACAAAGTATAGGCTAACTTCTGATGAGTGGAGCGATGCTCGGAGGCTTGGACCGAGTGGAACGAGTCTGAAGCTGGCCTACTCCGTGCCCAACAGGGACGCCTGTGGCGGGGTGCCACAGGCCCCCCGGTACGGTACGGATCGTTGAAGACCTAGGTTTCCACTGATATATAAACCTCCTGTAAGCCACCGGTTGGGATAGTTGCATATGTGAAATCCTGGCGTTTGTAAACACTCCCCGATATAGTGAAGTTTCGCTGGCTGGCGTCCGTGGTTATTTTTCTCTTTTGTCGAAGAGGTTTTTTCATGTTAAATATGTGTCCCCTTGCTATGATTTTATTTTTGTTCTTCATTATCTTCTTGTCGCAACTATAACAATTTTTGACTTGGAAAAGGTAAACGGTAACTATTTATAATGTGGATTGTAGTGAAATAAAATCAGGAACATGAACAACTAGAGAATAGTTTCGTAAAGCCTAGTTGGACAATGGACGTTCAAAAAAGCTCGGTCCAAGGAAGGCATTGGCCTTTTGCTTCTTCGACTTCTCGCTGGTGGCCGCGGCCTGCTGCCTCTTCACTTCGGCACCGGCGGCCGGCTTCCACCCTTTTGTTGGTTCTTTTGCCCGTTGTGGAGATGGCCCAGACAGGATTCCCAGCCATGGTGACCGGCCAGGGCAGGGTGAATCCTGGGTGGCGTAGGGGAGGCCATATAGGCTTTTGCCGGTGGCATGGTGGCGGCTGTAGGGGCCGGCGGAGGAACAAAATGTTCCGACAAATGGCCCCAAGGGGTGACAGGGGTCACACTGGAGCCGTCCATGGCCATGTGGTGGTCTGCGGGAGGCCAAATCGTGTCGGCAGGCAGAACGGGAACGGGAACATTCAGATGGGTTGGTGTCTTGTGCGGGCATGTTTTTGTTTTACATCACCAGGGGAGGTGGTGTACATTTGCACCACTTGGGCCAAAATTATACATCATCTCCCAAAAATTTACTTCACCATATAAATCTAGATCATCCGTTAGAGAGCCATTCTTGGCTCCATGTGATGTAAAAGTTAGTTTTTACATCACCAAGAGTATTATACATCTATTAGAATTTCTGTTATAATCATGCAGAAACCATTATTTTCAAGTCTAAAAAGGTAAGAAACTGTTTAATAATATCAAAGATCAGAACATGGATCACCTCCTTGACTGTTATTCCCATCTTGCAATTACTACAAAGGATAAATATTTACCGTCATAGTTGCACATCATATACATCAATTTAGAAAAAGAAGATGATTTTGGGAAGAACCATTGGCGCAATTCAACTTCCCTATAAGGTTGATTTTACAAATGTACCATCAACCCATCTCCTGGCTGCATGATATCCATTCACATTTAAGGGCCCAAAAGCCCCATGTGCATCTTGCAATAAAAGCAGAACAATGCTCGGTTTGCCAAGATAACAACAAAGGGCTGCTTGCTATGGAAGGGTAGCAACTCAAGAGTGCAGGCATGTTCCACGGAAAGATTTCATGATCACAACACGAGGGAGATCCATAGTCCCAACACCTCACAAGTCACAACCCTACAATAATCAGATGCAACATAACTTATTGCGTGGTAAACATGATAAGCATCTCAGATTCAACATTACTTACAAAGAATAATTATCTCTTCTATTGTTGTAGCACTCATGCTCCTTCCACTGTTCCTATATACACCAAAAGATTTCGAGAGAAATTGTTAAGGCCCACGGAATGCAACTTCATTTCAGTGTGTAACACCTACTAACTGTCGTCTGATCATTTGTGCCTTCATTTTGAGCATCTTGTAATAAATGCAGACAAAGGCCATCCAAATTGCTTACTCCAAAGATTTCATAAGACAATGCATGCATGAAAAGGTCATCCACATCATTGACCCGGTAATTAATAGTTGAGATACTATGTTTGCATTTCTTTTCCATGGTAAACTGTGCACCCGAACAATAGGAATTGTCGTCATAGTGTAACAATTTGCTTTTTTCCTAAAAATAGGGTGTATCCCGGCCTCTGCATCAACCAATGCACGGCACTATCTCTATTGCATCACCATGTCCATGTAACCATTTCCTTAGCCCACATGGCAATAAAAGTAATGTAAATGTTCTGAACATGCTTATACCATATCCCACAAAGAGAAATTGTTTAGATAGTAAATAAAGGAAGCTCCTCCTAAGATGGTTGGATCTGTTAAAACCACCTTTACAAAGGATCTAGTCTAGATCTATCAGTAGCATTGTACTTTACCTTTGTAGATTGAAAACAGAGAGAGAGAGAGAGAGAGAGAGAGAGAGAGAACCGAGATGAGATCTACCTGCTCCCTGGCTCGACAGACATGAGCCAGAGGGAATGCCCGAGCTGGTGCCGGAGCTGGAGCCTCCGTCATTGGCCATAGGTGGAAAGGGGTGAGTGTGGCGGCGGTGGAGCTTCCCGTCGGCGCAACGCTTAGCCTAGATCGGATAGAGTTTGTAGGTGGGGCGGCTAGGGCACGTCTAACCTCGTGAGCCGTGTTGACGGCTCACCACCCCTTTATATAGCGCTGGCGACACGGGCCCACCAACCAGATAGGGTTGGGCGCCCCCGATCAGGGCGCGGATAGGGGCGTGACAGGCCGTTGGGCCCGTTCACGTTTAAGATCTATCTAACATTCTCCCCTTAGATCTCGACTTTACTTTGAACCTTGTTCTTTACTTATTCCATCACAGAATGATACATAGAGCATGTTTCATCGTCTCAGCTCAATTGCTGATAGAATTAGACAGCCACTATATACCTTCATGTTCTGAAACAAAACCTGTTACTTTTGGGCCTCTATAGTCCAGGAATCATAGGCTTCCCGTTAAACCCATGCCGGCTATGTGTTCCTTGAACACATTGGGTGGTAAGCCTTTCGTTAGCGGATCCGCAAGCATATCCTTTGTCCTTATATGCTCGAGTCTTATAGTTTGATCCTGGACTTTGTCCTTCACAACATAATACTTTATATCTATAGACTTTGAAGCATTACTCGACTTGTTGTTGTGAGCATAGAATACTGCAGGCTCGTTGTCATAGTACATCTTTAGTGGCCTGCTGATGCAGTTAACCACTTTCAAGTCGGGTAAGAATTTCTTTAACCATAACGCCTGTCCCATGGCCTCATAACATGCTATAAATTCTGCATACATCGTAGATGATGCAACTATCGACTGTTTGGCGCTTCTCCACGAAATAGCACCTCCTGCAAGAGTAAAGACATACCCTGTCGTGGACTTTCGGTCGTCTTTATCTCCCGCAAAATCAGCATCTGAATACCCTTTTATCTCTAGGGAATCAGATCTTCTATATGTTAGCATGAGGCCTTTTGTGCCTTGCACATAACGCAAAGCTTTCTTTACCATCTTCCAGTGCTCTGTGCCTAGATTCTCTTGATATCTACCGAGTACCCCGGTGATAAATGCTAAGTTAGGGCGAGTGCACACTTGTGCATACTGTAAGCTTCCAACAGCCGAAGCATATGGTACTGACTTCATTTTGATCGATCTCATATTGATTCTTTGGACATTGGGATTTCCCAAAACTATCGCCCTTGACTATGGGAGCAGGTGTTGAATTATTCGCATGCATATTGTATTTCTTTAAAATCTTTTCACAATACGCTTTCTGTGACAGTCCTAACACTCCATTCTTTCTGTCTCGGTGAATTTCTATGCCCAAAACATAAGAGGCTTCACCAAGGTCTTTCATGTCAAAGTTTGATGACAAGAACTTCTTTGTCTCTAGTAGTAGACTAACATCACTGCTGGCAAGCAGAATGTTATCCACATACAAAATTAGGAAAATATATTTCCCACTTTTGAACTTTGCATAAATGCAGCTGTCCTCAATATTTTCTTTGAATCCAAATCTTTTAATGGTATCATTAAACTTTAAATACCACTGCCTAGAGGCTTGCTTTAACCCATAAATGGATTTTTTTAGGGGCATCCCATATGTTCCTTCCCCTCCATGAAAAAACCCTTGGGTTGTTTCATGTAAACATTTTCTTCTAAATCTCCATTTAGAAATGTCGTCTTGACATCCATTTGATGTAACTCTAAATCAAAATGTGCAACTAGTGCCATGATGATTCTGAAGGAGTCCTTACATGAGACCGGAGAAAAAGTCTCATTGTAATCTACGCCTTCTCTTTGCGTAAAGCCTTTTGCCACGAGTCTAGCTTTGTACTTTTCTACATTCCCATTGGATTCATACTTTGTTTTGTAGACCCATTTGCATCCTACTGTTTTGGCTCCTTTAGGAATTTCCTCTAAGTCCCAAACATTGTTGGAACTCATCGATTTCATTTCATCTTTCATTGCCTCTACCCACTTGGCTGAGTGAGGGCTACTCATGGCTTCTTCATATGAGGTAGGACCGCCCTCCATATGAACTACATTGTAAACTTTGTAGATTTCTTTGGAAATGGCTGGTCTTCGTTCTCTTTTAGACCGTCTGAGTTCATCAGACTCTTGCTCATTTCTTGCCTCGGGTTCAGGCACATTTATAGTAGGTGGCTGTTCTGGCTCCCTTTCGTGCTCAACAGTAGGTTCAGGTGGCTCCTGATGGACGGGTTCCGAACTTTCGCCCATTGTTGTCACGTGTGGAGTCACAACAGGTGCCGGCACCACAACCTCAGGGGTTGTAGATGGTGGCACAACAGGTAGCGAGAAAAATGGCTCTTGAGTCATCGGATTAGGTGCAAGCACCCTCTTCTCCTCAAGATCAATTTTCCTAGCTACCGTGCTCCCCCTCATCAATTCGTCCTCCAAGAAGACTGCATGTCTCGTTTCTACAAACTTTGTGTATCTGTCGGGACAGTAGAAACGATAGCCTTTTGACTTATCTAGATAGCCAATAAAATGGCAAGATACTGTTTTGGGGTCTAACTTTGCAATGTTTGGATTGAAAACTTTTGCCTCAGCTGGGCTCCCAGGACCCTCAAGTGGTGCGAGAGGGACTGCTTGTCCACAATTCATACGGTGTTTTGGGCACCGACTTACTTGGTACTGTTGAGAATGTGAATGGCGGTTTTAAGCGCCTCCATCCACAATACCAATGGGAGGGTGGAATAGCTCATCATGTCGCACCATATCCATAAGGGTGCAGTTAAGCCTTTCACCATCTGCTTTGCTGAGATTCGCCCGCATAGAATCTTGGCGACTTTTCCATTTTATTGCAGGAACCTTGCAAAGGGTCCTGGTAATTTACCATTTGGTGTTTGCCGACCGTTGTTCTCCCCCCCCCCCCCCCCCACGATCGGACCGAACTATTTTAATTCTTTTATCATGCTGATTTTCTATTTCAGCTTTGAAAATTTTAAATTTATCCAATGCTTCAGATCTTTCTTTAATTGGATAAATATAACCATACCGGGAGTGATCATCCGTGAATGTTATGAATGAATCATAGCCATCCACACTTTTCACCGGAAACGGTCCACAAATATCCGTGTGGATTATTTCTAGTGTAGCTATGCTTCGGTTTGCACCCTTTTTAATTTGTTTGACATACTTTCCTTTAATGCAATCTATGCATTGTTCTATGTCGGAGAACTCTAACGGAGGAAGAATGTCATTTTTAACGAGGCTTTCTATTCTTCCCCTCGAAATATGGCCTAGTCTGTAGTGCCATAGTTTCGATGAGTCAAGAGTTCGCTTTCTTTTCTTTTGTTCTTTGTTCGACAAGGGAACTTTTTCATTCACATCACACACACAAAATACTTTCTCATGCAAGGATAATAAATATAACTTATCATATAAGGTAGCAATACCCACACAAATATCTTTTAACCAAATGGCACACTTGCCATTTCCAAAATAACATTCATAAGAATCTTTGTCCAAGCATGACACACTTATTAAATTTCTATGAATTGAGGGAACAAAAAGAACATCTTTGAGAAAAAGAGAAGAGCCATCAGCCAGCTCCAGAGGGACGTCACCAATGGCCTCCACTTCTGCTTCAATCCCATTCGCCACTTCAATGAGTCTTTCTCTTTTTGGCATGATCCTTGTCGAATGGAACCCCTGTAAAGAGTTGGCAACATGAACAGCACTAATCAATCCACCAAGTAGATCTAGTAAACTTTTCATACAGAGATTCATTAACAAAAGAAACTATATCTTTACCATTTTGGCCATGATGTACTTCACCAAACCGGGCGATCCTTCTTGTAGTGGCTGGGCTTTTACGGATGGCACTGGTGTTTCTCCCCAGGGGTGGACTGGTGATGCTGGTACTGGTGCTGCATTGGACCCTTGCCATGTGGCTTGGAGGGTGAGCCACCATGGTTGCCGTTTGTGAAGCTTCTCTTCCTATTGTCATTCACGAAGTTTAGGGAACCGCCGTGAAGGGCCTTCAGCCTTTCCTCCTCTTGGGAGCACATCCCAATGGTCTTTTCTATGTCCCACTTTTCAGGGGACATATTATAGTTTATTACAAAATTTTCGAAAGGCTGTGGAAGAGAGGCCATCACTAGGTGCACCAAGAGTGCAGGCTTTAGCTCGAGGTCCTCATCCATGGGCTTCAGCTTCGCTGCCATGTTTGACATCCTTAAGATGTGCTCTCTTATTCCGTGGGGTCCTCCCGTGTACTTTTCAGGTCACCAATGCTTTAATTTGGGTCGCATACATCTTTGAAGAGCCAGTAAACTGGCTCTTTATCTTGGCGAGGTATTCGCCCACGGTGGCACACTCTCCAATTGAACCCACTATGGCGTTCTCAATTGTGTTCTTTATGAAGGCCAAACATTTCTTGTTGGCGTTCACCCATTTCTGATTATCAATCGAGTAGGCCAGCTCCAATGGAGCATGGTCCCTCTTCCTTTTCTCAAACTCAGCACTTTCTTTAGCATCTCCCCTGATAGGGTCAGCGGGCTTGACTGGTTGCTTGGTGTCAACCACCTAATCCACTTCAGCGCATACGAACGCCAAATCGACCTTTTTCCTCCATTCGGAGTAGTTGTCCCCCCGCAGCAGCAGGATGTCCTTCAAACAGGCCATGAGGTTGAGACCTCCTGAAAACCACAAAAGATGTGAGATCACCAAGGAAAACAACTGTATGCATTAATTCAACGTTGGTATAAATTATGCATGCAATTGTTTGTGCTATTTAAAATTACATCACCGTTGGGTAGAAATAAAGTTAAATGCACCTTTTAATACTCAATGGAAAAGATCATGATCATGTTTACTAATAACGTTGGTCAATTAATAACATGAGACATAATCATCTTTAATTACTTTGTCACATCTTTATGTCAAAATTTAAACAACTTTTATTGCATCATTGCAATTTAAAACATACAATTTGCAGCGAAAACTTAATAATAACTTTCATGATACTTTGAACTTTACAGAAAAATTCTGCTTTTAAATCATTCTCTAGCCAAAATATACTTGAAATAAAAAGGCTAGAGAAAACTATGTTGAAAAAATGCTTAAAACTAAGCAAAAACAGTCAAAACAGCCTCTGAGAAAAGAAAAACAGAAAAACTATTTAAAAAACGCCCTACTGGGCCTTTCCACAGCGCTGCCTCCACAGGCCCAGCCGGCCAGGCGCTTGACTGCCTGGCCAACTTGACCTTGACGCTGACTTTATAAGACATTACTGTATTTGCTGCCGCCTGGCCAACAGCCATGGCCGTCCCCCTCCGTGCCGCTTCATCCTGGCCGTTCGTTCGCCCTACCCTAGATCTAACGGTCGCGTGCGCGCCTCGGAGGTATAAAACCCCCAGCCGCCGCTCGCCCCTAACCCTAATCCCATTTCCCCCTTTCTCTCTCCCCGCGTCCCCCCCCCCCCCCCGTGGCGGCGCCGCGTCCCACACGTGGCTGCCCCTCGTCCTTACCGCGGTGGTGGCGCGTGGATCTCGCGGCCAGCCCCGCGTCTCTCCACGGCGGCCGTCCGATCCTGCCAGCCCGCGTTCCCGTGGCCATTGTGTGTGCTGTGTGGCCCGCCCCTCCATGGCGGCGGCGCGCCTCCCTCGGCGAGGTGGCCGCGCCCCTACCTTGGCGAGATGGCCACGCCCCTGTCGCAGGTGGCCCCCCGTGTGCCCGCCGCCGCCGCGGGGCGGCCGCCTCTCGTGAGCCTCCTCCTCTGCTTGTCCGTGGCCTTGAGCCAGCGTGGTCCGGCGAGGCGAGGTGGCCGCGGTGGCGCGCCCCTCCCTCTGCCTTGCTCCGAGCCATGCCCCCGCTTCTTCCTTGTGGTGGTCGTCCACCAGGTGGGCCTTTCCCATCAAGAGGGGTGGTGGCGGAGCCTTTTGCGCTGCGGGTGGCCCTTTTTTTTGTTGCTTTGTCCATGGGGAAACGGCGGCGCCCCCTCCCCTTGCTCCTTGTCTATGTGTGCATTCTCCCAAGGGTGGGTGCACCGTCGTCAAGTGGCCGAGGTGTGGGGGCAAAAAACTTTTGATTGATTTTTCTTTGGGATCTATGGGGTTAGATCTTTAGTTCGGGATCCTTTTGGGGTTTTAGATCTAGGGTTTTGCTTTGCCCCGAAGGGTATGTTCTTCTTCTAGATGTCTCCACAATGGATGCCCATCTAGATCGAGAGTAACGACGCGGCCATAGAGCAGGCGCACTTTGGATCTAGTTCTTTTCTTTTGGACTCTTGCTTTCTACTAATGCACTGAAAAATCTAGCAACTAAAACCTGGCTCTGATACCAATGTTAAAACCACCTTTACAAAGGATCTAGTCTAGATCTATCAGTAGCACTGTACTTTACCTTTGTAGATTGAAAACAGAGAGAGAGAGAGAACCGAGATGAGATCTACCTGCTCCCTGGCTCGACAGACATGAGCCAGAGGGAATGCCCGAGCTGGTGCCGGAGCTGGAGCCTCCGTCATTGGCCATAGGTGGAAAGGGGTGAGTGTGGCGGCGGTGGAGCTTTCCGTCGGCGCAGCGCTTAGCCTAGATCGGATAGGGTTTGTAGGTGGGGCGGCTAGGGCACGTCTAACCTCGTGAGCCGTGTTGCCGACTCCCCACCCCTTTATATAGCGCTGGCGACAGGGGCCCACCAACCAGATAGGGTTGGGCGCCCCCGATCAGGGCGCGGATAGGGACGTGACGGGCCATTGGGCTCGTTCACGTTTGAGATCTATCTAACAGGATCATCAACGCCACATATCGATGCCGCTAGAGACAGAGAGTATCGTGTGGTGTCTATTATTTTTAAGGAATAACGAGTGCATGCCTTCATCTCTACTAGTACTAGATCTCATTAGAATTCTCATGGTTGCTCGGTCCTTATAGGAAAATAATCAATCAAATTTAATAAAACATAAATTATCACGTGTAAAATGGCGAATAGGAACCAAAATTTTGGTGAAAGTGGGAGAAACCAGGACATCATAGAGTAGGGCGAGGAGTAAGATGTGTCAAACCAGCAGCTACTTGGGGAACTTACCATTTTTTCCAACAAAGATGTAATGAGAAGAACATACAAACGAAGCAGAGAAGTTGGCAAGGTATATATGAAATAGTTTTTGCTGGAGTTTAGGT
The DNA here is from genome assembly GCA_023614405.1 of Avena insularis. Classification (NCBI taxonomy): domain Eukaryota; kingdom Viridiplantae; phylum Streptophyta; class Magnoliopsida; order Poales; family Poaceae; genus Avena; species Avena insularis. The sequence continues at coordinate 92,582,757 of CM042693.1, read as the reverse complement.
GATGAAGGGCAATGTTGTTGAGGACGACACTCAACATCGATAATGGATGAGGGATTTCCATGTCCCTAGAGCCATTCTGCAACTGGCGGTTCACCGGGGCAACCATTGTCGTGGTCGGGAATGTTGGAAGAGTTCAGTGGTGCCTTTGCTGACGATGAGTGTCGTGGGGAGATTTCAGGGCGCTCGTGTTTGTTCAAGGTGACCTCGTTGAGAAATAGGCAATTGTTGTCATGCACGAAGGTTGAAAAGGGGGCCTACATGGTCAGGGTGATGGATGTGACCTAGAAATGTGGTTGAGACACATAATATTTGGAGGATCTGCTAAAGATTAGAGACTGGCTCGATGACGTTGGCGAGGCTTTCGAGTTGATGGAAATATACATAGATCATCATGTCTCCATGGATGGCCGTGCGGAATTCGGCACATATATGAATTGTGTGGTCAGTTGGTTGTCGCAGAAGGTGTGGAGTTGAATCCACAAGACTATGTAGTGTTGTCTTTCAAAGATATGAAGTGGTGGTTGATCATGGCACAAATCCATAAGATGATGGTGATGCTAATACTCCTTCCCTCAACACTCTAGTGAAGTGGCTCAGAGGCCATCCACATCAGATTTACATATGATAGAGTGGAGATTTGTAGCCATTTGGTGAATTTGTTTGCCATTGGGTCAAGCTCGAAGTTAATGTAGTGTGTGATGATCACATGGTGCATGGTTGGCGTGGTCGGAACAACCGGGTGGTGTTGCATGTCTAACGAGAACGGCGGTATTGATTGTGGCGATGATGGTAATAACAGGAAAGACGTAGCGCGTTGAAAAGGTAACACCATCAGTGGGAGCAGGAGGGGTGGGTGCAGGAGTCATGGCGTCGAGACAAAGGGAACAACCATGAGAAAGAGTGCTCAAAGAGTTGTTCATATCAGAAGGGATATCAGTCAGATACCAAGAACAGTGAAACACTATGTGTTGTGTATTGATTCAGTACGTGGCATATACATACACTTAGGCCCCACTAGGATATAATGTAAATTTCTATGTTAGTTTTAGCTCCCGTCGGAATTTTAGCGGGACATCCATGGTGCGTGTAGGTGAAAAAATCCCAGAGTTACAAGCGAAAAGGGGAAGCTCTGGGAAGGCTTGGCTTGCTCGCGCAAAAAGCTCTAACATCCAATAGTTACGAACAATCAAACATCAATCCAAACGCTATTTTAGAACTTAACCGGTTTTTTCAGCGGAAATTACAGCGGGAATCCAACGAACCAAATGAGGCCTTACATGACAAATACCGGGGAACACTAATTTGTATACCCTAAGTGCTCGGTCCTAGGGAGCCCTACTCGATAACCACGGGCTTGTGTTGCGCTCGCCGCAGGTAACTGTGTCGATTCTCATCGAGTAAACTGAACAAATCAGAAATGCAGTTTCATAAAAAAGCAGCATTGGAGCGACAAGTTGTTCCACGGTCCATGCTTTTGTGGCAAAGGGGTGCTTGTTGTGCCGGCATCCTAGCACTAGAGTGCATGGTTGTTCTAGACAGGAGTGCACGATCACAATAGAAAAGTGCTACATAATCTCAATGCCTCGCAAGCCCATCGACAGGTCGATACGACATAAACCGTCACACATGGGATGGCCATCTCTTATTTTCGCTCTAGAAATTTTGATCCTTCGCCTGCTCTTTTATAGACCAAAAGATAGCACAAGCAAGTCTTGAGGACCTAAAGCCTGCAGGTTCATTTCGGTATACCTACCAACTGTCATCCCTGCCTACAATTTGAGCATCTTGTAATAAAATGCAGATGAAATGACGTCTCGGTTACTTAATTGCAAAAATCTCATACCAATAAATGCGAGGTTTCATAACAAATGCATATGCATGCATCAAAAGTTCATCAACATCGTTGACCCAGCAATTAATTAAAAAAAGACAAAAATGTGCCTTGCCCATATTAAGAAAAATATGCCTAGTTAATTAAAAAATCAAACAAAAATATACAATAAGGGTCAAACCAGACGACCAATAACACCATAGGGACACGCCCACTAGAGACCCAAGAACAACATGACCAGGCTAAGAAAAAGGCCACTGAAGACGCCAACCACACATACACGAAACAAGTGGTGACCCGCTCCGCCGAGCTAGCCGGTCTCCTATAAAGAGTCAAATGTTAAACACCCTCGATGTTGCGAAAGTTTTGGGGCCGCCGCCGCCCCGACTTCCATTGCATCGGGGCGCTCTGCGCGATCCACATATACCACCTTCCAGGGATGCCACCCTGACGTACCACCGGTTGCCCTCAAGCTGCAGTGCCACACGACCTAGTTGTTTGCAGCCCAAGCAACACACAACAGCTGCGCGAGATCACGACATGTCGTATTTTCATGTCCTAGTGTCCTCTAGTTGAACTCGCATGTCGTATTTTCATAGGAGGAACTGGAAGATGCCACGTCACTTGGAGTTGTTCGCCACCTGGTTGAGCCTAAAGTTAATGTAGTGTGTGATGCTTACAGGGGCCATGAATTGAATGATAGGAACAACCCAAGGTGTCACATGGATGTTGATAGCCATAACGACAATATTGGTTGCTACAATGGCTGTAGAAGAGGCCGTGCAAGTGGGGAAGGTGGCGCCCATAGTGTAAGCAGCAGAGATGAGTATAGTAGAAATAGGATGAGGAGTGCATTAGTGCGACCAGAAGTCATGATGTATGAAACATCAAGAGAACAATTGCGGCAAAGAGCGCTCAAATATTTGTTCATAGCGGAAGGGATCTAAGAATTGCTCCATATTTGTTCATAGCGAAAGGGATCTAAGAATCGCACATATTGATTCTATATGGCGTGTGAAAGTTATTATAGACTTCAACAGACTAAGCATTTGTGGAAAGTGAAACGGTGCATGCAAGCATGGCGATTATAAACGTGGACGGGGCGTGTACTATACTACTAGATAGCATCAAGGTCAAAGAGAAGCATTTTGGCGTAGGATGTGCACACCGTCAAAAAGAACGGCTGGGGTGATAAGTGGTTGCAGGTCCTCAGCTGTTCCAGGAAAGGGGTTCTTGTTGTGCCATCATACAAGCACAAGAGTGCAGGAGTATCTTGTAATAAAATGCAGACCAAAATTCATCCAGTTTACTTATAAAGATTTCATAAACCAATGCATGCACTAAAAGTTCAACGATGTTGCTGACTCGGTAATTAACAATTGAGGTACTACCTTTTGCATTTCTTATCCCCGGTAGCATACACCCTGACAATAAACTCTAGATAAACAACGATGGAGAGAGAGAAAAAAACCTCCCGGGTCGCTGCGTGTGGTGGCTCCTAAGGGTCAAAAAAAAAACTAGACCCAGCCGCCGCCGGCCGATTCCTCCGGCCGCTGCCGCACCGGCAATGGCGGCCTCGCCATGGCTGCCGGTGGCAGGGGCATTCTCTGTGTGCCTCATAGGGCTCTTACACGAGAGAGGTCGACTAATGGGCGGGCGGAGGCCGTGTGGTGGCGCGGCAGCGACCACGATGGTAGGTCGAAAGCGTCTTCTCCGGCAGGGTGGCGGCTTGCAGCGGCGCACGGAGGGGAGGCGCGGAGGAGTACGGAGATGGCTGCAGATATGGTCGGGGGCAGCGACTGCCTTTGTGGCGGAGGCGGTCCTAGCTCGATTTGCAGGCCGGATCTGGGGATTCCTCGGGCTCGTCGTGATGAATATCTACATGTTGCACATTGATCTTGGATGGACTACCGAGTTTCGGAAGACTCCGTCGGTGAATTCCAAATGGACGACATGCCTGGAGTTCGCCAGTGGATAGTGTTTTGGTCATACGCAACCATGTTTTTTGTTGGCCGTTTGGTTTCAGAGGTGGCGGTGAATCTCTGCGATTTGTTGTCATTATGGGACATGTCTTGGTTCCACGGTGAAGTCAAACGCGGAGAATGGCACGAAAGCCGGGAACGAAAGACTGGCAATAGAAGTTTAAGTCCTAAGGGTATAGGGTTTTTGGCTTGGTGTTTTATGATTTGGAGCAGTGGAATTAGCAAGCGGGCGGGGCGACAACAGAGGAGGAATTCAGTATCTAAACCTGCAGGGTGAAAATCCAAGGTCTAGCCTTAACTAGTTATGTCTGGCAATAACTTTGTTGAAGGCATTGTTTTGTGCGTACGGACTTTCTCTAGGATGAAAACCCATGGTCTTTGATCAGGCCGATGACAGCGTTGAGCACAGTTCACTTCTTGGAGACATCGCTTTTGGATTTTATGAATTTCTGGTACTGTTTTGGTGGTTTTCTGTCCGCTGTTTAAAGAAACTGATTACTGTTGCAGGACTTTTTTTATTAATTATGTGCATTTATAATGCCAATAGGGTATTCGTTGTTTCAGAGGCCGGATGTAATTGGTATCTCATGATATTAATATATGCTTCTTTCAAACAAAAGGATAAACAACGATAGTTGGGTTCAGTAGTACTTGCATCTAGACCATGATTCTCGGCGTCGAGTCGAGAAACAAGGGGAATGATCGAAACGGTGCTCAAAGAGTTGTTCATAGTGGAAGGGGTCGAATAATCGCTCTGATACCAAAAACAGTGAAACACTATGTTCCTTGTATTGATTAGGTACGCTGAGTATACATCGTAGAGTAGACTAAAAAATACCGGGAGTACGCTATTTGTACATCCTAAAGCTTTGTTCGATTAATCCACCTTCCTAGTGGATTGGAGTGGAACGGAAAGGATTGACCAAGAATTTAACTTGCATGGAATTTAACCCTTTTTAATCCGTGCCAATTCCGTCTAATTCTAGAGAAACCGAACAAGGCCTAAGTGTCCGGGAACAGGGAGCCATACTCGATCGATAACCACGGTCATGTGTTGCGCTCACCCCGACTAGCTGAGCAGACTATCGTGGAGTAGACTGAACAAAGCAGAAATGCAGTTTCGTCAGAAAGCAAAATTGTAGCGAGAAGTTGTACCGTGGTTCGTGCTTTTGTGGCAAAGGGCTGCTTGTTGTGCCAGAATAATAGCACACGCGTGCAAGGGTGTTCTGTGCTTGAGTGCAGGATCACGATATAAAAGAGCTCCCTAATCCCAATGCCTCACAAGCACAGAATAGTCCGACAAGGAATGTGCATCTCTTATTTCGCTCTAGCAATTTTGCTCCTTTGCCTGCTCTTTATAATAGACCAAAAGATTTGAATACATATAGTGCACTTCAGTATGCACACCAACCAACTGTCATCCTAATTAAATTTGAGCACCTCGTAATAAAATGCAGACGGAGAACAGGACGCCCCCGGCGGGAGAGAGCCGCCCCTCCCCCTCTCCGACCAGCATCCCCTTCCTCTTCCTCCCCCTGTCGCCACCGCCGGCAGGGGCCGCCAAGCGTTGCCCTGGAGGCGCCAGCGTCGGCGGGTGGCTTCTTCCCGCGCCAAGGAGGCAATGGTCGGGGCCCTTTTTTCCGATAGCGGTCCGCACAGGGCGACGGCTTTCAGCCATGGCTGGGTAGCGACGGCACGGCGGCGGGCTCGTGGTGCTGCGGGGGCGGCGCAGCGTTGCGAGGCGGCGGGTTGAGGCAGGGTGGCGCCGGTTAGGCTCATGCAGCCCAGCTGCTTGATGCGCAGCTCGTACTACATATGGCGGCTGGTAGCGTGGGCATGGGTAGCAGCGATGGCGGCCAGCTCCTGTTCAGCAGGGCAGTGGACTTCAGGTGCCCAATTCTGGGCCTGGCCAGACCCTGTTTGGACTGGTGTGTCCCCTAGGGATGCTTTACAGACCCGCTGGGTCCGCCTAGACCTAACTATGACTGGTGTGTCGTGTGACCGCGTCCGGTCGACTCTCCCTTGGTGGGAGAGGCGGTTCCCTCATGTGTGGCTAGAGTACTGCTGACCATGCTTCAAACTACCCTTCGTCTTCATCGTGCAGGCGTCATGACATAGCTTCGGTGAGACGAAGATGTTGGCTTCGTGACCGTGGTGGCGCATGTTGGTGGGTGGTGAGCTTGTTGATGTCGAGGCCTCGACCTCGCGGGGCTCCTGTGGAACGGATCGTCCCTGGGTGTGGATAGTGTTTTTTAGGGGAAACCCTTGTCGTCTCGCTCGACACCGACGCGATGCCGCCCTAGGGTGGCGCCATTCCTTCCTAGAGGGTGCCTTGGCTACCCTATGTCCACTCCCCTCTGTGTGTCGGAGGATACCCTAGGACCAGCGCTCTGGTTAGAGCAGCAAAGTCCTTTCTCTTCTTCTTGATGGTGTTGTTTGATACTTGACGATTCGGCGTCAGGAGCGTGGTGGAAATTCTCTGCCAGGCACAGTAGTTTCGGGTCTCCATCATTTAGTCGATCCGCTATGTTTTTGTTTTGTTTCTTCTTTTTTGTTTTTGGTGTGTGTTTGCTGCTGCCCCGACGTTTTCTTTTGTTTATAGTCTCGCTAGTTGTATCTTGTGGTTGCTATATTAGTATAGCACGACAAAAGACTATTTCGAGAAATAAAATGCAAACGAAAGGCATCCAATTTATTTACCAATATTTCATAAACCAATACATGCATCAAAGGTTCACCAACATTGCTGACTCGGTTATTTGAAACTGAGGTACTACCTTTTACATTTCTTTTCACCAGTAACATACACCCGACAATAGAACTTTTACAAGTTAGAGTGGTTGGCATTTTTAATAATCGTCCACGGGCCTCAATCTAACGGTAAAAAATGTGGCGGAACAAACCCGGCGGAAAGAGATGGAAAAAATAGTGTGGGGCCAGAACAAAATTAAGGTGCGACCAGAACAGAAAAAACTATGTTATTTTTAGAAGTCGACCGCTCCGGTGCATACGGTCTAAAATCCATATTTCTTTTTGAAAAACATCAAATAGCCAACCGATTCCTCCCAAGGCCAGCGTCGCTCCTCAGTCTCTCCACTGATCCAGACTCCCTTCGTTCCGACGCCGCTCGATCACCTCCACCCAATGACAGTAGCCGCTGTTCCCCTCGATCTGCCATTGTGATCACATCCCGAGAACGACCGTCGCCATCGTCCCACTCCCCCGTCCCGCTCGACCGCCGCGTCAGTGCTTTGATCTGGTTCGAAGGTGAGGGGCGCGCGGTGACGGAGGTGATGAGGCTGGGTATGATAGTCAAATTAGGAACGCGTCTGTATTCTAAAATCTGAATTAGATGCCAATGGATTTTATGTCAAAGATTGATAGAAGTAATCAATATTTTTAATCAACAGTTAAAAAAAATTACAGCCAACAGAACTGGACGAAACTCGGCGAAAAGAAAAGTTTCACCCTAATCACCATAAAACAACTCTAGAACTTTATGTCGCCATGTAACCATCGTCTTAGCACAAACGGTGAAATAAAAAGGTGAAGCAGAGGTTTTAAACATGTTTGTACCATATGCCACTAAGTCCACTCTGTAATCACGCAAATCACTACAGAACAACTGGATTTACATGCACAACATCGCATTTTATAAGAAACAGTAAAACTGAACCACTTACGTCTAATCACAGCAATTTGGAGCCCTACTAAACGCTTCGGTTCGTACTCCCACTGCACTCCCACTGTTTAGAAATATAAAACGTTTTAATTTTGGAAATCGAATATATCTAAACATCTTTAGTGTATAGGTTAATAGAGATTTGGAATAAACCTATATACTCCCTCCGTCCAAGAATAGATGTCTTAAGTTTTTCAAATTTTTGATGAATCTATATACTAAATAGTGTCTAGATTCATTTAAATTTTGACAAATTTGAGACATCTATTTTGGGACAGAGGGAGTACTAAAAGTTTTCTAGATACATGTCTTATATTTCTATAAACTAACATAGTATTATCTAACCCGCAGCGTCACTAACCATTGGCATTGTGTTTTTTTTTCACTTACCGGTGGCATTGGTGGGTAATTTATTTTTCTTTTTCACTTACCGGTAGCATTGGTGGGTAATTTCTTTTTCTTTTTCACTTACCGGTGGCATTGATGTGTAATTTATTTTTCTTTCTCACTTACCGGTGGCATTGATGGGTAATTTATTTTTTGGTCAAAGGGTAAAGCCGTCCAAAAAAATACAGGTACTATAAGAAACACTCATTCCTTTATTATTAGGTATAGAATAGATATAGATATAGATTTCACTTACCGATGATATTGGTGGGTAATTTATTTTTTGATTAAATAAAGTGTAAAGCCGTCCAAAAAAATATAGATACTACAAAAAACACTCCTTCTTTTATTATTAGGTATAAATAAACTAACAGAGTATTATCTAACCCGCAGCGTCACTAACCATGTTTGCTTTGTCGGATCGTTGCAAATACGCCAGCCCACCTTCACAGGCCTGCCACTCGGCAAGCTGAGTTCGGCGTTTTGTTGTTAATTGGGCCCTTGACCACATGAAGCCCATGTTCCATCCATGTGCCTGGTCTCTCTCTAGCCATCTAGCGGCGCCTCCTCCGCTCCCCAGTGTGAACCTGACCGATCATATCTCTCTCCTCGAGCTGCGCCACCTCTCCCCAAACTCGATCTTTGGCAGCGACATGTCCCTCCCGATCTCGACCTTTTGCGCGATGCCCTGGGAGACTTGATTTCGTGGCCTGGTAACCAGACTTGATTCCACTTGGGTCTTTTCCCTCCAACATGGCGGACACAATTTCTGCACTTCCTTGATGCAGTCCATCACTTTCCCCGCTGGTACGGTTTGCCCTCTCTCTTCGGCCTTTCCATGCCTAATTCCAGCACTATTGAGCGTCGGAAGGATGTAACATTCGTCTTGAGAACTTCCAGTTTTTCACTCGCATTTTCAGACAGAGTTTCCGGTTTTGGTCAAATTTTAAGCAATCTCGGCAAAATTTAGACAAATATAGACGATTTCATTAATATAAGGGCGAGTTAGTACATATTATGTCAAATTTGTACATACACCCGAATTTTGACTAAAGTAGGCGAAAGAAAAATAAAAAAACATAGAAATAACTACTAGACGATACCGATGTTGATGTTGTCGGGCGTGCATTTCACATGCCGAAGTTGTGGTAGAAGACGGTGTAGTCGGCGTCCTGGGTGCCGTCGTCGTCGCTCGGCGGCTGTGAGGGACACGACCTGTCTTGACCGGCGTTGTCGTAGTGGCACGGCTGAGAAAAGGGACCGGCCTCGTCGTCGTCGAGGACGGTAAGTGGTGCACCCTGGTAGGCGCGTTGAGCGCGGCCTGGCGCTCGGTCTGCTCCTGCAGACTCCGAACGCGGTCGGCCACCATCCGCTCCCACTCCGCCCTGGACCAGGGTAGGCGTCGGGGGCCTGCATGGGCGGCACGTTGAAAGGATACGGATGTCGCCTAGAGGGGGTGAATAGACGATTAAAACTTTTCCTAGAGTGGCTCAACAAAGGCGGAATAAAACTAGTGTTTACTTTGTTAAGCACAACCTAGAACAACTAAGGTTCACCTATGTGCACCAACAACTTATGCTAAGCAATACAAGCAACAAAGTGATAGCAAGATATATATTACTTCAAGCACGAAGGCTATCAGAATGTAAAGTGCATAAGTAAAGAGCTCGGTTATAGAGATAACCGAGACACGCGGGGACACCGATATTTTACTTTGAGTTCCTTCCAACATGGAGTACGTCTCGTTTGGAGAGGGGGTGGTATCAAACCACCAACGCCATAAAAGGCCTCCCTTATTCTCCGGTGAATCTCACCCCAACGGAATCGATTCACGCTTCCACTATCGGTGCACTTGTCGGTGGCAACCGTAACCTCTCACAAGGTTGGGGCACTTCTCCACAACTTAATTGGAGGCTCCCAACAAATGCCACAAAAGGCCACAATGCCATCAAGGCCACAAAACCGTCTAGGGTTCCAAGAACCCAAGAGGGACAAGCTCCATTGAGTCACACGAACCAAATCCTTCAAGGAGAACTCAAACCGATGCACCAAATGCAAATGGCAAGAACACCACAAAGGTGCTCAAATCCCTCACTCTCAAGTTCCAACAAAGCTACTAAAACTATTGAGGGAACAAGAGAGGAGGAATCAAAGAGAGAGACAAAATCTTCCAAAATCTAGATCCTCAAAGATGCACTCACAAAGAGATGAATCGGTTAGGTCAAAACATGGATCTAGATCTCCTCTCTCTTCCACTCAAATATGGGCAAAATATGGGTAAGAATCATCGGAGGAAAAAGATTAGGCAAGCTTCAAGATCTAGAGCAAGTGTGGACTAAGCTTAGCCTAATAGATGAGGAAGAAACACTTAAAACACAAAACGGGCAAAGCAATATATAGGACTGGACAAAATCTACCCGTTGGGTTGTTTTTCAGAACGGACCGGTACTACCGGACAATGCCAAGAAATCGAAACAGCAGCCGTGCATGCGAGGTGGGGCCAGCTGAGCGGCAGCGTGCGCGCGGCAGCCAGCCAGGCAGAGCGCACGGGCGGCAGCGCGGGCGCATGCAAGCGCAGCAATGCGGGCCCAGGCAGGGGCCAGCAGCATGGCAGAGCAGCAGCAATTGCGGCAGCGCGCGGGGCAGCAGGCGCGCGAGCTGGAGAGCGGGGCCAAGCGGGGCCGGCAGGCAGAGGGGCCCAGCGCGGCAGCGGGGCCTAGCGCGAGCGGCGGCGGCACGCGCGGGACTGGGCGAGGCAGCGCGCGAGCGCGAGAGTGGCGGCGGCTGCACTCGCAGGTCAACGCACGCGGGATCTGGGAAGCGAGCGGCACTACGCGTGTGCATGGAACGGCAGAATGGACGAAAATAATCTTAAAAAAATAACAATTTTACGAAATAAACTCCGGCCAAAAGAAATTCATGAAACTAACCCTTTTTGCAACGCCATACAGCGTGGCGCCGCACCTTGAAAAGCGGCGCCATTCGCCACAGACGCCAACAGGAGCCCATGGTCCGTCCCGATAGTCTGGCGCCTTGCGCCAAGATCTGTAGTCTAGGCTGCTATACTGCACCGTGACTTTAGGTCTTGTACCAACAAGGCCTTTCTCCTAGACTCCAAGCCATTTCCTCTCGCACACACAGAGCTGCGGTAGCATGGCGGCTCTTCTCCCCCCTCCACCTTCTCCCTCCTAGTGTCCAAATCGGAAGCCTCTCTCCGTGGAGTTCGATCCTCCCAAGTGCCTTGAGGTATTCTTCCCCTTCATCTTTGATTTGACCCATTAATTTCTTGTTTTGGTCCATATCTTGTAAACCCTAGTTTGTTTTGTAAGATGCATGGTAGAATGTTCTTGTATTGGCATATGGGTTGGTATTGTGTTAATGTTAGCATGGGTATCTATTGAGTGTGTTGACCATGGTATTGTTGTTGTGATTATGTTAGGCATGGCAAGAATTGTTCATGTTCACCATGTAGACAAGGATGCTTTTTTTAGAGGTAACATAGAACCGGACCCGGACGAGCTCGATTTGGTGTTTGAGCGTACTCCAACATATGGCGAGGTCTTGGAGCAATTGAGGATTGAATTGAAATGGATGGACCCAAAGGATGATATTGAGTTGGAGGGAAGACATAATGTTGGCTTGGGAATGCATGTCCGTTGGAAGACCATGTGTATCTTCTCTGAGGCCCGTTGGCTTGCATACAAGGAGGTGGTGGCCGAATCACTAGACAAGGCTCTTGAGCTATTTGCCACCAAGAAAGTTGGTAGTTCATTGTCTTTGGACTTAAACCGTATGGCATCCCCATTGCGTACTATGAGTCCTCCACCCGTAGACCAAGATCTAAGGCGTGAACCTCCCTTGACCCAAATATTGAGCCCGATTTCAAGACACCAAGATGATGATTGTGGGGGTGAGGATGAAGATGACAATGATGATGTTGAACTCCACGACAATAATATTGGAGATTTAGAGAAATATATCACACAAGATGACATGGACCATGACCTCCCGTATTCTCGAGGCTATGCATCGGACTCGGATGATGATGGTCCCGAAGAAGAAGTTGACGAGGAGGGGTTCACGGCTAGAGAGGCCGAAATCCACCATATTGTATTGGGTCGGGACCATCAGGTGCCTTTGTTTCGTGATCTCAGTCTCGCGGATGAAGCCACGGTTGATGGTGGCAAAGGCATTGTGCTTGGACCAAGGACAAGTTCTTACCGGGATGGCAATGAAGTGAATAGTGGCTTTTGCAAAGGATCAAGGTTCAGGACCTTGTTGGAATTTAAGCAATGGATAAAGGACTTCTTGGTGAAGCATCATCGTCCTTACACGGTCGTGCACTCGGACATCAAGAAGCGTTACACGGTGAAGTGCGAGGAGGAAGGATTTCCTTGGATAGTGCGTGCAAGACCATTCAAGGGAGGTCCTGATTGGCACATATCTAGTTGCGTATCAACTCACATGTGCCGAGGCCCGGTGTTGGATGGGAAGGATGCGAAGAACGAGCACCGGCAACTCACCTCTGAGTTCCTCGCTTATAGGCTTTCCAATGACATCGCGTCGTTTCCAATAGTGACCATCAAGCAGGTTATAGAGTTTGTGAAAGCCCTCTTTCACTACGAGGTGAAGTACGGGAAGGCATGGAAGGCTAAGCAAGCCGCATTCAAGATGTTGTATGGTGATTGGGAGGAATCTTATAACCAAATCCCAAGGTTGTTGTTAGCGATGGCCAATGCTAACCCCGACATGGTTCATGTGGTTGAACCTTATGGGAACAAGACAAGGGTTGTAAACGGGAAAACCGTGCGAGTATTTGGCCGTGCATTTTGGGGTTTTGAGCAATGTGTCCGGGCTTTTGAACATTGTAGACCGGTCATCTCTGTTGATGGCACCTTTATGACCGGACAATTCAAAGGCACTATCTTGATTGCAATAGCCAATGACGCGAACAACCGGTTGATTCCTTTGGCGTTTGCTTTGGTGGAGGCAGAAAGCAATGATAATTGGGAGTGGTTCTTCTATCTTTTGAGAACCAAGATATTAACCCCTCAAAGGGAGATATGTGTCATCTCTGACCGTCATCAAGGAATTCTCAATGTTGTGATGATTGATATTCCCGGCCATGCTCCATTGCACCATCGTTGGTGCATGAGACACTTTTGTTCAAACTTTTATAGGGCATGCAAGAGCAAGGATTTGTCTGATGATCTACAGGATTGTTGCCTCGCTTTCACGGAACGTCGTTTCTCTAACTTGTACAACAAATTGCTAGTCAACAAAGAACTCAATGCCGGTGGTCGCGAGTGGCTCAATAGGAACATTGAACATATGGGAAAGTGGGCACGAGCTTTTGATGACGGTGGCCGGAGGTATGGCCAAATGACAAGCAACATGGCAGAGGCATTTAACAAGTTGCTAAAAGGTGTCCGTGCATTGCCCGTCACGGCAATAGCCCGATATACATTCGACATGATGAATGGGTATTTTCTGAAATACTCACATGAAACGGACCGACATATTGCGGGGGACAACAAGAACAAGTACAAATACAAGTTCCCTCCGAAGGTTGACGATTGGATGCAATTTCAGACAAGGAAAGCGGATTCCCAAGTGGATAAAGGGGAGGAGTCCTAGCTGCTGGATGTACGGAGTGTACCGCGCATCATAACGCATCTTGCCGGACAAGACCTCGTGGTACCTAAGTCGAAGGGGTTGAAGCTCCTGCAAACATACAATGGGAAAATGTTAGATTTCCATCTAAACAAACATGGCATCTTGTTCGACTTGCATTGAAGTTTTTAGTACCTGTCTCTTCTCCGACATCTTGTAGGCACGGTGTTGAACATCATAGTGAGCATTGTTTAGAAGGGGGTTTAGAGTCATCCTACATATTCAAAACAATAGAGAGAATAAAAACAATTACAAAATGTCCATCTTATAGTTCTAGCATCTAGAATTGCAAGCTAAATCAACTATCTTATAGTTCTAGCATATAGTTCTAGCTTTTGTCCATCTTATAGAGACATCCTACATATTCATCATACTCTACCTATAGTTCTAGCATCTAGAATTGCAAGCTAAATCAACCAACTAGAGTTCTACCATATAATTGTAAGATAAATCAAAACACCAACTAGAGTTCTACCATATCTCCATCTTACTCTAGCCATATGGAATTGCTAATATGAAAAAGCACCTAACATATACTTCAAAGATAAATAGACCAACTAGAGTTGTACCAAAGAGTACTATGCCATATCTAAACCTAAATATCAAATAAGCATTGCAATGGTTCAACTCAATCTCTACATCTAATTGAACCTAGGGTTTCACCGAAATTTGAACAAAAGGGGAAATTAGCAAGAAATTTTTTGACAAATAGCAAGGGATTTGAGAGGAGATACCTGGGGAAGGGATTGGGAGCAAGATCCTTGGACAAATCCAGCAATTCTTGGGTTTTTGGAGAGGGGAATCACCGGGGCCGAGAAACCCTAGCCGCCATGCGCCTCTGGCCCGAGAGGAATGGGCTGGGAGGGAGGCGCGCTGGTACAAGACCTAAGTGCGGCGCCAGCGAACGGCGCCAAGACTACACAAGGCGCGCCAGGCTACAAGGCGCCGCACTATCGGGACCGGGCCCGCGGGGCTCCACGCTGGCAGGTGCGCGGCGTCAGGCGTAATGGCGCCGCTCTTCAAGGTGCGGCGCCACGCTGTATGGCGTTGCAAAAAAGGTTAGTTCCGTGAATTTTTTCTGGCCAGAGTTCATTTCGTGAAATTGTTATTTTTTTGGGTTATTTTCGTCCATTCTGCCGCATGGAACGAGGCAGTTGGGCTGAGAAAATCCTTCCAGGGCCGGCCGGCGGTACTACCAGGCGTACTACCAGAAAATGGTGCCAGGCCAGGCAAAAAATAAACCGTGACGCTCAGATGTGGGCGGTAGTACCGGCCCGCCTGGGCGGTACTACCGCTCGGCCCAGTAAACAGATTTTTTCTTTTCTTTTTAAATAAGACCGGCAAATATTCAAACGAGTGTAACTTTTGATTGGAAGCTCCGATTGATCCGATTCCAATTGTGTTGGATAGAGGACGACAAGGGCTTCCCAATAAAAAGTGAAAATATTGATTATCACCAAGTGAGAAAGTATCAAGTAGAATAATGTGAGATACCTCACTTGGTGAGAAACCGAAAAGCCGCATAAATCAAAATCGCAACAAGATACATATAGGAGATCCGATTTTGATGAACAAGAGCTTGTTATGGAGATTACCACAAGCTCTATATTCTCACATGAATAAGACCAAATAACAACCAAATACAATGATGCAAGTATGCAAAGGTTTGAGCTCTCTCCGAACGATGTGACCGAATTACTCATTCGAGAGCCCCTCTTGATAGTACGGTTATCTATCCTAAACCTGGTCTCCCACACACAATATGAGACCGGCAAAAGGGAAAACCTATCAGGATTATACCTTTGCCTTGAGCAATCCACTTGAGCTCGATGTAGACGATCTTGTCCTTCTCAAGATGGAACGCCTTTTTTAATTCTTTATCATCGATCCATGATCACCAAGGATGGCAAGCAACAAACATGAGATCTTCTATAGATAGCGCATTTTGAGCTTGCACAACATATCTTCTTCTCATTTCATCGACCTTAAAGCCGACGCAAGCTCCAAGCGATGCCAATGGACAATTCCTACAAGTACAACTTAATACACACATTAGTCCATAAAGATTGTCATTAATTACCAAAACCACACATGGGGGCCCACATGTTCTTTCACACGTCGTTCAGGGAGCGCTTCAGTGCCATCTTCATGACGAACTTGTCCTCGTCGACTAGGACGGCCAAGTTCGCTGGCTCGGTCTTCGGCGTGCGCAGGTGAAGTCGGCCAGTCGGCGATGACGGCGTGCGGCCTTCATTGATGACGAGGCCGCGTGAGCGCGTCCTCGGCGGCGAGCGCATCGGCGACTCCACCTCCCACTTCACAGGCTGGAGCGGAGGGTGGCGCGAGGCGACTGTGGCCAACGGTGGCACGTCGTATGGCGACGCATGGCCGACGAGACGGGCGGTCATTGTCCGGCGGTCCGGCGCGGGAGCCGAGGCGACGGGATGAGAATGACTTGGCTTCACACGCTGACAGGGCGGGGCCATCGGCTGGGTTTTTTTTTTACCGATTTCGCGTTCGGCATTCCAAAGCGGTTCCATTACCTCAGGTTTGGTCTGAAAACCACGGATAAAAGTTGTGCCAAATCTGATAGAATTGGCGTCTTATAAACACGTGGATGAATTTTCTTTGTCAGGATAAAAAAATGGGTGTAGGATGGCCTCCCTAAGAATGCTTGTGAAGATGCTCTTAGCGGATGCTCTGCGCGCTCTTTCTGGTGGAGCCGGCGGCCGAGGATGTGGATCATCTGAAGGTGTCAAGGTGCTGCAGGTCCCCACGCCGGCTTTCTATATGAAGCGATGTGACCATGCATCTATCTGCAATCCTGCTATTCACTTCGTTAGGGAGCTGGACAAGGTGCTCGAGACAAAAAAGGAACCGCAGGATGCATATGGTACTTTCAAGTATAATTATTTTGAAACCAAAACTGAACGCACCATATTGTTTCATTACAACTAAGTCTGCGCCCCTGGAAGCTTTGGAAACTCATCACGGGATGCACTCATCTATCATTTGCATCAATATTTCAGACAGCAAGGTACATAAGATTCCATATTACATCTTCCGTAATGTAATTCTTTTTTTTACTTTGAGTGTAATTCCGTTGATCTTACCTATTCCGAAGGTCACTGATGGATTTTTTTTTTTGCTTAATATAAATTCAGTAACTATTTCGAATTTAGATTGAACGATTTGTGCTGCAGCTTTTATATACTTGTAGATAATCTGTTTGATGTAATTACAATAAGGCTGCAGATCATCGTTACTGAAGATACATAAGCTTATGTTATGTTCATATTTTGGATTTTAGAATTGAAATAGATCCACAAACAAGAACAGGCTTATTCATATTTGTGTCATGCATAATCTAGGATAGGCCGTTCTATTGGTGACATTCATCAATACTAATGTGTTTGCAAAATCATATAGGATAACAAGGAATTACGATTTTCCAACTCAGGAACACACTTTGGAGATAACTTCGTGGAGAGCAGTGTAAGTGGAATAATTTTGCTATATCTGAAACTTTACTCAACCTATTCCCAAACGCTTGCCTGGCTTAAAATTCTTACTTGGATTTTTTGGAGAGGCATATGTGAGCTTCAAATGAGAAATCCTCTCTGCCTTTGGTTGCTAATACTGGAAAGGAGGATTTATAATCTGGAAAGGACGATGAGGTGAGCTTGATACATGACGCCTACACTCCCCCAATCATACATTTGATCTTCGCGATGATTTCATCTTTATTGCATATTTCTGATAGCAATAGATAATTCTTGTTATGTTGTAATTTGTCAATATAGTTGAACTGATTGCAAATACATTATAGAATTCTTACTGGTTATCTACATTATTTTTGCACTATACAGTTCCACAAAATATTGATTGCTAATTCGTATACTTCAAGTTTCTTTCCTTCAGACTGTAAGAAATGCAGTTGTGAGAAAACTCTTTGATCAAGAAGGAATTGAAGGAGGGTTTTCAGTTCGTAACTGATGGTGATACACGAAATGAAGACTGATAAATAATAGTTTGGTTGGTATAGTGTTGGTTAATGTCGACTGATTATTCTTTGGCGCTATTTCACCCAATTGTTCAATCTAATCAAGATTTCTCATACCCTTAATTTTGTCGCTCCTTGAATTTTATTAGCTTGCGATTTTGTGCATGATGTATTTCCACATTCAGTTATATTGCATGGGATAAACACATATAAGTTGTTCCTAGATTTTATGAGCTGCAGCTTCTTGAATGATGGTTTGGTGTAGTTGATTATGTTAAATGTTTCACCGGGTAAACCCAGATAAGTTGTACATATATAAGATCTGGTTTGTTCTGCTTGAGAGTTGCCATTATTTTTTTGTGGTGATTGCCTGCAGGTTTTGAATAATAGATATTGCCATGTATCATTCTTGGACATCTGGTCCATCGAGTAAGGGCGATTAACATCATAGGTCAGATGATTGGTTTGATTATTTTGGACGGAAATCAGTATTCATGATAGAAGGAAAACCCATGACATCATAAAGCGTGGAATGAAGTATGTGATTTCGTTTGTGGTGTGAACCACGTCAAAAACTTGAGCTTGGCGATTGTGAGCAGGGCGATGACTGATTTGCAACGGTGTTATCGATAAATAGGGGTGGGAACGGTTGGTGACTTTGTCGAATACCGAGTCTCGAGTTCTAGATATACAACCTAGGTCTGAACTTCATTGGTTGTATCTGACAAAGACGCACCTCTAACTCTTTCCATGCTAAAGTAATTGTCTGGATATTGCTCGGACATTCTCCGGGTTTAAAACTCCTGTTCTAAAGTGGTTTTGATCCGTCGACGATGGTTGTTGTTGTTGTGGGTTGATGTTCGCTTTGGCGGTCATCACGACACTTGTGAGATTTTTCTCTTGGAGGCATAGCTTTTAGAGGTCCTTTTACGTAGTTCAGTTGTTGTCAATGATGGTCATTCTTGTTGCGGGTTGATGTTCGCTTTGGCAGGGCCATTTCTTTTTTCTTTGTGATCCCTTTGTTGGTTGTGTGCATCCTTGATATCTAGACTATCTCCTAACATTATGATATTGCATAAGTAAGGTGTAATTGGTATCAGCTTTATATTGATATATTTCCTTCAGTGGAAAATAAAGCTAGAAAGGGCAAGGAGTGATACGTGCCGAACTAGTAGCTACTAGGAGATTCTAAGTGTCATTACCGAAAACCAATGTGACGAAGAGAACGCACATAAGAGATATATATGTTGGATAAGTTATATGCATTTCTGACGACGTAAATCATTTGGTATCCGTGGATCATTCTATGACGGAGTTCGCAGCATGGAGTGAGTACTGTTCCCATGATTGCAGATGCACCATGGATGGGGTAGGGCTACTACTATGTGCAAAATGTGGGCCGAGGACACACGATGCAAACTAAGGTGCAAACTAAGCCCATACATGGGTTGTTGGTGCGGTTGTGGCTGATGTCTGTGGTCGGCATGGTACGATCTGATGCCGACAATGAGGGCCATGAAGCCTTCAGTGTGCTTGATCTTGTTCAAGCAGCCCGTGGTGTTCGTGATCAAGAGTGCATAATCACAACACAAGAGAGCTCCATAATCCCAATGTCTCCCAAGCCCACAATAGTCACATGTCAACATAACACACAAACACAAATTGTCTGTCTCTGTTCTCTAATATAAACGACGAGATACCACGAGCAACTGTTGGGGACCTACCAAGTACCAACCATCATCCCTGCATTCATTTTGAGCATCTGGTAACAAAATGCAGACACAAAGATTTCAAATGCAAACACAAAGATTTCATGACCAATGCATGCACGAAAAGTTCATCGACATTGCTGACTCGGTAATTAACAATTGAGGTACTACTACCTTTTGCATTTCTTTTCCCCAGTAACCATACACCCGGATAATAAAACTCTAGATCACCATGTAACCAACTCACTAGACCAAACGGCGAAAAAAGAAGTAAGGCAGACGCCCTAAACATGCTTGTACCATATCCCGCTAAGTCAACTCTGACCGCGCCAATCACTACAGGTCACAGGAGTAAAGGCTAACAAGAACAAAGGGATTTACATGCACATCAGCACAAGGTAATTAACAGTACCCCCTTCTAGAATCACAGAAATCGGCTCGGGATGAAGTCATGGACCCTGATCGGGTAGCTGTAGAACTCCTCGTTTCGAGGATCCGAGAACCCTTTCCGTCGACGCAGGAATGGTGTGAACCATGAGAGCCCTCGGTCGGCCTCGTGGCCCCTCACCTCCAATGTGTTGTCCAGACCAGACGCGACAATCAGCGCCACCGTTGGGCCAGAACCAAACACTGTGTTTATGATGTCATTGAACTGCAGCAACAGAAAACATAGACAATGGACTCAGAGATCAGAATTCACACACCAGGAGTTCAGGTAATGATGTTAAAGGATTGCGGAATATACCCATCCTGCATTTGTATGGGCAGGTCCACGGCCAGCAGAAGCGGTATACTCAGAGAAATACTGAGGGATCGAGATGCCAAGGAACAAGGATAATCCAATGATGTAGATGTTCCTTATCGAGTTATTATTTTGAAATTGCCCGAACGAGACTCCCACAGCAGCTGATATCAGTAAAGTTTGCACAAATTAGGAACTAATATAACAAAACCATATATAAGAGCCCAAAAAGGGAGTGCTGACTCGACTCACCTACGATACCAAATAAGATGCAGTAAATTGCTGCAAAGATTGGCAATGGAATTGATGCAAAGAATGCACCAAATTTCCCTGCAAGAATAGAAGTTTCAGAACTTGACCCAGAATTTATCTTTCTTTCCTTTGGTAACAACAAAAGGTGAGAACAGAGGACTACCAAATATGGAGAAGAATATCATAAAGCCAGTTGATATCTGGATCACCCTCCTACTGCCAACTTTTGTTAATCCAAGTAGCCCAATGTTTTCGCTGCATTATGTTGAAAAACAAGTGTAGTACTTTCAGTTGATATAAGGCATAGCATAAGTAAGTAGTTCTACAGAAACTTTTGTCTCCAGAAACAATACACTGAATTGTATTCCAAAGCAATGTCAAAGAAGTGCATCACTATAGTATTTCTAAGTTATATCTCCAAAGAATACCAATGCCCTCACGAGCCACTGTCAGATTGTACTATTATTATCAAGTCATCAACTAGATGAACATTAGTTGCCAGTTTGCTGTGGGGTACTGGAGCCTACAGCTTGGCTAATATGGCAAGTTCACAGACTTGGATTTCAATTCAACCGACCCAGATTTCAGTTCACAACTACCCAAGACGCTTCGCACTATTTTTGCGCACTTTGGAAAACTTTGCACCGCTACGGAGAGGGGGTCTGGACTCTGGAGATGGAAGAGTAAAGAGAAGGGCATGTGAACAGCAGTGGCAACACAGTGGCATAGGCAAAAGCAGCAGTTGCAACGAAACATTGAACCACGACTTCTATGTCTTTGTTGATTCGCTTAGCTTTTGGGCCGGCTTTGAAAGCCCAGCTAGCCCAGATGGTGGTGACCTAAAAGTAGGGTATTAGGTTTCGCCTCCCCTCATAAAAGCCGCAGCACACAAAGACATATTAGGTTTTCACTCCCATCCTCATAGCGCCGCCACCCGCTGCACACAGTTCATCTCTCCCCATAAGAGTTTCTCCCATGGAGCAACGTAGATCATCGCCACCCATGGCCTAACCCGACGGCCACCATACATCGTCGCCACCCATGGCCTACCCTGTGGCCACCTTAAATCATCACCACCCATGGTCTACCCCGGCGGCAAGGCCACGGGGAAGAACTCGTCGCCGTTAGAGCACCTCCGTCACCTATCCAAGTAGATCCAGCTGGAATAGTGATGGTGTGTTGTGATGAGGATGAAAGCACCTCCCGGTTAGTCTCTGTCTCCTTTCTTTGTTTTACTACTAATTATAGATCTCGATATTTTTTTCTCGATAAAGGATGCTTAACTCAAAAGTTTGCATATTCTCTTTGTTTCACTATTCCTTTCTCTCCTCTCGATGGTCTTGTTAGTTTGTTCTAGATCAAGATCATGGTTACTCTCCCTTCTTATCCTAGGAAAAAAATTGAAAACGAGGTTGACACCCCCACCCTTCCCCGGTTTCAATCTATGTCGGCCTCTCCCAACCACTAGATCTCATGTCAACCTCTCCGGTTTACCACCACGGGCAGCATGACCTAGTACGTGTGCTGCCTTGAAATGACTTGAGACGAAGATCGAGGAGCAAGAAAGGAAGAGTGCGCATCTCATGCACCTAGGGTGCTAATTGAAGCTCGACCTAGCTTGGCACGCGACTACTTGAGCTTGTGGTTGGAACTTGTGTTATTAATTCTTGTAATGTTCAGATCTTGGGTTTTAAAGTCGACTTTCAAGATGGAACTTTTGGATTTCAAGTTGACACATATTGGTTTTGAGTTGAAAGCTGGTTAGAGTCGATGGAGACTAGAGCTCTTTGATAAATCTGGTGCACTTCCTAGATCTCCTCACCTCGGTCATGTCCGGCCTTCACCACCAGATCCATGGGGGTGCTTTCACCCTTGAGCATCTCCTCACTAGATCAAGTTGATTCAGGTCGTCAATGGGCTCTTTTTCCGATAGATCTGGTGGCAAAGGGAGAGTTGGAGTGGGTGGTCCTAAGGATGGAGGCTCTGGTGCTAATGGCCCAGATAAGGTAGACCTTGTCTATTTGTTTTCTTGGTTGCGTCATCTTTCTCTTATTCACTGTGTCAGGCGGTCACCAGGCTTCCGCGTAAGCACTAGATGGAAGTTGGTATTTACATGGCTAAAATGCATGAATACATTCAGGAGAGAGGAGGGGGTCCTTACACAGATACAGATGAGCCAGCTGGGGCGCCAAAGATCCCTTCCAGGAACATCCCAATGCCCTGCATATAGACATTTTATAAATAGCAGCCAAGAAAAAATCACACAAGAGTCAAAGACTTAAACTAGGACCACTCTAGCATTTCCATCTAATCAAATCCTTTTTTAGGCAACAAAAGGAAACCATTCAATTCAGAATATTTACGAATAACCATATATCATATCTCATTTATTACTTGTAGAAGATTAATTAGAAGAAGAGCCCCTCCTAAATCCATTTCAGGTACTCCCTCCAATCCATAATAAGTGTGACACTTATTATGGACCGGAGGGGGTACAAAACATATTTCCCATTGATGCCCTTATAAGAGAACTTCGGATATAACAGTCACCTGCAAACCAATACTTCGGCTAAGAACATGAGCTGGGGGTGGTGTTGCACCAGCCAGACGTGCAGTCGCGAAGTGTGCACCGGTTGACTACACAAGAATATGAGATAACACAATTAGATGCTAGAAACACACAAAAGAATATAGAACAAAGGGAAAAGCCAGATTACAACAGCATTTGGCCTCAGTCTTAACCTCAAAAGCTGAAACAAGTACAGCACCCATCATTCCAAATGAATGACCTGCGGTGAAGATTGGTGTACCCCACTGGAAAGGGTATGGAATTTTGATCCTGAAAGAAAATGTGTGCAAAGAGTGGATTAAAAATGGCTGCTTGAAAAATTTACGATCTGAAAAGTTAATTCATAAGAAATATCCTTAAGAGCTATACCATGGTGCAGATGACATAAGGAAAGACTTATCGGTGCGGCAGTGCTGCTGTGTCTTGAGTGAAACACGGTTGTATGCACCAGCAGCAGTAAGGATAGCTGCAAACGCCCACACAATGCTGATACAGAGAAGCAACGAATACCTCTCGAACAAGAAAGATGTCCGGTCATGGATATGCCTGAAGTAATGTGGCACATACTGCACACAGCAAATTGAACAGTTGGTTTCCTAGCGCTTCATAAATCATAACATAAATAAAACGGAAATTAATAAATATTTTCATCAAAATATAATACAGATTTCAGTCATTACCTGTTGCACAACAATCGCAAGGATTAGCATTGGCAACCCAATCTCCACACATTTACCGACCTACCATGGAAAATAAACATTATATGTTTCCATTCTTTCTTTTGGTAATGTTCAGTCCTCTGGTAAAATATAAAAATCATACCTGAGGAAAGCCGAGTTGAAATAGTCCAAGACCAACGACACAAACAACAGGGGTCATTATTACAGGACTGAATTTCCTGCAAAGTAAATTACATGAATATTAGTATCTTGAAAAGTCTGGCCTGAAAAGAAAATTATTTGAAGTCCAAAAACTAGTACTACAACATGCATACTTGGCATATGCCCCCCATACTGTGCTGTATCCAAGAATCATGTTAAGGATAGAAGCGACAATTAGAGCCCCTTGAGTTGTTCTCATTGTGTGAAGAAATCTCTGCCAATGCATCAACAAGTATAAGTATCCATATTACCATGTGAAAGACAATTGATAAATCAATCCTCAAAAGAACCATCATTCCCAAGAACATTTCCAAAAACCTGAGCGGGAGCATTGATAAACAATATAAAGGTAAAAGAGTGTCAATTCTGAGCAAATTAGCAGCATCTACCTCTTGGCTAGTTGTGAAGTCATCTGTTGCAACCTCTCTGGCTATTGACAACACTGGGACAACAAATGCGAAGGAAGCATTCATAATTGTTGGAAGTCGTGTCCCAATAAGTGTTTGGAGCAGAGTGTTAATACCGCTCATGAACAGGAACGACTGAATAACACGAGCCTTATCCCCCTAAAAGTAACAACCACAAAAGCAGGGGGGTCAATACTGAATCTTCAAAAGGAAATTGCATTTATGGATTATCAAATCCTATGAATAATAAAAACATAATGATATGCTTACAGGACCACCACCCATTGCAGGTACAATAGTTGACGCGAGCATGACGGTAGAGCCCAACATTACAAGATAATGGAGGAACGCGAGTCCTGCCACCTGAACTGAAGATGATGGCATAGCAGTAACATAGTAAGTGCAAGTTTTACATATCCTAATCACATCCACACAAGTAGATTAATTCCAGCACAACTTTCAGGTGTTCATATGTAAATATGTAGGAGCGACTTGATAAAAGTGTGAAGAACTATCTAACTGAACATCCCAGATTCACATCGAAAATAGTAGGTACAGCTCTTCAAAATTTAATAAAGTATATGCAGTAGCAGATGCAATAATTTCTAAATCAACTGGGGATTTCACAAAATCAATGAAGTCAATTATATCTGGGGAATTTACAAAACTAGAAGATCATTGAACGCAACCAAACAGAAGTAACACCATGAACCATCATGACAGAATCTCTATATAGGTACTAAAAAGTCGGTCTACTTTGTCCCGAAAGCACGGAAACAAATCTCTGTATATGTACAATCGAACTGTACATGGGGGAGCATGGGATTCCCTCTGCTCCAATTCACCGGAAAAAATAAGTAAAAAATAGCGGAGGAGTTAGAGTGAAGCATAGGATTCCATACCCCAAGAAGGATTGGAGTGGACGCAGTAGGCGAGATGGTTGAACTGCTCGTGGGGCGGGTGCATGGCCCCTGCGCCGACCGGTGGGTTCATCATGGGCTGCATCCCCATCCCCATCCCCATCGGCGGCGGCACGCCCACTGGCGGCGGCGGCGGCTGGTTCATCTCGCCCATTGGATCAACAGCAACTCAAGCACTATCTCCCTCTTCTGTTCCTCCTCGGACCACGACACTGCTGCACACGCACAAGAAACAATCAGACGAAGCTCCTCACACCTTTCTCCCCCCTTTTATGCACAGCAGGCAGGCCTCACATTGATTGCACTGATTAACCAGTGAATCAAAACGAGATTTAGGCAATTAATGAGTAGAGTAAAACGCCGCGGGGCAACGGATGGTGGGCAGCACTCCAAAGATTGCGATTTTGCTCTTCTTCTCAGGAAGAGGGAAAAACACAAAAAAACGGCCACTTTGGTAGCAGAAGATTGCCAAGGAGAAGAGAACACAGACAGAGGGGACACTCCAGCTTTGCCGCTGCTTGTATCTCACCCTACTACTAGTTCACAAGAATAGACCACGACTCCATGGACGAATCATAAGCAAAGATGCAAATCTCGACCAAGACCTACGCTGATCCATCTCTCCTCTCTATATGTTATCCAAAAATTGGCAAGAAAGGGACAGGCAGAGAGGAAGAGGAACATCTCAAGAGATGAGAGCTTCCTTCACTCCAATGATTCCTGCAAGTCTGTTCCAAGAAGAATCTCTAAAGAAATGCGGCGAAAAGGATGTAGGAATTAGAAAAAGGCACAAGGCCTCACATCACCGCATTAAAATAAGAGAGGCCAGTAGCACAGAAAAGCGAATCAAAATACAGGAAAAGTTGAGGAGAAAATTCAGAAGCGCAGACCTCCTGGATACTCTCCCGGCTCCCGGAAAGCGCAGAAATCTCCCTGAGGGAACGCTGAGCAAAAGGCTCAAAAATAATCTGTAAAAGTCTTCGCCTTTATTTTCTTCTTATCTCCTTTCTATGGCCATCTCGACTCTCGGGAGAAGCAGTGGCAACAGGACAAACGCAAGATTTTGTAATCTTGTGGCAGCCAAAGGGGAAAAAAGATGGCGAACTCGAAGACTCCGCCTTTACTGCCACGCTAATTTCTTCGTGAGCACTCCACTGATTAGTCACTGATCACAGAGGCGAGAAAGCGAAAACCTTGCGAAAACGATGGGTGTGTGCTCGCTGATGGAGGCCTGATGGGGCTTGGAGCTTTGGACGGATCTAGGTAGCTGGGGTTGCATTGAAAATTAATTGTTTTTTTCGAAAGTTGTATTGAATGCAACAGATTCCGAGGATGGGGAGAGCATTTACTTGATGTGAGGTTCTTCTGCGCCGCTGCTTCCGAGTGCAATCCACTGTCCTAGGTCCCATTCCATTTTGATGATGCGAGGATTTAAAACTGGTAGCCATGATTTCATTCGAAAAGACAAATGTTTGACATAAAAATATGGTATTCCTGTGTCCACGGATAACAAATATAGTAATTGACTTGAGTTTGTCTAAATTTAAATATATCTATACACTAAAATGCGTCTGAATATATTCGAATTTAGACAAAACTATATCAGTTATTTCTGAACGGAGAGAATATATAAGATATTTTATTTTTTACTAAAATTTATCTAGACTTTTTCTTAAGTATGTAAGTTTACATTTTTTTCTCCAAACATATGCATGAAGAAGTCATTCAGATACATATGTTTTAAAAAATACCAAAACATCTTATACTCTCATTGTATTAAAAAGGATGTCACAGATTTATCCAAATTCTAATGTATCTAACACTATTTAGTATATAAATATTTTTGAATTTAGATAAATTTGTGATATCCTTTTTACGATAAAAGGAATAATTTTGAATAGAGAAGTACTTAGAAAAACACAGCTATGTGTCACACAATGAACATAAAAATATCATATCCGCTGGAAAGTATATGTACAACTGGTGCACCAGTCTCTATCGCCATCTTTATAAGTTTGTTTTCAAGATGGTACACCTAATACTTTCAACTAAAATGTAGAAAACTTTTAGATCCAAAACCATAAAATAAATAGAGAAAAAAGTAGAAAATCGCCACATCGAATAGTACCTGATGTAAGGTGGGTTTAAATTTGGTCTAAACAAATTTATCACTTTTGTTTTTCAGTTTAAGTTTCTAGTTTAATTTTTTTTTGTGAAATGTTAGATAAAAGGATTATTCCCTTGTAGATACATGCAATTTGAATATGAAATTATTGTGCCTCACTTGCTTGGATGAGAGATCGTGCGACTATCTAGCGGGTATTTCATAAGACTCAGTTCAGTATCTATAAAAATAAAAAATGTATTCTAAACATGGCATCGCAAGTTGAAACATATTGGTTCTCACAAATTGTTTTCTCTGAAATTGTAGTAGACTTCAAGCATAATCTTTTTTTATTTGACTCGTCAAGGTGTTTAAAAGGAATTGGTTCACTACCTAGCGGACTAAAAAAATATCATCGTACTCCAAATAAGGTATTAATCCTTCCTCCGGTCCCAATTAATGTCCTCATATAAGCGCTAGATACATATGAATCTAGATAAATCTCAGGCAATTAATTTGGATCAGAAAGAGAGTAGTAAAAATCATGATGTTAAGTTTGGAAGACAAAAAATATTTTCAGATTCGAGTAGTATTCTTCCTCTTAAATATCTACAATTTGCATATGAAATTATTATGCCTCACTTATCTAGATGAGAGACGTGCAAGAATGTAACAAGTGTTACACGAGAACCAGTTCAATGTCTAACGAAATGAAAATATCTTGTATTCTAAACTAGGAATCACTAGTTGAAAGCATCATTTAGGTGTCTAACGAACTACAAAAATATCATCATATTCCAAATAACGCATTGATGTAGAAAGCATTATGTCATGTATGGAAAAAAAATTAGATTCGGAGAGTATTGTTCCCTCTTGAATACCTTCAATTTGTATATAAAATTATTCTGCCTCATTTTTCTAGAGACGTAAAAAAATCTGGCATGTGTTTTACAGGAATTAGTTCAATATCTACGGAAAAAAATTGTATTCTAAAGGTGGCGTCACTATCATACAACATTGAGCCTTTTTTGTAGAACATATTTGTTATCATATTCTAATAGAAGTTTAATCGTTTTTCTATCATTCTTGTATACTTCCTGCATAATTATTTTTTTGACTGGCTCATTCAGATGTTCAAGAGGAATCAATTAGGTGTCTAAGGAACTGAAAAATGTCATCATATTCAAAATAGCACATTGAAAGTAGAAAGCATGATGTCATGTTTGGAAAACAAAAAAGAAATTCAAATTTAAGGATTATTGTTCCCTCTTGAATACTTTTAATTTGCGTATGAAACTATTGTGCCCTCATTTTTCTAGATGAGACACATGCAAAAATCTATCTGAAAATAAATTGTATTCTAAACTTAGGCATCACTAGTTGAAAGCATTGAGCCTTGTTTGGAGAGCATATTTGTTCTCATATTCCAATAGACATTGAATTTTGTTTCTCTAAAATTCTTGTAGAATTCGTGCATAATCATTTTTCATTGGCTCATTCAGGTGTTCAAGAGGAATCAATTAGGTGTCTAACAAACTGAAAAATATCATTGTGTTCCAAAGAAGGTATCAATAGTTGAAAATATGATATTATGTTTGGTAGATAAATAATATTTTCATATTTGAGGACTATTGTTCCCTTTGAATTACGTTTGGTTTTCATATGAAATTATTGTGCCTAACTTTTCTAGATGAGATCCATGCAAAAACCTAACTGGTGTTTCACAGGAATCATTTCAATGTCTATGGAAATGGAAATAAATTGTATTCTAAATTTGGCATGGCTAATTGAAAGCGCTGGCCTTGTTTAGAGAACATATTTGTTCTCATGTTTCAATAGAAGTTGAACTGTTTCCTCTGAAATTCCTGTAGACTTCATGCATAATCATTTTTTCATTGTCTCATTCAGGTGTTTATTCAGGTGTTTAAGAGGAATCAATTAGGTGTCTAACAAGCTAAAAAAATATCATCATTTTCCAAATAAGGTATAGATAGTTGAAAACATGATATCATGTTTGGAAGACAAATAATATATTCAGATTCGAGGACTATTGTTACCTTTTAATTACCTTTAGTTTACATATGAAATTATTGCGCCTAACTTTCCTAGGTGAGATACATGCAAGAACCTAACTGGTGTTTCGTAGGAATCATTTCAATGTCTATGGAAATGAAAATAAATTATATCTAAATTTGGCATCGCTAGTTGAAAGCGCTGGCCCTTATTTGGAGAACATATTTGTTCGCATGTTCCAATAGAAGTTGAACTGTTTCTTCTAAAATTCCTATAGACTTCATGCATAATCATTTTTTTATTGTCTCGTTCAGGTGTTTAAGAGGAATAATCAGATGTCCAATGTCATGTTTGAATACTAAAAATAATTCTAGATTCGAGGAGAATTGTTCCCTCATAAATATCTTCAATTTGCAAAGGAAATTATTGTGCCTAATTTCCTAGAAGGGAGATATGCAAGAATCTAACTGGTGTTTCACAGGAATCATTTCAACGTCTATGAAAATGAAAATAAACTGTATTCTAAACTTTGGCATCGCTAGTTGAAAGCACTAAGCCTTGTTTGGAGAGCATATTTGTTCTCATATTCCAATAGAAATTGAACTGTTTCCTCTGAAATTCCTGTAGACTTTGTGCATAATCATTTTTCCTTGGCTCATTCAGGTGTTCAAGCGGAATCAATTAGGTGTCTAACAAACTAAAAAATATCATTGCGTTCCAAACAAGGTATCAATAGATGAAAATATGATATCATGTTTGGTAGAGAAATAATATTTTTAGATTCGAGGACTATTATTCCCTTTTAATTACCTTCGGTTTGCATATGAAAATATTGTGCCTAACATTCCTAGATGAGAGCCATGCAAGAACCTAACTGGTGTTTCACAGGAATCATTTCAATGTCTATGGAAATGGAAATAAATTGTATTCTAAATTTGGCATGGTTAATTGAAAGCACTGGCCTCGTTTGGAGAACATATTTGTTCTCATGTTTCAATAGAAGTTGAACTGTTTCCTCTGAATTCGTGTAGACGTCATGCATAATCAATTTTTCATTGTCTCATTCATGTGTATAAGAGGAATCAATTAGGTGTCTAACAAGCTAAAAAAATATCATCATTTTCCAAACAAGGTATCGATAGTTGAAAACATGATATCATGTTTGGAAGACAAATAATATATTCAGATTCGATGACTACTGTTACCTTTTAATTATCTTTAGTTTACATATGAAATTATTGCGCCTAACTTTCCTAGATGAGATACATGCAAGAACCTAACTGGTGTTTCATAGGAATCATTTCAATGTCTATGGAAATGAAAATAAATTGTATCTAAATTTGGCATCGCTAGTTGAAAGTGCTGGCCCTTATTTGGAGAACATATTTGTTCTCATGTTTCAATAGAAGTTGAATTGTTTCCTCTGAAATTCCTATAGACTTCATGCATAATCAATTTTTTATTGTCTCATTTAGGTGTTTAAGAGGAATAATCAGATGTCCAATGTCATGTTTGAATACTAAAAATAATTCTAGATTCGAGGAGAATTGTTCCCAGGTAAATATCTTCAATTTGCAAAGGAAATTATTGTACTACCTCCGATCCTAAATAAGTGTCGCCATTTTAAACTAGAGTTAGTTCAAAACCGTGACACTTATTTTGGACCGGAGGAAGTACCTAATTTACTAGAAGAGAGATATGCAAGAATCTAACTGGTGTTTCACAGGAATCATTTCAATGTCTATGAAAATGAAAATAAATTGTATTCTAAAATTTGGCATCGCTAGTTGAAAGCACTAAGCCTTATTTGGAGAGCATATTTGTTCTCATATTCCAATAGAAATTGAACTGTTTCCTCTGAAATTCCTATAAACTTCGTGCATAATCATTTTTCATTGGCTCATTCAGGTGTTCAAGAGGAATCAATTAGGTGCCTAACAAACTGAAAAATATCATTGTGTTCAAAACAATGTATCGATAGTTGAAAATATGATATCATGTTTGGTAGAGAAATAATATTTTTAGATTCGAGGACTATTGTTCCCTTTTAATTACCTTCGATTTGCATATGAAAATATTGTGCCTAACATTCCTAGATGAGATCCATGCAAGAACCTAACTGGTGTTTCACAGGAATCATTTCAATGTCTATGGAAATGGAAATAAATTATATTCTAAATTTGGCATGGCTAATTGAAAGCGCTGGCCTTGTTTGGAGAACATATTTGTTTTCATGTTTCAGTAGAAGTTGAACTATTTCCTCTGAATTTTCTGTAGACTTCATCCATAATCCATTTTTTATTGTCCCATTTAGGTGTTTAAGAGGAATCAATTAGGTGTCTAACAAGCTAAAAAAATATAATCATTTTCCAAAAAAGGTATCGATAGTTGAAAACATGATATCATGTTTGGAAGACAAATAATATATTCAGATTCGATGACTATTGTTACCTTTAAATTATCTTTAGTTTACATATGAAATTATTGCGCCTAACTTTCCTATATGAGATACATGCAAGAACCTAACTGGTGTTTCATAGGAATCATTTCAATGTATATGGAAATGAAAATAAATTGTATCTTAATTTGGCATCGCTATTTGAAAGCGTTGGCCCTTATTTGGAGAACATATTTGTTCTCATGTTCCAATAGAAGTTGAATTGTTTCCTTTGAAATTTCTATTGACTTCATGCATAATCAATTTTTTATTGTCTCATTCAGGTGTTTAAGAGGAATATCAGATGTCCAATGTCATGTTTGAATACTAAAAATAATTCTAGATTCGAGGAGAATTGTACACTCATAAATATCTTCAATTTGCAAAGGAAATTATTGTGCCTAAATTTCCTAGAAGAGAGATATGCAAGAATCTAACTGGTGTTTCACAGGAATCATTTCAATGTCTATGAAAATGAAAATAAATTGTATTCTAAACTTTGGCATCGCTAGTTGAAAGCACTAAGCCTTGTTTGGAGAGCATATTTGTTCTCATATTCCAATAGAAATTGAACTGTTTTCTCTGAAATTCCTGTAGACTTCGTGCATAATCATTTTTCATTGGCTCATTCAGGTGTTCAAGAGGAACCAATTAGGTGTCTAACAAACTAAAAAATATCATTGTGTTCCAAACAAGGATATGAAAATATTGTGCCTAACATTCCTAGATGAGAGCCATGCAAGAACCTAACTGGTGTTTCACAGGAATCATTTCAATATCTATGGAAATGGAAATAAATTGTATTCTAAATTTGCCATGGCTAATTGAAAGCGCTGGCCTTGTTTGGAGAACATATTTGTTCTCATGTTTCAGCAGAAGTTGAACTGTTTCCCCTAAAATTCCTGTATTCTTCATGCATAATATATTTTTCATTGTCTCATTCAGGTGTTTAAGAGGAATCAATTAGGTGTCTAACAAGCTAAAAAAATATCATCATTTTCCAAACAAGGTATCGATAGTTGAAAACATGATATCATGTTTGGAAGACAAATAATATATTCAGATTTGATGACTATTGTTACCTTTTAATTATCTTTAGTTTACATATGAAATTATTGCGCCTAACTTTCCTAGATGAGATACATGCAAGAACCTAATTGGTGTTTCATAGGAATCATTTCAATGTCTATGAAAATGAAAATAAATTGTATCTAAATTTGGCATCGCTAGTTGAAAGCGTTGGCCCTTATTTGGAGAACATATTTGTTCTCATGTTTCAATAGAAGTTGAATTGTTTCCTCTGAAATTCCTATAGACTTCATGCATAATCAATTTTTTATTGTCTCATTTAGGTGTTTAAGAGGAATAATCAGCTGTCCAATGTCATGTTTGAATACTAAAAATAATTCTAGATTCGAGGATAATTGTTCCCCCTTAAATATCTTCAATTTGCAAAGGAAATTATTGTGCCTAATTTCCTAGAAGAGAGATATGCAAGAATCTAACTGGTGTTTCACAGGAATCATTTCAGTGTCTATGAAAATGAAAATAAATTGTATTCTAAACTTTGGCATCGCTAGTTGAAAGCACTAAGCCTTGTTTGGAGAGCATATTTGTTCTCATATTCCAATAGAAATTGAACTGTTTTCTCTGAAATTCCTGTAGACTTCATGCATAATCATTTTTCATTGGCTCATTCAGGTGTTCAAGAGGAATCAATTAGGTGTCTAACAAACTAAAAAATATTATTGTGTTCCAAACAAGGTATCGATAGATGAAAATAAGATATCATGTTTGGTTGAGAAATAATATTTTTAGATTCGAGGACTATTGTTTCCTTTTAATTACCTTCGGTTTGCATATGAAAATATTGTGCCTAACATTCCTAGATGAGATCCATGCAAGAACCTAACTGGTGTTTCACAGGAATCATTTCAATATCTATGGAAATGGAAATAAATTGTATTCTAAATTTGGCATGGCTAATTGAAAGCGCTGGCCTCGTTTGGAGAACATATTTGTTCTCATGTTTCAATAGAAGTTGAACTGTTTCCTCTGAAATTCCTGTAGACGTCATGCATAATCAATTTTTCATTGTCTCATTCAGGTGTTTAAGAGGAATCAATTAGGTGTCTAACAAGCTAAAAAAATATCATCATTTTCCAAACAAGGTATCGATAGTTGAAAACATGATATCGTGTTTGGAAGACAAAAAATATATTCATATTCGAGGACTATTGTTACCTTTTAATTACCTTCTGTTTGCATATGAAAATATTGTGCCTAACATTCCTAGATGAGATACATGCAAGAACCTAAGTGGTGTTTCACAAGAATCATTTCAATGTCTATGGAAATGGAAATAAATTGTATTATAAATTTGGCATGGCTAATTCAAAGCGTTGGCCTTGTTTGGAGAACATATTTGTTCTCATGTTTCAGTAGAAGTTGAACTGTATCCTCTAAAATTCCTGTATTCTTCATGCATAATCTATTTTTCATTATCTCATTCAGGTGTTTAAGAGGAATATCAGATGTCCAATGTCATGTTTGAATACTAAAAATAATTCTAGATTCAAGGAGAATTGTTCCCTCGTAAATATCTTCAATTTACAAAGGAAATTCTTGTGCCTAATTTCCTAGAAGAGAGATATGCAAGAATCTAATTGGTGATTCACAGGAATCATTTCAATGTCTATGAAAATGAAAATAAATTGTATTCTAAACTTTGGCATCGCTAGTTGGAAGCACTAAGCCTTGTTTGGAGAGCATATTTGTTCTCATATTTCAATAAAAATTGAACTGTTTCCTCTAAACTTCCTGCAGACTTTGTGCATAATCATTTTTCATTGGCTCATTCAGGTGTTCAAGAGGAATCAATTAGGTGTCTAACAAACTGAAAAATATCATTGTGTTCCAAACAAGGTATCGATAGATGAAAATATGATATCATGTTTGGTAGAGAAATAATATTTTTAGATTCCAGGACTATTGTTTCCTTTTAATTACCTTCAGTTTGCATATGAAAATATTGTGCCTAACATTCCTAGATGAGATCCATGCAAGAACCTAACTGGTGTTTCACAGGAATCATTTCAATGTCTATGAAAATAGAAATAAATTGTATTCTAAATTTGGCATGGCTAATTGAAAGCGCTGGCCTCGTTTGGAGAACATATTTGTTCTCATGTTTCAATAGAAGTTGAACTATTTCCTTTGAAATTTATGTAGACGTCATTCATAATCAATTTTTCATTATCTCATTCAGGTGTTTAAGAGGAATCAATTAGGTGTCTAACAAGCTAAAAAAATATCATCATTTTCCAAACAAGGTATCGATAGTTGAAAACATGATATCATGTTTGGAAAACAAATAATATATTCAGATTTGAGGACTATTGTTACCTTTTAATTACCTTTAGTTTACATATGAAATTTTTGCGCCTAACTTTCCTAGATGAGATACATGCAAGAATTTAACTGATGTTTCATAGGAATCATTTCAATGTCTATGGAAATGAAAATAAATTGTATCTAAATTTGGCATCGCTAGTTGAAAGCGCTCGCCCTTATTTGGAGAACATATTTGTTCTCATGTTCCAATAGAAGTTGAATTGTTTCCTCTAAAATTCCTATAGACTTCATGCATAATTAATTTTTTATTGTCTCATTCAGGTGTTTAAGAGGAATAATCAGATGTCCAATGTCATGTTTGAATACTAAAAATAATTCTAGATTCGAGGAGAATTGTTCCCTCGTAAATATCTTTAATTTGCAAAGGAAATTATTGTGCCTAATTTCCTAGAAGAGAGATATGGAAGAATCTAACTTGTGTTTCACAGGAATTATTTCAATGTCTATGAAAATGAAAATAAATTGTATTCTAAACTTTGGAATCGCTAGTTGAAAGCACTAAGCCTTGTTTGGAGAGCATATTTGTTCTCATATTCCAATAGAAATTGAACTGTTTCCTCTGAAATTCCTTTAGACTTCGTGCATAATCATTAGCCATGCAAGAACCTAACTGGTGTTTCACAGGAATCATTTCAATGTCTATGGAAATGAAAATAAATTGTATTCTAAATTTGGCATGGCTAATTGAAAGTGCTGGCCTTGTTTGGAGAACATATTTGGTTTCATGTTTCAGTAGAAGTTGAACTGTTTCCTCTGAATTTTCTGTAGACTTCATGCATAATCAATTTTTCATTGTCCCATTCAGGTGTTTAAGAGGAATCAATTAGGTGTCTAACAAGCTAAAAAATATCATCATTTTCCAAAAAAGATATCGATAGTTGAAAACATGATACCATGTTTGGAAGACAAATAATATTTTCAGATTCGAGGAGTATTGTTACCTTTTAATTACCTTGAGTTTACATATGAAATTATTGCGCCTAACTTTCCTAGATGAGATACATGCAAGAACCTAACTGGTGTTTCATAGGAATCATTTCAATGTCTATGGAAATGAAAATAAATTGTATCTAAATTTGGCATAGCTAGTTGAAAGCACTGGTCCTTATTTGGAGAAAATATTTGTTCTCATGTTCCAATAGAAGTTGAATTGTTTCCTCTAAAATTCCTATAGACTTCATGCATAATCAATTTTTTATTGTCTCATTCAGGTGTTTAACAGGAATAATCAGATATCCGATGTCATGGTTGAATATTAAAAATAATTCTAGATTCGAGGAGAATTGTTCCCTTGTAAATATATTCAATTTGCAAAAGAATTTTTTGTGCCTAATTTCCTAGAAGAGAGATATGCAAGAATCTAACTGGTGTTTCACATGAATCATTTCAATGTCTATGAAAATGAAAATAAAATGTATTCTAAACTTTGGCATCGCTAGTTGAAAGCACTAAGCCTTGTTTGGAGAGCATATTTGTTCTCATATTCCAATAGAAATTGAACTGTTTCCTCTGAAATTTCTGTACACTTCGTGCATAATCATTTTTTATTGGCTCATTCAGGTGTTCAAGGGGAATCAATTAGGTGTCTAACAAACTGAAAAATATCATTGTGTTCCAAACAAGATATGGATAGTTGAAAATTTGATTTCATGTTTGTTAGAGAAATAATATTTTCATATTCGAGGACTATTGTTCCATTTTAATTACCTTTGATTTGCTTATGAAATTATTGTGCCTAACTTTCCTAGATGAGAGCCATGTAAGAACCTAACTGGTGCTTCACAGGAATCATTCCAATGTCTATGTAAATGAAAATAAATTGTATTCTAAATTTTGCATGGCTAATTGAAAGCACTGGCCTTGTTTGGAGAACATATTTGTTCTCATGTTTCAATAGAAGTTGAATTGTTTTCTCTGAAATTCCTGTAGACTTCATGCATAATTAATTTTTTTATTGTCTCATTTAGGTGTTTAAGAGGAATAAATTAGATGTCTATGGAAATCACAAATATTATCATATTCCAAACAAAGCATTATTTGTAGAAAGTGTGATGTCATGTTTGGAAAACAAAAATATTTTCAAATTCGAGCCATATTTTTTCCTCTTAAATTCCTCCCATTTTAATATGAAATTATTGTGCCTCATTTTCCAAGAAGAGATACGACCAATAATCTAACTAGTGTTTCACAGGAGTCAGTTCAATGTCTACGAAAATAAAAATAAATTGTATTCTAAACTTCGGCATCACTAGTTGAAAGCATTGAGCCTTGTTTGGAGAGCATATTTGTTCTCATATTCCAATATATGTTGATCTGTCTCATCCAAAATTCCTATAGAATTCGTGCATAATCTATTGGCTCATTCAGGTGTTTAAGAGGAATCAATTACATGTCTAACAAACTGAAAAATATCATTGTGTTCCAAACAAGGTATCAATAGTTGAAAATATGATATCATGTTTGGAAGAGAAATAATATTTTCATATTTGAGGACTATTGTTCCCTTTTAATTACCTTCGGTTTGCATATCAAATTATTGTGCCTAACTTTTCTAGATGAGAGCCATGCAATAACCTAACTGGTGTTTCATAGGAATAATTTCAATGTCTATGGAAATGGAAATAAATTGTATTCTAAATTTGGCATCGCTAATTGAAAGCGCTGGCCTTGTTTGAAGAACATATTCGTTCTCATGTTTCAATAGAAGGTGAACTGTTTCCTCTAAAATTCCTGTAGACTTCATGCAAAATCAATTTTTTATTGTCTCATTCAGGTGTTTAAGAGGAATAAATTAAGTGTCTAACAAGCTAAAAAATATCATCATTTTCCAAACAAGGTATCGATAGTTGAAAACATGATATCATGCTTGGAAGACAAATAATATTTTCAGATCGAGGACTATTGTTACCTTTTAAGTACCTTTAGTTTACATATGAAATTATTGCGCCTACCTTTCCTAGATGAGATACATGCAAGAACCTAACCGGTGTTTCATAGGAATCATTTCAATATTTACGGAAATGAAAATAAATTGTATCTAAATTTGGCATCGCTAGTTGAAAGCGCTGGCCCTTATTTGGAGAAAATATTTGTTCGCATGTTTCAATAGAAGTTGAATTGTTTCCTCTGAAATTCCTGTAGACTTCATGCATAATCAATTTTTTATTGTCTCATTCAGGTGTTTAAGAGGAATAATCAAATGTGCGATGTCATGGTTGAATACTAAAAATAATTCTAGATTCGAGGAGAATTGTTCCCTCGTAAATATATTCAATTTGCAAAGGAAATTATTGTGCCTAATTTCGTAGAAGAGGGATATGCAAGAATCTAACTCGTGTTTCACTAGTATCATTTCAATGTCTATGGAAATGAAAATAAATTATATTCTAAACTTTGGCATCGCTAGTTGAAAGCACCAAGCCTTGTTTGTAGAGCATATTTGTTCTCATATTCCAATAGAAATTGAACTGTTTCCTCTGAAATTCCTGTAGACTTCGTGCATAATCATTTTTCATTGGCTCATTCAGGTGTTCAAGAGGAATCAATTAGGTGTCTAACAATCTGAAAAATATCATCTTGTTCCAAACAAGGTATCGATAGTTGAAAATATGATATCATGTTTGGAAGACAAAGAATATTTTCAGATTAGAGGACAATTATTGTCTTTTAGTTACCTTTGGTATGCATATGAAATTATTGTGCCTAACTTTCCTAGATGAGAGCCATGCAAGAACCTACATGGTGTTTCACAGGAATGATTGCAATATCTATGGAAATGAAAATAAATTGTACTCTAAATTTGGCATGTCTAATTGAAAGCACTGCCCTTGTTTGGAGAACATATTTGTTCTCATGTTTCAATAAAAGTTGAACTGTTTCCTCTGAAATTCCTGTAGACTTCATGCATAATTTTTTTTTTTATTGTCTCATTGAGATGTTTAAGAGGAATAAATTAGATGTCTATGGAACTCAAAAATATTATCATATTCCAGACAAAGCATTGATAGTAGAAAGCGTGATGTCATGTTTGGAAAAAAATCATATTTCGAGGAGTATTTTTTCCTCTTGAATTCCTCTCATTTTCATATGAAATTATTGTGCCTCATTTTACAAGATGAGATATGTGCAATAATTTAACTAGTCTTTCACAGAAATCAGTTCAGTGTCTATGAAAATGAAAATAAATTGTATTCTAAACTTTGGCATCACTAGTTGAAAGCATTGAGCCTTGTTTGGAGAGCATATTTGTTCTCATATACCAATAGATGTTGAACTGTTTCCTCTGAAATTCCTGTAGAATTCATGCATAATCATTTTTCATTGGCTCATTCGGGTGTTCAAGAGGAATCAATTTGGTGTCTAACAAACTGAAAAATATTATTGTGTTCCAAACAAGGTATCAATAGTTGAAAATATGATATCATGTTTGGTAGAGAAATAATATTTTCAGATTTGAGGACTATTGTTCCCTTTTAATTACCTTCAGTTTGCATATGAAAATATTGTGCCTAACTTTTCTAGATTAGAGCCATGCAAGAACCTAACTGGTTTTTCATAGGAATCATTTCAATGTCTATGGAAATGTAAATAAATTGTATTCTAAATTTGGCATGGCTAATTGAAAGCACTGGCCTTGTTTGGAGAACATATTTGTTCTTATGTTTCAATAGAAGTTGAACTATTTCCTCTGAAATTCCTGTAGATTTTGTGCATAATCAATTTTTCATTGCCTCATTCAGGTGCTTAAGAGGAATCAATTAGGTGTCCAACAAGCTAAAAAATATCATCATTTTCTGTACAAGGTATCGATAGTTGAAAACATGATGCATGTTTGGAAGACAAATAATATTTTCAGATTTAAGGACTATTGTTCCCTTTTAATTACCTTTAGTTTACATATAAAATTATTGCGCCTAACTTTCCTAGATGAGATACATGCAAGAACCTAACTGGTGTTTCACATGAATCATTTCAATGTCTATGGAAATGAAAATAAATTGTATCTAAATTTGGTATCGCTAGTTGAAAGAGCTGGCCCTTATTTGGAGAACATATTTGTTCTTATGTTCCAATAGAAGTTGAAATGTTTTCTCTGAAATTCCTATAGACTCCATGCATAATCATTTTTTATTGTCTCATTCAGGTGTTTAAGAGGAATAATCAGATGTCTAAGGAACTAAAAAATATTATCATATTCCAAATAAAGCATTGATAATAGAAAGTGTGATGTCATGTTTGGAAAACAAAAATATTTTCATATTTGAAGGGTATTGTTCCCTCTTGAATTCCTTCCATTTACATATGAAATTATTGTGCCTCATTTTCCTAGATGAGAGATGTGCAAGAATATAACCAGTTCAATGTCTACAGAAATGAAAATAAATTATATTCTAAACTCTGGCATCGCTAGTTGAAAGCACCGCGCCTTGTTTGGAGAGCATATTTGTTCCCATATTCCAATACAAGTTGAATTGTTCCCTCCGTTGTAACACCGCGGTTCTGAAGAGACCGAGGCTTCTATGTGACATGCCAATCCCTGGATCGGTTCATTGGCCCACAATACAATAAGATGAAATAACATAGCAAAATAACCGTGTATCATGAATAACGAAGATCCAGAGTACCATTATTACAATAAAAGCTTAGCTCAAGGCTAGCTCAAATTATTCAGGTAGCAACATAAATAAAGCAAATCCTCCATTCTTCAAATTGACCACAAGTGAACAAGTGCCGAGTGGAGTACCGTGGCCTATATCGATTACTCAGAATCGGAATAACCTGCAACATGAAACGTAGCAGCCCTGAAGGGTCAATACATGGAATGTATGGCAAGTAGAGCTAGTAATGGAGACAATAGCACTAACATCTACATGCATATTTGGCAAGTGGAGCTGTGTCTGGCTTGTATTTGCAAATACATTTGTCCTACTTTCATAAATAGTTTTTGATTTTCTTTGAAAAGATCCCAATTAAGTTAACCCAACAATATTAAAACAATTATGAAATTGGAATGAGCGAGAAACATGTCATGAAATCAATATCAAGCAACTCAGTTGTCCATAACCGGGGACACGGCTAATCGATTAGATTATACACCCTGCAGGGGTTAGTACACTTTACCCATGTGACTTGGCCAGCCCAGCTCGTACCATCACTCTCATTTTGAGTGGTGATAGGGAGAAGTCCAAGAAGAGACTGTTCGGGAAGTAGCTCCTCAATCCCGACGCTGCACGTCCAACCTACCAAAATTCTACATCTCTGGATACGCGGGTTCGAGTTACCACAACCTACTAAGTCCAACCAACCGCCCATTTCATTATTGGCACATGGTTGTACACGTAAGCTACACAATAAAGAAGCCAATCAATCTCTCTTGATACCTGGGTGCCTTTCCGCAATGAAACCATCAAAAATTATCAATACCATCACACCCAGGGGATTCATTGATTAAGTTGTTTTAGTTTTCACAAACCAATACTTTTAGAAACAAGTCCCAATGATGTAACCCAGCCCTCGTTCAACATAGCATGCTAAGCACATCTACCAACGGT
Source organism: Avena insularis (assembly GCA_023614405.1). Lineage (NCBI taxonomy): Eukaryota > Viridiplantae > Streptophyta > Magnoliopsida > Poales > Poaceae > Avena > Avena insularis. The sequence continues at coordinate 92,541,200 of CM042693.1, read as the reverse complement.
GGTTCATCTACAAGGAAGGCCCTACCACATAATAGGACATAGCATAGCGATAGTATCATCCTACACATGCAACTACAAAATACACGACAATGCATTGAAAACAGTAGGACGATATCATGAACAAAGTAGCATCTACTTGCCTTGGTTGTAGCGGTCGGAATAACAATCCACACACGAGCAAGCGTTGCACTCGTCACAATCTACACGATATAATTGCAATCATAAACAAACAATCCACAAGCATATGCAACAAAGATAATGCATGAAGGTATGCAAGGCAAGTGAATTGGTGCTACAGCTGCACCACATAATCCTATTCAATAATACTATTGATTGCATGCATGGAAAATAGTTTTAGCGCAAGGAAAACTATTATGCAAGATATAGTGCTCAAAACTAGAGCTAGAACTCAATTAATTCACTACCGGTAGTATACTGTTTGTAAAATCTTGGGAAAATTCTACCGCATAGGTATTGCTAATTAGAAACAGTACCAACTGGAATTACTCAAAAAGGAATTATAAAACTCCCCAAGTAATTAAAACACTGCAGAAAGCCACTAGACAGTTTCTGCAGAAGTTTTCATTGTAAGCCTAACTTTTTAATTCACGATGAGATTCCCCTCGTTCCACTGAATCCAGGGACATATCATACGCAATTTTTGGAGCTACAGATCTTTTTCTATGAATTAATTACTCCAAAAGGCCATTAACCTATTTGATTAAACTGTACTAAATCTTGCTGCAAAAGTGTGAAACAATGGTACAGCAAGATTTTACACGACTTACTAAATCTACACATATTTTATTTGCAATTTTTGGCCCAGCGGTTTAATTTCTACGCAAGTTACAAGTTTCTACCGAAATCTGTCAACTAAAACGATTAACGAAATTAATTAACCAGCCAATCGCGGTTGGTCAACGCTGTTGACTTCTTGGCCGGCGTCGACTAGTCAACGCTTGAGTGCTGACCGGTCAACGGCTGATCTGGACCGCTGATCTGAAATCTAACGGCGGCTGCGGACTCACCGGAGACGAACGGCGGCGAACTCCAGACGGTGTGGCGATCGGTCCCGGCGACGGCGTTTTTCCTACGCGGAAGGGGAAGATTGGTCGATCAAATCAAGGCCACACGCGGCACGACAGCGCAAGGAAGCGGCCGCAAAGCCGGGCATGGCGCGGCGGCGAAGGCGCATAAGCGGCGAGGCGGCGAAGCGTAGGCGTAGCGGCAAAGCAAGCGGCGGCAGCGGCTAGCGCGCGGCAGCGCGCGGCAAGGGCGTGACAGGCGAGCTGGCGGCGAAGCAGCGGCGGCGCGGATGAGCTACGGCGGCGGTGGCGGCGCGTGGCGGATGGCCTTGCAGGCGCTGGGCGGCGAAGGCAGCGGTAGGTGGCACATTGCGGCGCGTGGCGGCAGTGCATGGTTCGAGGCAGGGCGGGGCGATCGAGGCGGGCAGGGAGGCGGGGCCCGGGGCTTTTAAGTGGGCCCCCCTCGCGGGGTCCTATGCCGATACGGCGCGCGGTTGGAAACGGACACGGAAATCGGCCCGATTTTCTATCCTTTAATAAAACGGCCGTAATTTTTCCGCACGAGCTCCGAATCGAGCGATTCTTGCTCCTACGGTTTTGTAAAATCGAGGGGAACAATCTAGGGATAAGGGTTGAGCGAAACCACTAGGCTAGAAGGGTGGACAACGCAAGTCCTACTAAAGCCTCCCGCAGGAGCCTCGTAGTAAAATAGAGTAGGGTTTTGAAAATAGCGTTTCGCCGATTCTTTTCAATCGACGATTTTGCATGGAAAAGTATGATGCAATGATATGAATGATATGTAGAACCAAATCTAAAATTTGGGATGTGACAAGACTAACTCCCTTAAGATGAATCTCGTCCTCGAGATTCGGCGCGGCTAGCAAATAGGTGTGGGTAGTCCTCTCGGATGTCATCCTCACGCTCCCAAGTGGCTTCCTCTTCGGTGTGGTGGCTCCACTGCACCTTGCAAAATTTGATTGTCTTGGTACGGGTAGTCCTTTCCGCTATCTCCAGAATCTTGACCGGTTTCTCCTCATAGGTCAAATCATTCTCAAGCTGAACCTCCTCTAGTGGTACAGTGTCTCTCAATGGTGTATCCACCATCTCCGGATGGCACTTCTTCAGCTGGGATACGTGGAACACATTGTGAACAGCGGACAAAGCCTCTGGCAACTCCAACTGATAAGCAACTTCTCCTTTGCGTGCTAAGACCCTGTACGGTCCAATAAATCGAGGTGCCAGCTTACCCTTAATTCCAAATCTCTTGATTCCACGAAGTGGCGACACTCTGAGGTATGCTCTATCGCCTATCTCGTACACCACTTCCTTGCGCTTGGCGTCAGCGTAGCTCTTCTGCCTTGATTGTGCTACCTTCAGCCTATCCCTAATCAAGGCGACCTTCTCCTCAGCATCCTTGATCAAATCCGGCCCAAACAACTGGCGTTCTCCTACTCCATCCCATAACAATGGTGTCCGGCACCGTTTCCCATATAGCACATCAAACAGTGACGTCTTGATGCTGGTTTGATAGCTGTTGTTGTAGGAAAACTCAGCATACGGCAAATTCTCGTCCCAACTAGAACCATGAGCCAGAGCGCAAGCTCTCAGCATGTCTTCCAAAATCTGATTCACCCTCTCGGTCTGTCCATCGGTCTGTGGGTGAAACGCTATGCTAAACTCCAGGCTAGTACCGAGTGACTCGTGCAGCTGGCGCCAGAAGTGTGAGGTAAATTGGGTGCCTCTGTCAGATACGATACTCTTGGGAACTCCGTGTAGGCACACAATCCTGTCCATGTAAATCTTGGCCAACTTTGCACTCGTGTAAGTCGTCTTCACCGGTATAAAGTGGGCTACCTTGGTCAAATGGTCGACCACTACCCAAATGGAGTCATATCCTGACCTGGTCCTGGGCAATCCTGTGATAAAATCCATTCCCACTCTATCCCACTTCCAATCCGGCACGGGCAATGGCTGTAGCAATCCTGCTGGCTTCTGGTGTTCCGCCTTTACTCGGCTACATACATCACATAGGGCAATATGCTCTGCGATGTCTCCTTTCATGTTGTTCCACCAGAATCTGTCCTTTAGGTCCATATACATCTTCGTATTGCCCGGATGTTTGGAATACGGCAAGTCATGAGCTTCCTGCAGAATCAACTTCCTTAACTCCGGATCGTTGGGAACGCACAAACGATCTCCATACCACAAGGTTCCTTGTTCATCCTCGCGGAATTCCCTTGCTCGACCCTCCTTCATCTTTTCCTTAACTTCATCTATCTCTTTGTCTCCCACTTGAGCCTTCCTGATTCTGTCCTGAAGCGTTGGTTGGACTTCCATTGCTGCCAAGTATCCTTCAGATACTACCTCCAGTCTATGGTCCTTGAATTGCTTGCACAAATCCTCAGGCAATTCCCCAATTGTCAATCCGTTGGCATAGACCTTCCGGCTCAGAGCATCTGCTACTACATTGGCCTTTCCTGGGTGGTATTGCAGATTCATATCATAATCCTTGATAAGTTCCAACCATCTCCTTTGCCTCATGTTCAGTTCCTTCTGCGTAAATATGTATTTCAGGCTCTTGTGGTCGGTGTACACATCACAGTGTTTTCCCATTAAGTAATGCCTCCAAACCTTGAGCGCATGAACCACTGACGCTAACTCCAAGTCGTGTGTGGGGTAATTCTGCTCATGGTGCTTGAGTTGTCGCGAGGCATATGACACCACTCTCCCATCTTGCATCAAGACACTCCCAAGTCCACAGAGAAGCATCGCAGACACTTGGAAATCCTTCAAGGTCAGTAAACACTGAGCAGTAGCGGTCACTAGTCGACGCTTCAGTTCCTGAAAGCTGGCTTCACATACGTCTGACCATTCAAACTTCCTCTCCTTCTTCAGAAGTTCGGTCATCGGCTTAGCAATCTTGGAGAAGTTTTCAATGAACCTCCTGTAATATCCAGCAAGTCCCAAAAAGCTTCGAATCTCTCCCGCATTCTTGGGTGCTTCCCACTCAGTTACTGCAGTAAATTTGCTTGGATCAACAGCGACTCCTTCTCCTGACACTACGTGTCCAAGAAACCCAACGGTGTTAAGCCAGAATTCACACTTGCTGAATTTGGCATACAGCTGGTGTTCCCTCAGCTTCTCCATAATCAGTCGCAGATGTTTCTCATGCTCAGCATCATCCTTGGAATATATCAGTATGTCATCAATAAACACCACCACGAACTTGTCCAAATACTCCATAAATACCTTGTTCATCATGGTCATGAAATATGCCGGGGCATTCGTTAGTCCAAAAGACATAACCGTATACTCATATAAACCATACCTAGTGGTGAAGGCAGTTTTTGGTACGTCCTCCTCCCGGATCTTCAATTGAAAGTAGCCTGATCGCAGATCAATCTTGCTGAACACCTTTGCTCCTTCTAGTTGATCAAACAAATCATTTATGTTCGGCAGAGGGTACTTGTTCTTGATGGTTACTTCATTCAGCGAGCGATAGTCCACTACTAATCTCTTGCTGATGTCTTTCTTCTCCACAAATGTAACAAGCGCACCTGACGACGAACTAGGCTGAATGAATCCCTTTTCCAGCTGCTCTTTCAACTGCTTCTTCAATTCTTTCAGCTCATCCACATCCATCTTATATGGTTTCTTTGCTATTGGTCCTGTTCCCGACATCAGTTCGATGAGAAACTCTACTTCCCTGTCTGGTGGCATCCCTGGAAGCTCTTCTGGAAACATGTCGGGGTAATCCTTAATCACTGGCACACTATCCATGCTAACCCCCTTAAGATGATTCAACTTACACCTTCCTGGTCGTACAGCCGACTTGAATCTAATCCTCTTACCATCCGGGGTTTTGAGTGAAACAGCTCGCTGTGCACAATCTATGTGTCCCCCATGCATAGACATCCAATCCATACCCAGAATAACGTCTAATCCCTGTGATTCCAACACTACCAAATGTGCAATGAAGTGGTGTGTTCCAATCCTCACGGTCAAGTTGCGGCATCCCGCGCTAGCTATCATATCTCCTCCAGGTGAACTCACTCTAATAGACCTTTTCATAGACTCAGTAGGTAGCTTATACTTATCCACGAATGCCCTTGATATGAATGAATGCGATGCACCAGTATCGAAAAGTATAAGTGCAGGGTGGGTGTCGATTGGAAAATTACCAATCACAAGGTCAGGCTCATCTGGAATCTCCTCCACATTCATGTGGTTCACTGTGGCCTTCTCATTGTTGGTTGGCTTCAATCCCTTCCTCTCCGGACAGTTGTCAGCATAGTGTCCCTTCTGTTTACACTTGAAGCATGTCACCTCACTCAGATCCTTCTTCACAAAGCTGCGATCACGGTTGCGGTCATGTCCATCGTGTCCTCCAGAGTGGTGAGAGTGTCCTCCCTTGTGGCTGTGGTGGCTGCTCCTATGGTTGTCATGACGATGCCCATTGCCTCCATGGTGGTGGCGGTCATGGCTCCCATGGTCACTCCCTCCATGCTTGGAGTATCCATCATATGAATTGCGAGACTTGTGATGTGAACCAGAGTGATGATTATTACTCTTTCTCTTGCGGTTCTCCACCTGTTTGTGCTTCCCTTCCAAGATCCTGGCCTTGTCCATAAGCTCCTGGAAAGTGGGGCAATAAACCACCAGTAGCTGCACTGAAAGCTCATCACTGAGGCCATCCAGGAATCTCTCCCTCCTTTTTGCATCAGTGTCAACATCCTCAGGTGCATAACGGGACAGGTTGTTGAACTCCTCAATGTACTCAACCACGGTGCGATTGGTTTGGTGCAAGTTGCGGAACTCCTTCCTCTTCAGGCTCAGAACTCCTGAAGACACGTGGTTGGTCCTGAAACCTTCCTCAAACATTGCCCAAGTCACAGTGTCCAGCGGGTGGGTGATCTGAAATGTGTCCCACCAAGAAGCGGTTGGTCCTTCCAGTAGGTGAGCGGAAAACCTCACCTTCTCAGTATCAGTGCATCCAACAGTTACCAAATCCTTGTTGACTGAACGCAACCAGTCTAGAGCAACCATTGGTTCCATTGCAGTAGAGAACTTAGCTGGCCTTAGCCTCAGAAATCTGGTGAGAGCATCTCCCTGAGGCTGATTGTTTCCATTGTTGTTGTTCTGAGCTGCCATGAACTGAGTCATCACTTGGGTCAGTTCAGGCCGCCATGAGTTGCTCCAACTCAGTGGGTTGACGGCGGGAGGCATCTGCGGTTCAACAGGTAAGTTTAGAAAGAATCAACTTCGACAATAGGATTCTACCCATGCATATGATCAATCAACAACAAACAATAGCGCACAATCACAAGCAAGCAACACATCAACAAACAAGTGATCCAGCAACATCCCAGGGTTATCCTAGCAGTATATACCTACTGAAATAGTTTTACAAGAGTTGGCAATGGTTAACTAAACAGTTGATCAACTAAACAACAAAACAACAATCTGCCAGAACAGTCCAGCAGCGTTCACGAATTTTTCCGCCTGACTTAAACTCGTCAAAAATTTAGCTGATTTTTGCACATATAGTAAAGAGAGTTTCGCATCAGCCCAATTTTTTTCAGATTTTTCCCAGTTACCAGAAAAATATTAAAAATCGTACAGTACTGCTGTATCAGCAGAAAACTGCAGCAAAAATAACACAGATAGTAACCAAAATTGCCATAACTCTTCGTAAAATTCGCACAAATAATTCCTGGGATATTGGAGTACACAAATAAGCAACTAATCACTCTTAAACTAAGAACAACTAAGTTTCACATCGATCGAGACTAATCCTAACGATTTTACCTAACGTGGACTAATTGGTGGACTTCTATCTACTTCTTGAAGAGGTTGCGGTAGGTCCTTGCTGTCATGCGTTGACGCTTCGGCTCGCGGTACAACCATGGAGGCGGGGTGTACACCTCTCCTGAACCATCACTTGAAACCTCAAACTCCACCTCTTCTGGATCCTCCTCTTCTTCCTCACTCTCAGCTGCAACTGCAACAACTTCATCTCCTACACCATCATCGTCTCCATCATCATCATCCTCGTCCTCATCATCATCATCGTCCCCACTATCATCATCATCCCCATTGTTGCCATCTTCTCCATTGTCATCATCAGAGGGTGGATTCAGCTGTGCTTGGAGAGCGGCAACCTGGGCTGTCATAGCTTCAATAGTTTGATCCCTTTCCTGGACGGTCCCTTGCAACTGTTGTATGTTCTGGGTGTTCTCCTGCACGGTACCATGAAGATGAGCTATGGTTGCATCTCTGGCTATCAGGACATTCTCCAGAACTCCCACAGCTTCATGCAGGGTGTCAATCTCCTGTCCTTGGACCACCATACCATTGCTAGCAAAATCTGCAATCTCCTTTATCATCATCACTTTCTCAGCTAGAGCTCCATTCTCCCTTTCCATGTCCTCTATGTGCCTCCGACGGGGCGGCATGTTGTTCCTGTCACCCGGGGTAACCACAATGTGCCCATCTTCATCATGCCTCCCATAGTCACGGTAGGGTGAATCAGGTGGCGATGGGTGTCGGACTTGATGGCACTGGCGAGACAGAGCTTCATGCATGGCCAAGTTGATTCCAAGTCCCCAGTTGCAGTATGTCTTGGTGTAGATCAAGTGCACGGGGTTTGGCAAGGCGGCATCTCTGAATATGAAGGTAGTGATCTCCCATGCATCCTCTCCATATCCATAGGTGTACAACCTTCTTCCCTTGAACATGGGCAGTGGCAATCCCAATGATCATAGAGCTGAGCTAATCGCCTTGCAAAGGGCCTTGGTGACTCCATGGTGGCATACTCAGTCCTGACTTCTCCCATCTATCAAGTAAAAGAGGAAAGTGTGAGAATAGCATATGGTAAGAATTTACGAGGGTGAAAGGCATAAGATGAAAGACAGAGTCAATATAGGCTTTAATAAATCTATGGCTTCCTAATCCAATCCTAGGTCACGATCCTCTGATCGACACACGGGCTCTGATACCATCTTGTAACACCGCGGTTCTGAAAAGACCGAGGCTTCTATGTGACATGCCAATCCCTGGATCGGTTCATTGGCCCACAATAGAATAAGATGAAATAACATAGCAAAATAACCGTGTATCATGAATAACGAAGATCCAGAGTACCATTATTACAATAAAAGCTTAGCTCAAGGCTAGCTCAAATTATTCAGGTAGCAACATAAATAAAGCAAATCCTCCATTCTTCAAATTGCCCACAAGTGAACAAGTGCCGAGTGGAGTACCGTGGCCTATATCGATTACTCAGAATAGGAATAACCTGCAACATGAAACGTAGCAGCCCCGAAGGGTCAATACATGGAATGTATGGCAAGTAGAGCTAGTAATGGAGACAATAGCACTAACATCTACATGCATATTTGGCAAGTGGAGCTGTGTCTGGCTTGCATTTGCAAATACATTTGTCCTACTTTCATAAACAGTTTTTGATTTTCTTTGAAAAGATCCAAATTAAGTTAACCCAACAATATTAAAACAATTATGAAATTGGAATAAGCGAGAAACATGTCATGGAATCAATATCAAGCAACTCAGTTGTCCATAACCGGGGACACGGCTAATCGATTAGATTATACACCCTGCAGGGGTTAGTACACTTTACCCATGTGACTTGGCCAGCCCATCTCGTACCATCACTCTCATTTTGAGTGGTGATAGGGAGAAGTCCAAGAAGAGACTGTTCGGGAAGTAGCTCCTCAATCCCGACGCGCACCGGTCCAACCTACCAAAATTCTACATCTCTGGATACGCGGGTTCGAGTTACCACAACCTACTAAGTCCAACCAACCGCCCATTTCATTATTGGCACATGGTTGTACACGTAAGCTACACAATAAAGAAGCCAATCAATCTCTCTTGATACCTGGGTGCCTTTCCGCAATGAAACCACAAAAAATTATCAATACCATCACACCCAGGGGATTCATTGATTAAGTTGTTTTAGTTTTCACAAACCAATACTTTTAGAAACAAGTCTCAATGATGTAACCCAGCCCTCGTTCAACATAGCATGCTAAGCACATCTACCAACGGTGGTTCATCTACAAGGAAGGCCCTACCACATAATAGGACATAGCATAGCGATAGTATCATCCTACACATGCAACTACAAAATACACGACAATGCATTGAAAACAGTAGGACGATATCATGAACAAAGTAGCATCTACTTGCCTTGGTTGTAGCGGTCGGAATAACAATCCACACACGAGCAAGCGTTGCACTCGTCACAATCTACACGATATAATTGCAATCATAAACAAACAATCCACAAGCATATGCAACAAAGATGATGCATGAAGGTATGCAAGGCAAGTGAATTGGTGCTACAGCTGCACCACATAATCCTATTCAATAATACTATTGATTGCATGCATGGAAAATAGTTTTAGCGCAAGGAAAACTATTATGCAAGATATAGTGCTCAAAACTAGAGCTAGAACTCAATTAATTCACTACCGGTAGTATACTGTTTGTAAAATCTTGGGAAAATTCTACCGCATAGGTATTGCTAATTAGAAACAGTACCAACTGGAATTACTCAAAAAGGAATTATAAACTCCCAAGTAATTAAAACACTGCAGAAAGCCACTAGACAGTTTCTGCAGAAGTTTTCAGTGTAAGCCTAACTTTTTAATTCACGATGAGATTCCTCTCGTTCCACTGAATCCAGGGACATATCATACGCAATTTTTGGAGCTACAGATCTTTTTCTATGAATTAATTACTCCAAAAGACCATTAATCTATTTGATTAAACTGTACTAAATCTTGCTGCAAAATTGTGAAACAATGGTACAACAACATTCTACACGACTTACTGAATCTACACATATTTTATTTGCAATTTTTGGCACAGCGGTTTAATTTCTTAATTTACAAGTTTCTACCGAAATCTGTCAACTAAAACGATTAACGAAATTAACCAGTCAATCGTGTTCTGCTGATCGTCAACGCTACCGCTGATCGGGCTCGACTAGTCAACGCCTGAGTGCTGACCGGTCAACCGCTGATCTGAAATCTAACGGCGGCTGCGGACTCACCGGAGATTTAACGGGCGGCGTAATTCCTAGACGGTGTGGC